>JARGCV010000225.1:1522500-2122500 GCA_034064705.1 Bothrops alternatus | reverse complement strand
TCCTGAATTCCTGAAATGGAAACAGAAAGCCACACCACGCCAATAGTGTGGGGTATATTTATAAAATCAGAGACCGTAGGAAAATAGGGGAAATATTTAGCCTTGCTTTTAGTTATGTGCATTGAAGAAAGCATTTGTTTTATTCAATTTGATGTGGTAAACTTGCTTCAATAACAATTGTACTAATAAAGTAACATTCACGTCTTGGTTGCAAGCATAGCAACAATTGATTCTTCCAAGCCTTCTGTCAATAAAACATTTTCACTCTATGTGATCTCATACAAAGAAGGGATAATTTAATAAAAGACTGAAATGCTGCTTAAGTCACTGGCCTGTTCCCAGGAATAAGGAACATAAGCAACTGAGAAAGCAAGGCGAAAGAAATTGTTTTCTATCTGCAAAATAAAAACAGAGATCATATTGTGATTTACCCTTCACCAGCCTATCATTCTGATGACATAGGATTTATTTTAGTTATTTTTCTATAGTTTTTGGCTATTTCTAACGCATCCACCCTGCTTACATTTGCAAATTTTTCCTATTGACTGCCATTCAAATGAATTAATATTCAGGAAGAATTCTTTTGGCTCAGCTGTGCATGACATCCACTTTGAGGATTTGCAATATTACAGGAACATCATAACTGGCATACTACAACCTGGAGTTTGATAGTAACATCATTGTGTGTTACTGGATTTCCAGAAAGATAATGCACAGATGAATTGCTATGCATCACAAGCTATGAAAAAATAAAACATTTTAAACTAAACTGGCACATTTGCACTGAAGACCTGTTGCCACTTCAGATCTGGAATATTGATTGTAAAAATGCTCAGTTCAAACAGCTCTGGATTAACCATTAAGGAAAATAAGCACATGTTTAGGGCACCAAAAGAAGGGGGCACCACAGAGTTTTTCCTCCCTAGCTATCATGCCCTTAACTTTTTCACCATCACATGTCTTGGTAAAGGTAGATCTTCCCTCAAGTGAATGAAATTACTCTTGGTAACTCCACGGGCAAAGTTATATCATGGCTTCGGCCATAACATGGAAGAATTTTGCCATTGTATTTCAGAATTGGGATCAACTGTTAGATCCCAGGATGATTTACAATAGATCAAGAAAGCCAAATCTAATTGTTCAATGCTTCAAGTAAACCAAAGCTGAGAATATTCTTAGTCAAGGTTGGCCTGCTCAAATCAGTTCTGTGTCAACTGTAGTGCTCAAGATACTAAGGGATACTTTACTTTACTTTATTTGACTTATATGCCGCCCTTCTCCTCAGACTCAGGGCGGCTCACAGCAAATAATACTTACCTTTATGAGCAAAACAAGCTTATAGTGGATCCTCTAGAACTGGAGAATTTCCACATTTAATTTTTGAAGCAAAGTTAGTATGCAGTTTGAGGGACTTTCTGGAGACCCAGCTCCTGATCAAGGAGCAAGTTACAGCTATGGCTATGGGGCCCTTTGTACAAATTGATCTTGTGTGCCAATTGCAACCATTCCCAGGAGGCCTTAGTCACCTCCTATTTGGACATTTGCAATGGCCTAGAAGATCATCCAGAAATTTCAACTGGTCCAGGATGCAGCAATGCATGAAGTTCTGGGTGCCCCATGGGGTGTCCATGTTACATTACTGCTAAGTGAACTGCCTGAGCTACCAAACATCTCCCTTGCCCCAACATAAAAAGATACATACAGAGAGACACAATAAATTAATTCTAGCTTTGAAGCACAGGTTTATATTTCAACCACAGATGTTCTAAAAGATGACAAGATCCTGTTGCTGTTACACATTCTTAGTTGGCCTTGAATGCAGGATCTCAGTCTAGAATAAAGTCACGAAAAAGGGAGGTGGGTGGAAGGGGGATATCTGGGTCTCTGAGGCAGGTGCAAAAGGCTGAGTTTTCATTTCCCCCCTTTTACAGCCTTGAAGATCAGTTTTTAGAATGAGTTTCATTTCGTTTTTTTAATTAAAGTTCTCATAGTGTGCTGAGAGGTCAGACAGAAAAACCCAATGAAAGGGGAATTGGCCAGCTGTACTTAAAATGGATCTTTGTGGAAGGGGAATATACTTGTTATACACCATTTACTCTCAGCAGCCAGAAGCTTTTCTCCAAAGGGTCACACAGCTAGAAGAAAAATAATTTGCACTTATAACAAGGGTCCCAAAATAACAACAACAACAACAACAATAATAATAATAATAATAATAATAATAATAATAATTTGTTTTCTGTGCAAACGGTAACAAAAATGATTGCCAAACCCAACCAGCTATGTTGCTTTGTGGAGACTAAATTTAGCCTGTCTGATTCCACTAAGGGTCCAGTGACTCAGTGGGGTTAGATCTACCATACCCCATTTAAAAGTCCACCTTGTCCATTAAAGCAATTGGGCAGATTGTTTACCTACATTTAAAATGACCCCATATAACTTGAATTACACTGGTCTCCATTGCTTAAGGCATGAATAAGAAGCCCTCAATCTTTACAAAGCCAGGGGTGAAAGATCAAAATTCTACATGTAACCAGATGTACTAAAGGTAATTTTCCAAGAGGCAACTGGAATTTCTTGAAGTCCAAGAAAGTCCAGTTGACTTTTGGAAAAGCACCTTTGGGACAAACATGACCTAGAACAGGGGTCTTCAGACTTGGCTCTTTTATGACTTGTGGACTTCAAGTCCCAGAATTCCTCAGCCAGGCATGCTGGCTGAGGAATTCTGGGAGTTGAAGTCCACAAGTCATAAAAGGGCCAAGTTTGAAGACCCCTGACCTAGATGATTGAGAATCTCCATAGACGTGTGACCAGATAGCAATAGCACTTAGACTTATATACCACTTCACACTGCTTTACAGCCCTCTCTAAGCGTTTACAGAGTCAGCATATTGCCCCCAACAATCTGGGTCCTCATTTTACCGACCTGGGAAGGATGGAAGGCTGAGTCAACCTTGAGCCAGTCAGGATCCAACCGCCGAATTGCTGGCAGCCGGCAGTCAGCAGAAGTAGCCTGCAGTGCTGCATCTAGCCACTGCACCGCCAGGTAGAAAAACTCCATTGAATGTACCAACATGACCTTCAGCATGCTATGAGAAAGGTCATAAATTTAGGTATGTCTCTTACCATCATTCACAAGGTCAACAGGAAGGATCACTATTACTGCGACAGGATAATGTAGCCCATACAGTAAGGATCCCCAACCCCTAGGCTGTGGACCAGTACCAGGCCACTGCCTGTTGGAAACTGGGCCACACAAGTGTGTAAAGCTTTATATCAGGGGTCCTCAAACATGGCCACTTTAAGACTTGTGGACTTCAACTCCCAGAATTCCCCAGCCAGCCATGCTGGCTGGGGAATTCTGGGAGTTGAAGTCCTCAAGTCTTAAAGTGGCTAAGTTTGAGGACCCTTGCTTTATATGCACTAACGGTAGGCACACACATGCAAAACCATCGTTTCTCCCCACACACACACACACTGCTGCCACTGCCACCACTGCCGGTCCACACAGCTGGAAAGATTGGGGATTGTGGCTATATAGCACTTTTTTAAAAAAAATAATATTCCTCTCAACCAACTATAGTTCAAACAAAATATTATTTCTGCTATTACTCATAGAGTAAATGGTTCAATGGAAGCCTTCCCTCTGGGACTTCAGTTCAAGAATTTGAAAGATTGAATATGACAAATACATTTTCACCAGCTTATCATTCTGCCTTCATTACATTTTATTTAATGCGGTATTTTTTTTTTAAATTTCTGATTATTACTCCCTTGGAGGGCTATAATCAAGTGATGGACAGGAAAAAGGGGAAGGAGAATTATTTTGCATTTCTGCCAGCTTTTTTTCTTTTAACTTTCCAAGCACAGCCTAACAGAACACATCCAAACTTCGTAAATATCCCAATACATTTCCACTGCATCCTATAACTTTGTTTCTGTGACGTTGTTTGAATCCATAGAGATCTGCTGGAGTGCCAATCCCACAGATTATTTTTAAAATTAAGCTTAAAAATCCCAAGAAATGAAAGAAGCAAAACATTTACCCTTCTTCATGATAGCAATTTACATGCTGGGGATGTTCCAGATGACAACCCACACAATTGTGCTGTTAATTCACAATGCGCTGTTGCCATAGAAATCTCTAGCTGTTCTATGCAGTGCAGTCTATTCTTGGAGGCAACCCATGCATTCCACTTATGATGGGGTTCAGCTAAACCCTGAATACATGATATCTTGCTTGCTGAATGTAAAAACACATATTGTGCGATAAGCTGATTTTGACAGTATTCAGAAGTTATTGTTGCAACTAAGGTATGGCTGTACTATTCAGATCCCTGACATTCTGAATTAAGAAGTAATAGAAGGCTACTGGCTCTGCATATCACACTATCATCCCAAAACAGAGAGCTGAGGTTGAATTAGGACAAATCCACTTTTACTGATTAGGTATTGTTCTAATCTGCAGTTCATCCTTTTTTTTAAAGTATATATTGTTACCTATTTGTACCAGCCACTGACTGAATACAGTAGTCCTTGACCTATGACCACAATTGGGCCCAACATTTCTGTTGGTAAGTGAGACATTTGTTAAGTGAATTTTGCTCTGTTTTACGACCTTTCTAGCCACAATTTGTTAAGCAAATCGCTACAGTTGTCATGTTAGTAAGTGAATCTGGCTTCCCCAGTGACTTTGCTTGTCAGAAGTTTGCAAAAGTTGATTTGCATGACCCCCCACGACACTGCAACCGTCATAAATGTGAGTCAGTTGCCAAGTGCCTGAATTTTGGTCAGTGACCATGAAGATGCTGCACTGGTCATAAGTGTGAAAAATGGTCATATGTCATTTTTTTTCAGTGACATTGTAACTTTGAACGGTCACCGAATGAACTGTTGTAAGTCAAGGACTATCTGCACATTGTCTGTTCATCTTCCCCATGCTGAAAAATCCCTCCCAGCCAGCCAATAGGAAGCTGTCTCCTTTTTTTCGTTATGACATCCTCTGCCAGGTCTGCAAACTCCCTGGCTTTCCTGTCTTCCCATTCTGTCCAAAGAGGCATTTGGTTTTTGTGGGTTGCAAGAAACCACAACAGCAATTACACCTGCCTTCGTTGACACTGAGCAAGTCAACACAACCATACCACATAGAGCAGGGGGTCTTCAAACCTGGCCCTTTTATGACTTGTGGACTTCAACTCCCAGAATTCCTCAGCAAGGCGCGCTGGCTGAGGAATTCTGGGAGTTGAAGTCCACAAGTCATAAAAGGGCCCAAGTTTGAAGACCCCCGACAAAGAGAAATTGGAAGATATTCTCAAGGCCTCTGAGACTAAGGGAAAACAGGGAATAAGACTCTCCTTGGCAGGAAAAGAAAAGAATGGAGAACTTGCAAGGCAGATTTCCACCCAATGTTCAAACAAGCAATCACATTTCCCACATACTGGATGGCTGGTGCCTTGCTGCTCACCTTAAATTAAATATTTTCCTGACACCTAAAGAGAACAAAGCTGACCGATACACTATCTCTGTCACCAGATTCCTCCACGAGTAGAGCTAACAATGAGGCAATTGCGCTGAGCGATTTTATTATTTAGAGCGATCAAATGGACTGATGCTTTTCATTCATGGAATATAATTCTGGGCATTATTTCTGAATTGTTCGACTCCTGCCATAGTCTTGTTTACTGGGCCATTGGTACTTAATGGACAAGAATTGGTGGGGAAAAAGCTTACACTGACTTTGAACTGAATAGATGGCAGGGCGGGGAAGTAAACAGTTTCTCTCTGGGATCATCTGGCTTTTCAAAAAGTCCTGTCTACAGGGCAGGTATGTCAAACTCGCAACATCATGTGACATCGCGCGATGTATCGGGACTTTTTCCCCATTGCCGGCAATGGGGTGGGCGTGGTTTTGGTATGATGCATCTGGCCCGCGGGCCGGTAGTTTGACATGCCTGCTATAGGGCAACAGCGCGTAAATCAATGGATTTCAGTCCCATTGGGCAGTAATTGACATCAATTCTTTCCCCCAGAAAATGTAGGTGACAAGATCATATTATGAAATATTTGAAGGCGTGAAATCAGCTAACCTTGTGCATCCCCATCTGTTTACATAAAATCAATAACTTTGGTGATCATAGTTCAATTCCTGACTTTGAATTCTTTCTTGGATACATTTGAGTGGATTTTTTTTTTGAAGCTCAGTAAATAACAGCCTATTTTTCTAACTGCTAACCTTCCACCATTTCTTCCATGTTCCATCTCTCTCCCTCTCTCCGTCTCTCTCTCTCTCTCCCTCTTTCTTTCTCTCTCTCTTTCTCTCTCTTTCTCTGTTTCTCTCTGTGTGTTTCTCTCTCTCTTTCTCTTTCTCTTTCTCTTTCTTTCTCTCTCTCTCTTTTTCTTTCTCTCTCTCTGGACAATAACAAATTATTTATAAATCCCTCTTTTTCCACATTTTCCACCAGGAGAAAATGGTAATGGTGTGAAACCCAAATGATGATTCTCAATTATGATGTCTCTATGATGGACAAATTAGTTATTCTCAACAAGTGGATTTTATTAAAGGATACTCACTAAACATAATGCAACAAGATAAACAATTATTTGGATCAGTAATTTTTTTTAAAATAACATCCTGGCTAGGTAAACTCGTAATGAATTTGTTGGTATTCTGTTTGTGTGCACTGAAAAGAGTATTGCTTTTATTTCATATCACCCACCCCTTGGTTCATTCCTAACAATTAACAAAACATTTTCCTGGTTTATATGCCCCAAAGTAACCATTATTTTTATTATAGACTCACAATTAATATGGAGTTGGGGGGGGGAGTTTTCCCTCAAAAAAATTTTTTCTTCTATCTTAATATACAGGTAGTCCTCAACATACAGCAGTTCATTTAGTGACCATTCAAAGTTACAACATCACTGAAAAAAGTGTCTTATGAATGTTTTTCACACTTACGACCATTGCAGCATTTGACCACATGATTGAAATTCAGATGCTTGGAAGCTGATTCATATTTATGACGGTTGCAGTGTTCTTGGGACATGTGATCCCCTTTTGCAACCTTTTTACCAGCAAAGTCAATGGGGAAGCCAGATTCACTTAACAACTGTGTTACTCACTTAACAACTGCAGTGATTCACTTAACAACTGTGGCACGAGAAGTAAAATGAGGAAAAGTTCACTCATCAAACATTTCACTTAACAACAGAAGCTTAATAAACTTAATAAACTAATTAATAAACTAAATAAAAGAATCTGCAAAACCGACCTTTATAATATGAGAAGTGTGTGAGCCAGCCACAAGTCAATGTGAATTTTCAATTTGATTCTGAATCAATTTAAGTTAGAGTGTTGATTTAGTTCAAACGCTCCATACAAATTATAAATCAATTTGATTCAAAGGCATTTGTTCTAGCATTCTGGCATTTTTTCCAGTATGATTCTCTTCTGGTAAATATTTATTTATTCTTTTAAAAAAAACTGGCGGAAAAAATGGCATACTCATAAAAGGTCCTATCAATGCAAGGAATAGGAAAAAGAAAGAAAAGAATGTTCAAAATTCTTCACATCTCTACTCTCAAATAGGCTTCTAATATCATGAGTAATGAACTATAGAATTACTTTTAACAGCTAAGTACCTAAGATTTAATTTCAGTGTGAAGAGAAGCAAGAGAAACCAAATCTCTATATGCTTAGGATTGAAATTTGCAGCACAATCTCCGATACTTTTATTGTATGAAATGTGATCTCTTTTATTTTAGCATTCAGTAACCCATTTGCTGTTCTGGTTGAAAGAATCCATATGATGTCCTTGAGTTGACCTCAACACCTTATGATTACAAGGATACGGTCATGCTATCTTCTCAGCAGCAGCACAGAAGGATTTTGGCTTTGCACTTTTTCTGAAATGTCTTTTCAACTTCCTAGTCTGGTCTGCAAATCAGGGATTCTTTAATGGTCTCCCACCCAAATACTAACAAGGACTGACTCCAAAATTCATGACCAGCTTTTGACACCATTCTTACTGACATGCTATACAGAATTTTTGCCTGAATGTTTCTTTGTTTTTAGCTTCTGGAGCATTTTTCTCTTACAACTTAGATCGGCATCTGGAAATAAGTCCTTAAGAAATTTTGTATAAAACAGGGGGGAAATGAACTTATAATTTATGGCTTTGGTGATTAGACAGCATAGACTACAGAATGAAGAGAGTTATGTTGTACCTGTACAATAAGAATTTATAATTGTATTTATAACTGCTGTAAAGATCAGAAGCCCCTTTTTTGTATCCTTTCTCTTTATTTTCAATTTTTCTTCTACTTTTGTTTCCTTTCTTGGACAATACTAGTGTCATCTCCCACACTTAGTCCTTATTAATCTGGTCAATGACCTATCCAGTATGGTTTTTTTTGTAATTTATGTATCACCATATTGCTTATGAGAGAGACACTCTTATTCTGGCTCCTCTGATAAGACCTCAACGATGTGGCTAACTTCTAGCATGGTTCTCATTCTCCTAGACCTAGGAGCATGGAAGCCCCACAAACAAGTCAAGATTGTTTCTCGCTGGGAATTCATTAGCATCCAAAATTCTTGCCTTAGCTTCCAGCACAACATTAAGTTGACATGGTCCTCCCATTTTCTTAGTGGGACTCAGCATTTTCAAAATTTTCAGCTTTATTTTATACTAAATAGGAAGATTAAGGTGGAATAGCATTTCCCCAAAAAAAAAAATCTCTTGTTTACGTCCTTTGCAATGGGTGGAACAAAAGCATGATGAAGTAACTCAGGAGGCAATCCAAGGGTCTGATATAAAGTCCATTTCTGCGCACACATATTGCTTCAGAGCAGGCAGCTGGCAAACACCCATATGACTGCATTTGTATTTTAAAACCATCCCTAACCATTTAAAAGCTTCTCATCTGCAGAATCGTAGCACCTGTCAGCTGGCTGAGGAAAGATTTTAATTATTCCATAGAGAAAAATGAGGATTAAACTGAATTCAAAACCCTCACGGATATCTCACAAACTATTTCAGCAGCAGCAGGAGGAGGCGGGAAATGTCCTTTTGCAGAATCTTTCTGGGAAGAAAGAAAAGGTTAGATTTTGTGTTTCAAGGTAATATTTCCCCATTTTCTATTTCTCCCTGGAGAAGGAAAAGATATATGCACACATGTTTGCAATACGAGAATTGGTCCCAAAGTGGCACTAGATTTCTTCAGAACTAATGCAATGGTCACTTACGCTGAGGGAATCCTGATTACTTTATTTATTTCACTTAAGCACAGAGCTGAAAGCCAGTTAAATATGATTCCCAACTGATGTTCTATCTAAAAAAATTTCATGGTAAAACTTGTTTGCCCTGAAGGAGAACACTCAATAAAACGGTCTGAAAGACATTGTTTTTGAGGAACAGTTAAAGTAGTTGGCCTATTTAATTTGCAAAAGAGAAAATGAGAGGAAATAGGAACTACGAACATCAAAAAAGCAAGAGAGGATAAAACTATTTACTGCCAACATTGAGAGTAAAGGACCAGGAAGCAATAGACTAACAATATATCAGCTTTGCGAGGTTATCCAGACAAGAAGCACTGCCAGAAGCACTAGCTCTAACTTTATTGTAAATTTACATTAATAAAATCTTGCAATTTAGAAAAGTACATCATTCAACCCTTGCCTTTACAGTCCAAGAAACCAGATAGAGACCCTTCAGAGAAGTTTGCCATGCTCCCATTCCTTTTGCCAATTCAGCTGCCATTTGTCTGATCATTGCCTACTCTACAGTTCTTCCTCCTGTCTCTCAAGGTTATTCTCACACACCATTACATAATATAAGAAAGGCGATTCAGATAATGGGTCAATTATCTCCTAAGAGTAAAAGCTTTCCTATCCCTGTTTTGCACTACCACTACTGACATGGACAACTGGAACACAAACTGGTGTCTTATCATATGCAAAGAGAAGCCTAAATATTTTATTAAAACTATTTAACAATGTTCAGACCTAACTGGTCAGACCTAACTGGTTAAGTCAAATCAACAGACATTGTAGTCCAACACATGAAAAGAAGCTCACGATGTGTTCCTTCTAATGGGACCCAGCATTAAAGTATACATTTTAAATAGAGCACCCTCCATCCAAAGTATTTGAAATGCAGGTTAATGATGGCAATTTACTCTGCAGTCTATACATTTTCTATAGTCTGTATATGTTCATAATACAATGGCTCTACAGAAACTGCATAAATACTTACATTGGATCAGGGGGATTTACAGCATGCAGAGAAATGATTAATAGGATAAGGAAAATGATCTGTAGAGAGGGGAGAAAAGACTATGGATATTACAAAATGTCTGTATCTTTCATTACTTCCTACCTGGGAGACTTGTTGGGCATTCATGCCCTCTCAATGTTCTTTCATATCTATCTCACCTGTTATCTTCATTCCCAAGTAATTTCTTATTAGAATTGGCCTTTTGAGGAGTGGAGAGAGTAAGTGTTATTCAAGGAAAAGGATTTGGTATCTGAAAAAAAGCCTTGGTGCTAATTAGACAGAAGTTGTACATTCAAATTAACGCTTGTGCAAAGGCCCTCATCTTTGTTCTTTTTTTGTGCGTTCAGCGTTTGATCTCATACGCTGGATTGAAATGTTGGATTTCTGTTTAATTCAGGGGCAGCCAGCTGAGACAGCTCTGCTTTCAGATCCCTGTTTTGCATTTTAAATAGAACTTTCTCAGTCCAATGGTCCTCACTTTTTTTAACATCAAATGAAATATCTGATGCGGTTTCTTTGTTTGCTCAGGTGGGCATTTTGCTTTAACTAAATCAGTTCCCATCCCTGAATTCTAAAGGGAAATCTTAAATTGAGGTGTTTTCCACTACTCCTCCAACTATTTGTGGCTTTTTGACTAAAAGGCCAAGGTGAACTATTTTATTGATCGTAAATAAAATGAAAACCTTATAGAAGTAAGGCAAAAATGAGTAAATTGCATTATTTGGAATTTATTTGCATTTGTATGTGTTTGTTTTGTTTGTTTAATTGGTATCCCTGTCTTTGTTATTTTTACAAATAATTCAGGGTGACAAACATGTCCAACACATCTTCCTCCTCCTGCTTTCCCCACTACAAGAACCTTTTGAGTTGGGCTGGACTGAGAGAGTCAAAGTCACCCAGTTGGCTTTCATGGCTAAGACAAGACTTGAACTCAAGGTCTCCTGCTTTCTAGTCTGGTGTCTTAACCACTAGACCACTCTGAGATTGACCACATTCATCACAAATATTTGATAGTTTGTTACTGCAATACTACAGTGGAATTTCTCTCTGGAGAGCTAATTTGATGTTGCAGTTAAAGGTGCTGGATTAGTAATGGGGAAACCTGTGTTCCTGTCTTTCCTCAGTCATTTAAGCCAACCAGGTAAACTTGGATCTTGAGTTATGCTCTCTTTCCCTTGACTGAGAAGTCAAAAAGCAACTGGAAGAAGATATTAGTAGTCCACTTCCAAAAACATTGCCAAGGAAATTCATGTTGTCATCAGAAGTCAGAATCCAACATAGCATGACATGACACAACTTCTGATTTTTTTGGTTGGAAATTAAAGAAAACAGATGTACATAGTTTGATGGCCAACTCTGCCAAAGACCTTCTCTCTCCAAAAAAGAAATATTCTAGTCTGTATCTTCTGGTGTTTATGTGACACCATTATCTTGATCCCTGCAATCCTCAGCTATTGAAAAAGTAATAATTAAATTGAAGCCGTCTATGGTGAAAACCAGCTCATCCCCATCTAAAACGCAGTCTAGAACCCAGAGATTTAAAGTGGGGTGCTTTTGCAGATGATATATTGATATCTCCATGATTGCCTCTTGTTCCTCTCTAAATCAAACTCCAAGGGAAGAAGATGAGATTAGAGTTTAGAGATATTTTCTTGTTATATTTTCCTATAGATGAGCTTTACTGATTTATAGACATGTAGTTACACAATGATGGGATAGTGATGTGCAGAATTCATCCAAAGCATTTTGCAAAAGAAGAATTTGGATTACTGCAGAGTGCAAATGCAGCCAGATGGAGAAGAACACTATTACACCAAAGCCTAGTATCTGAACAGCCTTCCTCGGTGGCATAGCTAGCACTGGACCAGGCCAAGTCTTCCCTTGGCCTCTGCTCAAGCCATGTCATTTAAAAATGTGCAGGGTGGAGATAATTAGGCAACCTATAGCCTAGTTTTTAACTGTTTAGGGTTGAATTTCAGGAGTAGTTGAATACCCTCCAGTGATTCAGACTAGTTTTAATCGTCTTTTAATTGCTGCTATGCTTTTTCCATTCTATTCTGGAAGATAGCCTTGGATTTCACCGCTGCCAGATATATTGGAACAAGAATGAAGTCTTCAGCATTGAAACCTGTAATGAGCAGATGGTAGAAATGCTTTCTTTATTTGCTCCACAAATTAACTCAATTCCAAAGGAGACAAATTTTCTGGCTACAGGTTATCAGCTTGCTTTCATCCTTCACTCACCACCAAATATGTAATAATTGAAGGGCTTCAGTTTGAAAAATAG
This sequence comes from Bothrops alternatus, assembly GCA_034064705.1. Classification (NCBI taxonomy): domain Eukaryota; kingdom Metazoa; phylum Chordata; class Lepidosauria; order Squamata; family Viperidae; genus Bothrops; species Bothrops alternatus. Next base: position 2,109,936 of record JARGCV010000225.1, on the reverse strand, counting down.
AAAGCCAGGCAGTTTCTCAGGTACTGTCAGATTAGGTGTCAGTCCCGCTGCAATGTCAATAAACTGATGGATTTTAATAGCATCCAGACACACACATCTTCACAAAAATGGATGGAGACTGGCAACCATGAATTGGTGTAGAACAAACACTACCCTTCTCAGCTCAAATCTTTGCACAAAATTGTATAGTTAGGAAAGAGTCATTCTCCACTGAATTCAAATTAAAACTGTATTTAAAAAGAATAGGGAATAGGGATAGTTTGATTTTGAACAATCTCTGAAGGATAATAACGCACATAAAAATCTACATTACAGACGATTGGGAAAGAACAAATGTAAAATTCCCAGCAGGTTCATAGCAATAGCGCTTAGCACTTAGACTTACAGTATATACCACTTCACGGTGCTTTACAGCCCTCTCTAAGCAGGTTAAAGAGTCAGCATCTTGCCCCCAACAATCTGAGTCCTCATTTTACTGACCTCAGAAGGATGGAAGGCTGAGTCAACCTTGAGTCAGTCGCAATCGAACTGCTGGCACTCAGCAGAATTAGCCTGCAATACTGCATTCTAACCACTGCACCACGATGGCTCTTTCATGGTTCATTTTAATCACATAAAGAATTGAATGTTGTGATCTCATAAACAGAGACCTTTTATTATTGAGTCTAGTTTCAAACACACCAGGAAATTTATTTGATGGGAGTCCTTCTGTTCGTTATTTATAAGATCATCCTAGGTCTTATTTCCACAGGCATCTCATCCATCCTGTCCTTCAACATCTAAGAGGACGACAACCCTGCTCACAGAAGGTCATAGGATGTTAAAATTCATTATTCAATGCCACCAAAGAAAGGTAGCATGCTGAAGTGACAATTTATACTGTATTTACCTTCAGTCTGGGAAGCTGCTATTAATACAGTCTTGTCAGATTGAGAAATATGGGCTTACCAGGGAACAAGCCTCAGAGGTGAAATTGCTGAACCATTCAGTTTGGTTGCCAGAGTCCCTATTACTTATCATAGCCAGCCACCTAAAGAATCAGATTAAATTTCTTCATTTGCATATTTTTGATGATTCCACAGATTCCCCCAGGAATCTGTTTGTAATTGGTTATGGTAGAATCCAATGTCTGTGCTGGCACTTAGTTGGCTAGTTCACTATTTGTCTTTCAACTGGACTTGTATTACTCTTTTTAAACTGAAAACCACTGCGGAGTAATCCTAGGGTAGCGATAAGCAAGGACACAATTTGTTGAGGCCGTCCAATAAAAGCTCACACATTTCAGATGACTTTGTACTAGAGCAGTGGTTCTCAACCTTTTTCAGGTTGAGACCCCACTTGCCCCGCCCATGCGCGGCGTGACCCCGGCGCACGCGCACGCAACGAAAAAAAAATAAATGGCGGACCGCGACGGGCTGATTCGCGCATGCGCAGCGCACACGCGACGGCCCGAACCGCGCATGCACAGTGCGCATGTGACCAAAAAAACCCAAAAAAAACCAAAACAGCGGACCGCGATGGGCCGATCCGCGCATGCGTGACGCGCGCGCGACGGCCCAAACCGCACATGCGCAGCGCACGTGCAATGAAAAAACAAAAAAACAAAATGGCGGATCGCGGTGTCCGGCGACCCCCACGAAATGGTCATTCGACCCCAAATGGGGTCGTGACCCATAGATTGAGAACCGCTGTACTAGAGAGTCAACTGAATTTAAGAAATCGCACAGCATTATCTTATAGGCGTTTACTCAGAAATAAGTGGCATTGAGGGAAATGGGACTGAATTCCAACAGGTATCCAAAGACTTGCATTGGTTGCTGGAGATTGTGATGTTATGTGGGGATGACCTTGGGAGACAAAGAGTGGCAGCCAGGAGAACAGTCAGAGAAGAGGCAGCTTAGCCTGTAGCAGGAATGTGGGCATTGCAAACATCTACAAGGGATTCTTGCTTGTTTCTTGGGATATAAAAGCAATGGGGGGGAAATGTATTTTCAGGCTTGCAAGACTGATGTCAGCCTTACTTGCAAGAGATTCCAGACAGGACGCATGTCCAAATGAACTAATTCTACTTTATTGTGAGGTTATATTAACAGAATTATAATGTAATTCCTGGATCTGTCTGTTTTCATAACAGTAACATATTAATCTGATAGAAGGAGCTGTCTTACAGGGCTCAGAACAAATTGATATGGAATCAGAAATAAACTGTATTAACAAAGGGAAGAGAGAAAAGCAAATGTTTTCCAAAAACAAAACAAAGCCTTCCTAAATGTTAACATTAAAGCTCTCCCTATCTCTGAAAAGGGAAGCTTGCATTTGTTTTAAAAGTAAGAACCATTCATAAAACCAGAGATCCACCTCAAACCACAGAGATCAAAATGAGTCAGAGACCTGAATCTCAAATGGGTTTACATAACCCGATTAAACAATCTACAGCACATCAAGACATAAGCTATGGTTCATACAACCTGCTAACCCAAAACCAAGAAAGCTTCATTATGGTTCATTATGGTAGATAAACCCAACCATGTCTACATCGCAGGCAGTTGCAGGAATAGGCATTTCTAACACTTCTGATGGATTCACTTGGACGAGGAAGTTTAATTGACCGAAAGTGGATGAGGCATCATAGAATTCAAAATTACTGAACTCAATTATCCTCCCCATAAAAAAAATTAAGTCTCAGTATGGCAGCAGAATACTTAATCCCAATAAGAATGAAAAGGAGACCGGCAAAGTAAAATTGGCTGCTCTCTCATGCCATGTGAACACCGCAGATCGCATTGCACTCGTATCAGAAGCACCATCCAGGTTGAAAGGATTAGCCGGTGATATCCCTCTTGCCTGGGGGACCCAGTTGGGGGCTCTTTTCATGTCTCCAGAAGGAGCTGGAGCAAAGGACAGGAACTCACTCTGCCCCATGGCAGCACTTGGGTCTCAAACACAACCTTGCTGACCTCCAACCTGGTGTCCTAACCACACGAGCCGCTGTGCTCCTTAATACGTCAGAGTGGACAACAGCTGAAGCTGAGCATGCCATGCGTTTCATCAGCGGAACCCGGCTGGATGACCGTGTTATCCGGACAGACTGGGATGCAGGCTTCAGGGAAGGGAGGCAATATGGCCGTGGCAAGTCAGGCGGGCAGGTAAGAGACGAGTACCGAAAGGAATACGATGAAGGAAGAGGTGGTTTTGGCAAGATTTTCCAGCCACCGTTGGGGAAACAGTAGATGGAAGACAGGAGAGCTAAGCATGGCTCATTATCTTCTTGGACAGCTGAATAGAAGGGAGGGAGAAAATACTTTTTTTGCAAGGTGTAGCTCAAGACTCTTTTCCACCCCTGTCACTGTTTTTTATGCTTATCCTAGCCTGAGCTGGGATATGGTCCAAGGAACAACAGGGTGCCTGTGGTGGAAAGAAATTGGAAGTTTAAACAGCCATTTCTTTTTTCTTTTCACTTTTCCTGTATGCTGTCATAGTGGTTGTAATGTCCTGGGGTGTATAAACTGTCCTTAATGTTTCAGAGGAGGAATAAGACTGCAATAAAAATGTATTTGGTCCGGAAAAAAAAAAGATTACAACTATGAACTGATCAGAAATGGGGGAAGGGTAACATTGGAAAAAATGTCCACCAACATTTAAAGTACATTGAGCTATTTCCCCTTTTTAGCGTATCTATTTAATGATGCTTCCCCCCCCCAAAAAATGTTGTTGTTTTATTCTTCTGCCTCTCTCTTAAAGAATAACCAAATTAACATATAAGATCCAGATCCAATTTTGAAGAAAATGTGTTTCTATCCATGTCACGACTTAGGTACATAATGTTTGAGCATCTTGAGGATTTACTGCACTTGTAACATGTCTTTCTTTTGCACTGTGGTCTTTGAAAGCCAAGCAATAACTACAGAGAACAAATACATCCAGTGCTATTGCTCTCTCTCTCTTTCTCTTCCCCCCCCTCTTTCTCTCTGTCATTCAACAAAATGATTTTCACACAACATGAAAAGCTATGCTGGATGTCATAAAAATTTAATTTACAATTTACAAAGCTCCCAATTTAGTTAAATCACTTGTATTTCAGCTGCATCGTATCTATTGTACATTTAGTTCCTTCCCACTCTGGTATCTCATAAAATATAACTCAAACAGGGTTCAAGTTATTTATTTTAATATAATTCAGATATGTTCTACAGCCCTACTGGAACAATAATAATTACACTGCTACACTGCCATCTGCTGATGAATAGCAATATTTTACATACATTAATCTTTTGGAACACTTCGGCAGAATTTTTTTTTAATCATCCTAGAAAGACAATTAAATAATATTGGCTGCTCATATACTTTAACTCCTTTCCTCACCCAAATATGTTCAACAGAGGAAAATAGTAGGCTGAAGCAAGTGCTAAAAAAGCAAAAAGACTATCAAAGTGAACCAGGAACAGTTTAGAAAGGAAGAAGATGCTAAAATGGGAGAGAATTAGATGGGAAAGAAAGCTGATATAGTATAAAACCAGTGGTGCCATCATAATAGGACTAACAGACAGAAATCCACCATCCAATTCCAGCCTCAGAATTGCCTTTTTATGAAAAGGGTGGACTTGTGTTCTTCCTTTTCCACTAAATTCCAGAAATTGGGAGAATAGGAGAAAGAGAAGTTGGGAGACTCCTCTCTGCTGACAGTGAGGACAATCAACTAGTGGAACAGCTTACCCCCAGAGATCGTGGGCACTCCATCACTGGAGATTTTCAAGAGAAGACTGGACATTCACCTGTCTGAGAAGGTATATGTTCTCCTGCTTGAATAGGGGGCTGGACTAGAAGACCTCCAAGGTCCCTTCCAGCTCTATTCTATTCTGTTCTATTCTATTCTATTCTATTCTATTCTATTCTATTCTATTCCCATCCTGTATTTTATTCTATTCTATTCTATTCTATTCTATTCTATTCTATTCTATTCTATTCTATTCTATTCTATTCTATTCTATTCTATTCCCATCCCGTATTCTATTCTATTCTATTCTATTCTATTCTATTCTATTCTATTCTATTCTATTCTATTCTATTCTATTCTATTCTATTCTATTCTATTCTATTCTATTCTATTCTATTCCCATCCCGTATTCTATTCTATTCTATTCTATTCTATTCTATTCTATTCTATTCTATTCTATTCTATTCTATTCTATTCTATTCTATTCTATTCTATTCTATTCTATTCTATTCCCATCCCGTATTCTATTCTATTCTATTCTATTCTACTCTACTCTACTCTACTCTACTCTACTCTACTCTACTCTACTCTACTCTACTCTACTCTACTCTACTCTACTCTACTCTATTCCATCCCCCCTCCCTCTGGTAGAAGAAAAAGGAGAAGAGGGAACTTTCAACATCAGAATTCTCTCTTTCCTTTCTGATGATCACCTGAAGACTCAAGGATCCATGCAATGTGGTTGTGTGATCATTTTAAGAAGAAAAAAAAATGAAGTGGCCCCTAGTTTTTGGGATTTTTTTTTAAATTGATTACAGGTAATCCTTGACTTAGGATCAAAACTGATCCTGGAATTATGGTTGTAAGTCATACTGGTCATTAAGCAAATTAACATAAATCCAGGATGCATAGAGAAAAAAGATATAGAAGATGCGAAAACAAAAACTCTACTAAAACTAAGTAAAAAGCCAGGTACCGTACACGTACAAATTGACACTATATAAATACACACACCAACACACACATATACATATACACACACATACATATATGCACACATATACATACATGTGAGTAAGTGTATATGTGAAATATTACCATGTTGGGGTCTATTGCTATTGACATAAACCATAATAGCCTTCCAAATTGGATTGAATTGTGGTTCCATTTCTGATGTCTCATTATTAAACATCTTAGATCATCTATCTAAGAAGCAACCTTATACTGAGTCCACTGAAGAGTCCACTTCAGTTCCTTACATTAAAAATTAAAAGGGCAGTTATCTTCCAATCTTCAATATATTGCTATTACTATCTGTGGTGAAGATTTTCAGGTGAATATCACTTGTCCAGGACCCACAATTATCATGCAAGGAAGGAGAGAGTCATAAGTGATAACACGTACATGACAATATTGTCATGCAAATAGCACCGCTTATATACTTGTGCCAGACATAAGGGCAAGATTTGCATATTGTTGCCAAGTGTGCATACAGATATTTGGACATCAGAGTAGTTCAAATTATAAACCCATCCAATTCACACAAACAGAAAGTTTAAGGCTTTTTTTTTTCGCCTCACATTCTTTCTCAACAATGGAAATTCTCATTTTATGGTGTTTTTACCTAATGCTCCAGATTCTCGGGAGACAAATTAGCTGTCATATATCAGATTGCACATGGCATGCCTATTATGAACAGAGTCAGGGAAATGTTATTTCGCCAAATTTCTTTTTTTTAAAAAAAAAATCTTGTTTTTCCAATGGAGATAAAAGGTTTCCTGAACTGACATTTTATCTTGATTTTTTTTCCTCTGCTGAAACCTTTTGTTCAGTTAAAGGGCGCTTCTCAGTAGCAAAGGAATGGAAAGCGTAATGTTGGGATTTTCTGGCAGTAATTAATTTGTGGTTGATCTTACAAAAGGAAAAGACCTGGTGGTTTATTGTTTGTTTATGAAGAGATGGATGTATTTCTCTCTTCCTGTTATGTGTATAATCTGGAGAAATTCTTCACGGCTGCCATTTTATGTGTGCCTGGCCACATATTCAAATGCAAGCACAGAGAGTGCCCATGACGCAATTTGCCTTCTTTATACCCCACGTTATGGACACAAAGACATGATATCAAACTTAAAAGCAAATAAGCACACAAGATTATTATTATTATTATTATCCTCTAATTCCTGGAACTCAAGAAAAAGACAATTTTCATATAAAGATTATAAAGAATGCATAAATGAAAGCACTTGAAGAGACTAAAGTAGCACAAAATTTCATGACTTGTCTTCCTTCTTTCCTTCCTTCTTTCTTTCTTTCCTTCCTTCCTTCCCTCCTTCCCCTAGCCCTGTCTCCCTTACATTCCACCATCCCCATTAATAAAGGAGAATATTTGTAGCTCAGAGTTGACATGAGGGGTCCTTGGTGTCTCTCAGCTTGTTTGTTTTCTTGCAGACATTTTATTACCCTAACTAAGTAACTTCATCAGCGCTAGTCATAAGGACTAGTCATCAGAAAGCACCAAGGACCCACCATCCCCATTTCCTGACACACTCTCCCTCCATCCTTTCCTTTCCTTTCCTTCTTTCCTTTCCTATCCTATCCTATCCTTTTTTTCTCCTCTATTCCTGTCTCTCCTACATTCCACTATCCTCATTTCCTATTCCTCCCTCCCTTAGTTCCTTCCTTCCTCTGCCCCCCTCCCATCCCCATGACATGGATAAATGGCTGACAATTATTTATTCCAGATTAAAGGTGCACAGAATTTGAAAGATAACATTCTCTAGTTTTCGAAAATCAAAGTGGGAAGAACATGTATTCCTTAATTCCATTCCAGATATTGACTTCTCTAAATGTAATCCTGGGTATATATTTATTTTCCTCGGGCCAATATTGAAGAACTAGTGTATGGAAAGGGTTATCAAAGGGATTGTCAAAATAATTTAATCCCATGAAAGTATCATGAGTTTATATGAGGAGTGTTAGGAACCAGGAATAAGATTGGAATCTTAGACTGGAACTTTTCAAAGAATCTGTGGAAGGAAAATATACAGTTGCTTATATTGGCTATCATTAAGTGGAATGTCTTTTTTAGTTAACGGCCATTGCAAATTATGATGCTAACCACAACCGACATGTCGAAAATGTCTCTGAGTTTTATTTTCCTGGTCCTTTGAGTTAGGCTGCTGGTCTGTATGCCTTTGAATAATTACAAAAGGAAAGTTGCTCTCTCTCTCTCTCTCTCTCTCTCTCTCTCTATCTATCTATCTATCTATCTCTCTATCTTTCTCTCTCTCTCTCTCTCTCTCTCTCACTCACTCTCACTCTCTCTCTCTCTCTCACTCTCTCTCTCTCTCACTCTCTCTCTCTCGCACACACACACGTATCCTTCCTATTTTTCTGAGGGTAAATGATTTTCAAAAGAAAAGCTGTTTAATTCCTTTAAATGCAACCCAAGGGTTATATTCGGCATTTTCACAAATATAGCAGAACAGCCATAGGTGTGGATAATAGCAAGGCAAGCCAGCTTGGGTTACTTAATTTCCAATGTAACTACAGTATTCAATGTATAATAGCTCTATTAAGCTACAAAGCAAAATAGAAAAAGAAAACTGCCATTTCAAGCCCAAAAGTAATATTTATGACCTAGAACAATAAATAAGAAATAATCTATAACAAACAGAGATAAATAAAGCCTTACCTAACTGCACTCTAATTAACCAAAGGAGGATTGGATAAGATGTTAAAAGGAAAAAAGCCTGCTATTATCCTAGGAAAGGGAAGAGAGACGCTAACAGAGAAAATGTCTCTTTCTCTTTATGTGAAGAGCACTTCTCTTGGGTGAAGTCTCTAGTCTAAGGGTATATGCCAGGCTCTCTCTGATATGAACCCCCTAGCACCATGGTGGCGAACCTATGACACGCGTGCCACAGGTGGCACGCAGAGCCCTCTCTGTGGGCACGCACACTGTCGCACCAGTCCTAGGCCTTCAGCTGGGTTTTATAAAACCTTTTTGCTTTAGGCCTCCACTGCCATGTGGGGGAAAAAAAGGTTCAATCAATCAATTTCAACTTCTCACGGGGGAAAAAAAATCTCGCCAAGTTGGAATTGATTGAACTTTTTAGTCCCACCCAGTCTGCTGTCACCACCGCAGCCACGCCCACCCAATTGGCCACACCCACCCATGCACCCAATGATACATAAGTGGGTTTAGGCTTTCAGTTTGGGCTCTCGGTCTCCAAAAGGTTCGCCATCACTGCCCCTGCATTTCATCATTAGGAAGTGACTTTATGGTCAATGACTAAAGCAACATTTATAATTAAAAGAGAGAAGCAAGAGAGGGAGAACTGAGTGAGAAAGCCCGAGAAGCAAGAACAATACAGTACATAAAGTTACTTCTTTATTGTTCATCACCTATAGACAAAATATTGCCAAACTAAAGCAACTATCTGCATAACAATGGATATACTCTGGGAACTGCTGGGGTGGAGCTGTTTTAACTCTCTTTCTGTCCACTAAACTTTCCAAGCTCTGCATTCTCTCTGGGAAGCAGCCCCTCCCTTCAGGGAATCCAGACTACATTCCACTACAGAAAGTCTCATCCATCAGATACATAGAGCAGATCTGAGGAACAATGTTACAACAAAGCATTGTAATTTTATTTAATTTTATTTGTTCATGTCATCTTCATGGTGGGATGGGGGAAAATAAATACACACACACACACACACACACACACACACATATACATACACCTTTTAAAATAATAAAAATGCGAATCCCCCTAATGGCACATTGTGCATGTCTGTATACCGTAAACCCACCCACACAGACAGAATATTACATTATAATAGCAACCACCCGGTAGCACATAAAATCAGCTGCATCACTATTTAAACAGATTAATTCCCATTGTAGCATGGGCAGAGCTAAAGCCAAGGAGAAAAAACATCTTCATCACATCTTCATGCTCAATGGCTATCCCATGGGGTTTGTGAGACAGCATAGTAGACCACATCGAAATCATAGAGACTCACGCTCCAATGTGACAGCAATGCCAGCCACACGAACAACCCTCCATCCATGGTGTCTCCGAGGCCACGGCACGGCTGTTGGCCCCCTACAATGTGAGTGTTGCCCACAGGCCCGAGCACACCCTTAGGTCCAAGGTCATGCATCCAAAAGAATCACTCCCCAACGGTCAAAGATCATCTGTGGTTTACAGAATTAATTGCAAGGACTGTGCAAGAAATTATGTTGGGGAAACTACTAAAAGGCTGAGGACCAGGGTTCATGAACATGAACTGGCTATTAGAAGGCAGGAGCAACACTCACAAGCCTGGGCCCATATGTCCAGCTCTGGCCACATGTTTGATCTAGCTAACGCAGAGGTTATAGGTCATGAGACTACCAAGGGTGGCCGCCTACTCAAGGAAGCCTGGCTCTCTAATGAAAATTCCATCAACCAGCATATAGATCTTTTGCCGGCCTACCAGACTCTTAGGAGATGGGAAAAACAGCACCATGGCCTGCTGAGAAGACATTTAACTCTTCCTTGGCAGGATTGGGGTGGTAGAAAGATGGATGAGACAGGCACGATCTCTAAGGAAGACGATGACAGCGTTTTGTATAATTGGGACGATGGCTCTATAGGTGAGACGACCACGACTCCCATGGACCGAGATGATGGACCAAACGGCCCTAAGCCAGGGACGGAAGCGCTGAGGCGATCTGGAAGGAGGGGGAGGGAGGGGGAAGACAGGGAGCAGGAATGCTGGAACAGCTTCTTGTTGCAGGACTGGGGCGGAGGAATTACGACAACGGCCTTGGGGGTGGGGGAGGATAATGGCCCTGGGAGGGAGGGGGACTGGGCGCAGGGACGGGTTGACAGCCGCCCTCCAAGTGCTTGCACATGCTCTAAAAGAGCACTTGAGGATCGTAAAACAACCAGTGGAGTCAAAGACAGTTTGCCTGATACGGAACAACTCTGTGCGATACGGATTAACACAATCAACAGGCCAATGATGCGCTAAAGGAGCCAGGCACAGAGGCAGGAGGCTATATGAGCTGCCTTCCCGATCTCCTTCTATTCTAACTCTGATGACGCTGGCAGTTTTTGGCCGGACAAAAGCTTAGTGACTCTTCTTAACCACAGGCTTGTTTATATTAAACAGGCTGGTTTATTATATTCTGGTGTTCGTTTTTTCTTTTATTTGTTATACATATACATATAGATACATATATATATTAAGGGCATGATTTTGTTTGTTGTAAATGGACTTGAAAGTATGATTGATTTAATTTTGAATTACATTTGGTGTTACGTATTCCTGTGAACACCAACAACATAAAAATGTTGTAGCAACAGTAGGAATTTATCTATCTATTATAAGTTTTTTTTTTGTTTCTTAATACTTTTGATTTTTTTTAAAAAAAAATATTATTTTGCATGTCCACCTAAAACATTTACAGTTGCAAGTTGCAAAATCTTCAGACTGATTTAGTCATCAGGACAGGAAAGGGCCTTTATGGAGCACAATGTCTGTTCTGTTTCAAAATTAATAATGTTTTCCAACATCTTTACATTTAGAGGAGATACGCTATAATTTCAGGGTTTTACATTTCCTTGCTGGCCATTTTTCATATGAAGAAAAGTAGCTTTGCTTTGATTCTTCTGAAAATGAGACACAAACCGTTCTTTATAGCATGTAGAATTGTGCCATTCCATTTTAGTATTATTAGCTTTTAGCACATTTGGCCTGCAATCCAACAACTTTATCCATAAACTGTCAATCTGTCTGACACAAGCCAGTTGATTGTTAGTCATCTGCAAACATCAAACTTGTATTTCATTATGCGGAAATACAAGCCAATATATTTTGGCCATTCTTGCAGAATCTGTCTTAAACTACTGAGGTGTTAAATCCCAAGACTCTAAATTGATAGACAGTTGAATATACAATTCAAGAGAATTTCTACTCATATATGCCTCAGCCACTCCCTAACTAAGCCAAAGAAAAATCAAAAGCAACTTCTTTTGCATATTGATAATGGTTAAAAAAAAATCAAAAGAACTTTTGGAACAGCACCAAATTAAGCTATGTAGCTAGGATATTTTGTTGGTACTTCATTAAAAAGAAAGCAGAGTGTGTTGCAACTTCCTATACAAGAGAAGACTGTTAGTGAAATAGCAAGAATCTGGTGGGTTTTTTTTTTTAAAATGTTGCTGTCAAGCAATCTGAAAAATTAATGATAATCACACAGCTAGGAAGTAATAACAAATTAAAGCATAAATATGTTAAGGGTAAGATGATTTTGAACATGATTCAAATTTAATAAATTAGATAACCATACAGCTGCAAACATATGTGTCTTAAAGATGACTTATTCATTCTAGGGAGGATATTGTGTTGAAAAGCCAGGAGAGGAAGAAGGGAAGAATCAGAGAGAGAAGTTTATATTGGCACATCCCTCCTAAGCTGACTTGAGTTGCCGTGAGCAAGTAGGTGGCAATGTAAATTTTCCAAATAAAATAATGAGGGACAAGCCTGATAAGCCTAGTATTCGTGACCCAAAGTACAACTCAGAAACAATTATTTTTCAACAGTAATCTGCAAAAACGTAGCAATGATTTTAACTAGGGAGCGCAAGTGGCCATGTATCTTTCAACCAGTTCATGATGAAATACATTAAATGTTGTTCTCTTTTTGAAAGAAATGCCCCAAAATCATTTTTCTTCCCCCCATTCATGTTGAAGGGGGTTTTTTTTTCATTAAAACTGTAAGAGTTTTGATTTAGCATTACATGCTTTTTTTTTCCACAGCAGTTCTACCAATGGCACAACATGCTTAATGTCTAGTATGTCTAAGGGCTAGGGGTGGCATGATAGCAATGTTGCAATCTCTGAGGGGCTGCCACAAAGAAGAGGGGGTCAATCTATTTTCCAAAGCACCTGAAAGCAGGACAAGAAGTAATGGATGGAAACTGATCACGGAGAGAAGCAATCCAGAACTAAGGAAAAATTTCCTGACAGTGAGAATAATCAACTGGTGGAACAACTTGCCTCCAGAAGTTGTGGGTATGCCAATACTGGAGGTTTTAAGAAGAGATTGGACATCCATTTGTCTTAAATGGTACACGATCTCCTGCTGGAGCAGAGGTATAGGATTGGTACCGGGTCACAGCATGGCAGCAACTGGTATGTACAAACAAGCAAAGCCCCATCCATAGGATGCAGGCAGCACACAAAACCACACATTCTCTGGTCTGCAGAAAAACCTCTCTCCACAGAACCGGTCCCTGGTGCCCCAAAGGTTGGGGACCTCTGGACTAGGAAATCTCCAACTCTATCATTTTGTTATTCTGTTAATATTAATGCATTAACATCTTCAGAAAAAAAATTTCTCCTGCACCACTGACAGTAATAGGATTTACTATGAGTGACTCTTGAAATTCATTGTCTATTTAACTGACATCACAGACCAATGAGCAGTGGAAAGCCAAATGACCAATTTAGAACATGTACCATCCAAGCCAATGTACAAACTCGGGATTTGTTGGGATAACTGGAAACGGAAATAAAAATAAGCTAAACAAGATGCAAACCAGTCCGTTTGCCTTCCAAAGACAACTGCACATCAATTTTCTCTGAACATTCTCTGTAACAAAATTCTGCCAGCTGGACAGACAACCCTGGGCAAGCTTTTGAATTCCTAACATAAAATTGGAGTCCAAATTATCTGATTACAAAGGTTCTAGAAGTCAAGTTGTAGGCATCACTCTTTGTTGTTGTTTTTAAGAAATTAAGGGATCGGATCATATTGCTTCATTTCATTTAGACTTAATTACTTGCTCCTTCATCAAGATGTTTAAGGCTTTACAATGGTGTTTTAAAGCAGTGTGAAGGTGTTACTGTAAGAAGCATTTCAAAGAAATCATGACACTAGACACAATCTTCACCTAACTAGGGAGTTTATCACTTTGTTGTTAGTATGTACACTGACAGCTTATGTAGAATCCTTGAGTGTCCAATAACATTTGGCCAATAAAAAAAATATTCTACAGCATTCATCAAGGTTAATAACAGGCAATGCGTACCATCATCAAGTGATCATGGATTCTGAGGGAACCATATGCAGACATTTTTGTAAAGCACCAATGAATGAAAGTAAATCAGTTTGGGATGGGGGAAATTGAATTTTTTCCTTAAAGTGAAAACTCCCTAATACTGGGGTCCAGTATGATTAAATATTCCCAAATGCTTCACAGTTTTTTACAGTTACTGATAACTCTATGAATCCTTTTCTCCCAGTTGAAAAATCTAGATAGGTAGATCAATAGATGGGAGTCTGTGAAAATTCGATTCAAAAATTTAGTTAGAGGAAATTTAATTGAATCACCCTTCAGATCATCAAATTGATCTAACACAGCAAATCAAATTGTGCTTCTGCATCTATATGATAATTTGTGCATGTTTTTGCATGCCCAAGCACACCTCTTTCCAAATTGAATCAACTATCCACACTGAATCAATTTTATTCTGTCAAATTGATTTGACTGTTTGAATTAATTAACGAGAATGGAATGGACACGTACAATGGGATTTTAAGTGAATCACATACCCCAGATAATATTGTTTTAGCCATGTGTTGTACAATACCAAGGATTCATTCTCCTCCATTGTTATTATCTATTAATTGACCAATGCTCTTCACCTGAATATTGCATATGGCATACTGACTGATTTTTTGGGGCTGAGAGATTATTGCTGAAGGAGATGGTCTTTATAGCTAAAGTAACAATTTTGATGACACGTTTAGAGGGCCACAGATGTGTCATTGAAGCTATGTGCCAGAACTGCCACCTCCCACCTGCACTCTGGAATCATTTTGGTATCAGTCTGCCATGAACACTGGAGGGAGGGGGAGGGGAGGGGAGCAATTGAGGGGAAAGTGAAGGTTAAGAAGGTATTTCAAGGTCATTTTACTACTGTACTGCATTGGCTTCTAATAAACTATACCATTCTTAACCAATGGTGTTAAGGTTCGTTCTTACTTAGAAGCTCAAGCTGAGGCACGTCTGACACTATGCATGACAGGTCACTTCAAAAATATGTAAAGTGGCTGAAAGAAAGACAAGACAAAGAATTGGTACCAAACTCTCTACATGGGGCTCCCCTTGAGGTGCACCTGGAGGCTTCAGCTGGCCCAGAAAGCGGCCGCGTGGGTAGTGACAGGAGCGTCATGGCGCTCCCATGTAACACCGCTCCTGCGCGAGCTGCATTGGTTGCCGGTGGCCTTCCGGGTGCATTTCAAGGTGTTAGTGACCACCTTTAAAACGCTCCATGGCATTGGACCCGGATATTTACAGGACCGCCTACTGCCAGCAAATACCTCCTGCCGTCCAGTACGCTCCCACAGAGAGGGCCTCCTCAAGGTGCCGTCGGCCAGACAATGTCGGCTGGCGACTCCCAGGGGGAGAGCCTTCTCTGTGGGAGCTCCTACACTTTGGAACGAGCTCCCCCCCAAACTCCGTACGATGACGGATTTAAGTACCTTCCGTCGAGAATTAAAAACACATCTTTTTCGACAGGCCGGCCTGGGATAGATGCTCCGGTACCAGCAAGGTTAAAATTGTTTTAGGGGATTGAGTTTTTAAGATATAATGTATTGGGTTTTAAATGGATTTAGGGCCAAATTATTTAATTTATTTTTAATTATTTTAAATTTTGTATATTGATGCTTTTAATTTTGGGCTGTACACCGCCCCGAGTCCTTCGGGAGAGGGGCGGTATAGAAATTGGAATAATAATAATAATAATAATAATAATAATAATAATAATAATAATAATAATAATAATAATAATAATAATAATAATAATAAAGTATAGGTACATACTTAAGCTTCAGAGAAGGATTCCTAATGAGAAAAGCACTACGGGACATGATTAAAAATCCACTAAGTTCATAAATGGGCAAACCACTGCCCCGGGACTTGTTATTTCCTCAAATAGCTGGTGAACTCAAATGATTAAAGACTAGTTAATGATTACATTAAGGAGACAAATTGCCCAGTTCTGCAGCACACTGCATAGGTAAAAAAAAAAAAAAAGTATTTTTCGGGCAATCTATGCCATTACAAGTAGGACAAAAATGTGGCTCTAAATAACCTGCCTCTGACTATTATGATTACACAGTTCTGGATGATAGAGGATTCAAAATTCTATAAGAAGAAGAAAGCAACAAGATGCTTAAAAATGACTTCAATTATTCTCAGTGCCAAGTCTACAAATATTTACAATCTCTGTGTCTATTTGTGTGGAGGGAAAGGAGTACCCAAATTACTCACCAGAGGTATAAAAACACAGAAACTGTGGAACTAATTCCGAAAGATGGTGAAGTCCAAATTATGCACTGCATCCAATAAATCAGGAAAGCAAAAAAGCAATATTCTTTCAATTATGAGCAGATAAATTGTCTTTTGTTTCTTGTTTATGGGAAATAGGATATATTGGAAACACTTAGGCATCTCAGATCTTTTATACTTAGTTTCTCTTTCTAAATATATTGTACTGTCTGAGTTTTGCTAATACCACCCACATACCTTAGATAGGGAGAAATTTGACCAATAGGTCAACATACTTCTTACTGCTATTGTAGTATGCTATTACTATAATACCTCTTCCCAATGTTACTATAATATTTCCCAATACTTCTGACCCAACTATCAGAAATGAAGCCAGGAGCTGCCCCGCTATTCAGCCCAATCCTGTATCTGCCATCCTAAAGTCAAGAAATTCAGTCTAAAAGAGAATATTCCATGTACATGTTTTAACTTGTGAAGGCTTAAAACATGCTTTTGATTTTGTTAGTAATAACAGATCTTGTGGTAAGATGGGTGGCCAATAAATTTTATAGATAAATAAATCTTTGCTTTTAATGATAAAATATCACTTCCTTACTCTGATCTTCCTCAGCTGCAGTGAACAAAACTCATCAAAGTATGCCATTTCTTTCTTTCTTTCTTTCCTTTATTTCTATCTTTCTTTCCTTCCTTCCTTCCTTTTTCTTTCTTTCTTTCTTGAAGCAACATTAATCTCTGTGACAGGAATGAAAGAAAAGAGGCAAAGAAGCTAACGGAATTATGTACACCGCTTAAAGAAGAAGCAAAACGTACTTAAGGTCATTTTTGTAAGATCTTGAATATTTTACATTCAAAATATATGTTATATTTTAATCCAATGAGTCCTATATCTGCCCTCTCAGAATAATTTGCTTTCTGGTTATGTCATGGGGTCAATTAGAGCTGGCCCTCTAATATAATAACCGTCTGAAAATCATTTTGCATTATTCATGTTAATTATGCTGAAAAAGGCAGGAAAATATATTTGCCACTGAAATAGCTGAAATAGCTATCTGGACTGACAGAGATGTTTAAAATGGATCGTTCCATATATATTTTTTCTTCCTTTTTTAAGATTAGACCTTGAGGCCAGAAGACTATCAAAAGATGCAAAGGGTAAGGCAAAGCAGATATGTTTTCATCCAATGCAAAGTACACTTTATCATTTTGGCTGGGTGGGGTTCATGCAGTATACAAACACATCCATTTGTCTGTCCACAATAACACCAAAGAAAGAGGATGCACACTGTCATCACATACCAAAGGCCTGTTGTTTGGGGAAGCAAATGTCAAGCAAACAATTTACCATTCTTCATAATGGCCCAAATTAAGCATATGTTCCTGGAGCTCAATTTGAGGATGGTGAAGATGGATTTATTTTTATTGTTACAATTCTGGACTTTTCTTGAAGCAAAAGATAGCTGCTTTCTAATAAGAAGTAATTGTTAGGATGTTAAGACACATCCACTCTTCTCTTGCCCTGTTGCTCTCAAATTGCCAATTGGGCCACATTAAGAGCTAATGGTCTTAAGTTGCCAGGTGGGCCTATGATTTTTGTGGGCAAAACACATAGGACAGTGGAAATGAGTTCTTTCATGAAAAGCAAGGGAGAAGAATGATACCCAAACATTTGAGACACTTGATTACAAAGAGAAGGAAACCAGTTCTAAAACTCTCACAAAGGCAACAGTAATGGAGAGCTGGGTTGATTTATTTGTGGCATAGCTATATGTAGTTGAAACCACTTTAAAACATTATGGGTTTGGGGTTTTTTTCCTTGAGAGATTGTGAATCCATTTCCTTGCTGAAGGAAATTCTTACCTTAACCATCTTCCTGGATCCTAGGTTTCGTTTCCTGCAATGGGCATGCTAACATGATGATTCTGCAGCTCTTTCCTCAGTAGACCAAAGAAAATGAGCAGAAGAATTTTTTTTCTTCTTTCTTTTCAGTCCTATAAAACAAGAGGTGACTTGTTTTTCCCCCCAGCAACACCTTTCTACCACTACCTTACAGCTCTTTTACACAGAGTAGAGATAAGACAATATTACTCACTATAGGATCTGTAGTGGTCAAAGTAAGACCAAGATCTTTGCTCCTGGCTTCAAACAAATAGTTATGGTGAAATAGCTAACATTTGAGGTTTGGAGAGATGTGAGACTTGCTCTGGGTAAAGTTTTGAAAATCAGAGGTTAATTTGATTTCAGCTCCCCATCAAAGCAGATCCTGATTACTATTTTTTTAATCACCTAAAAAGATTCTTAATCATGTCTGTAATCAGCTAAAAAAGAATAAGGATTCAATCACGTAAAGAAATAAATAAAAAACAGTAATTTAATCAAAGATGACCACTATTGAAGAATTTATATATCAACTATTTTAGCCCCGCTATGCCGTTCTTCATAGGTTTTTAAATTAATTTCCCACAGGTATCAGCAGCATAATAATCGCTCCAAGGTCTGGCTGCATCTTTTCCTGGACTAATAACACAGACTAGATGAAATAAGATGGCCTCATATCTTAAATGGACTCAAGACATGTATGACTTGCAACTGTACTCAAAAGCATATCAATAACCAGCACAGGTGCTAAACCACTGGAGTGACTCAAATCCACCAACAGATGAGCCCCTACATTCTACACCCTGTGAAGTTTCCAGGTCGCTTCCTGTTCTGTCTAGCCCCTCTCAGCTGCCAAGAATCCCCTTAACGAGGTCGTTAAGAGTGCACACGAAGGCAGTTCAAAACACACGGCTTTATTTAACAGTTTACACAAGCACACTAAGAACACCAGGTATAAACTCACTGTGAAATCTCTCAGGTCTCTTCTTGAGCACAACGTTGCTCGTGACTAAAACAGAGGCTTCCGTTTCCCTGTTAATATAGCCTCCCAGGTCACGTTCGTCGTCCACCCAACTGACCCCTACGCCTATCAGCCCGTCGGTATCATGGATTGAGCCAATTAGTTTCCTGGCCCACATCTGAGTCATCGTCCTCTGACTCAGCATGCATACCAATCTCCGTGGTATCTGGCTCAGCTGCCGGGAGGAGAAAACACCCAGAAGGGCCTGCCGGTGCTGAGTCATAATCATCATCGGACAAGTATCTAGCCTGGCCAGAGACACTCACAACACTTCCAGTCTCCACTTAACTTATCATCATCATCATCATCACCGTTGGAAAGAACCTTGGAGGTCGTCTATTCCAACTCTTTTGCATTTAAGTAGACACATCATTTTGAGGCTGTTGTCAAATGCTTTGCACATCCTGATCGGGTGGAAATGGCGCTACAGATTTAATAAGACTATTAAATCCAGTAGCAAGAGATTCCACATTTCCAGGCCTGGTAAATGAATAAAAGCCAGTTACCATTCCATCTTCTTCAGTGTCTGCTCATCCCCTTTGAAACATTTCCCCTTGAATTTGGGGAGACACTGAAGGACAGTTGATTGTCAGCCCCAACTGGGTCTCTAACTTCCATCTATGCCATTTTAAATCTTCCTCTAACTCTTTTCTATTAATGCTAAGTAATAATGGATAGACTGGGCTCAACTGTAAATCACTCTCCAGCTGCTGATGGGATTATAAACTTCAAGCAGGTATGTGCGATATTATTAGTACCCAGAGAGACTGATTTTTCAGTTAACTGGCCAAAGCATCTATCTTGCCTCATTATGCTTTCTATAAATCTCGTCTGTTAAGCTTATCTGTATATTAGTTTTCCCCAAAGGTATTGTTCATTCTTTTCATGTTTCATTCTCTTGATTATGGACAGATAACGGCAGTCTTATATTGCTAAGGCCGCTTCTGAAAATCTGCTTTAAAATGTTGAAATACTTTTTGGAGGATAGGATATTTAGAGGAATTATAGTGAACTTAGTCTCCTTTTGTCTCCTATTAATCTCTCCCCAAAGAACAATCTAAACTGGAACTGTGGATCCATAAATCAGTTGTGTTCATTTATTTCATTGACCAAAACAAAAAAAAGTCTAATAATTGGACAACATATTTTAAAATGTGAAGCAGCTTTAAAAATTGCCAGTCAAAAGGACTCCTGTTTAGTGCAGAAGAGTGCAACTTTCTCATCTTGAAATTTTGTGCACATTTAAAGTACTAACATGGTACACACTTCAAATGTTTTAGGCTTCTTAGCTTTAGAAATAATTGCTATGTAAAAGAGGTTCAAACTAAGCTCCAAGCAAGAGCAACATTAGTCAAAGGTTGCCTCTTGGTGGTCAGTTAATAGCCAAATGGTTTGTTTAAACCATTTGTTAGATAGTGGAGCAGTGGTTAGAAAGCAGTATTGCAGGCTAACTCTGCCCATTGCCAAGAGTTTGATCCTGACTGGCTCAAGGTTGCCTCAGCCTTCCATGTAGCAGTTGTGTTTTCTGTTTCTAGCAGTTTCCTCAACCACTATCAGTAGCTTCCTGTTGTATGACCTCAGTCATTACTTCAAATTTAAATGGGCTATAATATAAAATTTCAATTAAAAAAACATTTTCCTGTCTTAGGGCACTAGACACTTAGTAGAATTTGCTGATAGATAGATAGATAGATAGATAGATAGATAGATAGATAGATAGATAGATAGATAGATAGATAGATAGATAGACAGACAGACAGACAGACAGACAGACAGACAGACAGACAGACAGACAGACAGACAGACAGACAGACAGACAGACATGATAGAGATAGAAACATAAATGATAGACAGACAGACAGACAGACAGACAGATGGAGATAGATAGATAGATAGATAGATAGATAGATAGATAGATAGATAGATAGATACACAGACATGATAGAGATAGAAACATAAATGATAGACAGACAGACAGATGGAGATAGAGAGACAGACAGACAGACAGACAGACAGATATGATAGAGATAGAAACATAAATGATAGATAGACAGACAGACAGATGGAGATAGATAGATAGATAGATAGATAGATAGATAGATAGATAGATAGATAGATAGATAGAGAGAGAGAGAGAGAGAGAGAGAGAGAGAGAGAGAGAGAGAGAGAGAGAGAGAGAGAGATAGATAGATAGATAGATAGATAGATAGATAGATAGATAGATAGATAGATAGACATGATAGAGATAGAAACATAAATGATAGATAGACAGACAGACAGACAGACAGACAGATAAGAAATAGCACAGAGAGAGAGAGAGAGAGAGAGAGAGAGAGAGAGAGAGAGAGAGAGAGAGAGAGAGAGAGAGAGATATTTCTTAAATTGCACAATCTGATCTTATAGCTTATTTTAGGTGTGCAAGTACTCAACTGTCGGTGATTGTGAAGCCCTCATAAATCTGAATAAACTCAAAGAAAGTGGATTTTGGAAGCAAATGTCTCTGCTGTCAGCACAGTGTTCTCTGGGAACAGCCAGGAGAGCATTTAGCTGGAAAATTTATCTTCAGAAAGTGAGCGATAGATGCATTCATGGAAAAAAAACAGCCCAAGAGATTCTGCTGAGCACTCCAATATAAGCAAAGTGGAAAAGAGAGAGAGAGAGAGAGAGAGAGAGAGAGAGAGAGAGAGAGAGAGAGAGAGAGAGAGAGAGAGAGAGAGAGAGAGAGAGAGAGAGAGAGAGAAGAACACCTGTGGAAGATTGCATTAAACTATCAAGCTCATCAGTAACAAAAAACCCTTCCTTTTGTTCTCTCCTCAGTGAAAGAGCAATCCATTTTTTTTGTTCAATAAATGTGTATTTCCATCCTTATTATCTATAAATTGCCGTCCTCAGTGGCTATATGTTCTCATTCTCCAGAAGTTAAAGACGATGACTATCAAAGACCTGCAATTTATTGCAAGGGCTAATACGGTGCCTCAATTTTTCCTTCCTTCTCCAAAGGATTTCTTTCACAGTAAAAGAAGTTTCGGTTTTTCATCTTCATTCACCTGCCTGTGCTGTGCATTTGGACCAACTTTCGAGTGGTCTTCCAGGGGAGCCCTATCTAGAGCAAATTACAATAGTCAATCTATGAGGTAAGTAAAGCACGCTGGCCTACCATTCAAAAAATATTCTACAGTTAAAACAATACAAACATTTTCAAACAATAAAGCCATCCACAATGAATACACACAGCAACCCAGATGTTTGGCCATTTAACAATAAAGCCAGGAAACCTGGGCCTTAACATATTCAGCACGGGATCATAGCCAGGTTTTTAGGACCTTACGAAACCCAAAAGTGCTTTTTTCAAAAGGCAACTGGACTTTCTTGTTTTTTCCTTAACTGTCTGGTTTAGAACTGCAATCAAAGACAGACACAGGCTTCAACGAATAGTTAGAACTGCAGAAAAAACCATTGCTACCAGCCTGACTTCCGTTGAGGATCTGGATACTGCACAAGCAAGAAAGAGGGCTGTGAAAATATCTACAGACCCTTCATATCCTGGACATAAACTATTTCCACTTCTTCCCTCAAGACGACGCTACAGGGCATTGCACGCCAGAATGACTAGACATAAGGACAGTTTTTTTCCCCATGCCGTCACTCTGCTTAACAACTAATTCCTACAACACTGTCAAAATACTAGTAAAGCTGTATTACTATGATACTCCTCATTTTTCCTATTATAAGATATTACAGTCATATCTTCTTATGACTATAACTTGCTGCTTGTATCTTACAATTTATATTGGGGGGGTTGGTACCCTAGTATGATTTATATTGTTTGCTTAGCTAGTACTCTATGACTATCACTAAGTGATTTAGGGTGAAGTATTTCACGATTTATGATGAATATATTTTCATGTTGTATATGATCATGATTATCACTATTACTTGTATGCACACTGAGAGCTTATACACCGGAGACAAATTCCTTTTGTGTCCAATCACACTTGGCCAATAAAAGAATTCTATTCTATTTCTCCAACTGGGCCACTTCTCCAAGAAGCTTATCCAATCTTTCCACCATTCAATCACAACTGAAGAAGCTTCTTGGATGAGAAGTGAAACGTTTTCAAGCAAAAAACAAAACAAAACGAGAAAGTTTTGAAAAAGCACCTTTGGGACAACCATGACCTGGAACGACTGAAGAATCTCCATAGAACTTATGAAAAGCTAACAGAGTTGGAGCCATTCTAATCTCCAAAGGGAGAAGATTCCATCAAGTAGGGGCTACTGCAGAAAAGGACTGTCTTCCAGTCACCACCTACCAACATTCTTTGGCTGACCGGTTCTGCAGCATGCGCAGTCTTCTAGATCTAATCCAAGGCCTCTTGGACAAAGGTGTCCACAGGTAACCTGGTCCCAAGTCATATAAGGCTTTAAAGGTGATCACCAGCATCTTGAATTGCATCTGGAATCTGCGTTTGCATTACTAGGATGTCATCATTTGGGCATCACTACAGTTTTCCGCCAACACCACTGAAGTCATTTTCACATTTCCCTAATCCATTATTGAAAATAAGGATTATTTCAACAGAAAGACTTGAAACCACCCCAAGTCCTGCATCCCCATCAACGTCACATTTTATGTCGCTATTTTGCCATGCATTTGGGTGAATATTTACTATGGGTTTATCGTCTGGGTGAAAAATTCAATATTACATAATGTGAAATAGCAAACCATCATCACAATAAAGGACTGCGTCAAGGCCTTGCAAAGCTTTGGCTTCACAGCTGCTCCATTGGCTGTAAAACAATGCTTTTTTCCACTCAGTGCAATTCTGTGGCTTCTTGTTAAGAGGAATCTGGCAATAATGTGATGTCACCCCTGAACATGATATCTGTTTTCTTCCTCTAATAGGCTCTGAACAGGTTAGCAGAGCCCATTGTGGGAGCCATTCAGCGGTGCCAGTCAATTCAATAGGTTCACATTAAGCTTCTTCTGAAGTCAGTAAACTCAAGTGAACGGGCACAAAATCCCCTTCTTTTTGCCCTGGACTTTTCAACACAAACTGTGCCAAAGCCTATTCGGGATGAGCTCATTAAAACTGATTAACATTTAATTAGTATCAACAGACATTTAAGATTGTCAGTCACCTTCATTAGGATGCTGAACTGTTACTGGTCCCTCTTCTTCCTAAGCCTGCATTGTGCAGGTTGCTCTTAATTAAAAATCTATTTTGGTTTCCATGATCCCAGGAAGTATTAATTTGTATCTTGAAGAATAACCATTGCTGGCTAGCTCAATTAACATCTGGGTTTCCTAAATGGACTATGTAGCATCTCCCAAGACATCTTTCTTCATGGGAAAACATTAGCCAAAAAAGCTTAGGTCTGATTGTTACCTTCTCTGCAGAAAAAAAAGTGACTTTGGCAATAACTGGTTTAGGAGACTCGAATGGAATGAAAAGTTGAGTCCTTCTTTCCTTGGACAGCATCACTCTGATTTCAGTGAATGCAAAAGCTAGATGTTATGGTTCCGGCTAATGAAACACTTCAAAGAACTTCCAGGCATTGTTTTTCCTAAAAGTCATTTATTATGTTACAAAATGTCGGCACAGCATAATGTAGGTATGCTAAGATCTAAAATCCCCACTCACCGAGCAGTTATTTTGCTAGCATTTCCACTCCCTATTTGCTGTCATGATTTACGTTCACCAATCAGTGTAAGGGGCAAAGGTTCCCTTCCTTTCTGTTTTCCCCCCTCCCTCCTCTGCTCTGCATTAACTCTAAAAATACCAGACAGTTTTGCATATTTTGTCAAAGCAAGAATATACAGTATTTGCAACGTTGACACCAGTATTCATTTGTTGAATATTAAAAGGGATCACAAGTTGGAATCACAAAATAACCACATCAATTTAACCTTTTAAATTATTCCAATTTAACATTGGAAATTACTCCTCATCTATGGGTAAGAGTTGTGGCTAAGTTACAATAATACAATACAATACAACACAACACAACACTTAATTAAAAGGCCTTCAAGCTAAGCTTGACTTTTATTTGTGAAATTTCTTGCAGTTTTCTCTTAGAATGTAGATTGAATTTCCATCTGTTTTAGAGACCTGCTATTCCCTGGTAGTGTCCAATCTAATTACTATTCTGGGTCAACCATGCTTAATTCTTGAGTTCAAATAAATTCAGCAAATAGCTGGTGGGGATGCATGGATAGGCAGATATTTCTCCATATCATGTTTCCTTAATCTAGTCTTTCACAGAATAATTATCCTAATCAGGGCCTAGCTTGCTTTTTGTTTCTTTGCTTGCTTCCTCTGTCCTCACTTTTCTTCTTTTGGCACGTGTGTCATGGTTCCAATAGGTGAGACCAATCAAAGCAGAAATTCGTTTTGGAAATTAAAGCAGCAGTATTGCGTCGCATCTTTTAAATAAACATAGAACTTAGGAATCATCTCATCCATAACTTCCTTAATACAAGACCATCCGGGCAAGCAGAAAGTAGAACATCCCTAACTGACAACTATTTAGCCTCCATTGAAATAACTCCAACAAAAAATAATCCATCATGCAGTACATGTTTACATGGCACTTCATTTCTTTACACCCTTGATGTATAAGAAGGAAGGAACCACAGAATTTGCTTCACTTCTCTATTTACATTTCTGTTCTTCTGTCCTCTACTTCTTCTACAACTCAGGAAATGCACCAAAGATTTCTAATGGTAGGGCGAATTAATGATACATTTTCTGTCTCAGAGGTTCATCTGCAATTTTTAAAGGGATCAAATCAAGCTCACATCCACCTAACATTGCTCAGTTACCTATTTCTTATTTTCTGTATGATGCTTGGATGATGGTGTTCATGTCATATTTTTCAGTGTCTGGCCTCTATTTACCACAATTTTCTTGTTTAAAACCCTGGTACGTTTGTGCCTGTATTGTTCTTTCACCTTGACAGTCAGCATGGCTTTTATTTTCTTCCAATCTACTGAACACAGACAATTTTTGAGAAAAAAAAAACTCTGTTCAACAATCTCTGGCAGAAAGGTTTTTACATGTCACAGGCTGGGAGACGATAGAAACTTTTCAGGTTTTCTATCACCAGGACTAAATTATGAATTGCCTCTTTCCCTAAACCAACACTTTGATAAAAAAAAAATTAGAGATGAAACTTTTGCTTCAGAACATTTATTTATTTATTCTCCCAGTCATAGAGTCTGAAAAAATAATGCTGTCTGCTGTATGTGTTTAGGGATGAAACAACTGTTCTTCGCATCCTGGAATGTTAATGTACAGACAATAAAATTTCCTCTTTTATGCACTTCACAAGCCAAAATGCATAGTGACGGAAGATTACTCTGAACACATTCAGTACACATGTGAGAAGCAAATTGGCTTATGTGTCAAGTCTAGGAGAAACTGGAGCTTTACACGTACAAGGAGAAACCTGTTAACATTTAGTTAAGTACAAATCCCTTCATAGCATTCATAGTGATTCAATCTGTAGAATATTTTCCCCACTCCGGAGGGCGCACAACAAGGAATGGAATTATCCTTTAACTGAAGGAGTACAAAATCCAGTTTGTAAAAGACAACAAACAAATCTTGTCTCCTTAAATATATAGCCTCAAAAGACACCACAAAAGAGCCGTGGTGACGCAGTGGTTAGAATGCAATATTGCAGACTAACTCTCTGTTCACCACCAGGAATTCGATCGGGACCGGTTCAAGGTTGACTCAGCTTTCCATCCTTCCAAAGTTGGTCAAATGAGGAACCATTGGGGGCAAGATGCTGACTCTGTAAAATGCTTAGAAAGTGCTGTAAAGTACTATGAAGGGGTATGTAAATCTAAATGCTACTGCTATTTGTAGAATCCACAAAATGTGAGGATATTGTACCAAATTGTCTCCACATAGATGATAATACATTTTCTTCTCCTGCAGGAAAGTATTAGCTTCCCCTGCCATGCCCAGCTGGGACTTATCCTGCATGTCAGCAACAACAGCCTAATAGGTTGGGATAAAAAAATATCCAAAGGAAACAAGGGTCACTTTCCAAGGTCCTGAACTTTTTGTAATAACTACAGGAGTTATCCAAGGTTTTGAATCTCTGTACTCTGGCCAGATTAAGGTTCCTGAATAGCTGCTATTAGTTGATTGGTTATGTGCCATGAGTCATTTTTTACTTCAAGTGACCACATAGATAGATTTTTCTCCAGGAAGGTAGCCGCTGGTTTATTCAAGGTACTACTATAACTCAGAGGACAGAGGAATTTGTGCAGGCGTTTTTATATTTCTAGGTAGATGCCAACAGAGAGCTTTGGGGGGCCAACTGGCTTGAATGGGAGGTGAACATCTTCACCACTAGGCCACCAGGCTGCATGCACACATACACACATACACACACACACACACACACACACACACACACACAAACGTTTGAGTCCGATGCTGAGCAACTTGCACAAATAGGATCAAATCAGTTTATTATAGCCATAAACCATATACTTGTTGCCTACACAACAGGAGATGAGTGAAGATCCTAAGGCAACTCAAGTGATGTCCACCGGTACATTTTCAAATATTCTTGGATCTTCCAACAGAGTGGTAAGGAAACAATCCCCATATGACAATCCCCAGTACTTTTTAGCAGACAGAAAAATGCTGATATCATATGAACTGTTGCATATTTTACCTTCCCATGATTTTATTCCCTTCTAGCTATGTCTATTTAATATATTATTTCTACACATTTTTTTTACTTAAACCTTTGTTGAATAGCAAAAAAAAAGGCTTTTGAATGATTTGTTCCTGCTGATTCAAACATCAAATGAGTAATACTGCACAAAGCTCCTTTGGCAAAGTTAGGAAATGTTACCACTGATTGTCATAAGCAAGAAAGAAAAGGGTACCATAAGTAGTTCTATTTCCTGCCCACTGGGATTTTGTCCTGAATTAACCTCAGTGAAGACTTTGGCTGAATCACTTTGGAAAAATTCTCCCTTGTCGCAGAAGGAAAAACAGACAGAAAGAGATATATTAGAGCAATTGAAGTTAGAACCAAAAGCAAATGAAATGTTTCATCTAGAGAAATATGGATGACCCATTGCTTAGCCAGTGAAGCTCCCATTGCTCTAGAAAGTAGAGTTATGGCATAGTACAGTGGATTTGTTTCAACTTTCACTGTGCTAGCAACTGCAGGTGTGCAATTAACAAGAGAATTGCTGTTGGGAATAGCTGGCCAGTATTTACAGTCTCCCTAAATGTCAGTCAGTATCTGAGTTTGAATCCATAACCTCTCTCGGATATGGAGGTATGGAGTCAGGAGATTCTGTCAACCTCTTCCCTTCCAGATAAGAAAAGGGTTGCTTCTATTAAAAAGACAAAAGGAGAAATTCCAGAGATAAGAAGCAGATATTGCTGAGCTGGTGCATCATTTCCTTAGCCATTTTTTTTTCTTTTTATGACCCTGTAATTCCTTGCCTCAAGGTAGGGTCAAGGTGACTGAATGGAGCTGAGCGGTAACTGGCCGGATGCCCTTCCTGGTGCCCATGTGGAGTTTGCAGCAGATATTTCCTCTTTGCCCCCCAACAGAGAAATATCTGTCATTCTCTAGGCTTGAATTCTCAACCTTTCAAGTGAGATGCAAGCATCTTCATCTCTAGGCCACCAAGCCACTCTCCCTAGCCATTATTATAAATATTAGAATTATCCAAAGAAGTTACTGTAGGTCTAGGAAAAAGAAGCAGAAATCCTTGCTTCAAGCATCAGGTTATTTCTATAGAAATATGTACATATTTTAACTAGGAATCTGTGTTGGACATTGGACTTATTTTATTCCGTACATGTGCGTTAAATAAGTTCTCTTGTCTCTTGGGTTTGCATCTCTGTAGAACTTGGGAATTTCCCAAGTTATTGTTTATCTTGGACTGTGCTCACAGATACAGCTTTACAGTCTTCAAGTCAATGTTTTTTCCCTTGATAAAATGTCTGATCTGAATGGCGAGTTAATAATTCATGCTAAACCATCACCATCTTGTGGTCTGACTCTAAGCTGCATCTTGTTTTAGGTGCAACAATTCATCTGGAAGTAGCTGAGTTGAAGAAGCTCTGCCATTTTCCTCTTCAACAGGCAATGGTTGCATATAAATGTTTAAGTTAAAGGGAAGTTTTAAATCTGATTCGATTTTCTTTTTTTAAAAAAAGTTTAATTTTCTTTATCTCTTGTAAGAATGTGTCTATCTTTCCAAAAGTGGATTGTAAAAGAAGGGGGAAGAGAAAGAGAGTTTAATCTTTACACACATTTAACACAACCTTTTAACACATTGATGCTGTTCAGGCAGGAGGTGGCATAGTGAAAATTGTTTCATTTCTCCCCATTTTTATTTCTTATTTGCCAGAAGGGACTGAGCACAGAGAAAGAGATGAGTTGCTTTCAAGGACATGAGGCAGAAGCAACTACAAAGCAGTTACATCAAGAAAAGAAGACAGAAGGCAGAATCTTAATTACAGAGTAGAAGCACAGTTGGATTCATGAATAAGTTAGACTTTGACCATGGCTTATCAGCTAGATCAGCTTAGCAAGGAATTGTTTTTAAAGCACCACTCAATCTGGGTTCACCCAACACATTATGTAAAATCTATTATAGCTTAGAGCAGACATGTCAAACTCACGACATCATGTGACGTCACGCGACGTATCAGAGCTTTTTCCCCATTGCCGGCAATGGGGTGGGCGCAGTTTTGTCGTGACGCAACTGTCCCTTGGGCTGGCAGTTTGACACCCCTGGCTTGGAGGAAAGGTGGATAGCTTAGCCTTTTTGGAGAGATGATAAGTGGACAGAACCAGGAACTTTGGGACTAGGTTGGGGGAGACAAGAGATTGATTTGAGTTGCAATGTCAAATGGGATTTCATCTGTAGTGTTCATCTCCTGGGTCTTGGAGAACATTGCTTCATAATTCATTATTGAGAACTGGATGAGAGAAAGCATAAATCTCCACTGGCAACTGTTTGTGCCTCCTTTGGAGAATTTCCTAACTCTTAGAGGGAAACCAACTCACTACATCAAATCTTCACACTTGATACCAAAGGATGTGCTGGGTTTCAATAACGGATTGTCAATCTAGCTGACAACAGTCCTCATGGGAAGTGCTTTTGGGTGGAGGGACTTGCATTTTCCTCCAATACCACTTCAACTGAGTTACCTTCCTACCCCAACTGTACCCTGGGAATACTTCTTCTGTCTTTGATTTTGCTTTTGGCCAAGGTCGCTTGTCTCGTTAGGGTTTTCCCTTCCTGCTTTACTTTTATGAGTGCCGGTTTAATTTGGCAGCTCCTTCTCAATGGAGTGAAATGAAACACGCCAGGCATCAGAGCTAGAGCTGCTCACCAACTCCATGCTTTTCCTCCTCAGAGGCCAATTTTTTTTTGTTGCAGAAAGGAGGCATCTTAATGGAGAGACTGATTACTTGTCTTGGGCAAATCTAGAGCTATAATTAAAACTTACATGGGAGATAGGTGGGTGGTATTTGGCTCCCGCTGCTCCCTTTAATATACTGCTCCTGTCTAATGAGGAAAAATGTACTTTTAAAAAAAAAAAAACCTGCAAGCTTGTTTCTCTCCCTCCAGGATCTCAGTAGGGAATGGCTGCTAATTGGTGATTAACAAGATTCTCCCTAATTGTGTGCACTGGAAAAGGGTGTGATTGCCACCCCAATGGTTGCAAAAAGCAAAATAAAAAAAGGATGCGTATTATAAATCACTAGCAGCATTGCTTTCTACTGCTAGAGAAAGGACCACTTAGCAAGCTGAGCTTCAGATGGAAGATGACTGAGCAGGAGCTACTTAATCCTTACTCTGCTATTCTTATAAATTAATCAGATCAGGAAGTTGTTGTGTAAGTGGCAGAGAATTTGCTGTTGCAATAAAGCATCTGAATTCCTAGACCTGAAGACATTCAGAGAATTAAACAATTCTTGTTGATGAAAGGAAACTGTGTCCCCCCCCCATAGAATACCAAGGGAGGAACAATCAGGAATTGCTGGTGAACAAGAAATAATTCTTGCTGTGAATAAGTGATGGCTTTGGAAAAGATCGCGGGAATTTATTTTAGGTATATCTAAATATAATCCCTAGATAAGTTTATCTTTGCTTAGAAGCCGAGCAGAGTTAAGCCTGATCAGAATTTGAATGGGTGACTAGTAATAAATATCAGGACTGGAGGCTAAACTGGAGAATTAACATCTAGGTAAAGAAATGGCAATTCATTTCCTTATTATTGGTGAGAAAAGAGTCGTGTGGAGGCCTAGTGGTGAAGACGCTCACCTCCCATTCAGAACATTGACAGTTCAATCCTAGATAGCAGCAGATGTTTCTCTCCTAGGGTGCAAAGAAAAAATATCTGCTATGAACTCTGCATGGTGTCAGGAAGGGCATCCGCCCAGTAAACGCCCAGCTCCATATAGTCGCCCCAACTCTACCCCAATTAAGGGATTACAGGATTGTAAAAAGGGAATATTGTTGGTGAGAAAACGTCATGGGCATGGGCATA
Source organism: Bothrops alternatus (assembly GCA_034064705.1). Taxonomy (NCBI): domain Eukaryota; kingdom Metazoa; phylum Chordata; class Lepidosauria; order Squamata; family Viperidae; genus Bothrops; species Bothrops alternatus. Next base: position 2,078,411 of record JARGCV010000225.1, on the reverse strand, counting down.
AAACCAACAGAAGATGATTGAATCAGAGGAACATTCCAATTATCCTGGGATAATCTTTCAAACGGAAACCAATTTCAGAAAAGGATTGAAGTGAGAAGTGATGCTAAGATTTTATTTTATTTTTTAAAAATGGATTGAATAGGATTTATCTCCCTAATACCTTTTGAGCATTTTTTAAATTCTATCATTAGGAATGTGATAGAAGCATGTCCTTTCCTGGATATGTTTAAGGTGGCTTGTCTCTTTTCCACACCGTATTTAAATCAATGGGGGTGAAAATTCAAACATATAAACAAGCAAGCCATTCCTTCAGTTGCAAAGGGAGAAGGCTTCTTAATGATAGTGGGACCTTGACTCTATTTCATTATATTCAGAAGCATGTTAAAGGTGCCAGTTTGATGTAGTGGTCAGAGTCTTGCTTCTCTCAAATCACAAGACCAAAATCAAGACCAAAAGAATGCACGCCAAACAAAAACACAACAGTACTAGTCAGTGTCTATTGAGATTCTCAGTCATCCAGGTCATGGTTGTACCAAAGATGCTTTTTTCCCAAAAGGCAACTGGACTTTCTAGGATTTTTTTTTTTTTGAAAACTTTTCGCTTCTCATCCAAGAAGTGTCTTCAGTTCTCACTGACTGGTGGGGAAATAGAAGGATTTATATTTGTAGTAATCTGGTCATTAGCCCTCAGAGGGTTGTTTGTTAGCTCTCCTTCCATTCCCCACCAGTTAATTAGAACTGAAGAAGCTTCTTGGATGAGAAGCAAAACAGTTTCAAAGGGGGGGGGGAAGCAAGAAAGCCTTTTTAGAAAACACCTTTGGGTATTGGTCAATGAACCCTTCAAACAGTAAACAAGCAAGCTTCCAAATTCCTCCAAGATTAATTTAAAAGAAATATTGAAACATTGAGGAACATAGTGGAAGTCTTTCACTTAGACCAGTGTTTCTCAACCTTGAGAATTTTAAGGCATGTGGACTTCAACTCCCAGAATTCCACAGCCAGCGTTGCTGGCTGTGGAATTCTGGGAGTTGAAGTCCACATGCCTTAAAATTCTCAAGGTTGAGAAACACTGACTTAGACCTTGGCCACCACAAGGCACCAACTGAGGCCTTTAATGAGATTTTTCAGACATGGGAAGCCAGATGTTATTCTATGGGCTTCTGGCCCCTCTGCTAGGAATCAAAGTCACAGACTTATGCCCTTTTGTTGTAGTCATTATAAAGTGGTGTCTGACCCATCGAAATCCCACGGACAACATTCCTCCAGGCCTTCCTGTCCTCTACCATCTTCTGGAGTCCATTTAAGCTCATGCCTACTGCTTCAGTGACTCCATCCAGCCACCTCATTCTCTGTCGTCCCCTTCTTCTCTTGCCCTCCATCTTTCCCAGCATCAGGCTCTTCTCCAGTGAGTCCTTCCTTCTCATTAGGTGGCCAAAGTACTTGAGTTTCAACTTCAGGATCTGGCCTTCTAAAGAGCAGTCAGGGTTGATCTCCTCCAGGACTGACCAGTTGGATCGCCTTGCAGTCCAGGGGACTCACAGGAGTCTTCTCCAGCACCAGAGTTCAAAGGCCTCAGTTCCTTGGTGCTCAGCCTTTCTTATGTTATGCCCTTTAGCTGGCTGAATTCAGAGCATTAGCTGTAGCAGATATCAAGATCCTAGTGTTCAGAGATTGCAGGAAGAGATCTCTACAAGCTGTCAGAATAGTAGAAACTGTGAAGTAGGTTTCCGTACAAGTTTCTTTTCTGTTAAATGAAATGATGAGTGCCAGGAAAAACAAATGCAGGATTTCTCTGTAAGGTATTAATTACAGCTTGGTTCTTCTTGGAAAATAAGCTAAGGTCCTCTCTAATTGTACCCTGCCTAAACACCAACCCAGAGAGGCCATGTCATTCACTAGATTGCTTCTGCACAGGATGCAGCCAGCTCATTAAGGAACATTCCCAATTTTGCTCAAGGGCATCGGAGAAGCCTTCTCTGACTTGGAACCTTAAAGCCTCTGAAAGGGGTGTGCATTTTTTTCAGATTGTTGTCACAGAGCTGTTTCAAAACAGCTAGGAGAGCAATCATTTGGATGTGCATGGCCATGAAGAGTGCTAAATCGGAGTCCAGCTCACTAAGAGTTTCACACTGGATGAACAAATTAGGAAGCAGCCAGATGCTATATTCAGCAGGGAGCCCTCTCAAATGCGGCACGCTTGTCATACTTGAGAAAATGGTTATGCAAATGGAGGCTAGATCTTTCTCGGTTATACTGAGGTTCCCAGGGCCGATTTGATCTGGTTTCTAAAAACAAGTAACACCTTCTCTTAGGAACCATCTCAGATACACAAGATCAGAGCTGCTGTGCAGTGTCCTTTCAGCCCTTCAGCTGGCCATCTACACTCAGAGGGGAAAAGATAGTTCCATCAGCTTGGGCAAAGAAATCTCTCTCCTTGCTTTCTACTAGAGCAGCAGTTCTCAACCTGTGGGTCGCGACCCCATTTGGGGTCGAACGACCATTTCACGGGGGTCGCCAAACACTGCAGTCCGCCATTTTTCCCCCTTTTCCCCTCGGCCGGTGCAGGGGGCAGCACTGCGCATGCGTGGGGTAGCACCGCGCATGCGCGATGCGGGCCCGTCGCGCTGCGCATGCGCGATTTGGGCTGTCGTGCGCGTGCCGCGCATGCGCGATGCCGGCCGTCGCACCACGCATGTGTGATATGGGCTGTCGCGTGTGCACCGCGCTTGCGCGATGCGGTCTGTCGCCCCACGCATGCACGGTGCAGGTCGGGGTCGTGCCACACACGCACGGCGCAAGTCGGGGTCTCGGCCTGAAAAAGGTTGAGAACCGCTGTACTAGAGGCTGGATCTCAGAGCAAATCGCCCCAGCTATAAATGGAGGTAGCTTATACCCAAAACAAAGTAGGGACATTTTGTCCAGCTCAAGGTGTCTACCTATATAGACTGCCCAATTGTTTAATCTACACAAGCCCAACAGATCTTTACCAAGCCATGGTGTGAGGAGGATTAGGGTTAGATTCTAAAATTCTTCTTGATAAAAAAAAAGGAATGGTAGCATTTTTTAGTCATGGGATAATAACCAACAGGCAACAAATTGACGCTCCATCACTGGAAGTTTTTTAAAAAGAGACTGGACAACCACCTGTCTGAGATGGTATAGATTGTCCTGCTTGAGCAGGGGGCTAGACTGGAAGACCTTCAAGGTCCCTTCCAGCTCTATTCTATTCTATTCTATTCTATTCTATTCTATTCTATTCTATTCTATTCCATTCCATTCCATTCCATTCCATTCCATTCCATTCCATTCCATTCTATTCTATTCTATTCTATTCCATTCCATTCCATTCCATTCCATTCTATTCTATTCCATTCCATTCCATTCCATTCCGTTCCATTCCATTCCGTTCCATAATTTCTATTCTATTCTATTCTATTCTATTCTATTCTATTCTATTCTATTCTATTCTATTCTATTCTATTCTATTCTATTCTATTCTATTCCATTCCATTCCATTCCATAATTTCTATTCTATTCTATTCTATTCTATTCTATTCTATTCTATTCTATTCTATTCTATTCTATTCTATTCTATTCTATTCTATTCTATTCCATTCCATTCCATTCCATTCCATTCCATAATTTCTATTCTATTCTATTCTATTCTATTCTATTCTATTCTATTCTATTCTTCTATTCCATTCCATTCCATTCGGTTCTATTCCATTCCATAATTTCTATTCTATTCTATTCTATTCTATTCTATTCTATTCTATTCTATTCTATTCTATTCTATTCTATTCTATTCTATTCCATTCCATTCCATTCCATTCCATTCCGTTCCATAATTTCTATTCTATTCTATTCTATTCTATTCTATTCTATTCTATTCTATTCTATTCTATTCTATTCTATTCTATTCTATTCTATTCCATTCCATTCCATTCCATTCCATAATTTCTATTCTATTCTATTCTATTCTATTCTATTCTATTCTATTCTATTCTATTCTATTCTATTCTATTCTATTCTATTCTATTCCATTCCATTCCATTCCATAATTTCTATTCTATTCTATTCTATTCAGACTAAACAAGAGCCATTTGGCTCGATTCCTCCTAAAATGAAAAGTGTGAGATTTTAACTTTGAAAGCCAGATCCTCAGTCTTAGATGCAGAATTTGCCACCTGTCTTGACTTTTTGGGGAGGGTGGCAGGTATTTAGGTTTTTGAGAGAACTTGCAGTATGGCACCTTGGAGAGTCAGCTCTCCACTTTCAGAGATGTAGGGGTTTGGTTTCAGGGTTGTCCTCATGAGTGACAAAAAGTCAAGTTGGCAGCTACAACCCTACAATCACGGGGTGTGTTTTATTGAATTTGCTTTGCTTTTCATCTCAACATGATTCTTTTCCATGAACATCTTCATCCACACCACCAGTTCCATGAAAAAAAATATTTTACTTTTTTCTGTTTGCAGATTATCCACAAATATATATACACCTCTCACTGGATGAGGTTCAGTTCATTCTTTTCCCACACTAAAGACACTACACACTTTCTTCCCCCCGAAAAAGGTTTCTCCCACTGCCTCTAAATTACATTTTCCTTAACAAATTTGGGGGGGGGGGATAAACTTGATCAGTTGGTCCCTTAGTGCCATCTAGTGCTGAAAAACAGCTTTGCAGGACCATTGTATTCAATATAGAAATAATATCAAGGAAATGATTTCAGGGCTATGATTGCTATTTTAACAAGCTATATGGAAGGAAGGAAGGAAGGAAGGAAGGAAGGAAGGAAGGAAGGAAGGAAGGAAGGAAGGAAGGAAGGAAGGAAGGAAGGAAGGAAGGAAGGAAGGAAGGAAGGAAGGAAGGAAGGAAGGGAGGGAGGGAGGGAGGGAGGGAGGGAGGGAGGGAGGGAGGGGAAAAGGCTGGTTTACCAATAGGCAAAAAATTGACATTCTAACCAAAATTACATACATTAAGGAGCCACCAGAGATACTAAAACATACACAGTTCTATATCTGTATATAAAGAAATTATTATAAAATGATATTATGGTTCGTAGCACAGTCAGCCAGACATTCAGGCTGGATTTTGCATTGTATTATTATTTCCAAATTTGTTTGCCACCCACCTCGTGATTCAAAGGGATTCTGAGTGGCTGATAGCAAGATAAAACATGCAAATGGCATAATTAATTCAGACTCTTCCATTCTGCCATAATTATACTTTCTATTCTTTTCTCCATGAAAGATCACCATACCTGGTCATAGAGTAAAATGGATGGATACCAATTCGTGTTCTTAGAATTAACCAAAGAACTGCCCTAGAGTTTCTCAATAGTTTCCTTCACAAGAAAAAGAGGCTTATGGTGTTGTTGTTGTTGTTTTTCCTTACCATTTTCAGATGGTTTGAAATTCTTTTAAAAAAATTTCCCCCAGGAACAAGGACATTCAGCTGATGTCTTCAGAAGAGGTAGAGCTGGAGGATGCTGCTGCTACTATTTCCCTTTCTTCTCCCTGAAAATAGAGAAGACAACCATGTAGGATTCTTGTGGAAATTCTTATTTTAAGCTTTCTAGTGTAGCTTGCAGCTCTGCAATTTCCTGACCATTTTCCTTTCAACACTAAAAGGCTGTAGCTCAGGTTCTCCAAAGCAGGCACAAAGTTGGCTGAAGCTTCCTAAGGACTTCTCCTGCTAAGAACTACCGGTAAATCCTGATTGTAACTCAGAAGCAGTAACCATTGCAAGCATTTGAAAGTCACTGAGCAAAACAAGCCTAATTCCAAACTTATATCTCCTCTTAATTAAAAGACAGGACCCTCTTTTCTAGAATCTTCCCTCTATAATGGACTTGCTGTCTTCTGCATCTCACACATGGTCATTAAGCTGAAGCTTCTGACTTACATTTTCTACGTTGCTTTCCTGTAAATCTCTTGCCGCTGATGGAATCCTGTCACTCCAGCCCTATTTAGCTTTTGGGAGGGGTGATGGTGTGGCTGGTATCAATCAAGTTCACTAATTTAGTTTTATCCTTAAGGCCATGAAATTGGGTTTTAGACTGAAAGAAGAGAGGCACCCTGTTCTAAATGACTTGGGATCTATCCATTTGTAGCAAAACAACTGAACCCAAATGATAGTGTACTAATGTAAAAGCATGGTAATTGTTTACTTCTATGTATTAGTCCCAAAAATTTGTTCCACGATGAATATGCTAAGTTATGCTCCGCTTCTCTAATTGTCCTTGATATAAACAAATGAACTGTCAGATCTGCCATCACACCCCTTTGGCCCTGCTTCGCTATGATGGCATCCTGCCATAAAAGAAGGGAGAGGGAAGTAGGGGAATGTGGGAAGGGGGGATGACAGGAATCAGAGGTGTTGACTGGAGAGAAGAGACAACAGTTGAAAGATTCAAGGACACAGGTGTGAGAATGGAATGCAAATGGCCACCAAAGAGGCACCAAACTTTAGAACTGTTCCCAAAATACCCAGTTTGAATACTACTGAGCATTAATGAAATGACCAATCACTAGGTTTAGATGGGAATGTTCAGATCTGGCTTTGCTTACGCTGTAACCACTTGGCTTTAGTAACAGTATACCTTTCGCTACAAATGGAGCTGTGGGTCTTTCTTTTCTAAACACCCAAGCTGAGACAGGCCTGATACAAACTCTGCTTTGCTGTTATTTAGGGTTGCAGCACTGTTTTCCCAGTAATTAAACGTGAGCTATTGCAGATGTTAACAGAAATGTCATCTTTTAATGCACTCTTTGATTTTCCCTCATCCTACCCTCTCCCCCTCAAGGGAAAACATGCTTCACGTATTGCTGGCGACCAAAATCTGGCAGCTGCTTGCAGAACAAACCCAAGCAAAGACATCCATTAGGGAGATAAAATCAACATTTAAAAAAGCCACTCTTGCTCAGAAGAAAGCCCGTAATCAAAAGCCACAGAGAATCAGCACCGATTCCAGAAGCAAGATTTCTCTGTCTCCGTCTATAATACTTCCCCACCCACTCTTTCTACAACCTGGGTCATTTTAAAATGAGTTGGTGATAGGCAGTCCATAATGATCCATTGGAAAAGAAAGTAAAAATAACTACTGGCTCCGTTTTGATGTATTCACAGATAAACTTTGTATATCTTATTAACCGAAGTTTCTCCAAATGGAAACGGCAAGGAACATAGCCATCCCTTTTTCTAAGTTCTGGAGCCTTTTGTAATGAGGCTAATAGGTTATTGATCTTTCTAGGATTGAAAACAACATAGGAATGGTAAGAGAAAGGAACTCAGATTCAATTGGGACATTTTAAATCAAAGTCCATGTAATGCAGGGAGGAGGAACGGAAAGGGTCCAGCTGTTGTTACTGAAGGTAGAATTAAATGGATCTGCAGACTCTCTCTCTTTTGTATGAAGTGTTGTATTTTTTTAAGGAAGGAGGGAGATTATAGACACATCAGCGCATATCAAGGAAAGTATCATGATTCTTCCCATGGGAAACAGATTGTTTTGATTTTGGAGGAAACAAAACATGATAAGGGGTGACTTTGAATGTTGGTCACTAGAGGGAACCAGAAGAAAGTTACAATTAAAGAAGAATCCCCAGGTTTGAGATGCTCGTACAGGTGTTTTATGGAGATTTGTGAACTTTGAACTCAGAAATTCATTTTAAGAATGTTTAGCTTATAAGTATAGCTAGACTGCATGCACAATGAAGAATCTTAATCAGTGGCAAAATCTTTTGAGGTGCAATTCAAGGAAGATACTTCTCTTCTTTTAAATTAGGAGTGGGCAATCTACAGTCTTATATCAGTTTAACAGAATAACAGAGTTGGAAGGGAGCTTGGAGGTCACCTAGTCCAATCCCCTGCTCAGGCAGGAAACCCTATACCATTTCAGACAAATGGCTCTCCAGTCTCTTCTTAAAAATTTCCAGTGTTGGAGCATTCACTGCTTCTGGAGGCAGGTTGTTCCACTGGTTAATTGTTCTGACTGTCAGGAAATTCCTCCTTAGTTCTAGGTTGCTTCTCTCCTTTATTAATTTCCATCCATTACTTCTTGTCCTCCCTTCAGGTGCTTTGGAGAAAAAGTTGAATCCCTCTTCTTTGTGGCAGCCCCTGAAATATCGGAACATTGCTATCATGTCACACACACACACACACACACACACACACACACAGTCCTTCTTTTCATCAAACTAGACGTACCCAATTCCTGCAAAATAGTTTCTGAATAAGAACAAGAAAATGAAAATACGGAGACTCAGAAAGGAATAAATGCCATATCTGCTTCAACTGTGCTCCTTATTAATATTCTGTTAACATTTCTAAAAGTCTATTTTAAATTGGCGCAGGAGTTCATGGCCACCATGCCAACCATGAACCTGACTAAGGTAGTTCAGGGTCCGACTCACGAGAGGGGACACACTCCCGACATGGTATTCCTCTCAGAACAGTTGAGTAATGATCTGAATTTAAGGGGCTTAGATATTTTGCCTATGATCATTTTCTGCTACGGCTTGTTTTTAAGGCTCCACTCCTCCCCTGCAGGGAGGCGGAACCGATTAGGTGGTTCCGCCCCAGACGTCTGATGGATCCAGAGAGTTTTCAGAGGACACTTGGGGAAATACCGGATTCTCTCATTCACAGTTCAGCAGAGTCCCTGGTTACGGCCTGGAATATGGCTGCGAAGGGGGCTCTTGACCGGATTGCGCCGCTGCGACCTCTCTGTGGTAGCAGATCCAGGAGATCTCCTTGGTTTACTGAGGAACTCAGGGGGATGAAGTGCCAGAAGAGACGCCTAGAGAAGCGATGGAGGAAAAGTAAATCCATATCTGACCGAACACTTGTAAGATCTTATATCAAGACGTATCAGGTGGCGCTCAAGGCGGCAAGATGCGCGTATCATTCTGCCTTGATTGCATCTGCGGAATCCCACCCAGCCGCCCTGTTCAGGGTAACTCGCTCCCTCCTTAATCAGGGGGGGGTTGATGCACCCTTGCAGGGTAGTGCTGAGGACTTTAATAAGTTTTTCGCAGATAAAATCGCCCAGATTCGGATGGACCTTGACTCCAATTGGAATGCAGTATCGGCTGATAATGATTCAGTCGAGATGATAAGGACTCATCTTGATCCTGTTGTGTGGGAGGAGTTTGACCCGGTAGCACCTGATGAAGTCGACAAGGCCATTGGAGCTGTGAACTCCACCACCTGTTTATTGGACCCGTGCCCCTCCTGGCTGGTTTCGGCCAGCAGGGAGGTGATGCGGGGCTGGGTTCAGGAGATTGTCAACGCTTCTTTGAGGGAGGGGTCCTTTCCGGCTCCCTGCAAGGAGGCAATTGTGTGCCCCCTCCTCAAGAAGCCTTCCCTGGACCCAGCTGTTTTAAACAACTACCGTCCTGTCTCCAATCTTCCCTTTATAGGGAAGGTTGTTGAGAAGGTGGTGTCACTCCAGCTCCAACGGTCCTTGGATGAGGCCGATTATCTGGGCCCTCAACAGTCAAGATTCAGGCTCGGCTACTCCACGGAAACTGCTTTGATCGCGCTGACGGATGATCTCTGGCGGGCCCGGGATAAGGGATTATCCACTATCCTGGTGCTACTTGACCTCTCAGCAGCTTTCGATACCATTGACCATGGTATCCTTCTGCACCGACTGGAGGGGTTGGGGGTTGGGGGCACTGTTTTGCGGTGGTTCACCTCCTACCTCACTGGTCGATCGCAGTCGGTGGCAGGGAGTCAGAGGTCGACCCCTAGGCTCCTCCCTTGTGGGGTCCCTCAGGGATCGGTCCTCTCCCCTCTGCTGTTTAATATCTACATGAAACCGCTGGGTGAGATCATCCGACAACACGGGGTGAGATATCATCAGTATGCTGATGATACCCAGCTTTACATCTCCACCCCGTGTCATTTCAGTGAAGCAGCGGAAGTGATGTGCCGATGTCTGGAGGCTGTTAGGGTTTGGATGGGTGCCAACAGGCTCAAACTCAACCCCGACAGGACGGAGTGGCTATGGGTTCTGCCTCCCAAAGATATTTCAATCTATCCGTCCATTAGCCTGGGGGGGAGCTTTTGACCCCCTCGGAGAAGGTCCGCAACTTGGGCGTCCTCCTCGATCCACAGCTAAATTTGGAACATCATCTTTCGGCTGTGATGAGGAGGACATTTGCCCAGGTTCGCCTGGTGCACCAGCTGCGGCTCTATTTGGACCGGGAGTCTCTTCTCACAGTCACTCATGCCCTTATCACCTCGAGGTTCGATTACTGCAATGCTCTCTACATGGGGCTACCTTTGAAAAATGTTCGGAGACTTCAGGTAATGCAGAATGCAGCCGCGCGAGCAGTGTTGGGCTTGCCTAGAAATGCCCACATTTCGGCATCACTCCACGAGCTGCATTGACTGCCAATTGGTCTCCGAACCCAATTCAAAGTGTTGGTTATGACCTATAAAGCCCTACATGGCATCGGACCAGGTTATTTACGGGACTGTCTGCTGCCTCATGAATCCCAGCGGCCGGTTAGGGCCCACAGAGTGGGCCTTCTCCAGGTCCCGTCAGCCAGACAGTGTCACCTGGCAGGGCCTAAGGGAAGAGCCTTCTCTGTTGCGGCCCCAGCCCTCTGGAACCAACTTCCCCTGGAGATCCGTGTTGCCCCCACCCTCTCCGCCTTTCGTAAATTGCTTAAAACATACTTTTGCCGGCAGGCCTGGGGCAGCTAACACCTTGCCCCTAGCCAGTGTACGTTTGTGTGTATGTTTGTGGATGATTGGTTTTTCCTTTTTTAACTTAAGGGTTTTTATATTTATGTATGTTATTGTAATTTCTATCATGTTGTGAGCCGCCCTGAGTTCTCCGGAATAGGGCGGCATAGAAATTAAATAAATAATAATAATAATAATAAATGTGAACCAACTTTGTATTTTACTTCCTATTCCAAGATTAACAGAGAATGTGTTAGGACTTGGAAGTGAAGGCTTTAAAGTTTGAGCTCGCACCCAATTGCCAGCCTTCTGAAATGTTCTATATTTGAAAAGAATCTTATTCATAAATAGGACACTTCTTGATTTCTGCTCACGTGCCAGCTTCTTCACCAATTTGCTAGGATTTGCTTTCATTGGAGAGCTTTATGCTGATCCATCTTGCTTCTCTATCAGACAGGCTAAGAGAATGGATCTCAAGATGTTTCTTAAGAAACTAAAGGTATTTCTTACCATTCACATATTATATTAAACAAGCCTCAATACTGTTGGTTTGTTTTTTATTTAGCTATGAGAATCAAACTATGGTTGTTCAATTGGAAGTAATAATTCGGTTGTTCAATTGGAAAGTAATAATTCAGTTGTCTGGTCGTGAAAAATCAGATACACATAAATAGGATAAACGTGGAGATAAGTCATAGGAATTATCCATAAAAGGCAACAATACATCTATGGAGGGGGGAAACCCTCTGAATTAATTTGTTGGTAAGACAGATATTTAATGTATGCACAATAGAAGTTGAATAAACACCAAATTAACACTGAATCTGTCAGAGCTAAAATAATAACAAATTACTGTTTTCAGGATTCAGTCTTGCTTCCTAAAGCAAGTGTTATCCTTTGTTCAGCTCTAATTGAAAAAATATATTGTTTTAAACCTAATGAGACAGAACAGAGGCATTTATACAATCTAACATATTACCATGTTGAGAAATTCATTACAAGTTTTATCAAAGTGCAACAACACCAGCAACATTTTTTATGACTCAGAGGTATCTTTCCTTGGCAATTAGGTCAAGAAGCCTAATTAAAAATTAAATTATTGTTTAAATAACCATAAAAGGCTTTTAAAAACACCTCTCAGCTATTAAAACACAGTTAACAGCTGGCATATATTTTTTTTCTGTCTTTGAAAACCTAGATGAAATCTCTAGTAAAATAATTAGATTTTAAATAACTTGGAATTAGTTTTTTTCTGTTTGCGTCAAGATTTTCCAGTTGCTAACAAAGAGATAATGGCAGTTAACAAGTCTGGAAACAGATTTCAAAGTTAGGAGTTAGGGAGAGATCAGTCCTAGATCTTCTCAAGTGTGGTATGGAGAATGCCTCTGCATCAACATCATATTCTCTGTCCCTTTGCTTCTAGCATTATCATGAATTTAGCAAAAAGATCTACAAGGAAGGACAACTGGGATCATGGACAAAGCTAATTTATCATTTTTTAAAGCACAGACATGTGTTTAATCGCGTATTGAATATGCCAGTGGTGGCGAACCTATGGCAGGGGTGCCAGAGGCGGCACTCAGAGCCCTCTCTTTGGGCACGCGTGCCGTCGCCCCAGTCCTAGGCCTTCAGCTGGGTTTTATAAAACCTTTTAGCTTTATGCCATGTGCAAAAAAAAAAAGGTTCAATCAATCAGTCAATTTCAACTTCTCGCGGGGGAAAAAAAAGATCTTGCAAAGTTGGAATTGATTGATTGAACTTTTTAGTCCCACCCAGTCTGCCATTACCACTGCAGCCATGTCCACCCAATTGGCCACACCCACCCAATGGGCCATATTCAGCCAATGGGCCACACCCAGCAATGGGCCACACCCACCCGGCACCCGACGATGCATAAGTGGGGTTTGGGTTGCAGTTTGGGCACTCGATCTCTAAAAGGTTCGTCATCACTGGAATATGCCATTTTAATCCCTCCAAGACAACATTGTCTTTATCACTGCTTTCTGCTCTGGGTGATACCTTATGGACCAGTTAACTGGGTGCACTTTATTTCCTGCCACCTAAAAGGGTCATTATTTTGAGCTCGCATGAAATGATGGACAAGATTAAACTTCTCCCTCCCCCAATTTAATTTCAACTTTATGTCTCATATGTATTTTGAGATTCTTCTCCATTCTGATCGTTCTTCTCTAGATGCTCTCCGGTATCTCAATCTCTTTCTTTAAATCTGGTACCAAGAACTGGACAAAAAAGGATAATAGAAAAGTTTTGAATAGCTGTGACACGTTGATTCATATTCAGTTTGTGATCCATTCGATTCTAGCTTTTTTTTTTCTTTTTGGATTTTGTTTGCAGGTCAAAATTCCTAGATCTTATACGAGTATGTTACTTTTTGTACTTTGCAATAGTTGTAAGTTTCTGTTTTAGTTTTGATGAATTTCATCTTACTAATAGAAGAGAATATTTGTAGCTCAGTGTTGAATTTTGGGCTCTTTGATGCTCTCTGGGCTTGGTTTCTTGCAGATGTTTTATTACCTGACTAGGTAACTATGACCTAGTGCACTGATGATGTCAGTGGGTACCTAGTTGGGTAATCATACATCTGCAAAAAATAACCAAGCTCAGAGACCAGGTTACTTACGGGACCGTCTGCTGCCTCATGAATCCCAGCGGCCGGTTAGGGCCCACAGAGTCGGCCTTCTCCAGGTCCCGTCAGCCAGACAGTGTCGCCTGGTGGGGCCTAGGGGAAGAGCCTTCTCTGTTGTGGCCCCGGCCCTCTGGAATCAACTCCCCCCAGAGATCCGTATCGCCCCCACCCTCTCCGCCTTTCGTAAATTACTTAAAACACACCTCTGCCAGCAGGCCTGGGGCAGTTAACATCTTGCCCCTAGCCAGTGTATGTCTGTGTGTATGTTGAATGATTGGTTTTTCTTTTAAATTAGGGGTTTTAATATATATGTATTTTTAATTGTTGATTTCTATTATGTTGTGAGCCGCCCTGAGTTCTCCGGAATAGGGCGGCATAGAAGTCAAATTAATAATAAATCAAGGTCCTTACAATTTCATCAGTTTTTGACCAGTTTTCTGACCTTTAAATAGTTCTCTGTGCCTTCATTCTCTCTTCTATGCAATTAAATTACTGTACCCTGACAAGGTAGACCTTGCAAAGGGGGAATAGTTTCTGAAAGCATCCAACAGATGGTAATTTGAATCTAAATTTCTCATATCTGGGTTTCATCATACTATGCATTTAACTAAGGGAATTTTGAAGAATTCCTCTTCTCCTCTCTCATTTTTTTCTATTAATTCTATTTAATTAACCTGAATCGCCCTCAATTTAACCACCAGATCCTGCACAATAAACTAGAAAAAAATGCAAAAATACAATTTACTTGACTGTTAGACCCTTTCAAAGATTTCTTTGCAAGTTCAGATAAACATTCAGAGTCAGCTTATTAAGGTTATCGCAACCAAATGTTCAAATGATTAAAAGGCCACATTTTGAGTCTTAATATTTATGAGCCGCTAGTCAAGTGAGATTATAATTAACTCAAAATTAAAGGTGCAATAAAAATGTAATTACACTCCTCACCATCGATTAACATGCCAACTTAATATTTAGGCATTAAAGCAAACAAAGGCACCTGTGGCAGGTTAATAGGAAATCAATTAGCTGGAAGTGGGTTAATTCCCCTACCTGCCTAGTTTCATATTAGTTAAATCCAGTTCCTGGAAGGTAACCCTTTTTGAACAAACAATTTTAATATAGTGACAATATTGTCAATGGGCATTTGTTCATATGCAAATAGAAAAGCTCTCAGTGGGTTCTGTCCCTAAGCTAATTTCCATTTAGAATTCTTCTCTTGTTTTCTTCTTCCCATATAACATGGGAACCTTAATGTATAGTTCCTTGGCCAATGATTAGCCAACAGATCCATAACACAACGCCAATTGCAATTTCCAGCCCTGTCTTCTATCTTCTAGTACTGTCTTTTCCTATTTCCCCCCCCCAATCAATCATCTAGTCCACGGGTGTCAAACTCACCGTGTCACGTGATGTGTCGTGCCTTTTTTCGCATTGCCGGAGCTGGGGTGAGCCCGGCCTCCGTATGATGCAACCAGCCAGCAGGCCAGCAGTTTGACACCCCTGATCTTGTGGATTTGCTTAGGAGGCGAGAATGACTGATCTAAAATCACCTAGCCAGTGTGGTGGGAGGACTAGAATATGATCTCCCCACTCCTGATCCAACACCATTAGCAATAGATCACATTACCAATTATATCAATGTAACCCTGGCCAGTTTGGCACTGTTTGCTTCGCTCCATTTGTATAGGGCAAGTGATAGTTGAGAGAAGAGTTGGATTCTCAAATGCAAGAGAAGAAATAGAAGAATGCTTTATAGGAACCAACTGTCCAAAGGCCTCCTTCATCCTCGGTGGCTGCAAAAAGGATCTCGAATACAGCTGACCTGATCAAGGATATTCGCAAAGAGGTCTGTGCATGGTAGTTGCTCTTCTTTCTTTTGAGAGGCTTTACATCATGGAGGCAACATAGTTTGCCTGTCTTGAGTTGCAATGATGATGCAGTTCACCTTATCAAGATGCTTCAGTGCCTTTATTGGTTAGTTGCCAGGAGGAGACAGACAGTGAAGTCAGGGAGGGTGGCTCCTTGGTGGAACAGCACCTAAGGAGGGCTTTCTGTGAAGCTGTGATTGATACAAAGCACTGGTTTGAAGTTTTGCACAGCCCTACTGCAACAGGGATACTGATACCAAAATAATGGAGTTCTGCAGCTTTTTGACCATCTGGCGCAACTCATTTTGGCACTTACTACATCCTCCACGAACTCTTGCCTTCTGTGGCCTGGGGCATATTCTCCCACCTGAGAAATAGAGAGCAATGATGAATGGAGAATGGTAAAATCCACTGCTCGTAGCCAATCAAAGGTTCCCCTTGTTAAGGTTTGACAAGGACAAGCTGTCAGCAAACACAGGAAATGTAAAATCTCCATGGAAAGTGGAAGTATTGATTAGAACACTGTAAATCCACAACGCTTTAATTGCTCTAGAGCCAGATGGCATTTGGTGGGTCTCCAGGTAGTTGCACTTAAGATTGCCAGTCACAATTGTGCTGAAAGTTCCATTTGTTGAGCGTTCTTTCACTTTGCAGAGGAAAATGGGGACCCAGAAGATTTTGAAGTAAGAAATATAGGAACTGAAAGAATGAACAATCACTGTGCCCTTTGATCTTTGCATTGGATTAATCAAAAGTCTCTTAGCCCTTCAATGTTCAGTTCCTTATCCAATTTCGAAGGAAAAGTTTTCTTAGTATAGGAAAGAATGCAGAGAAGATCAACAAGAAAGATTAGGGGGCTGGAGGCTAAAACACACAAAGAACAGTTACAGGAATTCAGTATATCTTGTTGTTAGTTGTGAAGTCGTATCCAATCCATCGCGACCCCATGGACAATGTTCCTCCAGGTCTTCCTGTCCTCTACCATTTTCTAGAGTCCATTTAAGTTCACACCTACTGCGTCAGTGACTCCATCCAGCCACCTCATCCTCTGTCGTCCCCTTCTTCTCTTGCCCTCAGTCTTTCCCAGTATCAGGCTCTTCTCCAGTGAGTCCTTCCTTCTCATTTGGTGGCCAAAGTACTTGAGTTTCAACTTCAGCATCTGGCCTTCTAAAGAGCAGTCAGGGTTGATCTCCTCTAGGACTGACCGGTTTGATCCAGGGAACTTGCAGGAGTCTTCTCTAGCACCATAGTTCAAAGGCCTCCATTCTTTTGCACTCATGAAAAGAAGGACCAGGGAAGACATGATAGCAGTGGTCCAATATTTGAGGGGCTCCTACAAAGACGTCAAACTACTTTCCAAAACACCCAAAAAAGATGACAAATAATTGATGGAAACTAACCAAGAATAAAAGCCACCTAGAACTAAGGAGAAATTTCCTAACGGTGAGAGCAATCAACCAATGGAACAGCTTGCCTTCAGAAGTTGTGGGTGCTCCATCACTGGAGGCTTTCAAAAAGAGACTGGACAATCATTTGTCTGAAATGCTATAGGGTCTTCTGCTCAAACGGGGTTGGACTAGAAGACCTCTAAGATCCCTTCCCACTCTATTGTTCTATGTTCAGGAAGGGACATTCTTCCCATCCCTCTTTTCTTCCTCCCTCCCTTCTTTTAGATGGTTAAAGGTAAAACATGATTTGTGTACCATAAGGATAATCACCAAGATCTTTGCAGCTACTGTGTGTTTCAGCTTTGGCATCTGCTGATGAGAATAAGATGGGCATTTCCCCCCCCCCCCTTTTCTGGTAGGTCAGTTTCTGAAGTTAGCGATGGTAATGCTAAGAGGGAAAAAGAATAAAGGAGTGGCCTCCTTGGTTCCAAGCCAGACTCAATCTGTGTGAATCCAAATTAATTCTGCTCCTCCATTCCTCTTATCCGAAGTTACGTGACATTTGGGAACTTAATTTGCATGGCTGGATTCTTTCCCCCTTGGCTTTCCCTTAGTTAAATCTGCCAGCAG
This sequence comes from Bothrops alternatus, assembly GCA_034064705.1. Taxonomy (NCBI): domain Eukaryota; kingdom Metazoa; phylum Chordata; class Lepidosauria; order Squamata; family Viperidae; genus Bothrops; species Bothrops alternatus. Next base: position 2,061,181 of record JARGCV010000225.1, on the reverse strand, counting down.
TTTAATCAATGCAGTGGCTAGGGATGCTCTTATCGGACTGATGTGTAATCAAATATTGGCACTATAAAAAAAATTGTTTGGCTGCTGCTCCCTTCCCAAGCCTGCAGGAGGGCTCAACCCTCAGAAGTTCTGCCAGAATGGGGTTACAGAACTGCCATCCTGCTGAGGTCTGGAAGCCAGACAGGAGATGGAGGTCTTTTCTTTTGAGAATCTCAGCAATGGCTCATCTTCTTTTTCACCAATGCATTTTGGGTACCAGAACAGATATGTGTCAACTTAACCATATCTCAGGATACAGATTATTTAAGGATATAAAAATCATCAGCCTGCAAGATCTCCTTCTGCATTCTTGAAGACACATTGCTATAATTTGAAAAACTAAAGCTGAGAGAAAGGTCTGAAATAACTGAATAAAAAGGGGAAGTGGGGTTAGATTTAAACCCTACCTTTTTAATATATGTAATTCAAGGCAACTCTTATTTTTGGGTTATCAGAGGTAAAGGTTTGTTTTGCCCTTTCGTCTTCCTCTAGCCTCCATTGAACGCCATTGAACATTTTTGTCTTTTGTTTTCTATGGGATTTTTTGTTTGGAGTTTTGTACTTTGTGTTTTAACCTTGCCTTGAATAAAATAAAAATATAGATTTAAAAAAAACTTGGTCGCTAAGTAACTCTAGGGAGGTTTGTCATAACTTTGAACAGTCACTAAGCCATTAGTCATAAGCCAATGATTATCTGTAGTTTACTCAGTGATTTTGTTTAATAATGTTGAACTTAAATAATTAATTGTAATTAATCACTTTTGTCCTCTGCATAAAGATTACTAATTTTGGAACTTTAGAATTAAGATTACTAATTTTCGAACTAACCTAAAATTAAGGAGAAATTTCCTGACAGTGAAAACAATGAATCAGTGGAACAGCTTACTGTACTTCCGGAAGTGGTAGGTGCTCCATCACTGGAGTTCTTAAGAGATTGGAGAGCCATTTGTCTGAAATGGAGAGAGAGAGACTGGTCCAAAGTCAGTGAGCCACCGTTCATACCAAAGGAGAATGGTGGTGGTGGGATTCAGCTAGTTCGCACCAGTTTGGCAGAACCGGTAGCTAATTTTTTGTTGCCCAGGCCCAGAATGGACTTCCGGAAGCAGCATCCACACAGAGAACCAGTTGTTCACATATTTGAATCCCACCACAGACTAGAACTCAAAGTCTCCCGGTTTCTAGCCTCATGCCTTCACCACTAGATCAAACTACATATGTTGTGATACCTACCTGAGGAAGCCACTGAGGGCAAGGTATCAAATTATACCAGTGTAAAATCCTTCTATTAGAAGCATGAAGAATAGAATAAAAATACTTATAGTAGGTATTTATTTTTTTATTTTATTTTATTCGGATTTGTATGCCGCTCCTCTCCGAAGACTCAGAGCAGCTTACAACATATATATATAAACAATTGAACAAATCCGAACAACATTAAAAATACAAACCCCATACATACTCATCAATCACACCACAATCAAGAATCATCCCCAGGCCTGCCGGCAGAGGTAGGTTTTTAAATTCTTTCGGAAGGCCAGGAAGGTCGGAGAAACGCGGACTTCAGGAGGCAGTTGGTTCCAGAGGGTGGGTGCCGCAACAGAGAAAGCCCTCCCCCTAGGGCCCGCCAGACAACATTGTTTCGTTGACGGGACCTGGAGGAGGCCGACCCTGTGCGCTCTCACCGGACGTAGAGAAGTATGTGGCAGAAGGCGGTCCCGTAAGTATCCTGGTCCCAAGCCATGAAGGGCTTTATAGGTAATAACCAACACCTTGAATTGGGCTCGGAGACCAATAGGCAACCAATGCAGCGTGCGGAGAGTTGATGAAATGTGGGCACAATGAGGAAGACCCACAACTGCTCGCGCAGCTGCATTTTGCACTAATTGTAGTCTCCGAACACTCTTCAAGGGTAGCCCCATGTAGAGAGCGTTGCAGTAGTCGATCCTCGAGGTGACAAGGGCATGTGTGACTGTGAGGAGTGACTCCCGATCCAAGTAAGGACGCAACTGGTGCACCAGGCGAACCTGGGCAAATGCCCCCCTCGCCACTGCCGACAAATGATGATCCAATGTCAGCTGTGGATCAAGGAGGACTCCCAAGTTGCGAACCTTCTCTGAGGGGTTTATAGATTCACCCCCCAGGGTAATCGAAGGACAGATAGAAGTGTCCTTGGGAGGCATCACCCACAGCCACTCTGTCTTATCGGGGTTGAGCCTTAATCTGTTAACACCCATCCAGACCCTCACAGCCTCCAGACACCGGCACATCACCTCAACCGCTTCACTGATATGGCCAGGAGTGGAAATGTACAGCTGAGTATCATCAGCGTACTGATGGTATCTCACTCCGTGGCAGTGGATGATCTCACCCAGTGGCTTCATGTAAATGTTAAAAAGTAGGGGGGAGAGAACCGACCCCTGAGGCACCCCACATGGGAGTAACCTAGAGGTGGACCTTCGATCCCCCACAAACACCGACTGCGACCGACCAGTGAGATAGGAGGAGAACCACCGCAATACGGTGTCCCCCACTCCCAATCCCTCCAGCCGGCGCAGAAGGATACCGTGGTCAATGGTATCGAATGCCACTGAGAGGTCAAGAAGCACCAGGACAGAGGACTGGCCTCTATCCCAGGCTCGCCAGAGATCATCCATGAGAGCGACCAAAGCAGTTTCAGTGCTGTAGCCGGGCCTGAATCCCGACTGCAGAGGGCCCAGATAATCGGCTTCCTCCAGAGACCGCTGGAGCTGATGCGCCACCACCTTCTCGACAACCTTCCCCACAAAGGGAAGGTTGGAGACCGGACGATAGTTGGTCAAAATTTCTGGATCCAGGGAAGGCTTCTTGAGGAGGGGGCGCACAAGAGCCTCCTTTAAGGGAGCCGGAAAGGACCCCTCCCTCAAAGAAGCGTTGACAATCTCCTGGATCCAGGTACGTGTCACCACCCTACTGGCCGAAACCAGCCAGGAGGGACATTGGTCCAACAAACAGGTGGCAGAACATACAGATCCAATGGCCCTGTCCACTTCCTCAGGCGTAACAGCCTCAAACTCTCCCCAGATGACCGGACAAGAACATGCCCCTGTCCCCTCAACTGAATCATTATCAGTCGACTCTGCTACACAATTGGAGTCTAGGTCAGTCCGGATCTGAGCCACTTTGTCTGCGAAACAGTTATTAAAGTCCTCGGCACTACCCTGCAAGGGAGGCCCCGGACCCCTTGGGTTAATAAGGGATCGGGTCACCCTAAACAGGGCGGCCGGACGAGATTCCGCAGACGCGATCAAAGCAGAAAGATACAAAGATCTTGCCGCCTTAATCGCCTTCAGATAGGCTTTAATAAATAAGCTCAATCTGGTTCGGTCAGATCCGGACTTACTTTGTCTCCATCGCTTCTCTAGACGTCTCTTATGGCGCTTCATCCCCCTGAGCTCCTCAGTAAACCAAAGAGACCTCCTGGGGCCAGCACCATGGAGAGGTCGCAAAGGCGCAATCCGGTCAATAGCCCCCTTCGCAGCCGTATTCCATGCCGCTACCAGGGACTCCGTATGAGAAAAGGAGAATCACAAGCTGAGCAAACATTGATTCAGGTACAGGATTGTTCTTTAACTGGGGTGTATTATTCCTAGCAAAATGTTCACATACTGCAGGAACTTAGAACAACAACTGCTAAACTAGTTTAGTGAAGTATCCATTGAATTTGTATTTTAATTACAATGGGCAGAAGGGACTGATAAACCAAATATTTGAGTATTGTTCTGGTTTGTAACATAAACTAAAATTAATTGGAAAGTTTGTTTGCCAACAGAACCAGAATGATGGGTTGCCATTTATTCAAAAGACATTCCTGGTTAGACAAACATTATAATACTGCTATTTCCAATGAGAATATCATGAAAAGAAATCTCAAACTCGTTTTTTACTGTATAGAGCTAACAAATATTTGGACGTGTCCGATAGCCATCCCTGGATCAGAGAACCTTTTTAATGAAAGTCAAACATTCACAGAAAGGTCATAAAATACCTCTAAGAGATTCAGATTCCCTTCTGAAGGTTCAGCATAAATTTAGTGTCAAGAAATTTAGTTGCATTTGTGCATGTTGTCTTGTGGCCATTTTGCAAGACAATGGTTGCCAGATTTGTATCTGCAGCTGAATGCCTATGGGGGCAAGGATTGAATCCACATGAAAATGATGACATAATAATCTCTAGTTTAACCAAATCCAAGACAGATTTGAGTTGGATTCATTAGATGTCTCCTTATACCAAGATAGACAACTGGGCCAGATGCAGACTTTAAATCCATTTGTGCAACTCCAACAACACTTCATAATGAACTATGACACCCAAATCACTCAACACTTCCTTTTCACAACACTCATTTTTAATAATAATTAGCTGAATGTCGTGGTCCCTCTTAACATCGCCAACTTATCTGTTGCAGTCCAGGGAGATTGAAACGATCCCCAAAACATAGCCCCAATACTCAAATTATTATCCATATTATTATTCACAGTTTACCTTTACGTTAGGTCAGTCAAAACTGCATTAAAAGGTATGCTAGCTTTTGAATTCTCCAGAACTCCTAATCAGACAATAAAAAGCAAAATGACCACATGATGGCTCAGCAGTTAAAGACTTTGGGCTTGTCAGCTGGAAAACTGACCGCCCAAGTTTGAAACCCAAGTGCTGCACAATGGTGTGAGCTCCTGTTCTTTCCCCAGACCCTGCCCACTAGCAGTTTGAAAGCACACAAATGTGAGTAGATAAATAGATACCACTTTAGTGGGAAGGTAACAACGTTCCAGAGGCCTTGGCATATAGTCATGCTGGCCACATGATCACAGAAATGTTTTCGGACAATGCTGGCTCCCTCGGCTAAGAAACAGTCGGAGCACTACTCCTAGAATCAGACACAACTGGAAAAGGGAAACCTTTATCTTTACAATAAAAAGCAGGGAATAATTAAACCTGGGAATTCTGGGAGTTGAAGTCCACCCATCTTAAAGTCACCCAGGTTGCATTAGACTGTGTGTTTTAACCATGAAGTTGGCAGTTCAAAATCAATACAAAATGGGGATGCATTAATTAAGGCAGAGGTCCCCAATCTTTTGAGCACCAGGGACCGGTTCCATGGAGAGAGGTTTTTCTGTGGACCAGAGGGGGCGTGGTTTCATGTACTGCCTGCATCCCACAGATGGGGCTTTGCTTGTTTTTGCGGACCAGTTTCTGGCATGCTGCTGCCCAGTGCCGGTCCACAGACTGGGGGTTGGGGACTCTGAGTTAAGGAACACATTAGGGAGTGGCAATATTAGCCGGGCCAGCTTGAATCAAATATTAAAGGACAAACGAAACACATGCCCCTACCAGTTTGGAAAGCACAAAAGCTGTAATTTCCCAATCTCTCTCCTGACATAGGCCAAGCTTGCAGGCTTCAGAATGACAGATGTAGAAATATTACAATCTTTATTCCAGTGAAGCCAGAATATAATTTTGGTTGGTGCACAAAGTAAAAAGTCAAAGAAGCCAAATGTTAAAAGTATTGCCCAGTGACTCTCTATCTTTCGTCCATGACATTCATGCAAACTCCAGTGACAAGGGCTTTGCCTCCACCCTGCATTTTAATCTAGACAAAGCATTGGAAAGCCATTCCTCAGAAGCTGACAATCCAGCCAGCAATGTAAAAGCAAATGTTATTTAGGAAACCTGCTGAGAATATGTATTCCTTTGTTCATTGAGTTATACAGAGGAAGGGAGGGGGTGTTTTGTTATTGTCGCTCCTGCTATAGATCCTTGATCACCCCCACAGCAACAGTAAAAGAACTTGTTTTTTTTTTCTCAGTTTAAACAGCAGGGATGTTCACTTTCAACCATGTGCTTGCATTTGATATGATTCCCTTGATTTCTGTTGACATTTTGCAAGCAAGATGTGGGTGGTACTCATGACATTTTCTTTCCAAAGCTCCTTAGTGTTGAGATACTTTGCCCAATTGTGAAACGTGTTCATGCCAAGAGTGAGGTACAGAGAATGGCACCAGAGCGTCTCTGAATTTAAATTCCTTGTTTTCGAAGTTGATGTAGACATGGCATGTTAATTAACTATATGCTTGTGTTTTTTTTTTCTTTCTACAACTATCGATATGTCTATGGAGATTCTCAGTCATCCAAGTCATGGTTGTCTCAAAGGTGCTTTTTCAAGGGGCAACTGAACATAAGAACATAAGAAGAGCCATGCTGAATCAGGCCAAAGCCCATCGAGTCCAGCATTCTGTGTCACACAGTGGCCCACCAAATGTACATGGGGATCTTGAGCAGAAAGAGAAGGCAAAACCCTCCCTTTCCCTTGACCCCCAACAAATGGTACTCAAGGGAATCCTGCCTGCCTCAACCAACATAGAGGCGGCACATGGACATCCGTTTTAATAACCACCAATACACTTTGCATCCATGAATCTATCTAGCCCTGCCTTGAAGCTGTCAAGGCTGACAGCTGTCACGACCCCTTCAGGAAGTGAATTCCATAAATCAACGACCTTCTGGGTGAAGAAATATTTCCCTTTATTTGTCCTCACTTTCTTAGCTATAAGCTTTAGGGAGTGCCCCCTTGTCCTGGTATTGTGTGATAGAGAAAAGAATTTTTCTCTATCCACATTTTCTATCCCATGCATGATTTTATACACTTCGATCAAGTCACCCCTTAAACGCCGTCTTTCAAGGCTGAAGAGACCAAGGCGTTGCAATCTGGTTTCATAAGGGAGGCGCTCCATTTCCTTGATCATTCTTGTTGCCCTTTTTTGCACCTTTTCCAGTTCCATTATATTCTTCTTGAGGTGCGGTGACCAGAACTGTACACAGTACTCCAAGTGTGGTCTCACCATCGATTTGTACAGAGGCAATACAACACTTGCTGACTTATTTTCGATTCCCTTCCTAATCATGCCAAGCATGGAATTTGCTTTTTTTACTGCTGCTGCGCATTGGGTTGACATCTTCATCGAGCTGTCCACCAAAACCCCAAGATCCCTTTCTTGGGTTGTCTCAGAAAGTTTGGTCCCCATCAGTTGGTAAGTATAATTGGGGTTCTTTGCCCCGATGTGCATAACTTTGCACTTGTTTAGGTTAAAATGCATTTGCCACTTTGTTGCCCACTCACACAATTTCGAGAGATCCTTCTGGAGCTCCCGACAATCAGTTTCACTTTTCACAACCCGGAACAATTTAGTGTCATCAGCAAACTTGGCTACCTCACTATTAACTTCTACATCCAGATCATTGATGAATAAATTAAAAAGTAAAGGTCCCAAAACTGAACCTTGGGGTACACCACTTCTCACTTCTTTCCATCTGGAGAATTGTCCATTTATTGCCACCCTTTGCTTCCTACAATTTACCCAGTTACCAATCCAGGACAAGACCTGTCCTCTAATTCCGTGGCTGGAGAGCTTTTTTAGGAGCCTTTGGTGAGGGACTTTGTCAAAAGCCTTTTGAAAGTCAAGATATACAATATCAACTGGGGCCCCTTTATCTATGTATTTATTTACACCCTCAAAGAATTCTAACAAGTTAGTAAGACATGATTTGCCTTTGCAGAAACCATGTTGATTTTCTTTCAGCAATGCCTGTTTTTCTATGTGCCCTGTAATTTTATCTTTAATAATGGTTTCCATCAGTTTGCCTGGAACTGAGGTTAGACTGACTGGTCTATAGTTTCCTGGATCACCTCTGGATCCTTTCTTGAAGATCGGGGTTATATTTGCTTCCCTCCAATCCTCCGGTACAGTGCCTGATCTTAGAGAAAGATTGTATAAGTTCAGCAATTTCACACTTGAGTTCCTTGAGAATTCTAGGGTGGATGCCATCTGGACCCGGCGATTTGTTGACGTTTAGTTTAGAAAGGCATGCAAAAACATCTTCCTTGTTTATCTCTATCAGGTTTAATTCTTCTATTTCCCTCCCTGGGAAAACTAATTCAGTGGCAGGCAAATGTTCTCTATCCTCCTCGGTGAAAACGGAGGCAAAGAAGTCATTTAGCCTCTCAGCAATCTCCTTGTCTTCTCTGATTATCCCCTTCTGACCATTGTTATCAAGTGGCCCAACTGATTTTCTGGTTGGGTTCCTGCTTCTGATGTACTTAAAAAAGGTTTTGTTATTATTTTTAATATTCTTGGCTATATGCTCCTCAAAGTCTCTCTTGGCTTTCATGACTATCGCCTTGCATTTGGTCTGCCAGAGTTTGTGATCCCTCCTGTTCTCCTCGGTAGGAAGAGCCTTCCATTTCTTAAATGAGTTTTTCTTCTTTCCAATAACCTCCTTTACCTCATTCGTAAGCCATACTGGTATCCTCTTGGACTTTCCAATCCTCTTTCTTCTTTTAGGAATGCATTTTATTTGAGCCTGCTGTAACGTATTTTTAAACAGTTTCCAAGCATTTTGGAGGGATTTGACTTTTTTTACTGTTCCTTTTAGTTTCTTCTTTACTATTTTCCTCATTTTGTCAAAATTCCCTCTGTGAAAGTTTAAGGTCTCTGTGTTAGTTTTCACTGACAATTTGCTATCCATGGTTAAGTTGAAGGTTATTGTGTTGTGATCGCTGGTTCCTATGGGCTCGGTTACAAGGACATCATAAACCAAATCCTGTGCATTAGTTAGAACCAAGTCCAGGATCCCCTTTCCCCTGGTAGGTTCCATGACCATCTGCTCAAGGGAATAATTGGCTAACATGTCGAGGAACCTTGTCTCTCTTTCATGTATAGAACAAGAATTTACCCAATCTATTTGGGGATAGTTGAAGTCCCCCATTATGACTACCCTATTTCTTTTTGAGGCCTCCTTAAATTCATTTTCCAAATAGCAATCTGCCTCTGGAGTTTGGTTGGGAGGGCGATAGCAGATCCCTAACGTCAGATTAGTTTCCTGTCCTGGGATTTTTATCCACAATGTTTCTGTGGGTGAGTTTGAATTTTCTTGAATTTCGAGTTCATGAGATTCTAACTCCTCATTTATGTACAAGGCCACGCCACCACCATTTCTCCCTCTCCTGTCCATCCTATACAATTTGTAACCTGGAATCCTTGTGTCCCATTGGTTTTCATCTGTCCACCAGGTTTCTGTTATGCCGATAATATCAATATTATTTTCCTTCACCAAGCATTCCAATTCCCCTATTTTTGCTCGAATGCTTCTAGCATTTGTGTACAGACCTTTATATGTAATTTTCTGGTGCACTTTCAACTTTGACTGTGGATTTTGACTGTAGAATTTGGTTGTAGAATTTGTAGATGGTCTACCATGTCCTTCTGCTTGACTATTACAATTTAGTTTTCCTGTTGACTCACCAATGTGTGCATAACTTCCACCCTCCATATTAGGCAGTGCGCCTTCTTGAACCGGAAGCTGCCCAGCTCCTGTCGACTTGCCCCTATGAATCAGTTTAAAAGCTGCTCTGAAACCTTTTTAATATTAATCGCCAACAGTCTGGTTCCATTATGGTTCAAATGCAACCCGTCCCTTCTGTACAGGTGTGGCTTGTCCCAAAATGTTTCCCAGTTCCTAATGAATCTAAACCCTTCCTCCCGGCACCACTGCCTCATCCACGCATTGAAGCTCTTGAGCTCTGCCTGTCTAGCTTGCCCTGCGCGTGGAACAGGTAGCATTTCTGAGAATGCAACCTTGGGGGTCCTGGACTTTAATCTTCTACCTAGCAACCTAAATTTGGCTTCCAGGACCTTCCGCTTAGCTTTTCCAATGTCATTGGTACCGACATGTACCACAACAGTTGGCTCCACCCCAGCACTGTCTATCAGCCTGTCTAGATGCCTCGTGATGTCCGCAACCTTTGCACCCGGCAGGCAGTTTGCCATGCGGTCAACGCTTCCATCACAAACCCGTCTCTCTATATTTCTAACAATTGAATCACCCACTACAAGAAGCCCTCCTCCCACCACCCACGGAGAAGTATCCTGGGTGCAAGAGGATATGGGCACATCCTCCAGGGAAGGGGTCTCAACTAAGGGAGCCTGTCCCTCTTCCACAGATTGATGTCCTCCCTGCCCAAGATCTCCATTCTCCAAAGCAGCTGGAGAGCTGCTCAGCATGGAGTGGGACGCTCCTGCTGCATCCCTGAAGATCTTCTCCTGCCTCGCTATCTCTCTCTGCTTCTCCAGGTCTGCTACCTTGGCTTCAAGGGAAAGAACCTGTTCCCTGAGAGCCAGGAGCTCATTGCACCGATCACACACCCAAGACTTTTGTCCAGCAGACAGATAGCCATACATGTGACACTCAATACAAAACACTGGGAAGCTCCCCTCCGTCTGCTGGCTATCTATCTCCATTTCTTGTTATTATATGTTTGCTGTTATTATTATACTAGTTATTATTTTAAAAAAACACAGCTTTTTTGGATTGTTCAAATTTTTTGTTTTGGTCTCAGTTTACTTTTTGGATTTTTTTCTTACTTGTTTTAGGATTTTATCGCGCGCCGTCAGGGGCGCGATGGCTGCTAAAAAAAAAAAGGTGAATTTGTAATTAAACAAGAAACCCCACAAACTTACCAGGGCTCAGCAGGTAATTCTTCCCAAGGTTCCTGCCAAGTTCCCTAGTCCCCTTTTATTTCCTGTTTTAATTTCTTATTTGAAAAAGCTCTGCCCAAGCAAAAGCAAAAGCAGCTGCCTTTCTGCCCCACAAGGAAGAGTGAGCTGCTTGCTCCCAGCTACCAGGGATTGACAAGAAACTGGACTTTCTTGTTTTTCTTTCAAGACGTTTCGCTTCTCATCCAAGAAGCTTCTTCAGATCAGGAAAAAAAGGAAAAGCACCTTTGAGACTATAACCATCTATCTATTGTCTATTATCTATCTGTCTGTCTGTCTGTCTGTCTGTCTGTCTATCTATTCTAATCAATTTTATGAGAAAAATGGAGGTCAAAGAGTTATTGATTCTTTTCTGAGCTCTTCAGAAAAGGGAGACTAAAAATCAAAGAAATTAAAGGATTCTTGAAGATGCCCTCAGGCTGAGCTCAGTTCATGGTAACCACACAAACTTGCACATATATTGGCAACAATTCAAAAATGGCTTGCTTTCATCTTCTTCCAGATTGATTAATTCCCTTCTCTACTTCAAGGCCTTCAGGTATTTCCTGAAGATCTCCCAGTGAATTATTAACCAAATGTCATCTGCAAAGCTTCCAAACCCAGAAGTCAGTTAGATGCTGATCACCTCTGGAGACTGCCCCAGAATTGTGAACACATAATGATTATCCCAACACAGACCAGAAATGGTAGAGATAGGCTTAGAATTTATTTATCAGCCAATGGTTTTCATGGTGATGGATTCGAACTTGATCCTGAAACAGTCCCAAATGTGCTTTTTCATGAGGCAACTGGACTTCATTTTTCTTTGAAAACATTTTGCTTCTCATCCAAGAAGCTTTTTCAATTCTGACTGGATGGTGGAGGAATAGAAGGATTTATACTCCTTGCAGAAAGCTGGTCATTTGCATTCTTTTAGAGCAGCGGTTCTCAACCTTTTTCAGGCGGCGACCCCGACCTGCGCCGCGCATGCATGGTGCTACCTCCTGCGCCGTGCATGTGTGGTGCTACCCCCTGCGCCGCGCATGTGTGGTGCTACCCCCTGCGCCGTGCATTTGTGGTGCTACCCCCTGCGTCGCGCATGCATGGTGCTGCCCCTTGCGCCGGCCGAGACGTAGCCCGCTGCCCGTTTGGGGCGGCAGCAGGTAGGCCCAGGTGTTCCTGGGCGGCCGCGGCAGCGACAGCGCAGGGCGACCACAGGCTGGGCCACCAGCTGGCCCAGCCCAAGGGAGGTAAGGCACCCGCCGGGCCCCACATGCGCCAAAAACCCTCCCTGCGCCCACCGGCCTCCCACCTCCCACCCCTGGCCCTCTTTTACTTACTGTTTTAGTAGTTGCTCAGCAGGGAGGGGTGGAAACTTCCGGACAGCTCGCCTTCGCTGCAGACAACTTGCAGCACCGTTTGCAGACTGGGACTTTTGGCGGGCTCAGCAGGGCAGAGACAGCCTGGACAATTCCTATTGGCTTTTGGAAGCCAATAGAATTAGACTCTATTCAAGAGAGTCTATTCTATTGGCTTTCAAAAGCCAATAGAATAAGAGGGAGTAGTACAGCTAAGGAAAAGGGTAAAAAAATGGTGGACTGCATTGTTTGGCGACCCCCGTGAAATGGTCGTTCGACCCCAAATGGGGCCGCGACCCACAGGTTGAGAACCGCTGTTTTAGAGAGTCATTGAGGCCACCTTCTTGGATAAGGAGCAAAACATCTTCAAAGAAAAACAAGAAAGTCCTCATGAAAAAACACCTTTGGGATAACTATGACCTGGATGACTAAGAATCTCCATAGACATCCTGAAAGAGTGTTCTAGACTGTATCCCACGTGCTTGCAGAACCAAAAAAAAAAGCACCTTATGTTTCAATCATATGTTACATTCTTTTCTGTTTTTTAAAGCATCTACAACATCTCTCAGCAGGGTATCACCTAAAGATTAGCCACCTGATGTGCTGCTTAAATTTATCAGAATGGTTGAATTTCTGCCCTTCTCTCTTGACTTATTTTTGGGGGGGGACTGGGTTCTTGAAATCCAGGGCAACAGTGACATCTATAGGCCATCCTGCTTCTATTTTTAATTTGATTTTATTAATTGTGTTGCCTCTGGTGTGAGGTACACAAACACAATGCTGCTGAGAAGGCTAGGGCTTTTCTAAGGTTTTCATTTTAAAAGACCGTGACCTTCTGCTCATAGGATGACCACAAGCCTTTAGAAGTAGGGAATGGAAATTACATGAAAAAATGTCCGTTTAGGACTTGATATTCATTCCATAGATAGCTAGTAAAATAATGTAATAGTAGTAGTAGTAGTAGTAGTACAGATAGTCCTCGACTTACAACTGGTTGTTTAGTGACCGTTCAAACTTACGACAAAACTTACAAAACACAACTTATGACCTGGATGCAAAGTTCTGACATCCAGCCCTTCTGCATTCACTTTTAATGACCATCACAAAAAAGGTCATAAAATGAGGCATGGTCACCTGGGGATCCTCTTTAGGGCCATCACAATTTACAACTGGGCTCAATTATAGTTTTGAGGAGAAACGTAACAGTGTGACCCTAACGCTGGCCACATTCTATAGTATCAGCAGTTCCTTTCCTCAAAATAAACTGGGAAGGGGAAACATGCTTGAAGCACAGACAGAGGAAGAATTCCTACCACATACATCTTCTCTGCACCATTAAAGACCGAAGGAGCTCATCATTTCAGCCTCCAATCTGGGAGAGAGGAATGTAATTGGAAATTCCTAGATTTGTCTACAGATGTCAGTATTGCAGCAGAAATACAATCTGAAAATATCTTTGAAGTGTGTGGTTGCTTTCTAAACTGTCTGACCAATCAGGCTGTACTTCAGATTCTAATGGGAAAAGAGGGCTTCGGAGCATGTAGGACAGGGGTGTCAAACTGCCAGCCCGCGGGCCGGTTTCATCATGCCAAAGTCGTGCCCACCCCCATTGCCAGCAATGCAAAAAGAGTCGTGATATGTCGCGACACGTCACGTCACATGGAGAGTTTGACACCCGTGGTGTAAGAGAATTCATCTGCTCTCAGCTCCTTACAGCAGCTGAAGTCTTTCCTGGAAAAAAAAACAAGTCCTTTGTTTCAGGAATTACTAACTGGATATAGGTAGTCCTCAACTTATAGCCATAATGGATCCTGACCATTGCAGTTCAAGTCATGTTAAGCGTGGTGCTTACCTGATTGCCTTGCTTAATGACCCCAATCCTTCCTCTCCTTGATGCAGTCATTAAGCGAAGCATGGGGTGCCTCGGGGGGTGAGTGAGGCCCTGGGATGTCTCGTGCAGGCCCAGGCCTGCATTGCAGCATCTCCCTAGCTCACACAGGGCCTGTCCTGGGTCTCCCAGGGCCCCCACCCACCCCGAGATAACTACGCTCCATTTCCCACCATGCTTCAGGAGGAGGTCATAAATCCTTTCATTTAGGGCCATTGCAATTTCGAATGGTTGCTGAACAAACAGTCATAAGTCAAGGTATTACCTAAACTACATGTGCACCTCTGCATCCCTGAAGCAGTTTTTTTCTCTTTGAATCCGAAGCCCTGCACATTTAGCAGCATAGAAACATAAAAGACTGATAGCAGAAGAAAGACCCAGGGATCCATCGAGTCTGCCTTTTGAGTTTTTTGTTTATTTTTTGTTTTCTTTTTTATTTATTATTATTTCGATTTCAATGTATTTATTTATTAATTCAGACTGAAAATTTCTGGTTTTGAAACACTCCGTTCAACTCTCGCTCAAGCTGCCCTCTTTCAACTTCAAGACGTATCTTTCGAACGTGAAACGGATGTTTGGAGTTCCAGAAAAGTCAAAAGAACATCAGAATATTTCCAGTCAGTATCTGGAATTACTGTTTCAAACTGAGAGCATTTCACAGTTAGAAACTTTGGCACCGCACCAGCTCAAACACCAGACAGCTATGCATTCAATTTAATCAATTAGATTACCATTTCTGCTTGCATTAAGAGAAAGATAAAATACTCCACAAACACTTCATGCATACCTTTATTGTACAGCTCTGTCTCTTTTCCCCTTAACCACATCGTTTATTGAAATGTTCCCAACAGTGCAATCTTTTCTCAGGGAGAAAAGGGGCGTTGTCTTACCTGAACGCCTTTTCTCAGCATGGTGGTGTAGAATCCACTGATTGGGTTATTTCAGCCTTCCTGCTCAGAGAGACTAAGTCAGAGCTTTAGTCACGCCTCCCTTTGGGTGTGTCTTCCCAGTTTTGACGAGGCAAAGGATCCTGACAAAGTCTGACGCAATGACTCCAAAATACAAAAAAATGACAATACGCAAGCTTAGACCCCTATCCAAGGGAGGGTGTGGATTCTACACCACCATGCTGAGAAAAGGCATTCAGGTAAGACAACGCCCCTTCTCCAGCATGGCGGATGTAGAATCCACTGATTGGGACATACCAAAGCCCCCCATGTCCCTAAGGGAGGGAAGGTCTAGGCTGGTGTCTCCCTAGAGGAAACAACCTGTTGAAGAACCCGTCTGCCAAATGCGGCGTCCGCCGTGGCAAACCTATCGATCTTATAGTGTGTAATGAAAGATGATGGAGACGACCAAGATGCCGCCCTGCAAATCTCCTCCACAGAAGCCTGGGTAGACCAGGCCGCAGAGGTCGCTGCGCTGCGCGTGGAGTGAGCTGTGATACGAGCCAGGACTGGAAGTGACTGGGACACGTAGGCCCTAGCAATGCAAGCCCTGATCCACCTGCCAATGGTGGAAGAAGAGACCTTCCTGCCCATGGCAGAGGGCTGAAAGGAGACAAACAAGGCCTCCAACTTGCGAAAGGTCGCAGTACACTTGATGTAAAGACGCAGAGCCCTGCGTACATCTAGCTTGTGCCACCGGCGTTCTAGACAGTGAGAGGGATTTGGACAGAAACTTGGCAAAACTAAATCCAATGACCTATGAAAACCGGTGTTCACCTTGGGAATAAAGGAGGGGTCTAATCTAAGGACCACTCTGTCCTCATGGAAGGTACAGAGATCCTCCCTGACCGAGAGGGCGGCCAATTCCAAAATCCTTCTGGCCGAAGTGATTGCAACTAAAAAGGCCACCTTCAAGGAGAGAAAATGAAGAGAGCAAGTCTTGAGGGGCTCGAAAGAAGCGGTGGTTAAGGCAACACCGTGGGTAAATCCCAAGATGGGTATCTGTGTACTGTGGGAGGACCAGAATTGGCTGCCCCTTTAAGAAAGGCGGAGATAGCTGCGTGGTGAGAAAGTGGACCCAGATTGTCACAGGTGAGGACCGTGGACAAGGCCGCAACCTGCCTATGGATGGTGTTAGTGGACAAGCCCTTGGAAATGCCCTCCAGCAGATAATCTAAAATGTTAGGGACTGTAACTGAAAGGGGATCTAATTTGTGTGAGATGCACCACTGGCAGAAATTTCTCTACATGGCGTCATAGATCCGGTTCGTCGAAGGGCGTCTGGAGGCCTGGATCATAGAGATCACCCCTGAGGAATAGGCCTGCTTAGCTAGACTCTCCCGCTCAAGTGCCAAGCAGCTAGTTGAAGCCACTGAGGGTCCGGATGCTGGAGCTCCCCCTGGTTGAGAGCAACTCGGTCCAGGGGGAGGCCATGGAGGAGACAGAGACAGATCCACTAGGTCTGCAAACCACGGGCGTCGAGGCCAATATGGAGCAACCAATATTACTTCCGCCTGCTCCAATATCAGCCTGCGAATGGTGGCCTGTAACAGCGGAAGGGGAGGGAAGGCGTAGAGCAGACCCTCCGGCCACTTGCACCGAAGAGCATCCGTCCCCTCGGGCCCCCTTGTTGGATATCTTGATGCTTGATGCTTCCAGAGGTGGTGTGAATTTCTATAGCCTCTTAAATCAAGTGCCTAAGTGTTAAACTTAGCACTTAATCCAAGACTTTGCAAACAGTCTCTATTTCATATGGATTAGAAGAAGAAAAAAGAGGATTATTTGGGACACCTGCTAAGCAACAGTTTTCAAACTTGGCATCTTGAAAATTAACTTTCTCATGCTGGCTTGGAAGTTGAAATCCACACATCTGAAAGTTGCTAAATTTGAGAATCAAATTAAAAAACAACTGCAGCACTTTTTAAAAACAAAAATGTAGCTAGTGTACACAATACTCTGGTGTTCTAAAGGGCCAATTACATACTGCAGTTGAGAAAAAGCTCTATTTATAACACTGGTCTTTTTATTCCAGAGGAAAAATAGCCTTGTACTGAACCAGCCCAAAGCATGTTTGTGCAAATGCAACTTTCCTGTGAAAATAAACCTCTCCTTTTGTGACTTGTTTCTCCCAAAATATTACCATGAGGAGGATCTTAAAAAAAAAAATTAGTTCATATCCCTGACTTGGGAAAAGTCTCTATAGAATAGAGTAGAATACTCTATTGGGAAATTGTGATTAGACACACAAGGAATTTGTCTCTGATGCAGAAACTCTCTGTGCACATGCAAAATAACAAAGAAATAATAATAATAATAATAATAATAATAATAATAATAATAATAATAATAATAATAATAATAATAATAAAGTTGGAAGGGACCTTGGAGGTCATCTAGTCCAACCCCCTGCTCAGGCAGGAAACCCTATACCATTTCAGACAAATGGCTGTCCAGTCTCTTCTTAAAAACCTCCAGTGTTGGACCATTCACCGCTTCTGGAAGCAGGTTGCTCCACTGGTTAATTGTTCTAACTGTCAGGAAATTTCTCCTTAGTTCTAGGTTGCTTCTCTCCTTGATTAGTTTCCACCCATTGCTTCTTGTCCTGCCTTCAGGTGCTTTGGAGAATAGCTTGACTCCCTCTTCTATGTGGCAGCCCCTGAGATATTGGAACACTGCTATCATGTCCCCGCTCGTCCTTCTCTTCGTTAAACTAGACATAATAATGATATCAATAAGAGAAGGTAGTGGAACAGATGAGAGGATAATAGTAATATAGCCATACTCCATGGGTAAATATACTTAGACATGCTGTGGGAATTAGGTGTTCAGCAGAGTGATGGCACAAGGGAACAAAATGCCTCTCTGGTTTTGGCATGTAATGGATGGATGGATGGGTGGGTGGGTGGGTGGGTGGGTGGGTGGATGGATGGATGGATGGATGGATGGGTGGGTGGGTGGATGGATGGATGGGTGGGTGGGTGGACATGCAGCCTGGCTGGCTGGCTGGCTGACTGACTGACTTGACTGACTGACTGACTGACTGACTGACTATTTCAGAGGTGTCAAACTCAATTTCATTGAGGGCTGCATCAGCATTGCGGTTGCCCTCAGGGGGCCAGGTGGGTGTGGCCAGGGTGGGTGTGGTCTACTGGGTAGATGTGGCCAGCTCTACATCATTCACGTCAAGGGTGCCTGTGGGGGCCTGGGTAGGAGTGGGATAGATCTGAGGGTCTCTGGCAGAAGGGGGTGGGACCGGGGCAAGTGCCAAGGCATGGTCCACTGGAGGAGCCTCGCTGTTCCTCTCAGACCATGCAGGGGGGAGGCTTATGGAGCTAAGACCGAATGCATTTCAGCATAGATGGCTACCACAAAATTGTACATTGGCTCCCAGCTGGCCTGGGCCAGGGCCAGGGCCAAGGCAGTGGGGGCCGTTCCCTCACTGTTTCCAGGATGGCTTTGTGGGCCACATGAAAACACTTTGCAGGCCGCATTCGGCCCCCAGGCCTTGTGTTTGACATGTCTGGACTATTTTATAGGCCAAGTGTGACAGACACATAAGAAATGTGTGTCTATCACACTTGGAAGGCAGGCTAGTTGCAACATGTTTTTTTTCTGCAGTCCTAACTATCCCTTGAAATCTGTACCTGCCCTGTTTGTTTGTTTGCTTTGCCTTCAGATTTGTTTGTAAGCAATGCGGCTTTTCTAAAAAGTAGGAATAATATCACATAGCTAATACTGTATGGTATCCCAATATCCATGGGCACTCAAAATAAATCCTTTAAAAAAATCCATATCATTATTCATGCTAATAAAAAAGAGAGAGCCCCCATAGATTACTCTAACTGTCTTTTCCAGGAAAACGCTCATATGACATGTTCGGTCAGGCAATAAGAAGGACTCAATTGTTGTGTTGATTCATACAGCACAAATCAGAACTGTAGCATAAGCAATGCTCAAAGAGCCACTTTGTACAAGCAGAACACATGCTGTCTCCTCCTAAATATGCTGTGGCTGCTTATTCGTATTTTGCAGTAGAAGTGGCAATTGTTTGCTATTGCATAAGCCAATGTAAGTAGGTCACGATAAATCCAGAACACAATATGCATGTCACTCTGAGTACCAGGAATTTCCAAGTGAGAAAGCATTCCCAGATAGATTATTTCTGGACACTAGGAAGTCCCACCTCCAGGCTTCTTATAGTACATGCCATCACAAAGCCAGTTCCCATAGCAACAGTCATCCATCAGCTTTTTATTGCATCAGTGCTCCTTGACCTAAATGCAGATTCATTTAACTCTTAAGAAGCTTATTTTCATTTGTGGAATAGCTTTTGATATGTAGGCTATTCTGAAATGCCTTTGTGCATAATGAAGGCCTAACAAATATCTAGCTCATAGTTAACAAGAAAGAGGAGATGACGTATGGAAGAGATAGAGTTGTTCTTATCCATCATGTTAAGCTATGAGCTCTTTTAATCTTGGCTTGCTTGGTTAGCTGCAGCAGCAGTCTTATATTTTAAGCTTAAAATCAGGTAGTAATGAAAACACGTCCTAAAAATATTATTCCATATAAAGTAATAGAAGCCTTTCTTTACAGATATAGGTAGATTTATTATTTTAAAATTGTTTTTGTTGAGTTGCTCTTCAGCTCTAAGTGTTTCACTTTGCTCTTCCGTGGCTTCTAGAGCTTCAATTCTGGTTTCATGAGAGTAAACAATTATTTTCTTCCCAAGTCTCACTTCTTAGATATATTCTTTCTTGCCCAAATCTCTTCCTGTTTTGCCTTCCTCTTCCTAAGTTTACATTATTTTTACCAACTAATGTAGGTGAGTTGTTATCTTCAAAGGACTGTGGTTCTTGTTAAACTTCTAGAAATTCTTACTAATTTCCTGGCTAGACTTTGGCTGCAATAACCAACTTTTATTTGACTTGACATCATTAAACTTGACTTGACTTGCTAACCTCTTGCAAACACACACAAAGCAAATTTTTGATTGTCAACAAAGATTGGCCACAATTTCCCTGGGGCAGGTGTTTGATCATCTCACCTTGGAGGTACCATAATTGAATTTGGGATTTTCTACATGCCCAAACAAGTGTTCAGTCTTGAGTCATAACTCCTACCATTTACAGACCTGCACATATCAATTTACCCTCTGCCAATTGCTGGCTAAATATTTCCATTATCAACTCTAGCACTTAACTATGCTTGGAAAGAAAACTGAAACCTAACCAAGCACTTGTGATGGTTAGCCAAGGTTCTTTCAGTCTATTACTCACAATTTCCCTGTAATTATTTTCTTGGAAGTTCCCTCCATCAATAGGCAAGTGTTCTGCGGTGATAAAAACGTAACGACTTCCTAAGAAAAGATCCTCACTTCTCTGAGGTTTGCCACATCTTTGTTTTTACTGCCATGATTAGCTCCCATCAGGACCTTGGAGAGGTTTCTGTGGTTGATCTTTTTCCTATTTTCTCTACAAACACCAGGACTCCACCTTTGCTATAAATGATGTGAATGTCTTTAAGGTTGCTGTACACACAGGTCTTCTCTGGAAGTGAGCACATCCATCTGGTCCAGGTTTCCCAGGTTAAAGTTTAAATTTGATTGAACTATAAAGGCAAATTGAATGAAGATAACTTCTAGCCAGCAAGGTGAGAGATATTTGTTCTGGCAGAGTGTTGATGTTTAACAGATTGGATTACATTTTAATCCAGTTTTGCGAGAAAGGGTTGCTGTTATTAATCATGGGTTTTGGGGACTAGAGGGCTCTTGACTGAGATTTATTTATTTATTTGTTTAAACTTATATGCCGCCCTTCTCCCAAGACCCAGGGCGGCGGCTCACAACAACAATACAAGTAAAAACATAATATAGAATCAATTTAAAATCACTACCCACAATACTATATAAAAAAACTAGATAATTTATTACACTCACACCACACACAATCACAGTCAAAGGCCCAGGGGCGGAGTGCAGCTCACACGCCCCAAACCTGTCTGCATAAATGTGTCTTCAACATTTCCGGAAAGATGTCAACACATTGCCTTAAGACAGGGGTGTCAAAATGCTGGCCCTCCGGCTGGATGCATCATAACAAAACCGTGCTCACCCCATTGCCGGCAATGGCAAAAAAAAAAGTCGCAATACATCGCGACGCATCACGTGACGTTGCGAGTTTGACACCCCTGCTTTAAGATGTCTACTTATCTGATTAACAAATTCATTGGAGGAGCTGGAAATTAACTATTACTTAATCTAGTGCCTTGGCTCAGGTGGTTGAGACACTGGGCAGGAGACCCGCCTTCGAGACCCAAAAGCTGCCATGGGGTGGGGTTGAGCTCTCTCTTTCACTCCAGCTCCTGCCAAGGACATCACAGGAGCCCCCAACTGTGTGTCCCCAGGGCAACAGTGATGTCACCCGCTGATCCTTTCAACCTGGAAGCGCCTCAGAGCTTCTGTCATGAGTGCAAAAAACCCTAGTTTGTTCCCTTAAAAAAACAAAGGAGCACTAAAATATTACAGTTCAAATAAATAAATAGATACATAAATAATTTCCTCCACGTGGTAGTATTCTGCAGGGGTGGAGTAAACTGGACTATCATCTCACTGTACAGGTGAAAGGATCCATGTCTTGATCCTTCCCAGATATCAAAGGAAAGCAAAATACACACCTACAAATTTTTATTTTTATTTTTTTTAAATACAGATTGGAAAAAATTGTTCCAGGCCATTCCAGCCATTCTAACTGTTATCAAGTTTTTACCTTAAGAAGTATTATTAAGGATTTCCCAACCATGTGTCACTTCCTTAAGATTCTGTGATTAATGGAACCATTACAGGGCCTTTGTTATTGTTACCTTGCCTTTCCTCCAAGGAGATCATAGTGCTGGGTATTTTTCTTATCCCCACTTTGGCCAAAGGCTTTTAATCCTCTCACCTTCTCATAGCACTGATTAAAACTGGTCTCCTTAAACCCAGAGGGTGAGCTCAGCTTTTCTATGGCCCAGAAAGCCTTTAGATAACAAAGTGGCATTCCACAGCAATTCTCCAGAAGGGGCCTGCATAATGAAACTCCACAGCTCACCAGTCAAGCTTCCAGCTCTAAATAAATACAGTGTTGTGTTCCAACTCTGGCAGGCAAAGAAGAGAGGTGTGGGAGCCTGCTGGAATCTGCCTAGCTTGTTGGAAATACAGACACACCCAGATCTTTGATTTTGCTTTTTACTTCAGTCTTGGCTGGTACCAAGTTCCAGCACAAGCTGATACTGGCCTCTTAAAAGCTTTTAAGACCTGAATGAATAAAGTATAATTGAGAAAACAGGCAATTTATATCATCAACTACACCAATCAAAATTCAAATTAAACTATGGTTTGTTAGCAATGCCAGCATGGAATACACTTACAACAGTTCATTTACTGACCATCACAACAGAACTGAAAAAAGCAGCTTAAAACCATTTTACAACTACAATTGTTGGTCAATATTTGGATTTATTTATTTATTTATTTATTTGACTTCTATGCCTCCCTATTCCAGAGAACTCAGGGCTGCTCACAACATATGCTTGGCAACTGGCTCATAGTTACGATGTTTAGGGTCAAGTGATCGCCTTTTGTGACTTTCTGATAAGCAAAGTCAATACTGACTTAACAACCATGTTACTAATTTTACAACTGCAGTGATTTACTTAAAAACTGTAGCAGCAAGGTTGTACAATGAGCCAAATTTCATTTAGCAACAGGAATTTTGTGCTCCATTGTAGTTTTAAGTTGAGGACTACTTGTAAAGCGTCACTGGCAAGATTCACACAACCTTCCGAGCATTAAATTACAGTTGACAGACAAGAAAGGCTGACTTAGCAAAACTCAAGCATGTACAACCTGACAAGCAAGTCAAAACTCAAGCAAGTACAACCTGACTTACTGTGCTGTGTGAGTCCAGCCAAGAGTAGCTTGTGCACATATCCCTTGACCCATATTTACACATATTGGTAGGTGAGACTGACCTTGGGAACAGGAAGAAGAAATCGCAGGCTAGACCGTGATCTGATAAACAAAATTTTGAGTCCACAGGTGGAAGGAGAGTGGAGCAAGCAAACAGGAGAGTAAAGTGAGGGACAGGTACTAATAAAGGAATATTTGTAACTCAGAGTTGAAATGAGGGGGTCATTGATGCTCTCTGAGCTTGGTTATTTCTTTGCAATGGATGGAAACTTAAATCAAGGAGAAACCCAATCTAAAACTAAAGAGAAATTTCCTGACGGTGAGAACACTTAAAAAGTGGAACGATTTGCTTCCGGAAGTTGTGGGTGGTCCAACCTTGGAGGGTTTTTAAGAAGAGATTGGACAGCCATTTGTCTGAAATGGTATAGGGTTTCCTGCTTGAACAGAGGGTTGGACTAGAACAGGGGTCCCCAACCCCCAGTCCACGGACCAGTACCAAGCTGCAGCATGCCAGCAACTGGGCCGCCCAAACAAGCAAAGCCCCATCCATGGGATGCAGGCAGCACACAAAACCACACACACCCCTCTGGTCTGCGGGGGGGGGGAAAAAACTCTGGTCACGTAACCAGTCCCTGGTGCCCAAAAGGTTGGGTGGACTAGAAGACCTCCGAGGTCCCTTCCAACTTTGCTATTCTAATATTCTATTACCCAAACTGGTAACATTATCAGGAGGGTGGGGGGGTTACTTTCAAACTTACAAGATGCTATTCACGTCCCTTTTCAATCAAGACAGAGCTGGCCTTTCTTGCTCTGCTTCTTGGCTGGCCTACCTCGCAGGGGGAACCGTTAGCAGGAACGCACCACAGCAAGGGAGCCACCGACCTCCACCGGCTGCCTCTCTGCCACCTTCCAATTGGTGGAAGCATAAACAGATGGCCGTGGAGGGGGGGAGTTGTTGTTTAGAACCACCGCTGACGTTACGAGCTGGCCAAGTACTGTGCAGGTGTGGTCTCCACCTCTCCTGCCGGCTCAGAGCTGAGCGGGCTACGCAACCAGGAGCTGCGGCGGAGCGCTCCTCCTCCTCCTCCTCCTCCTCTCCTCCTCCTCCTCCTCCTGCTCCTCCTCCTCGCTGGAGAAAAGCGTCGCCTGGACCGCGCGCAGGAGCGACACCCGGCACTGCAAACGCCCTCGGCTGGCGCTGCCTTGGTAGTTGGCCCGGTCGCATTGCATCTCCCAGCTCCAGGACCTCGGGAGGAGACGGAGGCGGGTGAGAGAGAGCAGGAGTCGGGGTAAGTAAAGGGGACGAGGCTGATGGGGGGGGGAGAGAGAGAGAGAGACGCCGACCCCGATGGTGGAGGGCTCGACCTGGCGCGGTTGACCCAACCGTGGCTGGCTTCGACCCACCCAACGGTTGACCCAACCGTGCTTGGCTTCGACCCACCCAACGGTTGACCCAACCGTGGTTGGCTTCGACCCACTCAACGGTGGATGGAACCCAGCCCAGCTGAAGCCAACGTGGTCCAGGTCGGCGAGACTCGGAGGAGAGCGTGAGTCAAGGGGTGGCTCAGCTCGATTTGAGGAAGGAAGCGGGGGCGGGGAGAGTCTGAGAGATCGCCTTCCCCAATCCCCCCCCCCCAGCTTGGCAAAGCGGTGGTGGCTTCAGTCGCCTGCCGCGTCTTTGTTGGACCCAAGCCGAGGGGGAGAACACCAGAAGGCCGGGGAGGCGAGGAGGAGGGAGCTGGGCACGCTTGAGCGACTACTAGGGTGACTTCACCTCCGTGTGGGAAAGCCTCTTCCCATCCTCAGCTTCAACATCTGCCCCCCAACTCTAATCCTCTAATCCACGTGAGCAGCGGAATTCAAGAAAATTCTGGGCTAATCTCACTTCCCTTCCCCTGCTCCTGCTCCTGCTCCTCCTGCTCCTCCTCCTCCTCGGCCAAATCCTGCTAGCCTTTTATCTGTTCCCCTTTTAAAAAAATATTGGCAGCTCACCTGGCTGCATCTTGTATTGCTGAGTTTCTCGCTTTCAATCTTCCTGGGGTGAAAGATTTCTCTTGTTCTGTCCAGGTTTGATCAGCTGCGCTGAATTCAAAGGGATGGAAATTTCATTTTTTCCCCTTCTCCTTCTCCTTCTCCTTCTCCTTCTCCTTCTCCTTCTCCTTCTTCTTCTTCTTCCATTTTTAGACCACGAGTAATTTTATACCCATTTTCTTCCGCAGCATCTCTAAACTGCATTTGTAACCTTTCCCTCTCCCACTCCTGGCCCTTAATAATTTAAGATGCTTATTTTACTGCATTTTCTGGAGCTTCAGAGTATTTTTTTTTTAAAAAAAGAAAAAGATATGTTAGATAAAATCCCAAATTTATTGCAGTATTCTGCCCCTTGGGTCTTCAAACTCGTTTGATTGATGTTTCAGGACCCCAGGAAGCTGCCTTTTCTCAAATCTTACAATTTATCCCTCTAGTACTAATAAAAAGACAATAAGAGATGTAGCTTAGAGCTTAGTTGTTTGCTAGCAGATGTTTCATTCTCAGTCTAGGCCAGAAACAGGCACCCTTTCCATGTACAGGCAATCCTTGACTTATAGCTATTGACTTTCAGCCACACTGAAAAAAGTGACTTGTTGACCAATTTTCACACGTATGATCAGTGCAGCATCCTCACAGTCACATGATCAAAATTTGGAGCTTGTGATTACCATTTCTAATCTTCCCAGCTGACTTCCAACAAGCAAAGTCAATAGGGGGGGGAGCCTGGTTCACCAACCACATGAGTCACTTAAGAGCTACAGTAGTTTGCCTAACATCTGTGGCAAAAAAAGAAAATAAAATGGGGCAAAACTCACTTATCAACTGCCTTGCTTAGCAACAGAAATGTTGGGTCCTGTTGTAAGTCGAGGATTACCTGTATTGTTATTATCTGGATCACTTCTTTTCCTAATTTATTATTGTACTTTGACTCCACCTTGTGCTACGAATCCACTGGGTAGATCACCCCCCCCCCAAACAAAACAATAAAAGTTAATCAATAACATTGAGCGGTGTCAAACCAACATCTGCTCTCCCAGCATAGAACAGGAACAGGAAAACCAGCTGATTGCAGATGTTAGAGCCAAAGGAAGAGTTTTAACTTGGCACCATTAAGGTAGCAGCATTTCATATTTACAATGGGCTTTTCTTAAGTGGGTCCTTCTAGCCAAAAAGGCCATCTTGCTTGTAGCCATCAGCCTCACTGGACTTGGCAGGGGCATCCAGAGCAATACCAGTAAAGAACCTGGAAGAGGTCTTCTCTGAGAGAAGAGAGAAGATCACCAAAGATGACAAGGGTTCTGGAGACTAAATCCCATGATGAACTAGACATGTTTCGTCTAACGAAGAGCAGGCTTAAGGGAGACCTAATAGCAGTCTTTCAATACTTGAAGGGCTGTCATGGGGAAGAGGGTGGCAATTTATTCTCCAGAGTGCCTGAGGGTAGGACAAGAAGCAATGCACGGAGCCTCCCTGGAAATGAGGAGTTTCCTGACAGTGAGAATGATTAGCCAATGAAATGGCTTGTCTCCCAGCGTTGTAAGAAAAGATTGGGCAACCATTTGTCCAGCATGGAATACGGTCTCCTACCTTGAGCAGGGGACTGGACTAGACCAGGGGTAGGCAACCTCGGCTCTTTTATGACCCATGGACTTCAATTCCCAGAATTCCTGAGTCAGCATAGCTGACTCAGGAATTCTGGGAGTTGAAGTCCATGAGTCATAAAAGAGCCGAGGTTGCCTATCCCTGGACTAGACGTTCCCGCTCTAGGATTCTATGGAAGTCTGTGCCCCAAGACTTTAAATGGGACCTTTCTTTTCTTTTCCTGTTGATTAGAAACATGTTGTTGCTTATCCAAGTAGCCTTTTCAGTCTGAGCAAGTTGGTTGGGGTCCCTGGAGGACACATATACACGACTCAACTTCCAAACTAGTCAGCTTCAGTTTGCTGATTCCCCATGGTGGAAGCCAAACAATCTGGCTAATTTTAGTCATGAAGGGGGGGGTCTGCCTACCTCCTCCCTGGGGTTGTTTCTTCCCTCCTGTTTCTTCTACTTTAACTTGGGAAATGCCCAAGTAGGATAGACCAATGAGACGGGAAGAGGCTGGGAATGAAACTCACCCATTTCTGCTGCTCTGACTGGTGAATCCTCCAGGCTGGTGACAATTGACAGGAGACAGTTGGAGAGCCTGAGGGAAAAAATGCAGTAGAAGTGCCCCATTCCACAGTGACTCCGAACAGATGCAACAGAGACAAAACAGAGACTGGTAATGAGGACTGCAAATGTTTTGTGCCTTCTTAAGGATGGGTGGATTTTCCTAGCCAAGTAATGAGGGAAGCATGAAAAGAATGTGACTTCTAGCTGACTTATTTTCTTTGTTCAATTTTGCCACCTTGGGTTAGATTGCAAGGTCTGCCTTTGTGAATTTTCCAAACTAGGGATTCATTTCTGAGATAATTTAGCTCGCTGTCAGCCTAAATCCCTTGCTGGTTGTACAGTCCCTATGGAACCATGTAATGCAGGGAGCACTGAGCTCATTTCTACAAGCAATAAGCATGGGGCATCACCAGGGAGGGTGTTGTATACAAAGCATTTTACCACAATAGTTCTTAAAATGCCAGCGTGCCTTGTTTTAGTGTCATCCACTTCAACAGAAAATCAGATCATTCCAGATCAGCAAGGAATATAAAAAGCTGACATAAAACATCCAGTTTTACAATCATACTGCCTCTCGCTATGCACACAAAGCACCACAATGATCTAGTCCAGGGGTAGTCAACCTTGGCTCTTTTATGACTCGTGGACTTCAGCTCCCAGAATTCCTGAGCCAGCTTGGCTCAGCATGGAAAACCTCTCCCTTTCCCCTCAGCATGGCTAGCTCAGGAATTCTGGGAGTTGAAGTTCACGAGTCATAAAAGAGCCAAGGTTGACTACCCCTGATCTAGTCAGTGAGGAGCTGTCTTCATTGCAGGTGCAGCAAGGAATAAATAAAACCGTTGCATGAGGAAAAGCAAGCTCTGCTCTCCAACAAAAGCTATAGACTTGCGGCCCCAATTGAATTGCTTTGATTCTATCATTCTACAGACGCATAGAAATTCTCGCTGGCAAATTTAGTCGCTGTCCTTTTGTTAAGATTCCTAGAGAACCTTCCCCAATCCTTGGTAAAGTCAACTTCCAGGCTGAAATTATTGTTCTGCAATCACAAATGGTGTGCATTTCAAAAAAAAAAAAAAAAAACTAGGTCAAATGCATCCATCAAAGAGATTCAGCCGGCCCTGCAGATTTTACCAGATGGGCTGTCAGTTCAGAACAGCCCCATTGAAAAGGCCTCCGTAACAGCTCTTGATTCCACTGGATCATCAAATTGCTTATTAATATGATCTTATGTTTAATGTTGAATACTTTCATATTGAAAAAGCGGACTGAATTTCTACCTCAGGTTATTGAACTACTACCTCAGGACCTATTGTTAGGGATCATAGAGGGGGGAAAATGTAACAGGTGTATAATAGAGGATTGAAGTGAGGAGTGAAAAATGTTTACCAAACCAGACGTCTACAAAGAATAATACGTAGTGTTGTATATCAGATGCTATGATGTTTGATGCATACAAAGATTTTATGTACAATGCTGATTGTTTTAATAAAGGAATTTTTTATATATAAAAAAAAAGCCTGGGGAACGGCGCAGTAGTTGTTTTGCTTGATACTAGTAAGGCTTAATGCCATTGTTATAGAAGAGATAACTAGGAAAGTTCCTGGGTCTCGTTCTTGGCCTATGAGAAAGGTTGGTTTCCTAGGAAACCAGATACCTCAAGGACAAAGGGATTGCTTGCACATTCTTTTGTCGTGTGCTCCCTCACAAAGTAAAAACAACGCCTATCAAAGCATCTCTTTGTTGTGTCTTCATGTTCAAGGTTTAGGAGCTCAGCAAAAACTTGTTATTTCAACTTCATGTCATGGTCTAATGTTTCCTTTTTCCCCTATGCTTTCCAAGCATACTATATACACGGCTAATAAGATAAACATGCAGAGTTGAGTAATCTTATGTGGGACCTCCACAGTGATCTACACTGATCTGAAGGTTTGTACAATCTGTGTTTGAATAATCACTGGAGCCCAAAGATTGACTTGTGATATGCAAGCTCTACAGATAAATGCAGAGTCTATTAACTTGATTCCCCATCCTTCGGCAACTCAACATCTGGTGTGGGCTCAAATGGAAGGTATGGAAAGGTCTCCTTAATTTCAGAGGACCTAAACTCCAAACTGTTCTTCGCTTAACTAGCAATTCTTGTTTTGTTTGATATGTAGAATAAGCAACAATGAGGAAATCACTTGGGACCAGTTGGATTTTACTTCTCCTGCTTCTACTCCAAATGGAACCCTCTCTTTCCAAGAAGAAGCCTAAACCTGGGGGTGGCTGGAATACCGGGGGCCAGCGCCCACCGGGTTACCCCCAGCAACATCCTCCAAACAGACCTAACTATCCACAAGGCGGTTACCCTCAACCTTATCCTGGACATGGAGGAGGCTACGGAGGAGGCTATGGAGGTGGTTACGGAGGTGGATATGGAGGTGGCTACGGAGGCAGCCAATATGGCAAGCCCTGGAAGCCCAAACCACCCAAGCCCAAGATGAAGCACATGGCAGGAGCAGCTGTGGCCGGAGTTGCGGCAGGTGCACTGGGTGGTTACCTCTTAGGCCGTGCCATGTCCAACGTGCCATTTATGTTTAGCAATCCTTCTGAGCAGCAGTGGTGGTATCAAAACCGTGACCGCTACTCCGATCAAGTTTACTACCCAAAGTATGACCAACCAGTTTCAAGGGACATCTTCGTGAGAGACTGCACGAATGTCACTGTGACCGAGTACATAGAGCCCAGTGGGAACAAGACAGCAGATGAGGTGGAGAGAAAGGTGGTGACCCAGGTGGTGCACCAGATGTGCACGGAGCAGTACAGGTTGATGTCAGGGGTCGCTTCGCTGCTTGCCAACCCTTCTGTGCTTGTAATGGTCACCCTGATCTTATGTTTCCTGATACACTGAGTTGTTTTCCTGAAGGTTCTCTCTTGTTGAGCTAGAGTGTGGAGAAGGGACCTCTATAAAAAAAAGTATACACCTGCTGGGAGATTACATTCCTGTATGTGCAATTTTTAATGGGTGTGTGTAAGAATTGTTCTATCTCCTAAGAATTCTTGAACATACTGGCTTCTTCTGAGCACGCCATGGTCCCTTCATAACCACCTGTGATTCTGTCTTTAGCTGCAAAACATTTTTGGGTGGGGAAAGGAGGGACATAAGATCACTTTATAACAAAACCCACCCTGCTAGAAATCTCACTCCATTCTCAAATATTGACCATTCAGCCTGCGCTTGCACACAGTATAGTAACATACATAAGAACGGGCAAGTAATTTTTGGCCAGCTGCCACAACATTGCACCTTGCTAGAAAACTTTTTTGTTTTTATATGTAATGCAGCAATCATTTTGTATTATCACAAAGTCTGGCACCCTAAAAGACCAACTATGTCTTCACAAGGAAAGATTTGCATTTTTTTAAAGGGCTTTGGCAACCAGAGTTGTACGATAGACTGACTCACACATGGACATTTTGAAGGCTATTCCACATGTAAGAATAAACTTATGGCCTATGAAGCACAATTGTTGCCGATACACAGCATGTGATTGATCTAGCTGAGGCCAAGTAGCCTTGAAACAAAAACACCATGGTGGAAATACTTTATTAAGAGCAGGAAAAAAATTAAAATTATAACTCAGTTTTTGGAATGTGAATGAGCAGATTGAAATATCATTTCTGTTAAGAAATGATTTCTGAAATGACTTCCAGAAATCTAAAGCTATTGAAAACTTTTCACTGCCACAGTGGTATTTCAGAGTCCGAGGGTATGACAAAAAATATCCCTTATAAGTAGACTGAGAATATGAAAGATATATTCATCTGCCAGAGAGGACTTCAACTTCTCGTAAGTGATAATTGTTCTGATTCAAATGGGACAAGCTGATCAGAAAGTTAATATTAATGATTCAGTTAAACGTCAGGAGTAAGGTAGCATCCAATAGTTCCTTGGACCACAAAATCACTAGGAATTTGAAGGTTTTAACTTTGCAAAACTTTGGGAATAACTTTCGCTTCTAGGACCAAAGTCACTTCCATTGGCTTCTTTGGAAAGTCGGAGAAATATTCAGAAAGAAACTGGAATTTAGAATTGTCTCTGGAACAACTGGAGAACCCAAAAGTGCTGCTAATTCACGGAACACTTTTGGATGTGGGGAAATTAGTCATGTCATCAGTGCTGATGTCTCAGCAGGCCCTAATATTGCTAGTTAGAACATAAAACATGCATCATAGGGCTGGAAGGGACGTCTTGTCCAGCCCACTGCTTGAGGCAGGAGACCTCATACCATCCCAGTCTATTAAGCAAGGAGTGGTCCCCTTTATCTTCAACTAAAGGCCAGAATAAGTTCATGGATGGTCTTCTAATGAACTTTGAGAACAAGAGCTTATTGTTGGGCTTCTGAACTGATTTTACAGAACCATGTTTGACATCTGGCATCACTTTAACTACATTAGCATTATTCTTGAAACATGATTGCTACAAACACTTTGCTCTTTCCACAGTTTGCTTTTACTTTCTTATTGTTTTATGTATTTACTTGAGGGTTGGGATGCAAAAACTGACATGGCCTCTATCAGAGTCACAGGGTTGTGGGGTTTTTTTTGTCCAAATGTTTGTTAGCAAAGTTTGTATGTTTGTTATTTCTCCACTGTATACAGCAAGCTTTAGAATATTACGTCTAGAAACATAACAGCCACTGGAATTTAGTTTGAAGATGCCATAATTATTGAATTTTAAGACCTAATTGAAAATTGCACTTTGGGTTATAATAATTTTGTCTGTCCTAATATTATCAGCCTATGGTATTTATAAAAGGTATACTTTAAAAAAAAAGACTTGCTGATTGACACTGTGCTTATACCAGATATAAAATTGTAAGTGTGGTAAAAATATAATGGGATATGTTCTTCACCTACTGAGTTTATCTGGTATATATATCTGGAAGTTCTTTGAAGTGTTTCATTAGTCGGAACCATGACATCATATGCCAGGTTATTGTAAAGGCCAAATTTAAATATTGTTGTTTTAATATAACAGCAAAAAAAACCTGAATTGTGGGGAGGGGGAAAATGTTGGATTTTGAAGTGACATATCTGTTGTCATCAGGATATTTTGTAACTCTGTAGCTTTGCATGGGCTTCATTTTGATTTGCAAATGCTTTTTTTAAATTAAATGTTTGATATAAAGTTAACAATAAAATACGAAAAAATAAACATTTGGACTATGTCAAATTGTTCCGAACTATACAAGTATGTTGTTTGTGCACATATACAAAACTAACCTTTCCCCAGATATCAGATGTCACAGAATAAAATCCAAGATTCTGGATCCAGCTTAGGGCACAAGTGACTAAATGTGTCCAGCTTTGTTATTAAGTGAAATGAATCATCTGGGAAGCTGGACTTTGGTTTTAGGAAAAGAAAGCAAATAATAGAAATAGATTTTTAAACTGCCATTTAAAGGGATAGATAATTATTTCAATAGGGTGTACAATAATTATAAGATTTAACCAATATGTATACAGCACTTTTGATTCTGAGGAAAATTGCTTGGGAGGTGTTTCTTTTTCTTCTCAAATAATTTAGATCGGTCTTGGATAACGTGCCCTTTTACTGTGCAAGCACTTGGTCTGGATACCACACTAAGCCAGAACACTCTTTAAAAAGGATGAACATGATTTATGGCTGTTTTACTTACTTATTTACTTATTTATTTGTTAAATGTAAACATTGCCCATTTCACTGTCAAGCCCCTGGATCAAGTCCTATCAACTTTTGCTAATAAAGATGTCTATATGTATATATCAGAAATGTATGGGAAAATAAGATAAGATAATCTTTATTGTCATTTTTTTACTGTGGGCACAACGGCACACATCAAAAATGAAATTTAGTTGCCTGCTCTCAAAATGGAACACATACATGACACACACCTAAACATATTGTGTACAACATATGTATAGACCCACACCCCTACATATACGTAGCAAATAAATATTAAATACTGTCCATCTTGAATATATAGCGGAAGGAGGAAGTTTGAGAGTTCACAAGGTTAATGCTGTATGGAATGAAACTATGGCTGAATCTGGATGTTCTGCTACGGATACCACGAAGCCTCCTCCCAGAAGGTAACAAAGAAAACAGGTTGTGAAGAGGATGTGTAGTGTTCCAGATGATCTTACTGACCCTGCTCAAGCAACGCTTCTGTGCTATGTCCCGGATGGGAGGGAAGGAACTGCCAATGATCTTTTCGGCCATCCTCGCCACTCTCTGCATCGCCTTCCTGTCTGAAGCAGTGATGCTTCCAAACCAGACTGAATGTAATATGAATGTAATACAAGCTCTCTCCCTCCCTCCCTCTCCCTCCGTCTCTCCCTCCCTCCCTCCCTCCCTCTCTCTCTCTCTCTCACACACACACACACACACACACACACACAAAACACAGAAGAACAAGCATTCTTACAATTTTAAGATACTATGAAGCTTGCAGGTAGGATGCTAGTCACAGTAATCCAAAATTAAATCAATGCATGTTACTTTAGCATGGTGTGAAAAACCAGTTCACTCTACGCAACTTACTTAATCATATTTACACAATCAGAGAATGTAAGGATTTAAGGGGATTTTTTTTACATCAGTTAACCCAACTCCCTTCTTACTATTGCAGTGGCTGTCATGGTTCTGACAGATGAAACTCTTCAAAAGAACTTTGAGGCATTGTTTTACCTTAAAGAATCTTTTATTCGAGTAGCATAATATCAGCACTACATAATCGAAGCCAAAAACTGAATTCCCCTCCCCTGGGCACATAGTATCAAAGCACAATTCCCTCCTCCAATTAACAGTCATGAATCACATTCCCCAATTAGCTTGAAGCGGGCTTCCTCTGCAGTTCTCCAGCCCGCCAATTCTTTATCAGCTCGGCTCAATAACCTTGATTCTCATGCTACGTTTAGTGTTGTTATGTCTAGCTAGACTCTCATTCATACCCCTCCCCCAGCATCATCTAACTCTAAAAGCAAAAGGTAAAAAAGATGGCTACATTTCCATCTGTTGTCAATGCAAAACATCCGATGTTAGCAGCGTTGACAGTGGCTTTTGCAAACAAGGACCAAATACAAGGCCAACAGATCTATTTTGGTGTTATATAGGCCACAGTTTTATTTGGCAGTTTAGCAGAAAGGATGAGAAGAGTAAATGGAGATTAGCAAGTCAAAGCACTTAACAAGTAATCTTCAAATAAATTTTGTGTTGGAACATTAGGCAATCAACAGTCTACATGGGAATAAAATCTGAGCACTATGTATCATACAGAGCGTGTTAGAGTGTAATGAATAATCAAAATAGTTTAAAATTCTAGCTTTTTGTTCGCAACACTGATGCTCAAATAGACTTCCCAGGTGTTCTTGCACAGCTCCTTCCATCACACAAAGAAGGAAAATTAAACAGAAACACAAACACTGTGTTACATCCCAACTAGCCTTCAGGATTTCTTAGTTCTTTAACAAAACAGATGCTAAAGCTGGCTTGAAATTTCTGACGTTTTTCAGATGAATTAAGGCAAGATCCAAATTCAGAGATAACAGAAGCTTTGTGCTTGCTCATTAGTCTTACTAGCTTAACCACACCCACTGATAGAAGTCAAGCAAGAAGGTCCAAGCAGTGTTTATCAACACATTGCTTATCAAGGGTTGATAAAAAAAAAAATTGTATCACATTTAAAGAAGATAGTTTTTCATGATGGGAATCCATCTTCAGAATTTAAGCCAAGCTAATTATACAGCATTTGTTTTCTTAAAGAGACTCCCTTTGAGAATCACAGGGCTGGAAGGAAAATGGAATAAATCCAACCACATCCTTTGTTTCAAGGGAAGAAGCACATAGTCCTGATGTCAGCTTAAGAACCCAAATTTATTTATTGACATATTTATGCATTTGTTGTATTGATGCCCCATTGTAACTAACTCAATTGTGACATAATTTCAGTCCAACCCAAGTCTCTTTCCACTTCTGATTTGTGACAACTATCACAGCATGGGGGAAAAACAAAAAACAATACTAAAGATAGAATTAGAGTTTAACTCCAAAGGTGCTTTTTTTTTTTCAAAAGGCAACTAAACTTCCTTGTTATTTTTTTCCTTTGAAAACATTTTGCTTCTCATCCAAGGAGCTTCTTGTATAAGAACTGAAAAAAAGCTTCTTGGATGAGAAGTGAAATGTTTTTAAAGAAGAAAACAAGAAAGTCCAGTTCCCTTCTGTGGGGGGGGGGAAGGACTTTGTGGAGAACCATAACCTGGATGATTGAGAATCTCCATAGACAACTAGATTTTAAACCCACCCAGGGTCAAGGTCAAGGAAAGCAAAGAATGGAAAACAACATGGCACCATGTGGCTTCCAAACAGTATTCTCAGCCTACAAATTACTAATGATTGGACGAAACTTCCCAGTCATATTTAAGAGTAGGGATAACAGTTTAAACAAAGAAGGCACGAAAACAGTTTATCAAGCAGGGGGCCCTGCTGCCCCAGGGCCACAAGTGACTTCAAGTCTTCTTTCTGCAACCCTTGAACCCCCCCCCATCCCCTCCACAATTGCTGAAAAGGGATGGTTCAGCTTTCCACCATAGTGAGATAGGAACCTGTGGGAAATGCTCTAATAAAAGTATATCATAATTTTAAAAGAAAGTTTTCAAAAAAGGGTTCAGCTCAACATTTGCAGCCTATCCAGATGGCGTGGTTTTCTTCAGCAGCAAGTTTGCAGGTGTCAGACCCGACGTTGTAAATCATGTTTGCCACCAAATGTTGCCTGCCTCTCTTTTGAGGTGTGTGACAGCTTTCGCCACTCAGCAAAGATGGTTGATTAATCAGATATGTGTTGGAATTATCAGCTCCCATTAGAGGAGAGCTATTTTGGAGATAGTCAAAAAGAGCCCACATCCAAACCTATTCAGTTGCTCGATCCCAATTGTTCAGAAAGTCAATTTGGTTCCGAGGTTGGACTTGAGGTGTGTCTGAATAGAATCTTCATTTCAAATCTTGATGTATTCATTTAAATAACCTCAGAAGTCTCCTTCCTTCCTTCCTTCCTTCTTTCCTTCTTTCTGTCCATCCATCCATCCATCCATCCATCCATCCATCCATCCATCCATCCATCCATCCATCTCAAAAGCAACTTCTACTATCATTTGAACTGCTAAAATGTTTCCTGAAAAAACTGAGCAGATCCCACTGAGGGATCTAGGCAACAGGAATGGAGGGAATTATCCACTGTCTCCACTTTAAATTAGACTTGACAGTCAATACAAAAAAAGGAATCACTTTTGATTGATTGATGGTAATTGGAATTCATTCATAGATATCACATGTATTGCATCTCTTTACCCCATTGTACTGAACTGATGCAGTCTCCAGAAAAGCATAAAACCACAACTAAATTCTTGCTGGGGAGAGAGAGATCTTCCAGACGTCTGACAAGTGAACAGCAACCGTGGTAGAGACTTAGGAAGCGTAGCCCTTAGAAGATCAGGAAAGGAGTGATTAAGGAAAAGACTGAAGCTGCAAAAGGATGAACAAGGAGCAAAACATTTTCAAAGGAGACATGCAAATCAGACACACCATTGTTAGAGAGTGTGTGTCCACTGGCTCCTCCAGGAGCTGCTCCTTCTTGATATTTGAACTCACGTTTGATCTCCAGTGTAGTCTCTCGTTTATGATTAGAGTAGCTGCCTCCCGTTGTGAGATCAGTGAAGCGGGGATACATCTCCATGCATTTTTCATTGGCCAGCTGTGTGACCATTCTGGCTTCCAATTCATCCTCGGTTTGGTTTCCAGTGGGCTTCACGTACTCTCCTACAGTGACGTTTACACACTCACTCAAGAAAGCCTCCCTTGAAACTGGCTGGCTAGAGTTTGGGTGGTAAACATGGGTGGCAAAACGGTGGCGGTTTTCACTCCACCATCGTTCCTCCTCACTGTCATTAAAACGAAAATACATCTTGGCTATGGGGCTTCCTAAGATGTAGCTCTCAGGATCTTCCCCTGGAGCGTCTACAACAGGTTCCCCCACTATAAATTTCACTTCCTCACCCTTTGGCTTCGGGTCCGCTGGGTTGCCACCGTGAGGTCTGGAGCTGCCTCCCCCTGGGGAGCTGGAGAAAGTACGATACTGCTCGATGCACATTTCCCTGACCACGTGCGTCACCACCGTGGCTTCCATCTCGTCCTCTGTTTTATTCCCAGTGGGCTCGACATATTCTTTCACTGTGATGTTCACGCAGTCTCTCACAAAGATATCTTGTGGAACAGGCTCGATGTACTGGGGATAGTACACGCGATCTGAATAACGATAGCGATTTTCGTACCACCAATGCTCCTCATTCGGGTTGTTAAAGCGAAAATGCAGATTAGACATGGCACGTCCCAGGAAGTAGCCTCCAAGAGCTCCTCCTGCTGCACCTGCAATTGCCGCTCCGGCCAGATGCTTCATCTTAGTCTTGGGCTGCTTTGGCTTCCAGATCTTGGGATTATAGTGGTTCCAGTGAGGATTTTGGGGGTTATATGGTTGGTGTGGGAAATACCCAGGATTTTGAGGGTTGACTGGATATGGGGGAGGATGTCTTGGATTTTGAGGGTTGACCGGATATGGGGGAGGATGTGCTGGGTTTTGGGGGTTAACCGGATGTGGGTAGGCAGGGTTATATGGAGGAGGATTCCCTGGATTAACAGGGTAATTTGGGGGATGGGCAGGGTTGTATGGAGGAGGATTCCCTGGATTAACAGGGTAATTTGGGGGATGGGCAGGGTTGTATGGAGGGGGGTTCCCTGGATTAACAGGGTAATTTGGGGGATGGGCAGGGTTGTATGGAGGGGGATTCCCTGGATTAACAGGGTAATTTGGGGGATGGGCAGGGTTGTATGGAGGGGGATTCCCTGGATTAACAGGATTATTTGGGGGATGGGCAGGGTTGTATGGAGGGGGATTCCCTGGATTAACAGGGTAATTTGGGGGATGGGCAGGGTTGTAGGGAGGGGGATTCCCTGGATTAACAGGGTAATTTGGGGGATGGGCAGGGTTGTATGGAGGAGGATTCCCTGGGTTAACAGGATTATTTGGGGGATGGGCAGGGTTGTATGGAGGGGGGTTCCCTGGGTTAACAGGGTAATTTGGGGGGTGGGCAGGATTTTGAGGGTTGACAGGATAAGGTGGAGGGCGTCCTGGATTTTGTGGGTTGGCGGGATTATGGGGTGGATGTGCAGGATTATGTGGAGGAGGGTTTGCGTGGCTCGGAGGATGCCTTGCAGGATTATCAGGCTTCTTCTCAGAGTGGACGGGTGGGTTGTGTGCCGGTCTTCTGGATTTATCTGCAGGCTTGACGGGTCTGCTCGGTCGACTTGACTTCCGGCTGCTGCTTCCTTTTTTAGAAATGGAGACAATCTCCTCCATCTGAAGCAAAATGAAGAGAATCATGATTGAGCAGGTCAACAGGAACTTTCCCATGGTGACGACGACTCTGCAAGATAAAATGGGGAAGACATCCAATTTGAGAGAAATGCAAGTATGACACAAGTGATACACATTTGTCAAGGAGAGCGGTGTTCCCCCCCCCAAAAAAAATTATTCAAGGCAGAGAGCTTCTAGAGATTGTAGAGCCTCTCCACAATCAAGGCAGAGGGTGAAAAGAGATTGTGAAGCTTCTTGTCCTCCTTAACCAATTTGCTTTGGCAAGGAAATGACCAGAAACCCAGGAGAAT
Organism: Bothrops alternatus; assembly: GCA_034064705.1. Taxonomy (NCBI): domain Eukaryota; kingdom Metazoa; phylum Chordata; class Lepidosauria; order Squamata; family Viperidae; genus Bothrops; species Bothrops alternatus. Next base: position 2,022,514 of record JARGCV010000225.1, on the reverse strand, counting down.
TACATATTTCTGGAATCATATGAAATTTGTGGGAAAGATTAGGTAGTTACACAACTGGGGGAAAAACAATGCAAGCTCATGTAAGCCTAACTCTTGAGTGCAAGGTACTACTGTATAGAATAGCATACAAAACACTGTAGAAGAGAAGGGGTGAATGTGGGGCACAGAAGACTTTTATGATACAATCCTTACATCTACTTCAGTGTAACACATGCTTTTGCCCACAGCCCAGGAATCAATGGAAGTTTAAGGGTTCAAATGGCAAGATTAAACAAGCCCAGCTGGGTGACCTTGAGCCAGTCACTTGGCTTAGAAGAAGGAAGGCAAGGACAAACCACTTCTGAAAATCTTGCAAGGAAAATAGAGGGTGTCAGCACTGACTAGAAAGCACCAAAAACAAATACAATACAGAACAAAACCTTGCAGTCGCCAGATCTATTTCTAGCTCTTGATACTTCTTCTACTCCATGCAAAAACTATGCCTTGCTCAGGCAACGACAAATTGTATATATATGCCTTTCTGGATTCAAGATTTTCTTTAGAGAGTTTACCTATATTTATTAATTAGATTTAATCTTGATTTTCAATAAGATAGAACATAAGAACATAAGAAGAGCCATGCTGAATCAAGCCAAAGCCCATCGAGTCCAGCATTCTGTGTCACACAGTGGCCCACCAATTGTACATGGGGATCTTGAGCAGAAAGAGAAGGCAAAACCCTCCCTTTCCCTTGACCCCCAACAAATGGTACTCAAGGGAATCCTGCCTGCCTCAACCAACATAGAGGCGGCACATGAACATCCATTTTAATAACCACCGATACACTTAGCATCCATGAATCTATCTAGCCCTGCCTTGAAGCTATCAAGGCTGACAGCTGTCACGACCCCTTCTGGAAGTGAATTCCATAAACCAATGACCCTCTGGGTGAAGAAATATTTCCCTTTATTTGTCCTCACTTTCTTACCTATGAGCTTTAGGGAGTGTCCCCTTGTCCTGGTATTGTGTGATAGAGAAAAGATTTTTTCTCTATCCACCTTTTCTATCCCATGCATGATTTTATACACTTCGATCAAGTCACCCCTTAAACGCCGTCTTTCAAGGCTGAAGAGACCAAGGCGTTGCAATCTGGTTTCATAAGGGAGGCGCTCCATTTCCTTGATCATTAGGGAGAATGGAGAAGACATTTGAAAATTTGAGAAACTTTAGGGAAGAAGAGAAGCGGGGGGGGGGGAAGCAATTCCTGGAGCTGGCTTTTCAGCAGATTTGGTAAAAAAAAAAATAGGCCTGCTTCATATCCTGTTTTTTTCTACAATGGACTAATGATTTTAAAAAAAAAACGCAAAAGGAAGCCTTTTTATATTTATGTGCTTGGACAGCAGTAAGAGAAGTCAGAAATAGGAATTGTCCTTTTCACAAAGACTTCCCATTATCTTCCCTAACTACTTAAGATTCTGGGATCATTTCCAAATGCCCAAACTTCACTCCACGATATCTAGAGAGAACTGATTTTTTATTGCCCAAAAGGGTCCAATTTCTATCTTTGTTTGTTAGACCCAAATGAAAGCCTTCTTTCTTGGTCTCTTTACTTGGGTTGTCACTTGCACATCTCAAGAGGAAGAGCCACAGAGCAGAAATAAGATAAATTGATGCAAAACAAATCTGCAAATTGAATACACAACATTTGATCATAATGGAGAAGACTGTACCAGATGGTGGGCCAGCGTGGTCTTCATTTCCCATCAGAGTGATTTTTCTCTCTCACTCACAGAAGACACAACAAATGTGTCAACCTACTTTCCACCCCACCCTCCCAAAAAAACCCTTGTATTTTCCTCACCTACCTATCACCCATTTTATAACAGCTGATATTTGGGGCAATAATCATTTCCATGCATTGCCAATCTCCATGCCTTGAGGGACAATAATGAAACTCACCGGAAAAGATAATGACATTGAAGTAGATTAAATTCACAATTTGTGAAGCAACAACAAATGTACGCAGTGATCCTGCTAAATTTGAACTCCGGTAAACTTGGAGCTTTGGCTCCTGTACAACATTTATATTCAGCCACATCTGCGTGTTCCCTGCTAACCTGACTCCTGTCTGTTGCTCTGAACTCTGGAAGGAATCGGGAGGATGGTGCAACAGGCTGCTTTGTGTCAACTTAAGCAGAAGACCCCATATGTATTATAATACAACGCCGTAATGCATAGCACACATGTGCGCAGATGCTCATTAAACAGTCTTTGTTTACTTAATACAGCTATTTATACTGCTTTCTTTTTACTGTGCGTGTTTTAATTCTGAATTCATTGTTTTAAAGACTTGCTTCTTGTGTATATTTTTATGTAAGTAAGTTTATATTATTCCATTGTAAGCTTCTCTATGAACTCCTGGAAGACATAACAGTATAGAAGGGAAGGGAAGGGAAGGGAAGGGAAGGGAAGGGAAGGGAAAGGAAGGGAAGGGAAGGGAAGGGAAGGGAAGGGAAGGGAAGGGAAGGGAAGGGAAGGGAAGGGAAGGGAAGGGAAGGGAAGGGAAGGGAAGGGAAGGGAAGGGAGAGGGGAGAGGGGAGAGGGGAGAGGAAGGAGGAAAGTATTCAAACAGCTAAATGAACTTAAATATTCCAGAAAAGAACATCTCATTCACAGATCAAAATGATCAGTCAAGAGCAACAGCTTAAAAAAAATTATTGTTTTGCTTAATTATTATTTATTTATTATTTAAACTTCTATGCCGCCCTTCTCCTAAGACCCAGGGCGGCTTACAATAACAATACAATAAAATTAATTACATTCATACAGCATACAAACACAGTCAACACACAACCTTTATATGTGTAATGTAAACCGTTTTAGGATATTTTTTTTGTTTCTTTGTTTTCTTTTAAGCCTCTCAACTCTGCGTTTCATTCCCATAACTGCTTCACTAGAAAAATAAACTGATGGAAAAAGGGATATTACATTATATTGCACAACCTGAGCAATAAATGATTTTTTTTCTTTTTAAAGTACAAAGTCATGTTCTTCTGCTGTGACACATTTATTTTGCAACTTTTGGGCAGGATGTCTTTACCAATAAAACATGTAGGCAAGTGTATCGCAAGGATTAAAAAAAAAAGTAAGAACCTTCTAATGATATGGTAAAACGTGCAAAGTGAAGGAAAATTAATCCAGAAAGTCAGATCTGCTTAAAAAAAAACCAAAAAAACCCCCGTTAGCTCCTTAGCTATAAATTTTTTATTAATGTAACCATAACATGAAGTTCTGGCCATCATATTCGGAAAATTTTACCGTTTCTTCTGTTTTCCTTAACCCAATCCCTGAAATAGTATCTTTGAAGATCAAACTTGAGTAACTGAATTGGAAAATGAAAAGTGTTACCCTAAGTGAATATTTTATAAATATTTTATATATTCAGAAAGGACATTTTAGGAAAACTTTCAAACAATCTGACACTATAAATTTCTAGGATCTATAAATGGCTTGCCTAGGGATTCTGTGAAGAAAGGAAGGGGGAGACTATTAGAGTATTTATTTATTTTAAAATATGTTTCCTACTCCTCTAATGACAATTAAAGCAAATAATTTTTTTCATGACCTGCATAGAGCTTACACTGATATACAAAGCCATGTGATGAATGATTGGGAGAACAAGATATGTCTAGTATAATAATAATAATAACAACAACAACAACAAAGTTGGAAGGGACCTTGGAGGTCATCTAGTCCAACCCCCTGCTCAGGCAGGAAACCCTATACCATTTCAGACAAATGGCTGTCCGGTCTCTTTTTAAAAACTTCCAGTGTTGGAGCATTCACCACTTCTGGAGAAGGATTAGGGAGAGACTATCACAGGGAAGAATGGGTCAACCTATTCTCCAAAGCACCTGAGGACGGGGCAGGAAGTAATGGGTGGAAGATTATTAAAGAGTGATCCAACCTATATTTAAGGATAAATTTCCTGATAGCGAGAACAATTAATCAGTGGAACAGCTTGCCTCGCACTAGAGGTTTTCGAGAAGAGACTGAACAGCAATTTGTCTGGAATGGTGTAGGATCTCCTGCCACAAGCAGGCAGTTGGACTAGGACAGGGCTTTTCAACCAGTGGTATGGGTACCACCTGTGGTACATTGGCACCTGGCAGGTGGTATGCGATCATCCTAGAAAAGTGGTAGCAGGGGAGGGGAATGAGCTGAACCAGTGGCAGCACCGCACAAGCCTGAGCGAGAGACAGCTGGAGCTGCAGGGCTGCCATGGCTCAGCGGAAGCGCCAGAATCAGCGCTTCTTTGGGGCTGTAAGGGCTCAGCGGAAGCGCCAAGATCAGTGCCAGGCTCCAGCTGGAGCTCAGCGCTGATCCTGCCTTCTGCTGAGCCCAGAAGAAGCGCCGATCAGCTGGAATGTTGCAGCATCTCCAGGGTGTGATTTACATTCAGATGCTTGGCAACTGATTCGTATTTATGACGGTCACAGTGTCCCAGGGTCATGTGAAGTGACCAAAACCTGCTGCAACCACCCAGCAGACGGGGGGAATAAAAATCAAACACCCCCCCACCCCACCCTCGCTGCCAATCCTCAACAGAAATGCTCACAACAATGAAAATCTCGGACAGGAGGAAGAGCACTGCCAGGTGGGCAGGCAGGTGTCTTGCTCGGCTGTGCCTTCGGGGGCACTTTTTTCAGTGCCATTGTAACTTCGAACAGTCACTAAGCAAACTGCTGTAAGTCGAGGACTACCTGTACTTTATCACTTTTTTCCTTTTTTTTTTTTTTGGTCATCAAGTTTTTGACACCTTGCTAGGCAACTGGTGGTACTCGGATGTTGCCATATCCTAACAGTGGTACAATGGGTGAAAAGATTGAAAAGCCCTGGACTAGATGACCTCCAACCATATTATTCTATGCTCTATAGTTCTTTGTGATCAAATCCAAATTTTGGGGAGAACTAAGGAGAACTCTCTTCCCATCATCCTTTTTTTTAGCATCCAGAAACCTCTTTACATTTTTTGCAGAATAAATGGAATAAAAACACGTCATGAGGTTCGTTACTGGCTAAGAGTTCTAAATTTGGTTTCCTAAAAATTATCTCCCAGCACACCGCAAGGAGGATAAAAAGGGTACATGCTGTCTCATGGAATCTTTTCATGAGTGCCAGACCATGTTTAAATTCATTATTTCTACCAAAATATTTCACAAGAGAAGAAACCAATTAAGTGATTGGGGCTGGGAAGGGGAATCCCACCGACCAAAGTCGTTTGGGCTCATCATATCATGTTGCTTTCTGGCATTGCTTTTAACCTCCCATAGGTGCTACAGATCAGCACAGTATTAGTGCATCAATTGGTTTTTTTCGTACTGTTGGTTAAATTTGTGGCTTTAGGTTCCTACCAACCCGTTCTTAAAATGACAACAATTCATTTGAAAGAGAGGAGGATCTACCAAGGATTTGTAAAAATAATGCTATATAACATAGTCATCCATGGGTGTAGCTACTACATGGTAGGGAACACACCTCAAAATGGGCTCGACTTTACCACCTTGTATCATGCACACTTGTGAGAAACAGAATTATTTAGTAATGTAGAACAATAGCAATAATGCAAAAAGGTGCTACCAGCTTGCTCCAATTTTCATCACTTCATAATTAATGGGCAGAACAACTAGGTAGAAAATAAGTAAAAAAATCTGCAGTGGAATTGGTCCAAACTATAGATCTATTGATAAATGTAGGCATCCGTTTCATGCCTGCTTAGAGTTGCTGATCGTAGCACTGTGCCAAATCACGCAAACTAATTGCCAACTTTTGCTTCATTTTGGAATGATATAGGGTTGGACTAGAAGATCTCTAAGGTCCTTTTCAACCCTGTTATTCTATGTTCCACCAGCCCAGTCAAAACATTGTCTCCCCCCTGAAACTACTGATATATAAATGGAGAGGAGGTGCTCCCTTTTTTCCCCCCATTTAGAAGCATCTTGGCAGGCAGGTTTGTAAACACACACACACACACACAAATTTTAAGAACATGTCTGCATCCCACACAGAGCTACGGTACTTCTGAAAGTTGCGATTCTTTTCTACCTCCATTTCCTTTTCATTTAAGAGGAGTTTTGCTCTATCAAAAAGACACTACAAGCAAATGTGTGCTTTCCCTCTATCAAAACACACTCTGCTTCTCTGTGCTGGGGAATTCCAAAATATAGCAACTGCTAGTCAAGAAAATAGGCCAGATTAAAGACACCCACAATGCCTTTTTTTAATAGAAGTGCCTGTTCTGATCGCCCTTAATTGCACAGCACCCTCAGCAGAAGTTTCAGATGCTTCCACCGCTTCTCGCTTCTCCTCACTTGTCCTCTGAGTGGGGAAAAAAAATTGCCTCCAGAATTCATCTGGATCCCGTGAAATCATCTTTGCTCCACCAGGCAGTCTATCACTTTTAAGAGTTGCATAACATGAATGGAAATGTACTCCTTCCCAGCTAACAAGGTTTCTATTCAGGCGGAGGCATTTTTAACCTAGATAGGAAACCCGCGGCTTCTCTAACATGGTTGCTGTGTGCACATTTACGCATTTCAGGAATCAATGAGAGAAACTTACCCTTGTGTCGACAAATTGAAGAGGGGCTGTCAGGAGACTCTCTCTTCTCAAAGACGCTGCTCGTGTGTTTTTTCAGCTCTGCAAATCTCCAGATGCTGTGACTAACGGTAGGTGGAGCATGTTCAGTGCCTGTTATGGCCTGTTGTTTATACCAGAATCTACGCCGTTTGAAAAACAGCCTCTGAACCAACCCTGTATTCTAATGAATGGATTAAGAAATGACACATTCTACGAGGCTGTTCCCAGACAGGGCAGGAAACGTTTTAACAGTCCTGGGCACCTAGCCAAGACTTCCAGCCTTGCTTCTGAATTTGACACACAAAGTGGAAAGGAGAGGTTTTCATTCACCGCAAGAAAGAAAGTGACCATTTTTCAACGAAGGGCATTTGGCCTTTTACTGTATTTCTAGCATCTGACTCTGAGCTTCAGGAAAATCTAAGAGGAGGGTTCGTAAAAGGAGCTGATAACCAACACCATCTATTCAGAAACAGCAGCTTCTACAAAACTGAGGTAAGCTCGTTCAGTTGCTGCCACCTCCCTTAGCCTCATCCAATCATGTTATTGCAGATGGTCCCCGACTTACAAAAGTTCATTTAGTGACCGTTCGAACTTATAACGGCACTAAAAAAAGTGGTTTGCCTCACATTGAAAGCGATTTATTACCATTTTTCCACACTTGCAGCATCCCCACTATTACGTGATCAAAATTTGGACGCTTGGTGGTCGCCGTGTCCCTGGGGTCACATGATCAGCTTTTGAGATCTTCTGACAAGCGAAGTCAATGGGGAAGCCAGATTCATTTAAGAACCCTGTTGCTTACTTAGCAACTGCAGTGATTCACTTAACAACTGTGGCAAGCAAAATGTATAACGGATACTCACCTATGTGCTGGAAGTGCAAAAAAGAAAAAGGCACATTTTTTCGTGTATGGTGGACATGTAGAGAAGCACAGGTGTATTGGCTTCTGGTCTGGGAATGGGCAATAGAAATTATTAGGCAAAACATTCAATACAAACCTGAGACATTACTATTAGGAATACTAGGGGAAAATACTAGGGCTAGATAGATTCATGGATGCAAAGTGTATTGGTGGTTATTAAAATGGATGTCCATGTGCCGCCTCTATGTTGGTTGAGGCAGGCAGGATTCCCTTGAGTACCATTTGTTTGGGGGTCAAGGGAAAGGGAGGGTTTTGCCTTCTCTTTCTGCTCAAGATCCCCATGTACAATTGGTGGGCCACTGTGTGACACAGAATGCTGGACTCGATGGGCTTTGGCCTGATTCAGCATGGCTCTTCTTATGTTCTTATGTTCTTAAAGGTGACACATATTTAATCATACATGTGATAGCGGCAGCAAGGATACTATTTGCTCAAAAGTGGAAAGCGATGGAAGTACCAAGTGGGGAAGCACTAATAAAGAAAATTATGCACTATGCAGAACTAGACAAGATAACAAAAAGATTAAAAAATCAGGAAGAAACAGAATTTTATCAAATCTGGAATAAATTCTATAAATGGAGGGGGGAAAATGGGGATCAACAGCAAAGATATAAGTTAAGACAGAGACTAGGAATGTACAGTTGTATATAGATATATCATATGTAATTATTGTACAATATGGACTGACAAGATGGAGATGTATGTTAAAGACGATTTATCATGTTCAATGTTTTTAATCTTTTTTTTCTTTGTACACAATAAAAAATTAAAAAAATTAAAAAAACAACAACTGTGGCAAGAAAGATTGTAGAAGGGGGCAAAACTCACTTAACAAATGTCTAACTTGTGGGTGTAAGTCAAGAACTATCTGTATTATTTTATTTTATTTCCACTTTTGTCTTATATAAGCAGTGGTTTGTTGCCTTGGACCTCTGGCTCATTTTATCCAACAATCTGTTCTCACAGGAGTCTCACAACGAACTGCACAAGGAAGCCCACTAGTCTCTCTGCAGATGGTCTTCAGAGATAGCCATGCTAACATCAAGGCTAAGGGCCATTCATCTGCACAACATCTAACTAATTTTGTGGAAGGTAAAGTAGCACGTCCACTTTATTCAACCCACGGACTATTTTGTAATTCTCAACCTGTCCCCTTCCAATTCTTCTTTTTTGGGACTAAAAATCCCAAAAGGCCATCTTTCCTCATAGTAAAATTCTCCAGACCTGTCACCATCTTGGTTGCATTCTGTTTTATTTTATCTGGTATATTTTTTAACCTTTGTGCTTCTCTACATGGAATACCGCTCATTGACTGTAATAAAGGATGGGTGACTGACAGAGTTGAACACGATAAATAACCTTTTTCAGAGGTCGCAAAACCAGGAGCGTTTTCAAGTGGTGTTTCCGGTACAGTGAAGTCCTATGTTTTAAGACACATAGAAAAACCTGGACTGCGATTCACAGTCAAAAAGGTATAGAAGTCGTTATTCCCAAATTATGTCTGTGCTACTTGGTATTTTCACATGAAGACCTGATTTCGTTAACACAAGGCACTCTGGTTATTGAATTAATCTATGTGCTCTATGACTTGCAGCCATTCGTTTAACAACTGAACTTACAACAGCAGTGGAAAAAGTGACTTACACATGGTCGTCACATTTAAAACCATTGTAGCATAGCCACAGGATCAAAATTTGGGCACTTGACAAGTAGCATGTACTTAAGACAGTTGCAATTTATTTATTTGTTTGTTTGTTTGTTTGTTTCGATTTCTATGCCGCCCTATTCCGAAAACTCAGGGCGGCTTACAACATAATCAGTAGCATATAGAAATCAAATACATTATAAAACCCCTAGATTAAAACCAATCATCCAAAACAAACTTACAACAAACATACACTGGCTGGGGCAAGGTGTCAACTGCCCGAGGCCTGCCGGCAAAGATGTGTCTTTAACAGTTTGCGAAAGGCGGAGAGGGTGGGGGCAATACAGACCTCTGGGGGGAGTTGATTCCAGAGGGCCGGGGCCGCAACAGAGAAGGCTCTTCCCCTAGGCCCCGCCAGGCGACACTGTCTGGCTGACGGGACCTGGAGAAGGCCGACCCTGTGGGCCCTAACCAGTCGCTGGGTTTCATGCGGCAGCAGACGGTCCCGCAAGTAACCAATACTACAGAGTCACAGGTTTGCTGTTTGCAACCTTCCCAGCTAGTTTCCAACAAGCAGAGTTAATGAGGAAAGACAGACGTGTTGAAGGACTGTGTGATTCATTTAAGACAGGAGTGTCAAACTCGCAATGTCACATGACGTGTCGCGACATATCGCGACTTCTTTTTCCATTGCCAGCAATGGAGTGGGCGCGGTTTTGGTATGATGCATCTGGCCCGTGGGCCGGCAGTTTGACACCCCTGATTTAAGAAGTGCAGGGATTCACTTAACAAAGAAGACATGAGAAGCTGTGAGAAAGAAGATTATTTGGGGAGCTTTTGTGCTGTGTAATCCTATCTCTGCCACCATCGAGGGGCACTTCTAATTTGTTTTTTGTTGTCTTGGGCTGCCTGAGGAACTTGTTGGCAAAATGCCCCTTAGCAAATTAACATATTGCTTTTGATGTTGGAAGCATTCCCAGAAAACATTACGTTTCATATCCAAATTCTCTTACCTGTTCCTTGGCAAATCTGAGAAATAGCAATCACAGAGTGAGCTGGGCAGATATTAGTTACTGTATGAAAAATGCATTGGAAATAAAGCAATGTGCAAATTAATATTAACTATATTGAATTGCAGAAAAGTGGAGGAAAGAAAATGGTTGCTGGGAACATCCAGCTTCTCTATCTTGGAGAAAAAAAACTCCTGAGTTTTAATTTCCAAACTTCATTATCTTTTTTATTGTTGTTCTATTACATAATGTACAATCTGCTTATTTAAATGAATAAGAGCGACTGTTTCCAAAGTGAGCTGTCTGTGGCACTTGTAAATCATGTATTTATGACACTTATATTGCATTTAGTTTTTAAGAAAAGAAAATAGCATTTAACATCATGATTAAAGATTGTAGTTCTTAAAAATAGAAATTCTCCTTAAAATTGTCCAAGTGGGCAGTACTTTTTTTAAGAAAAAAAATGTATAATCTCTAATTAGCCGGTTTGTATAAAATCTCACTGAAAGAAGCATGCATTCTGCAAAATATTATTAAATGCTATATCTCCTGATTTTCATATACTATCATAATTCAAAATATCCAGGGCTACATAACTGCTTTAATACATGTGGCCCAAAATATGGCACTCATACCTAGAAATATCACCTTAAGGCATAGGAAAGGCAAAAATTAAACCAGTGCGGTTTATTCAAATAACAGATACCTTTTTATAGACATTTGTAGAGCATTAAAGGTGAGCATATACAGATCAGCAAATCAAATAAGTACAGTATTGCAAATATTTTCTTTGGGCGGTAGAAGTGGCCAATATTCTACTTATGATTAGCAATAGATATCAGCTTACAAAGAAAATGGAAGGTCCCATATAGATGATAGAGCAGGGGTCTTCAAACTTGGCCCTTTTATGACTTGTGGACTGCAACTCCCAGAATTCCTCAGCCAGCCTCCATTTTGTTTTTTAGATTTAAGACGGGTCTTCACACTTGGCCCTTTTATGATTTGTGGACTTCAACTCTCAGAATTCTTCAGCCAGGCACGCTGGCTGAGGAATTCTGGGAGTTGAAATCCACATGTCCTAAAAGGGCCAAGTTTGAAGACCCCTGTTATAGAGCAATCTTGTTTCTCAGAGAGAGAATTACTTTTACAAGAGAGAGCAAGGATCATTAGCTCCTTCCCAGACTGAATTGCTTGTTTCAAATGTTTTGGCATCCATATTTCAAACCCAGGCTGCTTTTCTTCTCCATCCCAGATCTAAGCTCTGACACAGAGAACAAAATTCAAATGCTGAATCCATAACAGCTCGAATCACCCCATCACCATGGACAAATCGGAGAAGTATTGTGAGAAGACCATTACATCAAAAAGACATGACCCCAATTCCTGGTTTACAAGTACCAATCGTCATCTAAGCTTTTGCATAATGTTGTAACGTTCTCACCAACCTCGCCTTTTTTGAGGGTTTGGGGGGTTTTTTTGCTTTCCAAGGACTGGACATACCACTGTATAGTAAATCTGTACACAATGTTTGCAGCACACCCCTTTCCCAACCGCACCTTGCAAAACACTTCTAGGTTTTGCAAGGTGCAGTTGCCACCTAAGTATCTCTTTAATACTCATTCCTTCATACTTAGTCTTTTAAATGTCTATGGAGATTCTCAGTCATCCAGGTCATGATTACTTACCCAAAGGTGCTTTTTCAAAAGGCAACTGGACTTTGTTTTTCCTTGAAGATGTTTTGTTTCTCATCTAAGAAGCTTCGTCAGAAACGAAACATCTCCATTGAAAAGCAAAGTCCAGTTGCCTTTTGAAAAAGCACCTTTGGAATGATGTAGTCTTTTTATATTCAGTTCAAACAAAAGTCTCAAACTTCCACACAACCTTTGCCTTTTCCCAAAAATTCTTTCACTAGTTGGGAGGAGGTGCCATTTCAATTCCTTTTCAGGTTTCTCTCAAGCTTCTGGCCAAACTCCCAGCAGGATTCATGGTATATATATATCCCGCGTAAAATTTGAAGTGTCTTGGCGACGTTTCGACGAAGTCCCATTCATCATCTTCAGGCTGGTGCTTTCGGCTTCGTGCTTCTAGGAGACAAGACAAACGTCGCCAAGACACTTCAAATTTTACGCGGGAGAAAGAGAGAGAGAGAGAGAGAGAGAGAGAGACAGAGAGAGAGAGACAGACAGACAGACAGACAGACAGACAGACAGACAGACAGACAGACTTTTATTGACATTTTATTTACTGTGGCACAACAGCACACATCAAAAATGAAATTTAGTTGCCCACTCTCAAAGTGAACTCATACATGACACACACCTAAACATACTATATACAACATATGTATAGACCCACACCCATACATATACATAACAAATAAATATTAAACACTGTCCATCTTGAATATATAACAGAAGGAGGAAGCTTGTGGTCCTGGCAGTTGAATGATAGCCCTCTTTCCTGCTTAAAATAGCTGTTAGTATCATTTCCAAACTTTAGCAAGCAGACTATTGTCCGGATACAGATATTCAATGAGAATAGTTAGTATGATAATAAATAGCTATAGTCAACAAAAATAACAATGATCATAAAACATATCAATTAATCAGTAAATTTCATTCATCTTATTAAATTTCACAATCACTTCTCGCTAACTCGTTTTGCTAACCATTGGTAAAAGTTTTCCCATGTTTTAAAATAAACTGATTGTTGTACCCTCCCTTACCCCAACTCTATCCCCGAACCCCACCCCAAATCCCAATACCTATATAGATCCTATTTTTCCCCTACTCTTATAAAACTTAATAAAATATTGTTTAAAAAAAATAGCCGTTACTCTTCAGACATCACTTCTACTTCCCCATTTCTATGCCATTTGCTTATCTCCTTTTTCTTATAACCACTTTTTCCACTCTGTCTTAGGGTTTGCTTTAGTAAGCTGTGGGGCAGGCAAGGTGACACTGCCTCTGGACATCAGCGTGTCCTTGAAAACACCAAGGTGTGGCTCAGTTATCAGAAGCTGCTGCAACACTGGCTTGGACGCTTGTGAGCAGAGTTGTGAGTTAATGAATGAGTGCATGGGGATAATGGGGTGCAAAGTGTTTCTGCCTAACTGCAGCTCCTTTTCATAAAACCAACCTTATTGCCTTATACCAGTGGTTCTCAACCTTTTTAATGCCACGACCCCCAACCGGTCGTAAGTCGAGGACTTCCCAACCGGTCGTAAGTCAAGGACTTCCCAACCGGTCGTAAGTCGAGGATTTCCCAACTGGTCCTAAGTCGAGGACTTCCCAACCGGTTATAAGTTGAGGACTTTCCCTGCCCGGGAGCGCCGCCCATGCGTGGTGCCGCCCCCTGCACCGGCCGAGGCGTAGCTGGCAAGGGTCAGCGACGGCGCAGGGCGACCACCAGCTGGGCCGCCAGCTGGCCCAGCCCAAGGGAGGTAAGGCACCCGCCGGGTCCCACGCGGGCCAGCAACCTTCCCTGCACCCGCCGGCCTCCCACCTCCCACCCCTGGCCCTCTTTTACTTACATTTTTAGTAGTTGCTCAGCAGGGAGGGGTGGAAACTTCCAGACAGCTCACCTTTGCTGCAGACAACTTGCAGCACCGTTTGCAGACTGGGACTTTTGGCGGGCTCAGCAGGGCAGAGACAGCCTGGACAATTCCTATTGGCTTTTGAAAGCCAATAGAATTAGACTCTATTCAAGAGAGTCTATTCTATTGGCTTTCAAAAGCCAATAGAATAAGAGGGAGTAGCACAGCTAAGGAAAAGGGGGGGAAATGGTGGACTGCGTTGTTTGGCAACTCCCGTGAAATGGACGTTCGACCCCAAATGGGGTCGCGACCCACAGGTTGAGAACCGCTGCCTTATACTATTATGGTTGGGGATGATGGAAGTTGGAAGTTATATTCCTTAACCACTTGAGGAGCACAGATTCCCCACTTTGATGCACTGCGTGACCTTGAAATAACTTACACAGGTCTCAAATTAATAGTTTTAATATGCCTCTTTTCCCAGGTCCCATGATACAATAAGTAATACTGTATTCCAAGTTCTCTACAGAGCAGAGATTGTTGTAAATCTGGAAGGAATTAGAATGAGATAACCATTATTTATCTTTCCATTCTTCTGTAAAATTCTAATTAGCTTTTGTGCTACTTATTTGCTGGAATTCCATTAGTTTTACTGCTACCCTCCCCAACCAACCCCTGACATTTTGTGGTACTCACATTTTAATCTAGCACGGCTGTGCACTGGGTTTTATCAGTCCAGAGATATCCCAAAAGCTGGATGTGGTGGATTCAGAGCCAAGCTATATAATCAGAATAGGATATTGCACCATAACAGTTGCTTATACTCTTGTGAAGTTCCAGTGACGAATAGTGTTATTGAAGTAGACTGGAAATCTTCCAGGACTTCCATTACAAGGTTACTTTCTGTTAAATTAGCAATAGGATCTTATGTTTAATGTTGATCACATTAATATTGAAACGGATAAGGGAAACACCAATCAAAATAAAATGTAACAGGAGTATAGTTGAGGCTAGACACGAGGAGTGGGGGAAAAGGCTTACTAACTCAGACGTTTTCAAAGACTAATACTTAGTATTGTATACCAGGGATCATGATGATTGCTGCATAACATGTTTTTATGTTCAATGTTAATTGTTTCAATAAAAGAATTTTTATAATAAAAAAAAAAATTAGCAGAGTCAACATAATTATTATGCAATATATGATAGGCAGCAGTAGGAGCTAAAAGGTGTTAGAGAAATAAACTGTGCTGTGCAGTCTGCTTGTACCTAGCAAGTTAGCCTATTGCCTTTCGTGAGAGAAAGGACCACGTTCTTGTGGCCAAAACGGAAAATACAACAATCAATCCTGTTGGATCTTTGAACAGCAGAGTTAAACTCTGCTTTACTACAAGTAGCAAAATACGTCGATACTTTGAGGATAGTTCGTGACTGGATCATGGGATGTTTCCCTGGATTGAGCAGAAGCCTGAGGTGAGACCACCTCAGTGGTAAGTACATTTACACTGTCTCATTGAAGCCAAGAGGAGTTAAGTGTGGGTGGGGGTTGTGGTCCTTCTTTTGTTGTGGGTCTCAGGTTCACCTCCACTCTTGTTCTGTTGTGTCTCTGGATTGTTTGTTTCAGGTAGGCCTGGAATGAAGAGCCAGGGTTTTGATTAAACCTTTTGGGCACCAGGGACTGCTTCCGTGGAGAGAGGTGCATGATTTTGTGTGCTGCCTGCATCCCACGGATGGGGCTTTGCTGGTTTGTGTGGACCGGTTGCTGGCATGCCGCAGCCCAGTACTGGTCCACAGATTGGGGGTTGGAGACACTTGTGTTAAAAGGTAGAGCTCTAGGTAAGGATCAGATTTTGCAATAAAGGGTTAGTGAGTGAATGTGTGAAAGGTTTTCGTTTAGGGCTCTCCACAGCGCATCAAAACAGAGTGTTGATTCTTACTTAGTTGCCATGCTCTCAGGAGAGAGAATGGCAATGGACATACATATCCTTATTGGCTGTGGAAGGTTATGTGTGGATGCCTAGGCAGACTTAACGTATGGCACCAAATGCCAATAAGTGAACCCTATTATAGACCTATTATATATAGGGTGTCATGGACAGGGTAATATATTAGGAATCTGTCATCTGATTCTACAAGAAAGTGAATAATTGACCTCCATCAGGATAGAAGTCCAAGCCCATGCACACATTTACTATACACACCATTTTTTTAAACAAGTTGCATCACTGATGCTGGATACCAGAAGGAACCTTGGGATTCTCCAGAAATATTGAACTAAAATTTCCATGATCCCAACATAAATTCTAGCCATGGTCAGGGCCAGCTTTAGGCCATGACTAGCTTGGCACTGTCCTACGGGGCCAAAGCTCATGGGTGTCAGTGTTGCTCCTCCTTCTAAATCAGGGGTTCTCAACCTGGCTGAGGAATTCTGGGAGTTGAAGTCCACAAGTCTTAAAGTTGCCAAGGTTGAGAACCCCTGTTCCAAATCATTCTAAAAATGCAAATCTTCACATCGTTGTGTCTTTTAGGGGGAAGGTGCTTCTGTTGATTCCTGGCAACTGTCTGAACAAGTCCCAGCAGTTTTCTTACCCAGGTCTTTCAGAAGTAGTTTGCCATTACCTCCTACCTGAGGTTGAAAGATCCCAAGGTCATTTATTTATTTATTTTATTTGGGTTTGTATGCCGCTCCTCTCCCAGGGACTTGGAGCAGCTAACAACATATATATAACAGTGAAGTACCATAAAAAAACCCAAACAAATATATCTAAAAAAAATCAATAAAAAAGAACACACATTCAATTCAACAATCAACCACAGTCATCCCCAGGCCTGCTGGCAAAGATGAGTTTTTAAATTTTTCCAGAAGGCCGGGAGAGTCGGAGAAACGCGGACTTCAGGAGGCAGTTGGTTCCAGAGGGCGGGTGCCACAACAGAGAAGGCCCTCCCCCTAGGGCCCGCCAAACGACATTGTTTCGCTGACGGGACCCGGAAGAGGCCAACCCTGTGCGCTCTCACCGGTCGTAGAGAAGTATGTGGCAGAAGGCGGTCCCGTAAGTATCCTGGTCCCATGCCATGAAGGGCTTTATAGGTGATAACCAACACCTTGAATTGGGCTCGAAGACCAATAGGCAACCAATGCAGCATGCGGAGAGTTGACGAAATGTGGGCACAACGTGGAAGGCCCACAACTGCTCATCAACCTGGCTTTGTGCCTAAGGTGGAACTAGAACTCACAGTCTTCTGATTTCTAGCCTGACGCTAGCTCTCTCAATGCAGCTCTCCCATACTGCTTAGATGGATTGCCAACACAACTAGCATAACAAGATCTTGTTCACATTTTGCATTTGTACTCTTTGCCTCATTTGTCTCCCCCAGTCCATTGTCTCTTTTCCTCTTTGAAATCAGAGTGCAAACAAATCAGGGGCGTGGTTGGTTTCACTTATTCTGCCATATAATGTCAACAGTGGTACAAGGCCCCTCCAAATACTAAACCCGCATATTCAAGTTCAGAAACAAATCTGGGCCTCCACCCAATAAGGTATATATTTATATATATACTTCACTCTAGAAATATTCACAGTGTATATATTTGATGATACCTTCAAAAGAAGAAAGGGTTTAATTAATTCCTACCACTCCCAAAGAAAATTAACAAGTCCCTGCAAACTCCTGAATCAATGTGTAAAGCCTACAACAATAATTTTATTATGATGATTTATTGCACAATCAGCCAGATGTTCAGACTGGATTTGGCATTTTTGCCCACCTATCGAGTCCTTCCCAAGAAATTGGGATAGGCAGATGTGGATCTTTGATGGTGTTAAGACATCATTGTAGAATATAAGCTGTTCCAAGTAAAGCTGCCTTTTGCAATTGACTAATGGTGAATCTGTCAGTGCCAATGGTGTTCAAGTGGTGCTCCAATTATTTTGAGATTTTATTATTATAGATCATTGCACAATCAGCCAGATGTTCAGACTGGATTTGGCATTTTTATCTACTTACTGAGTTTTCCCAAGGATCTGGGAAAGGCAGATGTGGATCTTTGATGGTGTTAGGATATCATGGTAGAATATAAGCTATTCTAAAAAGCTGCCTTTTGCAATTGTTTGAAGGTGAATTTGTCAATGCCAATAGTGTCCAAGTGATGCTCCAATTGTTTTGGGATTGCACCCAAGGTGCCTATTACTATTGGTATTGCCTTTGCTTACTTTTATTATTAGTTAAATTTATGTGCCAGGTATCTCACCATGGGGCTACTCTAGGCGACTTGGCACAGTAAAAATCGAGGAATGAAAAGAAAAACGTAACAGTAGCAACATAGTGAAACAACAAAATAAACAATGAAATAAACAATGAAAATACAGTAATATGAGATTAAAAGAGGGGCAGGGGGGAAGCAGGTAATGCAGAGGGAGAGCGGGGTTTGTTATCAATCTAATAGCCACCTCCAGTTTGTTTGATTTGACTGGAGTCAGTTTCTTCGCCTGTCTCCTTCTGAAGTGTGAGCATCCTCAAATTCAGCTTTCTTCCCTAAAAGTGGGTGTGGCATGTTGGGTGCAAAACAACAGACAGTTGTTTATAACTGCATTTGCCATTAAAGGTCTAGACCACATTCTACTAACTGGATTAGGAAATGAGAGGGATTGAGTGCTGAGAAAAAGCAAAAAACAAAGTGCCTGTGGTCCTCGGTTTTAAGGATGCAAAAGTTTTGGCTCATCTGTCAAAAACCCGTTTTGATTTTGGGAACTCAAGGGCTGCCTTCAATCAGGGAGCATTGCCTAGAACAGGGGTCCCCAACCCCCAGTCTGTGGACCGGCATCGGGCCACAGCATGCCAACGACTGGGCCGCACAAACAAGCAAAGCCCCATCCATGGGATGCAGGCAACACACGAAACCATGCCCCCTCTGGTCCGTGGAAAAAACCTCTCTCCACAGCACCGGTCCCTGGTGTCTAGAAGGTTGAGGGCCTCTGGCCTAGAACACTACCTACACAATGATTTTCCAACTTGATATCGCACTCCATCCTAATGGCAAGATCAACTCAATTTTCACAATCAAATCAAACGCATAATACACTTTGGACACCACGGCTCCCAGAGCATAATTGCTCAGACACTATTCGCATTGTTTGTCTTGGAAAATAATCGTCTTCAGGAGTCAAACACGGTTTTATATATCTGTATCCTATTTTCAATCTCATAGAAAAGAAATTGCTTTCAGATTGTTTTGCTTCCAAAGAAGAAGACAGTGATGGATAAGGTTCATGACATAGTTACCATGTGGTTACAGAAGTGAAGGGGAATGCTTGAGTTATTCGTTTTCACCTTACAAACTAATCTGAAATGGTAGACTGTTAGTAAAAGTACTAAAAGATTAAGAGTGAATTATAGCCCCAAATCATCCAGGCTCAGCATCCTTAACTGATTTTAAAACATTGCACTTAAGCTTGAACCCAAACTCCTGACTGTTGCCATGTTCACCTTGAAGCCAGTGGTGGGATTCAAATATGTGAAGAACAGGTTCTCTGCGTGGATGCCGCTTCCGGAAGTCCGTTCTGGGCCTGGGCAACAAAAAATTAGCTACCGGTTCTGCCGAACTGGTGCAAACCAGCTGAATCCCACCACTGCTTGAAGCCCATCAGATGTACTAGACTAGAACTTCCAATGTCCCAAGACAACATGACTGCTGGGGGGAGAGGATTTGATAAATTGACAAGAGGTCTGAACCTTCCTTAGAGAATCAAAATGCTTGTGGAAAGGGATATATAGTCAAATTCTCAAAAGCACAGGATTTGCAAATGTTCAAATGAAAATACTTATTTAAACCCACTCTCTCCAAGAGATGTTTCTCCTTCATAGAGGTAATTCTCAATTTACAACCATTCATTCAGTGACCATTTAAAGTTGCAACAACATTAAAAAAAAAAGTAACTTATGGCTATTTTTCACACTTACTACCATTGAAATATCCCCATGGTTGCATGATCAAAATTTGGATGCTGGGCAATATTTATGAACGTTGCAATGTCCCCGGGGTCACGCGATCATCTTTTGTGACCTTCAGACAAGCAAAGTTATTGCTAACTTAACAACTGCATTATTCACTTAACAGATGCGACAAGAAAGGTCATAAAATGGGACAAAACTCACTTAACAACTGTCTGGCTTAGCAACATAAATCTTGGGCTCAGTTGCAGTCCTAAATCAAGAACTATCTGTATTTTTAGGCTGGAAAGATAGCTCTACTACTCATAACCTACAGCCCTACATTTTGTCTTTGATTTCTGTGGGATTGTCTGTTCTGCATACAACTGAATCTTCCCATCTAGTGCATTAAAAAAAGAGCATCTGATTCCATCTCAGTATGAAATTAGTCACTTTTTCCAAACAACCACGCTTTGCAAAAATGAAGATGTACTTCCTATCTACCACCAGTTCAAATTTTCTCTTTTTTCTTCTCCATCCAATCTGAGGAACAGAACACAAATTACAGTTATGGACATGATTTCAACTTGACCTTGTAACAACCACCAACTTCATCCCAGCAAAGAGACACCAATAATAATCATAGAAATAAGTTTATTGGGGCAACTGCATCAGATATATAGTAGAGGTTTGCGGCCCCATATATTTATCCGGATGTCTAATGTTAAGCAGGTACTGGAGTAGATGGAGCATGTTCAATGTCAATATCACCTGTGGCTTATCTTGCAAAACAAAACAGATGAGAACAGCCTTTGAAACAGATTATCATTCTGCTAAATGGATTTGGAAATCAGATATTTTGATGAGTAATTCCTAGTCTTTTGAGGAAGAGCAGATGGCTCAGAAGCCTCTAGCTAAGCCTACGCTTTCACTATTAGCTTCTGAGGATAAGGTTAAAGGCTATACCTTTTAAAAAGATTAATTTTAGATAAGATAAGATAACCTTTATTGTCATTTTTTTTACTGTGGGCACAACGGCACACATCAAAAATGAAATTTAATTGCCCACTCTCAAGGTGAAACACATACATGACACACACCTAAACATACTACCGGTATGTACAACATATGTATAGACCCACACCACTACATGTACACAGCAAATATTAAATACTGTCCATCTTGAATATATAATGGAAGGAGGAACCTTACTGCAACGAATCTCCACCTGGACTGATCCTGGGAATATTAAGGTACTGTAGTTTAAATAATAATAATAATAATAATAATAATAATAATAATAATAATAATAATAATAATAATAATAATAATAATAATAATAATAATAATAATAATAGTAAAGTTGGAAGGAATCTTGGAGGTCATCTAGTCCAACCCCCTGCTCAGGCAGGAAACCCTATACCATTTCGGACAAATGGCTGTCCAGTCTCTTCTTTAAAACTTCCAGTGTTGGAGCATTCACCGCTTCTGGAAGCAGGTTGTTCCACTGATTAATTGTTCTCACAGTCAGGAAGTTCTAGGTTGCTTCTCTCCTTGATTAGTTTCCATCCGTTGCTTCTTGTCCTGCCTTCAGGCACTCTGGAGAATAGCTTGACTCCCTCTTCTTTGTGGCAGCCCCTGAGATACTGGAACACTGCTATCATGTCCCCCCTCATCCTTCTCTTCATTAAAATGATGGACTGAACCTGGCATGCGGAAAAGAAATTCATCAACCATCAGTAAAATGGATTTGTTTCTCTTCCTTCTGTTGGCATTTTTTAAAATGCAGGTTTATTTTTTAGATCACCAGGAAGTATCGTATTCCTGCTGTGCCTTCAACAGTCTTCAGCTGCCGTTTTTCCAGAACCATATATGTAAAGGGATATATATCACTTCTTTGAAAATATCCTTTCTACAAAAACATAAAACAATTGATTGGTACCAGAATGTCTATCTGCATCTCTTTTCTTCGCTATAATTCAACTGGAAGAAAAATGACGGCTTTAGTTTTATTCCATTTTATTTACCGAGGAAAACGTTTCCATAGCAACAGACATATGCTGGCTGAAGTTTCCAGCTTAATGAGAGATGTGGCTGAGTGTCCCGGCGTTTTTGTCCTGATAGCTGTTACAGTAAAGATCCCGATCTATACAGCATTGATTTCTTAGTCTTGTTGGGGCTGACATCATATTGTATCAGACTTTGCTAGAATTCTATTCAGAGCATCTTTTATATAAAGATAAAAGATCTTCAGATACTCCCACGTAATGATCATGTGCTCCTAGTTTTAAAACTAATGTTAAGGGATGCACTTTGTTCTCTTCGCAAACAAAATTATCACTAAAAGCACAGCTTCTGCCTGGAGCCTGTGGTGGGCTGTTGGGGCTTTTTTCCCACTGAATCAGAACATCCCTCTAGGAAAAAAAATGCAACTAACAAATGCATCGCAAATGGTGACCGCAGAGGTGAGAGATGGCAGGTCCTCTGAGATATCTGATTGGCCATACTTGGTATTTATAGTACCCTACCGCCATTATAAATTTCAAGAGAGAATCAATCCTGAAGCATACAGAGAAACTTACCTTTCCAAAGAACACATCTTCAGAGAAACTCACCAGGAATAAATCCTACTGAGAGGTAAGTTACTCCCAAACGTATTCAGTCTTTGCAGTGCTTAAGCAGCATTGTAGCAGCCTTCCTCTCTGGATATTTTGGACCACAATTGTTTTTCATTCCCCAGATAGTATGAATAGAGCTATCCATTCTAGCTGGTGGGTTGTGTGCACTTTAGGAGCTTTTGTTAAAGGGTTTGTTAGACCGTAAGGGAGCCTAGCCAGAATCAAACTAATAAAATTATCTGGAGAATCAAAATGAATACTTACAAAGACTCTCTCCCAGGATGCCAATCGGCTTTTCAAAGCAATCAAGCTTCTCGTTTACTATCTGAAGCTTCTCAAAGAAAAGAAATAACTGTTTTTCCTGTCAAAAGAATGCATTTAAAACATACCTCCGAGGTAAGTTTCCAAAGGTGTTGTAGAGAGCTTTCTTCTAACTCATCCAGAGGAAGAGATTGTGCAGAATCCGTTAGAACTGTAGGTAAAGACTGAGAGTCCAGCACAGCAAATCTATTAGTGGATGGAAAAGTTTCCACAAGTGTCTTCAGTTCTTTACATATTACATAAGAATCCATTTTTAGCTGTTTTGATTCAGTGTGCCTGCTAGCTTGTTCCAGGAAAAGACGTGGTCTCTTTTTAGACTCCGTTCTTCAGGCTATAACGCTTCTACCTTTGACATAATTTTTAAGCAAACAATTCAAGGGATAAAGTGTAAAAAATGAATGTCCAACTGAAAAAGATAGAAGTATATAAAATAGTGAAATTGGGGTAGGTTTTCATGGCTGGTATCTATTGGACAGTCCTGAACTTCAGTGTTTCGCGACCATGATCTAGACGACAGATATCCTGATATGTTGCTGGCAATTGTGGTTGGCATCTTCAGATGAAGGCACAGTGTATCAAGTTTCATCAAGAGCTACACGTAATCTTCACAAAATGCTGAGAAGCCTCTTGAAAAGACATTTTTACAACATCTAATATTTACTAAGTTTTGGGGGAAAGTGCTGGACTATATAAATGTGGTTGTGTGACAAAAGCTAAAGATGTCGAAGGATATTATCTTGAATTGCATGCCTAGTAGATGGAATATGATAAGTGGACACTGTAAATGGATTCTCTGGAGCCCTACTATAGCCAAAAGGCTGGCATTGCAGCACTGAAAAGATAAATATATGGTCCCATTCACTAAGTTGATTGAAGAGCAGATTGACTTATGACCTAGGAGCAGATTGCCTATATAGACTTAGACTTTGTATGGAGAAGTATAATGAAACATTGAACTCATTTCTACAAAATACAGTAGGTTATATAACTGTATTAGAAATAAATATCTATGTCCTTGGATAATATTTGGATAATATTTATATTAGATAAGTATATGTAGATTTGTAGCTGTTGGTGTCATGGTTTTAACAGGATCTTTATGTTCTGGCTCTTTTTTCCTCTTCCATTTTTTCACCTTTTAAAAAAAAGGTTTTCCATTCTATTGAGAATGCATGTATTTGTGTCGTAATTATGTGTGTGTGTTGTTCCTTTTCTTTTTCTGTTATTATTTTAGAATAAAAAAATACAAAATTTCACCTATGTCTTTTGCTGTTACCTGCCATTCTGTCTCACTCCCCCTTTCACAGACAGACTGGGAGGGAATGTAGTCTGGATTCCAAAGGGGGGGTGCATTCCAGAGGAGCAAGAGACAACTCAGTTCAGACAGTTTGTGTGAGAGGCAGAGGGTGAAGACAGCTCCTCCTTAATA
Source organism: Bothrops alternatus (assembly GCA_034064705.1). Lineage (NCBI taxonomy): Eukaryota > Metazoa > Chordata > Lepidosauria > Squamata > Viperidae > Bothrops > Bothrops alternatus. Next base: position 1,998,488 of record JARGCV010000225.1, on the reverse strand, counting down.
GTTCCCAGAGTATGTGCCTTAAGGAGTGGTTAGCATGCTTTCATTTAGTAAGATTTCTGTCTATGGGTGGGGGACAAGGAAAAAATTCACAAGGTGTCTTTCATGGTTTTTAGAGCTGGACACATACACACACAAACTAGGTTTTCTTATGGCTAAGATGTAAAGAGGTTTTAATTTGAATCTGGCTGGGTAGTGCAGAAGAATCTATTTGGATGTGAACCTTAAATTAAAATGGAGTTCCTGTTGGCTCTTATGTGCCAAAGGAAGTTCCGTTTTCCTTAGCAGTCAGAGCAAGAATTAAACTACCTGGTGAATCCTTATAGTTGCAATGGTTTCCAAACTTTTTCAGTACTGTTACTTGTGCAATATTTGGATATCAGATTAAATTTGGATCTTGAAAATCTTCTATTACCTATTGCTGTATCCAAAGTGCTTCTCTTTTTTTTTTCTTTTCAAAGATTTCACAATGTGGAAAAATCTCCTGGTTGCTCTCCTCTTTGCAGTTTTCTGCAGCAATGCTGGTGTCACTGTGAGGAGGAGGAACTCACGCAGAAGTAAGTGGAAGAAGTCCACCAGAAATGTCACCAAAAGTTCCATCCCGCCGAGAAATCTTTGCTATGGCAGTGAAATGATTGACATCATGACTCTGGAGGCCAATGACACCATTTTTTACAGGGACAATGCAAAGGAGTTTCCCAATGGAGTTTTCTACCCCAACTGTTCTTTGTCCCTCGGGCTGAATGAGAGCAGCGAAACGCGAACTGAGGAATGTGTTGACTTCATCATCACTTCGAGCAACTTGAGCCTGCCCAACGGGAAGAATGCAAGTGATCGCAACAAGAGGGTGATGTGGCTCGTGATCAACCACTTGTGTGCCAATGAATCGTGCAGCCAGCCATGCCCAGGATCTTCAAATGTTAGTAGTGCCCGTTACTTCATTCAAATTCTAATGGCAAGCCTTGTGGCTTATTCCATTCTTAGCTCAAAGTAGCGTATGAGGGAAAATCCTATGAAAACTAACAAGATGATCTGCAGGTAGAAAATCTTCCTTCCCCGTGCTTGAATTTCTAGGGATAGGGAAACAATTAGTCAATTATGTGCAGGCATTTCTAATCTTCATTCAACCATCAGCTTCCCCATTCTGCTCCTCGCAATGGAGAAAAACTGTGTGCTATAAATGCACAATGAAGGTAATGTGTAAATGATAGAGAACAATCATTTAACTGAGATCAGAAAGATCAAGGTTATCTTTAAGCAGCCTTTGAGCTTTGTCAATCAGGGTCACTCTGGAATAACATTTGAAATATTTCTCTTTCTTGGCACCTCTGAAACTATTAACCATGTTTTATTATATTGCAAATTTATGCTGATACATATTTGGATAATCCAATGTTCAAATAAATTTCAAAGTCATCTCAACCTTATACCTTTTATTTGATTTATAGATATGTTCAGTTCTATTATCCTAAGTATATCTTGCTGTGTCATGTGTAAACACTATAGCCAACGTATAGATAGGTCTAGTGAGTCTACAATTAATATTTGCCATATTTATTTAGGTACAATACAGTACAATATAGTATTTATGAAAATAATAATGGCAATAGATTGATGATAGAAACAGAGAGAGATATAGATAGATAGATAGATAGTTAGTTAGATAGATAGATAGATAGATAGATAGATAGATAGATAGATAGATAGATAGATAGATAGATAGAGAGGTAATTTATATTATTAAATTTCATTATGTATTGGTCATTGAAACTTTAAAGATTTTCTTCTTCTGTTGTAAGGAAATGTATATCAGGGAAAGAAGACAGACAAATGCCATCATGTGCATTATACTAATTGCACACATGATGAGTATTACATCATTTGCATCACTCAGCATCAGTTGTGCAAATGAGATCTCTGGGAATTGATACCCATGCACAAATGGTAGGATTTTAGAAGCCAGCTTAGAGAAACTACTGTAGAGCTATGCAGGAAAGCAGATTGGGATCTACTCTACTCATAGATTTCTGGATGATTAGGAACAGCTCAGTCATCTTTATATGCCAATCTCAAACACATGGCTCTAGGTGGCTTAAGAAAAACCAAATGCACAAGTACAGCATAGGTGGCATCTTGCTCAATAGTAATAACTGTGAGAGGGACCTCGGAGTCCTAGTAGACAATCACCTAAATAAGAGCCAGCAGTGTGCTGCAGCTGCCAAAAAGGCCAACACAGTGCTAGGCTGCCTTAACAGAGGGATAGAATCAAGATCACGTGAAGAGTTAATACCACTTTACAATGCCTTGGTAAGGCCACACTTGGAATACTGCATCCAGTTTTGGTCACCGCGATGTAAAAAAGATGTTGAGACTCTAGAAAGAGTACAGAGAAGAGCAACAAAGAGGATCAGGGGACTGAAGGATGAAACATATAAGGAACGGTTGCTGGAATTGGATATGTCTAGTTTAATGAAGAGAAAGACAAGGGGGGACATGATAGCAGTGTTCCAATATCTCAGGGGCTGCCCCAAAGAAGAGGGAGTCAAGCTATTTTCCAAAGCGCCTGAAGGCAGGACAAGGAGCAACGGGTGGAAACTAACCAAAGAGAGAAGCAACCTAGAACTAAGGAGAAACTTCCTGACAGTTAGAACAATTAACCAGTGGAACAACCTGCCTGCAGAAGCGGTGAATGCTCCAACACTGGAAGTTTTTAAGAAGAGACTGGACAGCCATTTGTCCGAAATGGTGTAGAGTTTTCTGCCTGAGCAGGGGGTTGGACAAGATGACCTCCAAGGTCCCTTCCAACTTTACTACTACTAGTATTATTATTATTAGTAGTAGTAGTAGTAGTAGTAGTAGTAGTAGTAGTAGTACAAATAAATTACTAAGATAAAAAAACAGTAAAACAGTAAATAGCAAATATAAACTACGGGTGAGTAGCTGGACTCATAACTCATATGAAGTTATTTTATCCATGGCTTACTGAATGAAGCCAGTCGGAAGGTTTGAATGCCACACTAATTTATCAATGACAACATATTATATATTGCGACTGAGTTTGTACAAAACAAGACACAGGACAGCTTTGCTCTATCTGTAAAATAAAATCCCTATATTGCTATTTTGAACCAAGATGGGATAGTCTCCTCGGGTCCAGTGAAATTAAGAATGATATTGAATAATAATGATGCTCTCATAAACCCTATGTTTATTCATTAATTTTTTATATGTGAACAGAAGCTCTTCCCATAGCCTGTTAGCTATCAATGAAGGGAAGAAAAAACACCTCTAAAGAAAACCATCTTCTGCTTCTAATTTTTTCCATTTCCATCATAACAACCGATATATTTTTCCAACGTACCCCCTAGAGTCATCTTGTACGAGAAAAGAGATTGCAGGTTTTTGTTTGTCTCCAAATACAATCTCATGCCCATTAGAAATGCACTGGGAACACAGAAGATAAGCTTGGCATTGTAATGCTTGCCAAGCCTTACAAAGTATTGTATTATATTGCAATACTTCATATTGCAAAGCATGGGATTGTAATACTTTGCCAAGCGATCGTATTTTTTTTTCCCTTTTGTCTTAAACGATAAGAAATTGGGAAGGCTCAGAATTTCTTCATCTGATCCAGAATTGGCCTGTTTAGGGGATAAAAGAGAGGGGAATCCTAAAAACAGCCCACTCAGGTTTTTAAAGAAAACTATAGACATCTGTCTTACTTCTCAGTCATGTTCTTTTCATTGGCCTTAACTTTTGGATCTTTAAAATGGAAGACTTCTTCTTTTTAGTTTTCCTTTCTTCAGGGCATGGGAACATATTTCTATAATTTTCTTGATCACAAAACCACAAGTGACTTGCCAATGCTTTATAGCAGGGTATTCTTTCAATTATTATTATTATTATTATTATTATTATTATTATTATTATTATTATTATTATTATTATTATTATGTTGGAAGGGACCTTGGAGGTCATCTAGTCCAACCCCCTGCTCAGGCAGGAAACCTTATATCATTTCAGACAAATGGTTGTCCAGTCTCTTCTTAAAAACTTCCAGTGTTGGAGCATTCATCACTTCTGGAGGCAGGTTGTTCCACTGGTTCATTGTTCTAACTGTCAGGAAATTTCTCCTTAGTTCTAGGTTGCTTCTCTCTTTGATTAGTTTCCACTCGTTGCTTCTTGTCCTGCCTTCAGGCACTTTGGAGAATAGCCTGACGCCCTCTTCTTTGTGGCAACCTCTGAGATATTGGAACGCTGCTATCATGTCCCCCCTCGTCCTTCTCTTCATTACACTAGACATGCCCAATTCCAGCAACCGTTCCTTGTATATTTTAGCCTCCAGTTCCCTAATCATCTTTGTTGCTCTTCTCTGCACTCTTTCTAGAGTCTCAACATCTTTTTTACATTAAATTCTCAGGCCAGCCTACAGCTCTGGGTTCTCTTCTCCAAATCTCAACCAGGTCTTACTTACTCTGCTGTTTGAGATCAGGCCAAGGTTGACCTTAATCTTTTGGATATAAAATATTGTAGTATCTATATAGGGCCATGGGTTAGTTTAACTATCACAGCCAAATGTGGCATGAACCACCTGCTATGAGTACAAACCAAACTTTGCTTTCAAATCCAAAGGAGAGAAACAGACCATAATTCTCAACTTGTAGACCACAACACTTGATTAACTTGGGCAGGTTATGATTGATCATCTTGAGATTAGTTTCTTTTTGGCTCACTGTGTTATGCAAATCCAATCAATTGTGATGCAATCAATAAATAGTAGCTATAAAAAAGTCTGACTTAGTGCAATGTATCATCTCAGCTTACAATCAATATTAGCAACCATCAGGGAGTAGAGGAGTCCTCATGGACTACGATTTGGCCATGCAAAAGAAACATCCATTTTAAATCCTCTCCTACAAATTGTCCATAAGTGGATCTGTTATTTCCAGGTGCCTCACTAAATATTTGCTTAGAGCTTTTTCATGTCAGTAATGGAAAATCTAATTCTTCATTTTCCATCCATCAGAGTAGAATGATCTTATTGACAAATGTACAAATTAATCTTCTCTTACTGATCAGATTGTTGGCTAGAACTTTCCTTCCCATTAACTGAGCCATTATCTCTTAAGTAACCAGTAGAATAGCATCCATTAGATACACCACAAAGAAGACACAAGCAAACACTTTGAGTTGTTTGGCATGGGCTCCACTTTCTACCAACGATCTCCTCATTCATCATCTTCATTCATTGTACTTGAAAAGCAGCAGTCTGGATACTGATGTAAGAGAATATTTGTAGCTCAGGATTGCACTGTGGGGTCCTTGATGCTCTCTGAGCTTGGTGGCTCTCTTGCAGATGTTTCATTTACTAAGCTAGGTAACATCATCAGTGCTAGCATGATGTTACCTAGCTTAATAATGAAACATCTGCAAGAAAACCACCAAGCTCAGAGAGCACCAAGGACTCCATAATGGTCTGTATGTTATAACAGTGATATTATGGGGTATATTTTTTAAAATTTGAATGTAAAACCAGATGCCAACAATTTGAAAGCAGTAATTATCAACTAGAAAAAGCACATGATTGAAAGAATCCCTTATTCTTATACTTAGCTAAGAAAGTTGTCTACTGTTTCTCATTCAGAAGTCCATGGATAATTGGTGATCGATAGAAGTAATCTAGTTGACAAATGATTCCTTTCCCAAGATGAGAGAAAAGAGAAACTACAGCCTCCAGTTGGGTCCTTTGAGCAAAGAACCACCCAATGGAGGGATGTTTGAGTTTAAGAGCTAAATTTAATATTTTGCAGTAGTTAGCTTTAACTTCTCATTTGGTTACATAATGGGAGATAGTTAAGTTAGGATTTAAGGGCAGACAGTGCATCTATTCCAGCTTAGAGAAGTATTGCTAGTAGTATGATTGCAATTTTTAATGCCTTGAAAACTTGTTATAATTGGCACATGCAGCACCACAGTGTAACAGATCTGATATTTCTCTCTTCTTCTTGGAAAAGCTGGAAATTTTATTCCTATTTTCTGGGGACGCTCATTCTTTGATAGATTGGTTTGTCTTTGGATCTAAGAAGTTTAAAAACACTGAGCTAAGGTTATTTGTACATTATGCTATTGGCTAGCAATGTAATTTCCATGTTATGCTTAGCTATGATTTAGTTATGATTTATTGAATAGGCTGGGTTAATACATTGTTCTAAACCATAGTTTTCAAATCATAATGGATCGAGTTCACAGCACATGGTAGCCCAAGGAAGAAATAAAAAATGGTGTTAATATTATGTGAATCCAAATATAGACAACTGAGCTTGGGAGAATTTTACTATGCAGGATGATTTATTAGGCGTCTGATGTAAAAAAAAAAACAGATTTTGTTCCCTGTTGGAATGTTCAATCTGTGTCTCTAGCTTTGCTCAACTTGTATATATGCGAATTAAAGCAAATATTACTAATGCCATTCAGTTTCCAGTGCCTGCCTTTAAAAAAAAGGAAAAATGTAGACAGGAGTTGGAGTCTTACAGTTGCCAAGGTTGAGGACCCCTGCTATATTTATGCAATGTCAGTAGGGCCACCTAGTGGTCAACGGATTGTTGCCACCCACTTCTGGTAGTCTTATTCTGGTTAACCATGGATTTATCAACGAGAGGCTACCACTGTATATAGGTAATCCTCGTCTTATGACCACAATTGAACCCAAAATTTCTACTTGTTAAGTGAGACATTTGCTAAGTGAGTTTTACCCCATTTTGCAATCTTTCTTGTCCCACTTGTTAAGTGAAACACTGCAGTTGATAAGTTAGTAACAAGGCTGTTAAAATCCCCATTGATTTTGCTTGGCAAAAGATTGCAAAAAGGGGGCCACGTGACCTTGGGACACAGCGACCGTCATAAAGATGAACCAGTTGACAAGCATCTGAATTTTGATCACACAACCGTGGGGACGCTGCAAAGGTTGTAAGAGTGAAAAATGGTCAGGAGTCTTTTTTTTTAGTGCCGTTGTGAGTTTGAACGGTCACTAAATGAACTGTTGTTAAGTTGAGGAGTACCTGTACACCTATGGAGTTGTTCAGTTATTTCATTATAGCAAACCCCACACTCGCTCGCACTGACGTTACCTAGTAAGGTAATAAAAGCGTCTGCAAGCCAAAAGTTAAGCTCAGAGGTCACCAAGAACTCCACCGTTCATCACCCAGCTACTGACTGTCTCTTGTATTGGAATAGATGATATAGATATGTGAGAACAACCCAGAGAAAGAAATATTTTGGGAATATTAAAAAGGCAGAATATATTTCCCCAAAGGAATAATGGAGAAGATCTTTAAAAAGGCAGAAATGTACACACACACACACACACACACACACACACCAGACAACTCAGCAGAAACCAACTTTTAGAAATGCAGATGTAATAATCCATTCAGGAAAGTTGGAGCCCTCCAGCTAGATAGAAGCTGAAGAGATCAGGAAAACAAAGACCCTTAAAATCTACATATCCCACCCAAACTCTAAGACGGGACATAATAGGATTAACCCACCACCATCAGAATACCAGAAAGGCACACTCAGACTCAGGTCAAAGTTCACGACACAGGAACAACTCCAAACAAAAGCCCAAAAAGGTATAAAAACCCACTCCCTACTACATGTGCTCTCTCTTTTTTCCAGAGCCATCTTTTCTGTCTGGCTCCCCTCTTCAATAAACTACAACCTTCTTTCTAAAGCAGTCGCCAAGTTGTTTATTCCCGGCTTGGACTGGACTCTGATGAAGATTTTTCCTTCAACAGATATAAATAAACTTGTTCAAATAAAGCCCCATTTGGGAAGGTCACAATCTCCATAACTCTTTGCAAAACCACGATTGCATTCACACAAGCTGGCTAAGCAGCAGATGGCTTTGGCCGACAAGTTTGGCTAAGATTCATCTTGGTTGGTTAGGTGGCAGTGAGGGGGGGTGCAGAGGTGGATGGCTCAGCCCATTGTCCACACTTGCCTCTGAGGGGTCCTTGGTGCTCTCTGAGCTTGGTGGTTTTCTTGCAGATGTTTCATGGCCTACTGATGATGTTACCTACTTTGGTAAAGAATAGAATAGAATTTGTATTGGCCAAGCCTGATTGGACACACGAGGAATTTGTCTCTGGTACATAAGCTCTCAGTGTACATACAAGCAACAAGTGATAAATTATGACCATAATCTTAAAATACAATCATCGTAAATCATAAGACACAATACTCTGTGATGGTCATAGGATACTAAAAAAGCAATCGACACAAATCATAATAGGACCCTAAATAAAAGCGATCAACATAAATCGTTAAGATACAGACAACAAAGTTTTTGTCATAAGAAGCTGAGGAAAAATAGATAATAGGAAAGATGAGAAAGGTAATAGTAATGAAATGTTGCAAGAAAACCACCAAGCCCAGAGAGCACCAAGAAGCCCTCATTTCAACCCTGAGCTACAAATAATCCTTTTATCGACACTCAGGCTCTCCGGATCACATACAGTTCCGGAATGTCTATGGAGATTCTCAGTCCTCCAGGTCATAGTTATCCCAAAAAGTCTTTTTCAGGAGGCAACTGGACTTTGTTTTTCTTTGAAGACGTTTCGCTTCTCATCCAAGCAGCTTCTTCAGCTCTGACTGGATGGTGGGGAAAATGGAAGGATTTATACTCCTTGCAGACAGCTGGTCATTTGCATGCTTTTAGAAAGTCGATAACAGTGGTGGGATTCAAATATGTGAACAACCGGTTCTCTGTGTGCATGCCGCTTCCGGAAATCCATTCTGGGCCTGCCTGGGCAACAAAAAATTAACTACCAGTTCTGCCGAAGTGCTGCGAACCGGCTGAATCTTACCACAGGAAGGAAGGAAGGAAGGAAGGAAGGAAGGAAGGAAGGAAGGAAGTGGTGGGATTCAAATAGGTGAACAACCGGTTCTCTGTGTGCATGCCGCTTCCGGAAACCCATTCTGCTAGCTACGGGTTCTGCCGAAGTGGTGCGAACCGGCTGAATCCCACCACTGCTGGCTAATGCTCCCAGATAAAGCCTCCAGGTAGCATTAACGCCTGGCTAAAAGAATGCCAACGAACAGCTGTCTTGTAAGGAGTACCAATCCTTCCATTTCCCCCCACCCACCCACCCCATCCAGTCAGAGCTGAAGAAGCTGCTTGGATGAGAAGCGAAACGTCTTCCAAGGAAAGCAAAAAAAAAAAAAGCCTCCTGGCCTCCTGAAAAAAAAAAAAAAGCATCTTTGGGATTACAGTTCCCAAATAAATAAATTTGGGATTACAGTTCCCAAATAAATAACTTTGGGATTACAGTTCCCAAATAAATAAATTTGGGATAACAGTTCCCAAATAAATTAATTTCGGGATTACAGTTCCCAAATAAATAAATTTGGGATTACAGTTCCCAAATAAATAAATTTGGGATAACAGTTCCCAAATAAATAAATAAATAAATAAATAAATAAATAAATAAATAAATAAATAAATAAATAAATAAATAAATAAATAAATAAATAAATAAATAAATAAATAAATAAATAGATAAATAGATAAATAGATAAATAGATAAGTAAATAAGTAAATAAGTAAATAAGTAAATAAATAAATAAGTAAGTAAGTTCCGCATCGCTCGGCCCTCCCCAAGGGGGGGGGTGAATGCCAGGAAGCGCCTCCTCGCCCACTCCAACCGGCACGCGTGACTCACTTCGCTTTGACTCCGCTGCCCGCCCCCGGGGTGGAGGGGGGGGGAAGAGGGAGGGTGGAGAGAAAAGGCGACCGAGCCTCCGCCCCTCTTTCCTCCCCGGGGCGCGAGCCAGAGAGAGAGCGCGCCGCCGCCGCCGCCGCCGCCGGAGCGAAGGATGTGGCCGGTCCCGCGGGCGGGGCTGGCCCTGCTGCTGGAAGTCGGGGTGCGCGCGTTGCTGCTGGGTCTCTTCTTGTGAGTGCCGAGGCGCGGGAGGGCCTCCCTCTCCGGAGGGGGGGGTGGCTGGGTGGGTCGCCAGGCCGGAGGAGACAAGGGGAAGGGGCGTTTCTCTTCCTCTTCTTGGGCACGGTTCCCATTCCCACGCCTTCACCCGAATGCCGGTCTCTCCCTCCCTCCCTCCCGTCCCCCCCTTTCACCAACCTCCCCCAGCCCGGAGTTTTTGCAAAGAAGTTACGTGGCTTTGCTCAGGAATTGGCCCGAGCCGGATTGCAATGTCCTCCAAAAGGAAAGACGCACCTGCAGTGTTTGGTGGCATCTTGCGCTGTGCGTCAGGCTGGCCATCCCGCGGGGATACCTTTATTATTAATTAATTTATTAATGTAACTTATATGCCGCCCTTCTCCTAAGACCCAGGGCGGCTTACAAACAATAGGCTGCTGATAGATGTTGGCCTGTTCTTTCAGAGCCTGCAAAGGGGGGGGAGGGGAGGATGGGGGGGAGCTTCTGGCCCAAAGCCCACCAGATGTTAAGGCCCTTCAGTTCCAGAATTCCCACCAGCAGAGGGTTTACATTGCTCATGTGGCCCTTAGAACTAGGTAGCATATGGTGGTTTGTAGGTAGCCTCAGGGACATACAGTCACAACAATGGTTGGATAGGCCAAAGACCTTCAGGAAGTGCCCGGATTGCAAAATGCCTGGAAGAAAAATTCCAATCTCCCATCACAAGACAACCAATACCCACCTTGCAATTTCTATATATAGGCATATCTCAAAGAGACCTGGTTGGATTTGAACAGGGAGAGGGAGAGATCAATTGTGGTTTATTCTGCCTGGTCATAAGAACCGCCATTCTCCCTTTTGCTTTGCATGCTGTCTTTTGGATTATAACCTTGATTACGATGAGTCTTTATTTTTGCCCTGGGGGAGGTGGGTTAAGGTTTAAAGGTAGCTAAACAGGGATGGCAGGCTGTGCTGTAGTGCATAGAATTAGGATGATAGTTTCTTACGGCCCAGGGCTAGACAAACATATGTTTACAAACACAGCGGGAAAGGGTATTATATTGCATCCATGTACCAAGGCTGTGCGATCACATGTAACAAAAATGGCAATGCGATCCTGTAAATTGCTACGGAAAGCAGCCCATAATCCTCGTGGAACCAAAGATTTTCCGATCCTACTTTCTTTAAGGGTCACTGAAGTGCTGCCCCCTTTCCAACGAGTCATACAGCCTGAAGAAATGTGGCTCTACAAAAACCCCTACATAGAGTCGGACCACGTGCCCACCAAATCTATGTTTGTAAGTGTTTTGTCCACTCTCCCTTCAACTTTTATTGCATGCGTATTTCTTTGCTTAGAGTAAGCCCAGAACTTTACTCAGGGGCAATGAACCCAAATTAAAGCACCCCACCCAGATGGCAGACTTAGCCTCTGCTTGAAGAGACTCTGCAAAAGGGATACTCACCAGTTTCCTTGTTGACTTTTCCCATTGTGAAACCGTCTTTACTGTTAGAAATTTGTTTGTGGACACTGGAGCTGCCCGGTCCACATTACGGGACACCACGATATTCTACGACACCACGATATTAAGACAGAATCTTCTTTGATATGGTTAAAAATCTCTATTCCATGCTTTGAAAGGACGGCCACTGTCTGCTTCAGAACATGTGGCTGCACGATTCCAGATGGTCAAATCTTTGCTGTTTCAGAGCAAGACAGGTGATTTTTAACCCCTTTCAGAAGCATTTCTGTTTCTAGCAAAAAGATAAACAATGGTCGGTCTGAAACAGCAACAATTCTCTGGACAGAATAAGGGAAAACAGAATGGTATAAATCAGGGGTGTCAAATTCACCACATCATGTGACGTATCGCAACTTTTTCGCATTGCTGGAGCTGGGGTAGGCATGGCCTTCGCATGATGCAACCGGCCCCTGGTAAAACCGACCTCACCAAAGTCTGGGGGGGAGGCTAAAAATTTCCAACACATGTTATGTGTTTTGGGCATGGTTTATTTTTGTCCATCTGGGTGTCGTAAGTCTAAATTGTTGTTTTTCAACTTGACAGCTTTAACATAGTTGGACTTCAGCTCCCAGAATTGTTTGAATTCTGGGAGTTGTAGTCCATACATCTTAAAGTTGCCAAGCTTGAAAAACACTGGTCCAAATGAAGACCTATGCCCATTGCTTGCTCTCATTTTTTTTTTTTGGCAGAAATACCCATTTTTCTGAACACTGCTATTTTAGCATAATCTCCAGCAGGCATCCAGAGAGCTAAATCTAGCCTCTGCTCTGTAAAAGGTAGTACAATCCCATTTTAAAGCTAAGAAAAAATCCCCAACATCTTTTTTAAAATCCTTTCTGTAGCTTCATTTTGCTTTCATGAGCGTAGCACTGATTTGAATCTTGATCCTCTTCTTGCAGTTCATTTCCTTTGTGTCTCCTTTGGTCTTGATTTTCCTGGCCAAATTCTTCATGAAGGCTAGTAAAGAAGATACCAGGGAAGCATGCTTAGGTGAGCACGGTGGGGGGGGGAGGACGTTTGCAGAAAATTGGGGGTTGCATGAAATTGCTGAATAAGGCAGCAAGTTCATCATGCCAAATGAGTCCTCTCTGCCTAGTAGGGAAGAGATGAGAAGTTTGTGGTCACTTTAATGTTGGGAACAGGAAACCAGAGAAATTTTCAGTAAAAACTGTGATTGCACAAGTTTTCTTACCATACTTGCTGGTAGGACATGCCAAGCAGCTAATTCATGATAACCCCAAATTTGGACAAAACAAATGGACTATTGAGATCCATTGAGCCGGATTGCTTTAAAGATGCTCATACTTGCATCTCTGTCCAGCTCTTCCACGGGGATCTAATCTGGAATTGCTTTCTTTGTTTTTCTTTGGTGCAGCTGTTAGCCTGGCCTTTGGACTGAATGGTATCTTCACCAATGCTGTGAAGCTGGCCGTGGGCAGGTAAGGTTCTCGTTTGGTATTTCTAGAGAAAGAGCTGCCATTTCCCCCCTCTGACTGCTACTAGGCAGGGTTGGCCTTCTGAGAAAGTGAGAGGGCCAGAGACGAAGTGGAACAAGCCAGGTTGCAGTACGAAAGATTTAAGTATTCAATGTTTGAACCCTTCCTGCAATGTTAGGTAAGAAACAGCAGAAATATGCCCTTGCATTTTTTTTAAAAAGGGCCATCCAACCAGTATGTTGAAAAGTATCATTTCACTTCCCTTGGCCTCTCCATCCCATCTTGGATCAGAAGCAGCGTTCTTCGCTCCACCGCTCCTTAATTTTTCTTTTCTGTGACCCAAGCTAAGGTAACAGTGGATACCTAGAGCTATGGAGCTTTCCTATCCAGCCCATGAGGTTACCTTCTCCTCTCCTCTCTTCTCGCCCTAAAGCAGTGATGGCGAACCTTTTAGAGACCGAGTGCCCAAACTGCAACCCAAAACCCACTTATGCATGGTCGGGTGCCGGCTGGGTGTGGCCCATTGGGTGGGCTGCGGTGGTAATGGCAGACTGAATGGGACTAAAAAGTTCAATCAATTCCAACTTTGCAAGATCTTTTTTTTTCCCGCGAGAAGTTGAAATTGACTGATTGAACCTCTTTTTTTTTTTTTTGCACACGGCGGCGGAGGCCTAAAGCCAAAAGGTTTTATAAAACCCAGCTGAAGGCCGGCGACTGGGGTGATGGCGCCCGTGCCCACAGAAAGGGCTCTGAGTGCTGCCTCTGGCGCCCATGCCATAGGTTTGCCACCACTGCCCTAAACTCTATTCCCACCCACTTCCTTCACACTTAAAAAAAGGGGGCCACAGGTAGAGAAAATATTTCCCTTCTTCCACACAGAGGAAGCGATGTCATAGAGTCCTTATCCTTTAGGAGGCCACCAAGCATTATTCCAAGTGGAGAGTACAGGAGTATCTGGCTGACCTGTTTTTGCAGTCTTGATAGCTACCAATGCTCTGGTTAAGATGTTGGACCATCCATAGACCTCACTGTGAGACCTGAAGTCAGTTGTCCCCTTACTAATTTATTGTGAAGGATAATATTTGGGGAGAGTCACGTGTACGCCAGCTCAAGCTCTGAAGAGAACAGAGAGAAAATCTCAAGAGTATAAAAGTGGGTGGAGTAGGAAGCCATTGGAGTGGAGCAAGATATTGGCAGACATCACAATAGAGTCTCCAGTTGTCGCAGCAGAGTTGGAGATTCGGGCTGGCTCTTTTGCCTCAGTTCTTCTTGTCCACCTTGACCTACACTTCTCTTCGGTCAACTGTCCCCCTCACAGGGGGGAGTTCAAGGTGGGGGATGAAGTATATGTCAGCTTTGACAGCTTCTCTCTTCCTCTAGGCCTCGGCCAGATTTCTTCTACCGCTGCTTTCCAGATGGACGGGCAACCCATCAATTCTTGTGCACAGGAGATGCACAAGTCGTGATTGAAGGGCGCAAAAGCTTCCCTAGTGGACATTCTTCCTGTGAGTACATTCCCCCCCCTTGGGATAGCTCCCCATAGAGAGTTGGCAATAGGATTGGGGCTACTTTGGGGATATTTAATTAGCTCTTCCAAGAACCTTTGTTTTGAAGGACCGTATTGAACTAGTTCAGGGGTAGGCAGCCTTGGCTCAGCTTGGAAACCTCTCCCTTTCCCCTCAGCACGGCTGGCTCGGGAATTCTGGGAGTTGAAGTCCACGAGTCATAAAAGAGCCAAGGTTGCCTACCTCTGAACTAGTTCATATGTTGTGCCAAGGCATGGTTTGTTTGACCACAGTTCATTGAATAAAGCACTTTTGGTTGGCTGTACACCACACATTTAGCCACCAAACTACATAAGCCAGAATGGCTGGGTTTGCAAATACATACCTTTAAACACAACACATTGCCTAAAGGTGTTTACCGCAATGTATGAACTAGGTCCCAGTCTAATATGGTACAAAGTGTTTTTTTTAAAAATGTTCCAGTTTAGTTTACAGAATTGGTCTAGGAATCCAAGAAAATTCTAGGCAGATATTAAAAGGGAAGAGAAGTTGCAGTCGTTATGAATGTATTTCCTTCCCCTGGGCTTCATTTAAATGTTATCAGGTCCTATGAGATAACCCTCCTTTGTAGATTGCCTTAGAATCTGTAGAGTATTTCTCATGTGATTTGTAAATGTTCCATTATGCGTATGTGCTCACTAGAGCATCTGATTGTAGGGATACAACAATTTTTTTTTCAAGTTGCCCATTAACTCACTTTATCATGGTGTGGAAAAGGGAGAGTATTTTCACTGCTTGGATTTGAGTTAGCCGTAACTTATTCATTGCTTCTGACACACACACAAAAAAAAACACATTCATATATTAAAGACATTCCGTTTTGTCTCTTCAGCTAGATCTGCAGTTTGGTATCACATACATCTTACCAAGCATCCTTGCTATATTTGAATCAGTTGCTGAGAGTGCAGTCTTAAGTGCTGCAGGCAGAGAAAATCTTTCTGAATTCTGTTCAGCTTCTTTGCTTGGAAAAGACCATACAATGCCTGCCTGTTGTTTTTTTTTTAATTCATAGAGAGAAGTAACTTTTTTGTTTGATTTTAGATTCAGCTTTAAAAAAAAAAAAGAGCAGTTGCATCTTTTACTGTGTATGGGTTTTTCTAACCAAACCCAAAGTGCTTTATAAATAAAGGAGATACACACAGTACACAAACACACAATGTACGCACACACATAATGTACACACACAAACACATATTCCATTTAAGCTAGCAGGGCAAGGATGGAGGGCGCGTTCCAACATTGATAGGGCTATATATGGTTTCCCCACTTCTTTAATTCCATTAATGTTGAAAAGCAGCCATGGTTGTAGTCCTATTTGTCTGATCTGACAGTAAATTGTATTTTAATTCAGGAGATATTTTCCTTTCCTTCTATAGTTGCATAAAAGAACAAAACACTCTATTCCATTTAAGTGCTCTGATACTAACATTAAAACAATCAGTCCTATTCAAGGGTTTGCCCAATCTGTCATCCCCAGAGAATAGAACTGATAAATCCTCTTAATTGCAAAATATCTCAACAGCAGAACAGTGCACTATATCTATTGTGGTGAGAAGATATTGGACCTAATTGCAATTTACCCACTATAAAATTGATAAATCTCTCATTTCCTTCCATTACTGTGTTCAACTCCCATCCTTTTCTTTTTAATTTATGTTAATGTTTTTGTTCGCTTGATTGGGAGGAGCAGTATGGCCTCACCTGGGAGTAGCTGAAAGGATGTGACCTTTTTTTGTATAGGGTTGTTCTTCACAGCATTGTTGCCAGGCTGGACACATGAGAAGGTCCAATTAAACAGATTTATTGCTAATCATGGGTATGCATAGGAATCTCCTCAATGAATGGTTAGCACCTGCTAGGAGCTACATAAGGATCAACAGAATTCAAGGGAGGCTGGATTTAGTTTGTGACTATAGGGATTCTAGGCTGATTCCTCTTTTAACTCCGCCCCCAGGTTCTGCCACTCGTTCTCCCACAACTGTGTCTATTCCACATTTCTTCTGAGAAAGAGGGTGATTTCTTCCTTGGGATCCCTTTTATTTCGAGTTACAGATGGTGATGGCCGTTAGCATTGTTGAATCTCACAGGGATCTTTTCTGCTTTCCAGTTGCCTTTGCCGGGCTTGCTTTTGGCGCCTTCTACATTGCAGGGAAGCTGCATTGCTTTGCACCTGGTGGTCGAGGCCAATCCTGGCGCCTGTGCGCCTTCTTGGGACCCCTCTTCGTTGCCATGCTCATTGCCTTGTCCCGCACGTGCGATTACAAACATCACTGGCAAGGTGAGGGAAAAGCGTGTATATGTGCGTGGGAAGGATTATTTCTCTACTACATACAACCCTTGTTTCATTGCCCCCGTTGGTCAAAAGCCCAAAGAGGAACACTGCTTATATTTGGGCCGAGAACCGTGTTTTTGAGTTTCATGATGGCAGGAACCTTGCCAGGAATGGACGGACAAAAGAAACTCCCTACATTTCTATTTAATTCCAATGGAATGAGAGTCACAGGGCCCTTCTCCAGTGGGGCATGTAATAACTTTCCCTTTCCGTCATGTGCTGAAACTGTTTTTGAAGCCTGGGCTTCAGCGGAGGTGTCGAGGGCTTTGGAGTCTTAGTTTGTACAACACTGATCTACAGAAAGGAATGGAGGGAGTGGAATCCTCCCTCTCTGCCAAAACTCCTACTCAACCCAGGCCACTTTCTCCCCCCCTCCCCCCCACCAGTTGTAAATAGGCAAATTTCACAGCAAATCTTAATGGCCCAAATTGTTATTTTATGGCTGTTTTGAGGTGGGAGTAGCATGTAAACCCTAAAAGGAGTTCCCTGTGGATTTTATTCTGCTAGTCATTGCCAACTGTAGGAGGGAGTGATTATCTCAGTTTCAAGGCCATTGAGCCAGCACTGTCCAAAGACATTCTTGCCGCCAGGTGGCCAGCATGACCCCATGGAGTGCTGTTCCTTTCCCACCTAAGTGGTACTTATTTATCGACTCACATTTGCCTACTATTGAACTGCTAGACGGGCAGGAGGTGGGGCGAGGACGGGAGCTCACCCTGTCACGTGGCGTTCCGGTCTTGAACTTAGGCTGCCGGTTTTCCAGCTGACAAACCCAGCGTCTTTAACAGCCGAGCCACCACACCGCCCAGACACTAAAAGAGGATAAATCAATTTCAAAACCAAATCAGCCAGCCTCTTAGCGCTGGGAAAAATCCCAACCAGCTCTGCCTTCCTTGGTGGCATGGCCCCTGAGCAAAATTAAGACCATGGCTTGGCTACCAAAGCTTAACTTGGGTTGATATCCAGATGATGCGTTTAGATATTGATTCTCGTATTCTTTTGTTCCTTTTAAGATGTTCTGGTTGGCTCTGGAATGGGATTCACCTTCGCATATCTCTGCTACAGACAGCATTACCCTCCTCTGACGGACCCCAAATGCCACCAGCCACTGCAGCAAGGATCCAGGCTATCTTCTCCAGAGAGGCAAAAGCTGACAGTTTCTGGCTTCAACCTAGATGTATGAAGGAGGACTCAGGGGTTTCCTTTCTCTGTATTTGCAGACTCGAGCGGGGAAAAGAGAGCTTAAATCATCCATGTTCTGCTTTGCTCAAAGGCCAGACGGGAGGAAGAGGTAGGGGGAGAGCCATCAGTGTTTGACGTATAGCAGCCTGATTGAAACTCAGGGCCTTTACCTCTTCCCCTTCATCACGCAGATGTGGCCAAGAGAGCGAGTGTTTTCCAGGACAGAAAAATTGCACAGTTTGGGTTGATTGATTTATTATTATTATTATTATTATTTGTGGCCAATTCATGTCTGGCCACATCGAACCATTCCTGATCCGATTACAATAGAGCAACAAAAGGAGTTTGGCCCATTCCCTCGTTGTAATACCAGGCGTCGCTCTTGAGTTTAAAGGCCTACAAACTGACATCATAGGATCTCAGCTAGCATACAGTCTTGACGTATGTACCAGAGGAGAGGTCAGGCATCTTTTCCCAGGATGCCCAGGGTCCATTCCTGTCCGCCCAAAAATAGACGGGTACAATTTTAAGTCGTTTTCTCCACAAAACCCTGCTTTGAAATAATAGCATGGGGTGATGGTGGTGATGAAGTATACTCTTTCAGGATTCAGTCATTTTGTGCAACAAAACCCCAGCCTTTTGTTTTGTTTTGTTTAAAACAGGCCAGTAGCTCAACCATTCACCAAGGAGATTGACATGCATTGAAACAGGTATAAAGGTAGACGTCCTCAATCCAGACCCATGCATTTGTCTGTTTTTCTGCTACCTCTTAAGAATAATTACAAAGGCGTCTCCAACATTTGCCACTGCGGTGTAATATTTAAGGAGTCAAAATTAAATCTGGGAAACTAATTATATTAATTGCATAATTATTTGTTTTGCAGCATGCCACCCTTCTTGCAGTTCACTCAAGGCTTGGCCATACTTTTTCTGTATATTTATGGCAATGTTTTTAGTTTCGCATCCTCTACCATTGCATCGCTCTGCAAAAAAGCTTGATCCTCAGCCGTGCAAATGGATATTGATTCAAAACAGCATGATGGCTCAAACCACATTAGCCATTACACACTTCCATTTTTAGCCTTGCTTCTTTTAGGGGGATTTTGGATGAGTTTAACTATGGCTTCGCACCACTGCTGTTCCTAAACCACTAAAAGTAAAGATTTCCCTGTCGGTTGTGTCTGATTCTAGGGTACGGTGCTTATCTCCGTTTCTTGGCTGAGGGAGGCTTAGATGACCAAAGAGTTGTCTATGGTCATGTGGCACTGAACACTGTTATCTTCCCATTAATCTACTTGCATTTGCATGCTTTTGAACTGCTAGATGGGCAGGAGCTGGGGAGCTGTTGCATGGGGCTCAGGTATGGAACCTGAATTGTCAGCTCTTCAGCTGACAAGCTCAGCATATTTAACCATTTTCCACTCCTGGTTAAAGATAAATAGGTAAGATCTTTCCTAAAAGGAAGCAATTTTTTAAAAAGTCTACTTAGTTCCCACTGATACTCGTACCACAATACATTTGGTTGATTGTGGTGGAATGTTTTATAGCTCAGAACTAATTTGTTACCTCTTGGCGCTCTCAACTAGTTCTCAGCTTGCAGTTTTGTGCATTTATCTTACTATAACGTGCTCCCGTTTTTCAAAGATATTTCCTTAGCTGGAAAAAGACCCAAAGTTCCGTTTATCCTTGTCCTTACCCGCGTACTCTGTTTTTAATCTTGGGGTCATTGGATGCAGATGTTTTCATAGGATATTGCCATTCTAAAATCAGAAATTATGATTCTTGGTTTTCTATACTATTTATACCATACAGCAGAATGCTAGTAGACACAGTCTAGGGCGAAACGTTTTTCTACCATAGATAGGTATAACAATTGCAAAACTTTACAGAATAGCCACATTTGTGCAGCACAACAGCACTCAGGTATTTTTTAAGGTAAATGTGGTTGCATTGTGAGATTAATCCTACACATCCTTAAATCTCATTTGAACACCCAATGAACAGCCGTCTATGGATGCTGATCTTACTGCCCTAACAAGATGAAACCACTTCAGATCACTAAGATTACTGTATAAGTCGTCAATCCTAATGATTTAGCAACTGCTAATTAGAATGACAGATAAAGAGGCCTAACAGTCTGTTGGGGTTCTCCTTTGCAAAGATCAATAAATTCACCAAAGGCAGACAGCTACTGGAAAAAAGTTAAATAACTTTAAAAAAGGGGGGGGTAATATTTTACAAAGTGCATTAACTTCCAACTGCTTGACTTTTCCTATTGATACTCCAATTGAGAATTTGGTCATGTCAAATGGCATTCTGTTCAAGCCACAAGCATAGCACAAGGGGCTGGAAAATTCAATGATGCAATGACAGTGCAAACACAACAAGGAGAACAACTAAGTCTCTGGCACAGAATAAGAATACAGAAAGTGAACAGAGTGTAGCGTGATCACATCCCACTTGTAAACCTGCTGCTTGCTGCTTCCTTGGTCAAGGCTTTCTTGAAAAGAGAAGGACAGTTGTGGAGACTACAACGTTTTGTAAATGTGCGGTATGTGAAAAGCAACTGACCACTTTGTGACAAAACAAGGCATGCAACAATTGCATAACACCATGAAATCACAGGTGTGTTCCACAACTAACCAGCCAAGATTATGTTGAGCCAAGACTAAACCAGCAATGTGAATTGACTGTCCAAATGGTCAGCCAATCACCCTGAGTTCCCGGGTAAAATTGCTGGTATAGAGCTCCCCTCATCTGGTGCCTGAATAAACAATCTACCGTCCAATTACTATGTGGGCAGTGATTTCTAGGATATGACCTCATTCTTCAGATGCTTTCAAGGACCTAGTTGCATGCATTGAAACAACAGCATATCAAGCTGCTGCTGCTTGTATGAAGTTTGGCACCTCCCACATCCGAATGTAAACACATAGCTTCTACAACATTGTTTACATTATAACAACACATGGAGAGGAATGACTCATCCGTATCCTGATCATTGTGACCAAGATCAAATTTACAAGCTTTGCCAGTTCCTTCCCAGGTAAGTAATTTTATACTTTCCCTGCTTTAGAAAAGTAGATCGATAGATCGCTGTTGCTGGCATGATCATCGTGACTGCCATAATCATTTCAGAGAAAAATGCCCAGCTTTTTTGCTCTGGCCTTGAGCCCTTTCTTGGGTTAATCAGCAGCAGGAATAAGATAACACAAAACAAAAATGAAATCTCCACAAACAATCTAACATCTAACACTCAGTGTGGCCTCAGAAGAAGTGCTTCTATAAGTCAAAAATCCTTCACTGCCCATCACTCATCTTGAGGTTTTTCTAATGGAGACAAGATGTGAAATTCTAGCACCAATTTCAGGTCTTGACTAGTGCATAAATGGAAGGTGACACAACTGGTGTTGCACCAGATCTAAAGACGCACTGGCTGTAGACAGAAAATGCAGATCGGTTAATTCACAAGGGCCTGTATATACCAGGAATCGGACAGGATCTCGATGCTCACTACCATCGCTGAATAGGATACTGAATTTTCCAGAGTTCCAGACTGTGAGGAAGAAGCATGCTGGGCATATCGGACAAAAGAAGAGGAAGGTGACACAGGGCATCTGTAAAACATAATGAAACAACATAGTGCGTCAGCCATATTCGTTTAGCTTTTCATTGAAGGCAACAGATCTTGGAGATGATCTGATTCAAGGAAAACATTATAGAAGGGATAAAAGATACCCAGGAGGATAAGTTCTAAATCATCTGTTGCTTTTTGTCGTTTTCTCAAAAGGTAGCCAGTGTTGTGATTCCTCGCCAGCCTGTGGATCTGACAGCTGAGTCTGAGGAATCAGATGAGGAGGAAGAGGGGCCTGGAGTGACATCAGAGTCAGAGAATGGCTCTGAGGAGCTCCAAGACTTACAGTTGGACGAGGAGCCTGGCCCCTGGCCCCTCTACTCGCACTCAGTCTGAGACACAGCTGTGCTGGGAGCCTGAGTTGGACAGTGATGAAGAACAGTTGGGAAACATCCAGGATGCACGAAGGCGCAGGCAAGAAAAGCGAGTAGGACAGAGGAATGCAATGGGGCAGTTCCAAAGGCAAAGGAGAAGGCACTAGGAAGCCACGCCTTGGCTAAATTATAAAAGGGAAGGTGTGGGAGGTGCTGGTTGCCGAAGGCAATCGTTCATGTTGAGGAACTGTGAACTGTTTTGTTTGCCTTGGACATTGACTCAGGTCTGTGAGGATGAAAGGGGTTGATTTTTTCTTGCGGTTCCTGCCTGTTTCTTGGAAGAGTGGTTTCTCCTTGTGAGCATAACAAGGACTCGCGTAGGCTGGGACAGAACAGCCAGAGTCAACTGGGCTCAAATCAGAAAAACAAATAGACTCACCTATTTGGTATCCAGAGTTGTGCAGCTGGTCAGCTTGGCTCTACAAGAGGGGCTGATCCATGCTGATGCCCTTGGTTTGATAAATCTCTTTCAACAACAATAATATTGTGTCCTCTGACTCCCTAGAAGGAGGGATAGAAAAAAGGGGAAAGAGAAAGAAAGAATAGCTATTCGTGATTGATTACACACTGGCAAAAATACAATACAATACAAAGGAGAAGGTACATAGTCACAAGCCTCATGGAGAAGAACGGGAATGATGGAGAAGATGAAAGACTACCACCTTGCGTGACAAGTCAGGTGAAAAGGCAACCTAGTGGAAGGGTTCAGTTGGCTGATCTAGATGTCTAGGCTGATTTCTCTCCTTCCTTCCTGGTTCTGTGTGTGTCCTTTCCAAAGCTGCACACTTAATGGAAGACAGTGACCTTCCCAGATGTTCCTTGGTCAAGGGTATTTGATGACAGCCCCCATCCAGAAAAACTATTGGGCACCAGATCAAGATTAGCCCCCTAGGCAGAGCTTACCAGTAGCATAAATGGCCTTGCAGTGCAAATAAATACTCGTTAAAGCTTTCAATGGGTTTCTCCTGAAGCACGTAGTCAATGCGATGGCCCCCATTCAGCAGCCCCACATTAACTGGAGGTGGATCCTCTTTTGCTGATGTGGTTGGTTCCTCTGGTTTCTCCTCTGTATTTATATGGAAGAAAGCTGAATCAACACACTTGCAACCAGTGAACAGGCCATTTAAGCTAAGATCAGCCTTCATTTTCCAGCCTAAGGCAATGGTGGCAGCTCAGTCTTATAGGGGTCTTCAATCTTGGCAACATTTAAGACTTGTCGACTCTCAGAATTCCTCAGCCAGCCATGGAAGCTGAACTCCTCAGCCAGAATCCTAGGAGCTAAAGTCCACAAGTCTTAAAGTTGCCAATATTCTAGAAAGCCCTTCCTTCGGACAACACCAAAAAGAAGTGGCAACTCTTAGCCACAAGTACCTAGATGGCAATTTCAGTTGAAGAGTTACAGTGCTCCGTGCCCAGACCTGGAAATTGCCCAACACAATCCTCAGGCCATTAGTTCTCTCTTCATTCAATAGAGCAGAAGGAGCCCCACCTGTGCCAAGGAGGCCCTTAGGAAACTCATAATATCTCAAATGTAACCCACTGTATCAACAAATTCATTTTGTACTATTTACCCCAAACCTTTATTGCAACGGGAGTTTTGTAAATGGGAAGCCGAAGGCAAGAATAGCTGCAAAGCAACACAAAATATTTTCCTTGGCATCCACCAAAGGTAACCAAACTCTCTTGAATGTGCAAATCACAGTTTAAACCAACCAGGTTGCTTCTCCGTGCTGGTTTCAGCTTCCGATTCCTGTTCCACATCTCCGGTGGCTCCTGCCTCCACGGCTGGAAATGATGTTCTGGTGAAGGACTGCCAAGCGGTTCTCAAGGAGCCCAACAAGTTATTTTTCAGGTCCATGCTCATCCGAGTGAGGCCTTCCTTCAATTCTGGAAAAATAAAGGGAAAAAAAATCAAAACTAGAAAAAAAAACCCACGATCACATGGATGTGCAACTTAAATGCAGGTTTTAGACTGATGTCTTTGGAAGTTCTCATTCATCCAGGTAATGATTGTCCGACAGGTGCTTTTATTTTAAAGGCAACTGGACTGATTTGCTTCTCATCCAAGAAGCTTCTTCAATTCTAACTAACTGGTGTGAAATGGAAAGGATTTATACTCTCTGCAATCAGCCAGTTGGGCCAGGTCCTAGACTTGTTTGCTATTGAAAAAGTCTGTCGTGCTAAATCAGTGCTGCTCAACCCTGGCAACTTTAAAGATGTGTGGACTTCAACTCCCAGAATTCCCCAGCCAGCATGCATATCTTTGCACGCGTTCCTTCATAAATTATAGGGAAAATTCTGAGAAAGTGACTTCGTGCATGTGCACCCATGAGGCACCGGAAGAAGCATTCTAAGGTGAATGTGAAAAGTTACCTGTCAGTCATCCTGGCTCACCCATATCCCTAATTCTCACATGGATACTGCAGGTATATCAGGACACATACCATCACATGCAAAGCTATAGTTGGAGTCCCACCGAAGATCACTCATGATATATTTAAGATAAGATGAGATAGAGAGAAGAGAAGAGAAGAGAAGAGAAGAGAAGAGAAGAGAAGAGAAGAGAAGAGAAGAGAAGAGAAGAGAAGAGATAAGATGAGATAAGAAGAGATAAGAAGAGATAAGAAGAGATAAGAAGAGATAAGAAGAGATAAGAAGAGATAAGATGAGATAAGAAGAGATAAGATAAGAGATGAGAGAAGAGAAGAGAAGAGAAGAGAAGAGATGAGATATAAGATGAGATAAGAGATAAGAGATGAGATGAGAGAAGAGATGAGATAAGAGATGAGATAAGAGATGAGATAAGAGATGAGATGAGATAAGAGATGAGATAAGATAATCTTTATTGTCATTTTTTTACTGTGGGCACAACAGCACACATCAAAAATGAAATTCAGATGCAGAAGATGGAGAAGAAACAATGCTTTTTTGGCTGGTTTTTTTTTTTTTACCTAAGTGCATCCTTTTCCGGCCTTTGTGGTGAGGAAGCAGCATGGGTTCAAATTCCACATCAGGAACAATCATGGGCTCAATCCTGTATGCTACTGGGTCAAACTACAAAAGAAAAGGTTTGCAGACATTACAGCCCGTCCAGTCTCTATAGTACCTTTAATCCCAAAGGAAGCATGCAAACCATTTTAAAAAAGGCAAAAAAAAAGTAATTAAGAAATTAATGCCACAACTAAGTAAACAATTATTACATTTTATTTATTTTTGAAGGAGTGGGAAGCCTGCAGATCGCGTGTGGCTTTGTGGGTCCTCTTTGCAGTTTAGTATCAAATTCTGATGCATAATTTGCTTCTGAAATTCATTTTAAGAGCAATTTTGTTTCTTTTAATTTGTTCTAAATTTTTTCTTGTGTTTGGTTTTGTTTTTCTCTCTTTCATTTGGAGAATTTAAAAGAGATTGTTTTCAAGATGTTTCTGCATGTTTCCATTTTTTTTCCTGATTATCTCTCAGCAGTATTCATCTTCCCAGAGTTGACTTCACATTGTTACAAGAAGAAAACTTTTCAACCCACAATCCTGAAAGTAGTCCTTGTTTAGCAACCAGACTTGGCAACCTTTTATTAAGCAAAGTGTTTGCCAAGTGAAACCACAACTGTGCTTAATATCGTACTTCAATTTTCTTTTTGCTTTTCAGACTGCAAAGGCTGTAAATGTGAGGACTGGTTGCAAAGTTACTTTTTTGCCACCATCATAATTATGAACAGTCACTGTGGAAAGCCGTCACTAAATGAGGACTACCTGTATTATCTTGACTCCACGATAATAACCATCCCTACCTAAAGAAGCTTAACTTTCTTCTTCTACACTGATTTTTTTTTTTAAAGAGAAATGGGGAAAACGAGGACATTGGTTTAAATTGCAGATCTTTTTCTGTTTGGCTTCTATTGGGTTTTTACTTCTCTACTGTTTGGGTTTTTACATCTGGGTATTATTACCGTTTTTGTTTTATATTGAGCTGCTCAGAGGACATTTTGAGCAAACAGCAAGGCTTATGCAATTCTCAATTAACAGATAAGTCTTCAAAAATCAATACCTCCACCCTTGACTGAAAAGTAGCAAATGATTAGGAGAGGTAAGTTTTTCTCTCCACACTGCTCTGTCCTATTTCTAATGTAAAGAAAACATGGACCATGGATGGTTAACTAAGCCCCAATACATGATGAGATTATCTCCAGAAAGGGTACGTTAAGGTTTTCTAATTTAGAAGCTGCATAATTTACAGATTGGATTCAAGATTTTAATTATTTCCAAATGTTACATAACTTTTGAACAGGCCAGAATTTGATGGGTATGTTTCTATAAGCCGAATGTCACAGAACCTCGGTGTATCTACATTCCATCTCTTTGTTATGATTCTTGGTTTTCTTTTATTTGTTTTTTTCTTCTTCTAAGGCTGGCTGATTTGTTGATTTCTCATCAGATCTTATTCCATATTACACAGATATCTGCCATCCAGTTGACAATACAAAGAACTGGAGCCAGTGCCAACTAGCTGTTATCTGAGTCCCATCTATTTCAGTAGGACTTGAATCAAGTTTGCCATGATCCATTTGCACTGCAGTGCAGCCCACTGTAATTTTCTTTTTGTACTCCTTGGACAAAGGAACAAGAAAAGATACTCAGACTTACGGGATGGAAGATATTGAAGAAGCCTTTGCAGGTGGGCAGGGTGTAGGTTGGATCAATCCTATTCACACCTCGTACAGTGAGAAACATCCCAATGGGTGAGCCAAAAGCAAAAAAAATCTGTGGATTGTAGATAAGCTGAGGGTAGTTTGCAGAGACCTGGTGGAATACAAATAGAATTGATGGTTTACAGGGAACAAGCAATTCCATTCTTATCTGCCTGCCTGCTTGCCTGCCTGTCCATCCATCATCCATCCATCTGAAATACTAGCATATGTCACCTCAATTAACACATATCAAGAATTTACTTCCTAAATCATTGCTGACCTGTGGGACTCATGAAAATTACAAACGTCCATAATGTAAAACGGAAACAGAAACATGCTGCTAAAAAAAACAACAAAAAAAGGCAAACAGTTTATCTTTCCAGGGCATCTTCCTTTCAGGATAGAACTATCTACAGGCTTCAGAGCTTGTCTGTAGAAGTTTTCAGACAGTCCTCCAAGCTACGTCCAGGAAGATATTTCGCAGCCTAGGCATTTGCATAATGAGCTGTGGAATTCAGCAGCCCATAAACGCCAGAGGTGGTCAACAAGCAACTATGAAGGAATGTAAACAAAGATAGCAAAGGACAAGCATTTTAGTGAGCTATTTCTGCACCAGCCAAATGAAGGATCTGATATCCTGATATCTGATATCGGCCTTCTCCAGGTCCCGTCAGCCAGACAGTGTCGCCTGGCGGGGCCTAGGGGAAGAGCCTTCTCTGTTGCGGCCCCGGCCCTCTGGAACCAACTTCCCCCGGAGATCCGTGTCGCCCCTACCCTCTCCGCCTTTCGTAAACTGCTTAAAACATACCTTTGCCGGCAGGCTTGGGGCAGCTAACATCTTGCTCCTAGCCAGTGTATGTTTGTGTGTATGTTTGTGGAATGATTGTTTTTTTTTTCTTTTTAACTTAGGGGTTTTTATATTTATGTATTTTACTGTGATTTCTATTATGTTGTGAGCCGCCCTGAGTTCTCCGGAATAGGGCGGCATAGAAGTCAAATTAAATAAATAAATAAATAAATAAATAAATAAATAAATAAATAAATAAATAAATAAATAAATAAATATGAGATAATACGGCCTGGATTCAGATCTTGGCCCAATTAGCCGGGGTCAGAACAAAACACTTAAACAGAATCTATATACATATAATATTTTTACCTGCATGACTTTCTGAAAAAAAAGTATAGAATTTTTTTTATTATCAATATTTTGTTGATGCACTACAGGTAGTCTTCGACTTACGACCACAGTCGTTAAGGGAGTAGCACCAATTTTATAAAAAAAAATTGCCACGGTCATTAAGCAAATCATTAATAGCTATTGTCTATTAAAGTTACCTGCCCTGTTATAACACCCAAGGTTCTGCAACTGGTTTCTGCACATATGGGTATTGCAGATGTTCCCTGGTTGGCATCTCCACCTTCCTCAGCAGCTCCAGAGGTTTGTCTCAAAACCTACAAAGAAAATAATAATAAAAAACTTCTGCAGTTGCTTTCAAACATGTGCTACCTCAACAGAAGGAGGATCCATTTTATAAAAACTTTTTAGTGGAATGCTACTACGGTTGTCTCTACAGTGATAAGAAGGACTGCACAATTATTTGTATTATATTATCAACTCTTCTGCCTAGAACATATTAAAGGCTTTAGAAGGTTTATATTTTGCCACAACCTCATTATCAAATGAGAAAAACCAAAAGGAATAAATAAAAGGTTAAACGGATGCAAAGGCTCCATCAAGATCAACACTCTTGGGCCATGTGAAACACTTTCATCTGGAAAAGCAGCTGAAAGTCATGTGACTCCAATGGGAAAATGCATCAGGAGTGAAAAGAGTTCAAGCATGATTCCAAGAAGCATGGAAAACCTTCATCAAGAAGAGCTCATTTGGCAACTATGTAATTTGCTGGTGGTGATGGCTGTCAATTAGATAGTATTGACAGGCAATTTAGAAAACCTATGGAAGGTCACATCCTTAACAGAAATGGCTGTGAAATACTATCCAATGGGGAGTTTTATTTATTTAGCATAGGGTGAACACATGGTAGAAGAGAAGCAAGCATAGACATACAATCCATGTAATTATATACGAGACCTCTATGGGGGTACAGTAGTGGCCTCATAACTGCATTTATACAGATAATCCTCAATTTATGACCATAATGGAGCCTGCCCATCAAGGTTGTAAGTCAGGATAGTCGTAAAATCGGTCACCACATGATCGACTTGATTTTATGGCCTTCTTTGCACCAGTTGTTAAGCAAATCAATGGCTTGCTAGGGGCCACTTTCGCTGAAAACCAGAAGTTATTGCTGGTTTCAGGGGAAACCACTGTAAAATGGGATCACATGATTGCGGAACATTGCAGTCAGCCATGGATGTGGGCTGGCTGCCAAGTGCCCAACACGCAGTCCCATGAGCAAAGGGGGTGACGGTCAGAACGTCAGAACCAGATGATAAGTATCCCCAGGGAGGTCCACTGTAACTTCAAACAGTCACTAAGTGACCGGTCATCAGGTGAGTACTGCTGTAGCTAATGGAAAACACAGATTTTTTTTTTAATTCCAAGGTAGAGCCAAGAAAGCAAAAAATGAGAGAACAATGACAAAGTATTCTTTTTGATTTAGGTGATGAAATTAATACAGCATAACTAGGTTCCAAAGCATAGCTTTATGGCTGTGTCCCCGAAGATGCACGTTTCAATGGCTCAAAGGCTTACACAAGGCATACCTGGTAGTTGCTTCTCTTCCTTAAATAGTGCAGGATCCTGATTCTGGGTCCCAAGGGGATCCCCATCTCTTTAAGCTCCTTGTCCGTGCACAGGGCCTGCACACAAGAATTACACACTCAGAAACACAGTTCTACTACGAATAGGATATAGAAAGGAAGAGGTAAAGGGGCGGGGCTTAGGCTGCTTCTACACGGCTCACTAATTTCAAGAGACAATTCAGCCTTGTAAAAACCAACATACTGATCCAAACAAAACAAAAGGAGCTTGCAAAGCCCAGAAGCAGGAAGCACTAGAGAAAAGGTGACACCCAAGTCACAATCCATAAGCAATTCCTAGTTCACAGACTAAGTCCGGCTGCCCAAGAGGCAATGACTTTAAAATGCCACGCTGCAAAAGAGTTAAGGATGAGAATAATGAAGTGCTTCCCAAATATTCTAGCACAGCATGGGGTGTGTGTTTTAAATAACAGTGTCCTTGACTATAAGATTGGGACATTCTGGTATACTGTATGCAGTTGGCATTCTAAAGGAAGACAGAAGTAATGTAAATAAATAGGGAAAGTAGGATGTTATTCCTTGCCAAAGAAGTATCTAATCCGAACATGAACTATCCCAGATGATGATCTCCAAGTGGATCCAAACAAAATTTCAATGGAAAAGAAATTGCTCATCCATATCTACCGGCCCCTGATATTATTGGCCTGAAGTTCATTTGGCCAGGCTGAAGACAGATATAGGAAAGCCAGCAGCATCCATGTTTTAGGTAACAGAAGCAACCTCAGTTTCATTTACCAATGCTCGACTGTCCACTTTTTCCTTCTCAAACACAGCATAATATTCAGAAAGATCAAGTTCTGCTAAGATGTCCTTCATAGATTTGTTGATTTCCTGATCCATTGCTAGTCTTGGTAATCCCTGTGAAAAGTTAATTGGGAAGTTTTTAAGGGTCCTGGTTTGCTTCAGTTTAGGATGTACGCAAATGTTATCACTGCAATAAACAATAAAATTGTAGAATTTTACAAATGATTCTCCTAATGTTGGGTTGTAGAACCTCTTTGGTGACTTTTGAGTTCTAGTCCCCCCCCCCTTAGGCAGAAAACCAGGTGTGTGACCTGGGGCCAGTTACTCAGGCAGTGGTAAACCACCTTGCCAAGAAAACTGCAAGGACTTGTCCAGGCAGTCTCCAAGAACTGGACAGAATTGAACACAAATAAACAAACAAATACATGCTTAAATCAAAGTTCATAGCTTGGAGCACCACCACTGAAATCAATGGAGCATGTCAATCTGTACTAGCTTTAAAAGTCCATTGTTTCAATGGGTTTAACTAAACATATATAGCTGCCAACCACAGTCAATGACTCTGGGTGGCTTACAATTAAAAAAATATAATACAATTAAAAATACTAAAAACATTTTAAAACAATAAAACGCTAAAAACACTACATTCAAATATAATCAAGCCCAAAGAAACATCTTAAATGTCCCGTAATTTCATTAAAGAAAACAGTTAAGGATTTATTTAACCTTCCTACAGAGAGATAACAAAACACTTATTGGTAGCTGAAATCCTGTATCACCTTATAGAGACTATAAGCTTCCTCAGAATCAATGAGAATTTTTTTTACTGTATTTGCTGTAATCCTCTCTCAGTGGAATTTTTAAATCCAAAAATTTGCTTAGAATATTCCCATCCCATCCCAACCCTGGGAATCTATAAGGATTAGCACCTAACTCAAAACTAAGGAACAACTAAGTTTAGCAAAAGCCATACTATGTATGCTTCTTCTCCCAGAACTAAATGGCGGTATTTCTGAAGATTAGAAAATTATCTTGGCTAAATGAAAGCGCAGCGTGAAAATATCAATTAACTCGGGCTTGTCCCAAATTGAAACAACAGAATAACATGTAAACATGTACCTCTTTATTTTCTTGCTCATCAAATGTGCATTTCTGATTTGTGAGAAGATCAAATAATATAAGGGACCCTAAGAAATAACATCATGAGCAGGTCTTAGAGGAAAATCACAAATATGGGGTGTCAGGATTGCCAAAGGTTTCAACCTTCTCAGATAAAATATAAATCCATAATTCTTGTTATTTAAAAAAAAAACAATAATGGAGAAATTATTGATTTTACAATTTGAAAAGTAGAACAAATGGAGGAAACGAGGGTTTTTTAAAAAAAATCTATAACGTGGGAATCAAGTTTTTTTTTAAATTTTGTACAAAAGAGAAAACAAATTCCCTTCAGAAGTTTATGTTCTATTATTTATTTTTTTGCTATACAGAAATGTATTGTCAGTATATCGCCCACTATTTCATGAAAATACAAGGAGAGGAACAAACCTCCCAGCCCTGCAAATGTTTAATCAAGTGGCAAAAAATGCATACAAAATTACATTCCGAAAAGTCAGGAAAAAAACAGGAGATGCTGCATCCCAGGAACACAACGATCTAGTTTCAATACCGATTTTAAATTGAATAGGTAATAGGTGGCCCAGTTTGTCCTGTCCCATATATATCTGAATAACTATAGAACTCATTCCCAAATTTTATTTATTGATTTATAAAATTTATAGGCTGCCCATCTTACCTCAAAGTAACCC
The DNA here is from genome assembly GCA_034064705.1 of Bothrops alternatus. Classification (NCBI taxonomy): domain Eukaryota; kingdom Metazoa; phylum Chordata; class Lepidosauria; order Squamata; family Viperidae; genus Bothrops; species Bothrops alternatus. Next base: position 1,966,490 of record JARGCV010000225.1, on the reverse strand, counting down.
AAATGAAATGATTTCAGAAGTCCTTACACCAAAATAAGACCACACTTGACTAGATTGCCTAGATGCAGTCACCTGGGGTTTCCAGCCATATTTTTTTTCTAGTCCTACCTAGAGAGATCAGAGACTGAATTTGGGATCGTCTGAATGCAAGACAAGGACTTGGTTATGAATTGCTCAAGATCATTAATGCTTGATTAAAATGATGTATTTGGTTTTAAATCTTCTTTGTCCTGTGATTTGTAGATGTTACAACTGTAAATTAATTTTAAGATTATCATGCATGTATTGTGCTCTCACTGGAAAAAAAAAATTCTATGCTGATCTAAGAATCCAGAACATTTCTAGTACTTTACATTGTAAATAACATACTGTATGCTGATAACCTTTGTATTAAAGTAAGAACAATAATTATACCTAAGCTATGGCCAGCTATGGAGACACCTCCTTTGAAATCAGGATTTCTCTCCAAAAAGAGCAGGTAGATCCGGTTCATTTCTGACGCAACCGTATCCACTATGGTTTGACAGTAGGTAGAGCTGTTGTAGAAAAACACATCCAGGATGGTATCGTTGATGAAGTGACGTAAGCGGTTGATGCTTGGCAAAGTGATTCTCTCCAAATTTCTGTAAGCAAAGCAGAGAAGAACATTTAGAAGGAACAGTGATTTCAACAATTCCCACTGACCACTCTCATTTTTCCTTAGTATTCCAACTTCTACATTCTGCCACTGAGTTGTTGTTTTTTTGTCAGCATAAGGAGGCTTCACTACAAAAGATGGATCAAAATAAAACTAATAAAAATACTGAAGTACTCTTGTGACTGGTTTTATTAACCAATAAATCCAACTGAATTCAATGAACTCCCAAGAAAACACAGTGAGAATTCACTTGCAAATTAAATGTTTGTAATGTCTATACCTACTGTAAAATCCTTATCAAGGAAAGGATGATTTGTGGCTTGGCTTGGCATGGCTTGGCATGGGTGAGATCTGACATAGCAGATCTGGAAGAGTGAGGTAATATATCAACCTTTTGGGACTAAGGAAAGCAGATCTAAGTGGTATATATTTTATCTATTTTCTATGCATTGTATAGAGTCCCCAAAAGCCTAAAATGCAGAGAATCTATCTTTACTGCCTCCTCTTGTCAGTTAAAATTGTAGCGTTTTATGAAATGAAAAATATCTCTGTAGATCTCAGGCTGTCATCACCCCATGCAGATGTCCTTGAAGCATTGCAAAATGCACTTACACATCTACTCCTGTATGTAAAGTACTGTGCCAGTTCACTGGAATAAATTCAACTCGACCAATCTGTTGTTGTTCCTGAGCCTTCTTGAAATGGGTTGAGACCATGTTCAAGGAAACACTGCGGAAGTCGTTGACTGAAGAAGAAGCAGAAACTATTTTGCATCAAGGTAGCTATTACTGCACACTTAACAATGGGGAAGGAAAATTCAATTTCCTGGGAAGACCGGAAGTAGACTCAAATGGGGAAAAAGAACAGGAATAAGGGAACAATTCCTCTTTCTCAGCACTGTTTGTTTATTATATTTTTATCCCACCTCATTACAAGTAACTCAAGGCACAACAACAACCACAGAGGTGGGTTGGGTTGAGACAAGAGTGACTGGTCCAAAGTCACCCAGCTAGCTTTCACGCCTAAGGTGGGACTAGAAGTCACAGTCTCCTGGTTTCTCTACCAGATTGTTCCAGTTTATTTTTAGGGGGAAGAAACGCAGTAAATGCAGAGACACGTCTTCTCTGTATTTCATCTACTGTAGTCCTTAAGTGTTTGTGAAAACTGTGCCTTCAAATCAGTGTTGGCTCCTGATGACCACATAGAGATACCTAAAGTTTTCTTAGTAACAGTTTTTGAAAATAGTTTGTTCTTGTCTTCTCCTCCCTTGGGCTGAGAGACAAGAACTGGGCACAAGTCCACCAGCTGGCTTTGTGCCTAAGGCAGGACAAGAATTCAACAATTCCTATCTGGTTCTCATAAACCACTACGTCAAACCGGCTCCTTAAGCAGTTGATCACACTTACATATTTATTAAAAACACAAGTTGTTAGTCCTAGCAGTAATTGTCTAATTCTTGTTCTTCTCTCCAGTTATGATTCTGGAAATTTAGCATTTCCACAGACACATTTTCTCAGAAGACTTTAAGAAGTCAACCTTAGAAGCCACATCATTGTCCTGTTACTGTACAGCCAGTTTCTATAACAAGGTTACTTCACTAATGTAGTTGTCTCTCCAAACCATTCTATGCAATCCATTTTATGCAATCATTGCACTGGGACCATTCTATGCAAGAGGACAAGATGGACTTGAAACTCACTAAAATGCTAGATTAATTGTGAAAAAGGGAAAAGTCCAAGCAATTGCTTCAACTGCTTCTTCATTTAAAATTTATGTGATAAAGCATTATGTAAACATTACTTTGGAGAACCTGGCACTGCAAAGGATCTTGCTGCTCAAGTCCCACTTCCTACGATACTAATCAAGATTTACTGATGCTTCTCTTAACACAGTGTAATTTGTATTTTTGCATATCTTGCGCCATAAACTTTCATGGATCACAGTCAATAGAAATGCAATCTTTATGTCATAGTAAAATGTGTTTTACAGATGCTGTAAAACTAATTCCCAAATGATTTCCAACAAAAGAATCCCATGTAATTGAAGGCTCCATAATAAGGAGCGACCACTATGATTTGGGCATTATCTTGCTTTGAAATTTGGCTCGTCTCCAGATAATTGCAACATCAACTAGAAATAAATGGGTTTCCTAACATCGTCTCTGATCAAGTAGATTATGATGAAGGTGATAACAATGCTGAAGCTTTAATTATTGTGGAATAAAAGCAACTAAAAAGCATTGGTATATATTAGTAGGTATGTACAGGTAGTCCTCAGCTTATTTTGGTGATTGTTCAAAGTTACACCACCACTTCTTCTTGTTCTGGTGCCATATCCGTTATCGGACGTTGGCGATCCTGTTTTTATCAGCAGCCGCACAAAAAAGTCCCTTAGATTTTGAAGCCACGATGTTCTTCTTCTGCCTGGACCTTGTTTGCCTTCAATCTTTCCCTGGAGGATGAAATGGAGTATGTCGTATTTTTCTGGGTGTCGCATCACACGTCTGAAATATTCTAATTTTCATTTTTTAATTGTTTTGATAATTTCCCTTGGCTTTCCCAGGTGGCTTATCACCTCCTCATTTCTGATCTTGTCAACCCAGCTTATACGTAACAGCCGCCTGTCAATCCACATTTCAAATGCTTCTAGTCTCTTCAGGTGGCCTTCTGTCAGAGACCAACTCTCTACTCCAGAGAGCAGGACAGACCACTGGGGGGAAAAAATGGCGTACGAAAAGCCCTTGCGCTTATGAATAGTGCAGCATTCCCATCATCATGTGATCAAAATTCAGATGCTTGACAACTGGCATGTATTTATGCTCGGGGTAATGTCACCTTCCTAGTTGGCTTCCAATGAGCAAAATCAGTGAAAGGGGGTACTGGATTTGTTTAATGACTGTGTGATTCACTTAAAAACTGCGGTGATTTGCTGAACAACCATGGCCAAAAAGATAGCAAAATTGGATGCAACTCCCTCAGCAATGGAAATCCTGACTCCAGTTGTGATCGTAAGTTGAGAGTCATCTGTATTAGTAATTCAGGTCTGTAAACAACATAGCATTCACTTGTACAGGAGGACTAATTTGGGGAAATCTGACTTTATATGGTAAGGAAGGTGATGATAGTATGGTAATATCTGTCCCCACAACACATACCAATTCCTTTTTTTGGGATGCAGAACCAGCAACGTTTCTTCTATGCACTTACCACATTGAACGATACTCCGGAATCGAATATCACAAGCTGGTCCAATCCCATGAACAACAAAAACTAAATGATCAATTTGTGTCGGTTCCCCTGAAACAAAGAACCAAATTCAGAGTGCTGTTTCCAAAAAGATACCAAATCTTATTATACCTGGAGTGTCTTGGCTTTTTGCAAATTAAAAATGCTGGAGCTAAATTAAACATTAAATTAAACAACTAAATATTCAAGCTTATTCTAATTGATATTATTTTTACAGGGGAGCGGAGAGGAGAGGAGCGGAATAGAATAGAATAGAATAGAATAGAATAGAATAGAATAGAATAGAATAGAATAGAATAGAATAGAATAGAATAGAATAGAATAGAATGGAATGGAATGGACTGGACTGGACTGGACTGGACTGGACTGGACTGGACTGGAATGGAATGGACTGGAATGGAATGGAATGGAATGGAATGGAATGGAATGGAATGGCATATAAAATTAGAATAGAATAGAATAGAATAGAATAGAATAGAATAGAATAGAATAGAATAGAATGGAATGGAATGGAATGGAATGGAATGGAATGGAATGGAATGGAATGGAATGGAATGGAATGGAATGGAATGGAATGGAATATAAAATTTAGAATAGAATAGAATAGAATAGAATAGAATAGAATAGAATAGAATAGAATAGAATAGAATAGAATAGAATAGAATAGAATAGAATAGAATAGAATAGAATAGAATAGAATAGAATAGAATAGAATAGAATAGAATAGAACAGAACAGAACAGAACAGAACAGAACAGAATAGCTTCATTTGACCAAATATGATTGGACACACAAGGAATTTATCTCTGGTGCCAAAGCTCTAAGTATACATGCAAAACAACAGAATAATAATCATGATAATGATGATACCAAGATGAGAAGGATAATAGTAAAACAGCCATACTACATGGGTAAAATATACTTTGACATAAGACAGTCTAAAAATAAAAAGTTATATAGATTCTGCTGTTCCTATTACTTTCCTCTGCTCTCTTCTCTTTACCCTTAAAAATCTTGATCAGAACAATTTTCTAAAAATACCTAATACTTTCTTAATGTTTTAGTCTCGTGCTTCTAATCTGTGTTGAGAAATAATCCCTGAGCAATCCCTGAACAGTGTGTTCCAAAGATGAAAATAATTATCCACCATGAGGGATTTCAACAGATATATTGTCCACTCCTCTCTTCACAGTCCTTGGCCGGCCTTGTTCTGCAGGACTCACACCCCAATCGTCTGTGACTGCTACTGGTTGGTAATGTACCATTAACTTGAAAGAAAAAAAAAAAAGAAAAGCAAATGGATTAAACCAAATCAGATCGCCTAATCTGATAACCAAATGGGGACAAACACTAATAAAGATCTTTGTAACTAAGCAAAGAAGCTAAAGACAATCTTAAAGGCCACACAGACACCAATCGTGCAGCAGCTTTCAGCCTCCTGCTACTGATTATGCTGTGCTTTGATTTTTGTAGCACTGCAGAGAGGCAATTGAGAGAAGAATGTTCCAAAGGCGGGTTATGAAACAGTGACATTTATTCAACTATTTCTTAAATCCATTTAAAAACACTAGCAGAACCTCTGCTTCCCAGTCATTTCCCAAAGCCTGGCACTGTTAAAAATACACATTTTTGCGGGTCTCCAAAACGAGAGCAAAGAGCAATGGAAACAAACCACTTGAGAGAGCCACAGCATTCCACAGTCATTGAGTCACAATCAAAAAAGCTCAAAGTTTAATAGAAACCAACCTCAGCTCTTGGGGGAAAAAGCAACCTCAGCTGACCTTAGGAGAAAAAGCATCCTTTGCTCCCCCTCAAACCTACCAGGAGAGTCAACCTATAGCAATCCAGATGTTGCTGAACTAGATTTCCTATTATGTCTCCCAAATTGGTCGTATTCCTGGGGATGGGAGGAATTATAGCTGTCAGGAGTGTAGCTCAGACAGCACATCTGAGTGCCGAAAGTTGCCAACATTTTCCCTAGAATCTTGCAAGACATTTTGACAGCCAAGTTAACATTTAAAAATGCAGCGTTTTTATCCTCTCCTAACACGCCCCATATTATATGTAAAATGTAAATGAAAACTCAATCATCCCGGCCAAAAGGATCTAAAAAGGTTAAATCATGGCAACTGGACCAGAATTTATTAAAACAGAGACGTTTCATTGCTCATCCAAGTAACTTCTTCATGATTTAACCTTTTTAGATAATTTTGGCCTGGATGATTGAGTCTTCATTTACATTTTACATATAATATGGGGCGTGTTAGAAGAGGGTAAAAATGCTGCATTTTTAAATGTTAACTTAGTTGTAACTATTTCAACTTCTTCCCTCAAGATGATGCTACTGGGCATTGCACACCAGAATGACTAGACATAAGGATAGTATTTTTCCCCATGCCGTCACTCTGCTTAACAACTAATTGCTACAACACTATCAAAATACTAGTAAAGATGTATTACTATGATACTCCTCATCTTTCCTATTAGCTATCCTTTATCTTCTTATGACTATAACTTTGTTGCTTGTATCCTAAAATTTATATTGGATTTTTTTGGTACCCTATTGTGATTTATGTTGTTTGCTTAGCTAGTACTCTATACTATCACTAAGTGTTGCATCTTATGATTTAGGATGAAGTGTTGTATTTCATGATTTATGATGAATGTATCATAATTCAATCTATCCGTCCATCAGGGGGGGAGCTTTTGACCCCCTCGGAGAAGGTCTGCAACTTGGGCATCCTCCTCGATCCACAGCTAAATTTGGAACATCATTTTTCGGCTGTGGCAAGGAGGACATTTGCCCAGGTCCGCCTGGTGCACCAGTTGCGGCCCTATTTGGACCGGGAGTCTCTTCTCACAGTCACTCATGCCCTTATCACCTCGAGGCTCGACTACTGCAATGCTCTCTACATGGGGCTACCTTTGAAAAATGTTCGGAGACTTCAGGTAATGCAGAATGCAGCCGCGCGAGCAGTGTTGGGCTTGCCCAGAAATGCCCACATTTCGGTATCACTCCGCGAGCTGCATTGGCTGCCAATTGGTCTCCGAACGCAATTCAAAGTGTTGGTTATGACCTATAAAGCCCTACATGGCATCGGACCAGGTTACTTACGGGACCGTCTGCTGCCCCATGAATCCCAGCGGCCGGTTAGGGCCCACAGAATCGGCCTTCTCCAGGTCCCGTCAGCCAGACAGTGTCGCCTGGCAGGGCCTAGGGGAAGAGCCTTCTCTGTTGCGGCCCCAGCCCTCTGGAACCAACTTCCCCCGGAGATCCGTGTCGCCCCCACCCTCTCCGCCTTTCGTAAATTACTTAAAACACACCTCTGCCGGCAGGCCTGGGGCAGTTAACATCTTGCCCCAAGCCAGTGTATGTCTGTGTGTATGTTGAATGATTGGTTTTGTTAAAATTAAGGGGTTTTATATACATGTATTTTTAAATGTTGATTTCTATTATGTTGTGAGCCGCCCTGAGTTCTCCGGAATAGGGCGGCATAGAAGTCAAATTAATAAATAAATAAATTTCATGGTGTGTATGATCATGACTATCACTATTACTGAGAGCTTATGCATTGGAAACAAATTCCTTGTGTGTCCAACCACACTTGGCCAATAAATAATTCTATTCTAATTCTCAAATGTCTTGCAAGATTTTAGGAAAAAAGTTGGCAATTTTCGGCACTCAGATGTGCTGTCTGAGCTATACATGCCAACAACTCTAACTCTGCCTACCCAAAAATTTTTCATTTTGACTGAAGAAGTTACTTGGATGAGTAACAAAATGTCTCCATTTTAATAAATCTTGACCCAGTTGCCATGATTTCACCTTTTTAGATGCCCCACATGATAGTTCTCACTGATCAATATCCTCAATTCAAGGGAAGGAAAATATAAGGAAATATACAGTATGTATGCTGGGCGAGGTATCGTCTCACTCCAATTTATCACACATTTTTTTTAAAAATTAATTTAATTTAATTTGAATTTAACGTAGCATGTACAAGAGCTCACGAAAGATCTCATTCAAGAGCTGAAATCTGAACACATAGAACTCTTTCCTCGTGCTTTTCTTACAATATCTCTATAAACAACCGGATGTAATTCTAACATGCATTTCTAAACTTGTTAACTGCGACTGGAAAACCTGATGACCTTGGGCAACATCACAGGCCATTAAGAGATGCTTCCTAAAGGAAATAAAATATCCCTTGGCCTATGCAGAGGTAAATTCTCCCCTCCCGCCCCAGAGATATTCCTTGGACACACAAAAGCTTGTGTTGTATTAAGGAAACTTTCAAAAGTTTCTTTAACACAATTCAAATTATTAAGAACAAGCAACGTGTTTCTTAGGAAAAGGAAACCATCAACTTTACCATACCTTTGGGTTATGTAATATGATTACTTCTCTATTTGGAGATTCCAATTTCTTCTTCCATTCATCTAAGGTCACACAAATCATATAAGTGTCCTTCAAAGGAAACCAAAACAAAATACTTTTGAGAGTCGATGTATTTTTTTTTACTTTTACATTATAAAAATCTAACTCTGTGTAAATTTTACTCAGAGTTGACTACTCTAAATAATTATATAAAGCCCAAAGTGTCCCAAATGACTTTCATATCATTCTCTCCACATTCACAAGTCAAACAGAAGATATCTGCAGAGACACTGGAATGGAATGGAATGGGAAGGGAAGGGAAGGGAAGGGAAGGGAAGGGAAGGGAAGGGAAGGAAAGGAAAGGAAAGGAAAGGAAAGGAAAGGAAAGGAAAGGAAAGGAAAGGAAAGGAAAGGAAAGGAAAGGAAAGGAAAGGAAAGGAAAGGAAAGGAAAGGAAAGGAAAGGAAAGGAAAGGAAAGGAAAGGAAAGGAAAGGAAAGGAAAGGAAACAAAGCCTTGTTTTCCATTGCAATGCTCTCTAATAATGTTTGGTGTATGTTTCAAGACTACAGTTATAGTTTAAAAAAAAGAAAGAACAAATTGCTGCATGTTTTCCACCATATGCATGGTTAGATATAACAAGATATTCTTCTTCATTAATCAAGAAAATTCTCTGGAAATTATTACTTATTTTTTGGTTTGTAGAGATTCAAATGGATTGATTCCACCTTAATTACTTTGGAAGCAATTTATATTTTGAGTCCCAAAATATAAGACTTAAGCTTTTTGGTTCACTTCATATTATTAGATATCAGAATCCACTAGTCAGATTTACATGCTTTCAGTTTCCAGCTGGAACGTCCTACAAAATTTAATGCCTACAATCACACGAATGTTTCTGTTCGAACTCAGCTGATGGAGGTAATATAAGCATTTCTGAAACTATAATGCTCATCCAGAATACAATTAGTGTCTAGGTGAGGATTAATGGAGAAAAATGTTTATCTCTTAATGTTACCTACAGTTCTCAATTAAATTCACCGCAATGAATTTGTCCTAAAATGACATTTCCCTCTCAAAGGACTTGGGTAGACTTGTCCTTCCTTCCAAACAAATAATATCCAGAATGAAGCAGCTACTTTGTAAGGAAAAAAGTACTCAAAGAACATAATGCAGCAAGAAATTGTAATATGAGCCACCCTCAGATAGACAGGCCTATCAAGTAAGCCACATATTGTTCCTTGCAGTGTGATGGTTAGCATATGTTAGGTTCTAAAAAGCAAAGCAGAAGGGCAAAGCATCTTGCAAAGTCAAGACTGTTTTTTTTTTAAAAAAAATTGGCATTTGCAGATAATGCCAAATCCCCTTGGTCATGAAACAAAGAGAAGGGAAGCTACCAATAACTAAGCAAGAGGATCCAACTGCTTCAAAATGATGGAGAGGATTGCTCAAAAGGCAGCTCTCATACCATCCAAATATTTCAATTTGAAAGGGCCTCCTCAGTGTCCTTTGGATCAAAAAGAGCTGAATGGCCAAGGACTAAATTAGATCCAAAACAGCCGATTCATGAATGAGGCCTCCAAAACCAAAAAGTTAGTAAAATATTTTAGAATTTAAAAGAACAGTCCTTGGAGGGATCCTGATTTGGTTTAGGGTAGCACTTTTGTTGATTTATTGATGCCCAGTTATTTGCCCACTAGAGAGCCATGGTGGCGCAGTGGTTAGAATACAGTATTGGAGGCTCACTCTGCCCACAGCAAGGAGTTCAATACTGACCAGCTCAAGGTTGACTCAGCTTTCCATCCTTCCAAAGTCAGTAAAATGAGGACCCAGATTGTTGGAAGCAATAGGCTGACTCTGTAAACCGCTTAGAGAGGGCTGTAAAGCACTATAAAGTGGTATATAAGTCTAAATGCTATTGCTACTCCACTTAACAAAATAAACAGACATGACAGCTGTTACCATTTGATCTGTGGAACAAATGTTATTTTCTTTTCAGGGAAGTGAGAACGTGTGGCAGGATGAATTTACACTGGGAAGGTATCACAATGAGAACTAGCCCACACATGACTCTAATGGAAATTTCTTGACTAATATTTATATTTCCAAATTACATAAGAGATCCTGGTCATAATGTTCCCCCATGATCAGCTCCCAGGAAAGTGTGAAGGGCATTCCCAAGGAAATCAGAAAGATTTGCCAGGAATAAAAATGATGCAGTCAAGAATATGACTCATGTTCTTATCAACTTTACCTCTAACTGTTCACTGAAGTTTTCAGGATATGGAATATATCTGTTGTCTTTGTCGCCCTTATAAAACCAAGTACAGCGTCTTACTTCCGATTCAGCTTCTTCCCAGTATACAGCATAGCGCACCCTCTCCTTTAAGTGGACATCATACCGGCCCCCTTCGGTTGGCACAATCAGCTCTTTGCAATGCTTGCCTACAGAACACAAGGGCTAGCATGAAACTAGCTGCGTACTATCAATAGGGCTTTGCTAAAAGGAAAAAGCTGAAACTGAACACAAAAACATGGGTGTGTGGAGGACCTCTAAGCTAAAATTCATACAGTTGTCAACCCTATTATTATTATTTTAGAAGACACGTTATCTAGATGGATGGAAAAATGTAAATACACTGGATAATATTTACAAAAAATAGAAGGCAAGTGGCAGATGTCTTGTCCCTCCCTTCATTGTGGCCTATAATTGGATTAGTCTATTCATCTCCACCTTTCTTTATGCCCTGGAAACTCTTAATTTTATATACAATATATTGTAGATTTCCAGTTTAAATGACGGCTGATCTAGCCAATGGATATCTATAGCTGATAACTGGGGTTTATTTATTTTGATGCATTTGTGATACAGTGTAGACATGGACTATGCACAGGGGAGAGAAGATACAGTCACTAGCTGTTGGTGGATTTTAATTGCCATCACTCGTGATAACTGGCCACACTGGGTAAAGCTGAAGTGTCAGATGCAAGCCACCAGATCCACTCGTGAAAGGTCCAAGTCAGCAACTTTATTGTGTTCTACCTATACTACAAGAATCTCTCCGGACTACTTGGCTTCCCCTGGGAACAACCACATAAAGATTCATGGAATTTGGGAAAGGTCAGGCTTATGCCTTTTGTGACTGCGCGAGGACTCAAGGTTAGTTCCCTGTTTGACTCCTTCCTGCCTAGACAAGAGTTTCTCAACAGAAGAAAATTAGGCTTTTGATTTAGATATTTCCCCCAAATGAAATCATATCACTCTGCAACAGCCACAATTAAAATGCAACAGCCACAATTAAAAATCCCCCCCTTCTTTTTGGGGCATCATATTTTTACTTACTAGACTGATAAGCTGTTTCCAACTTCTCTGAATCTTGTCCGCTGAAGGGAATCCATTTCTCTCTGGAATCTACTGTCCTGCAGTAAAACCAGTGAGGAGAAACTGGTTCATATTTATTAGCTGCTTCTGCTTCTACGGCTTCATAATAAGTGGATGAATTTGAATTAGAAGATGGAGAGGCCTCTGTTGATTGTTGCTCTGTTGTGGACATTGCACCGCCTGTACAAACGTGAAAATGAAGCAAACAAGCTAAGAAAATATAATGTTAAAAATTTAATTCATATTTTCCTCAGTAAAAATCTATGATTTACTTTTTGTGAAAAGGGCAATAGTGGGGTTTTTTTTTCCAAAAATGGGAAAGAAATAATACCAAATAGCTGTAAATGAACCAACAGCAACTGCAAATGACTCACTTTTAAAAAAGCCACTGGAACCATCTACAAATATAGATATGGACAACCTTATTACTGAGCAAGGCTGGAATGAGCAAGCATATGTAATTTTAGCTCAGCTGGTTGCACCAGAGTCTAAATCACACACCTTTATTGAAACTAAGCTAATCATGCAATCCTACACAAAAAAGTTGCTCCTGAGTTCACTAGATTGTACTTTCAGATATGCACAAGATCAGCACCTAAATTGTGTTTTATAAGAACATGGAAGAACACTTCAGGCTTAGCAACCATTCAACCAAAAATGACTTTGATAATCAACTCTATATATTTCACGTGCATGTGAATTACACATCTTAATATATTTCCCTCAATGAGGAACATTTTGAAGTTTAACAACTAAGGGTTCCACAATTACCCCAGTGCCCATAAAAAGAATAAAGTTGAACAAAGAACATTTGATTAAATTGAATTTTAGCAGTTTATTTGGAGTCAAGCAACACTGATCTGATTCAACAATGGTTCATGTGCCAAAAAATGCAACTTTAATACTTTCTCTGCTTGTTTTTTGAAAATTAATGATTAGTGTTAATTTTCTTATGTCCTCTGTTCAATTTTTGCCTGCTTCTCTGAAGAAACAAAATTAAAAAGATACTACATGCTTTAGAGTTTAGAAACTTATAACTTCATTTGTAACAAAAAAAATTACAAATAACCCAAACTTTTAAAGTTCAAAGTTTACATAACAAACAACTTTGGGAAGCAACTCAATTACACATCACATACTTTATAAAGTAACAAAGTAGCTAACCCTGTAAAGCTGTTAGAAATTCAGGAGTGGACAGATTTTATTTTTTTTCTAAAAATTTTTTATACATTTTCCAAAATATGTATTCTTTTTTAAAAGGGGACATAGTACTCACTGCATCACATTTTTGGAAACGTTACATTTCTAACTATGCAACTGTCTGACTAATTCATTTTTTATCTTTTGCCACTACAGATGTGCTTAAATTAAACAATAATTGTTATTTCTGCAGGGCCCTCCAGATTTTTTGGGACTACATCTCCCATATCTCTATAGCCTTTACAGCAAGACCTCCAGCATTAATACAGTACCCAAATATCTGTGAAACTCCAGGTCTTTATGAAATCACAAGATGTGATTGACACACACTATGCTAACCTAGAGGATCATTCATGTAATGGACAAATTTATAGTTTGCAACGTAAGGTAAGTGAAAGACCAATTTCCCAGCCCCATTCAAGGATAGGCTTTCACTGGTAACAGCCCCATGATAAATGAGGATGAACATGGAAAAGGTGGACATTTACGATTCTGGCTCCCAGCTCCATCAAAGACCTTGTGCTCAGCAACAGCAGCAGCACACAATGTGATGGATTCAGCCCGGAGGAAGAGCTGGAAGAAACGTCCTTCTGTCACATTGGCAGGTGCCCACTCCCAACCATTGTTGATGGTACCAAGGCCCCATTCAAGGCCTCACTGCCCATCTTCCCTGGCAACCATCCAAGGCTTTGCTAAATACGGTCCTTTTTTTTCCCCTCCTCCCCCATCCCACCCGCCAGCTTTTGAGGAGCTTCTCCAGAGGTCACCGCCTACAACCCAGCCTTTGCCTACTGGATGCCCGGGACTTTCCAGTTTAGGAACAGAGGCAGCTGGGCAGCCTCTTCTCTCCAGGGGTCTCGCTGTCCCCCCCATCCCCATTTTCATCTGCCGCATCTGATCCACCAGCTTCCGAGGAGCTTCTCCAGAGGTCACGTCTACAACCCAGCCTTTGCCTACTGGAGGCCCGGGACTTTTCAGTAAAGGAATGTGTGTGGGACCTGGTCTTTGGGTGTCATGTAAATTTCGTTGTATGTGTATACTGTGTATACACACACAATGACAGTAAAGTTATTATTATTGTTATTATTATTAAAATGGAAGCAGTTGGGCAGCCGGCCAGAGCCCCTTCTCTCCAGGGGTCTCGCTGCCCCCCCATGCCCATTTATCTCCTTCCCAGCCTTGCCAATCCAAACGTGGGCAGGTGGGGAAGAGCTGGGCTCCGGAGGTCCTCTGCCCCACAGCCCAGCTCTCAGGGCCCACGAGGAGGGATGGGGTCTCCAGGTGGGACCCCTCCCCCCTGAGCTCCCCTCCCACCCACCCCCCACCCCAAAAAGAGGCAAGAGTTAAAGGCCATGCCAATTACTAGGCTGAGTAAACCCAGAGGCATCTCCTTCTCCACCTGGGCAACCGTTGACAAGGCAGGACGGCATTCAGAAGACAGCCGGGAAACCGCAAGGAAAATCAAAGGAATCCGTGGAATGGTCCCGGGGGAAGAGCTGGATGGTTTTGTACAAAACACACACACACACACACACACACACACACAAACCCGTAAGGACCTCCTTTACTCAGCCTTTCGCCCCTAACCAGCATCTCTCCCCCCCCCGCCATCCTTCAAGGTCGCTACCCCACGTGACCTGCCCCTGCCTGTCGGAGGAGCGCCGCATCCCTTTTCGACACGCATCCCTGCGAACGTCTGAAAGCGCCGACCCGGAGAAGGTATAACTCCACCCCCCACCCCTCCAGTCTTTCGCTTTTTCTCTCCAGCGCCAGACTAGCCTCCTGGCCCCGGTTAAAAGCCTCTCTCCCCCCCCCGCCGCCGCCGCCGCCTCACCCGGCTCGAGAGAGCCCGAGCAGCAGGCCTCGCCGTCTCCTCACCGCCACGGCCGCCGCGGCTACTGACAGGCGCGGCGGCGGCGGTTGAGGGCGGGTGGGCGGGGCGAACGCGGGACCGCGGGACCGCCCCACCAGGAGGCGTGGCCGCAGGAAAGGGGCGGGGGCTGGGGCCAGTTTCAGCGCCAAAGGACAGGCGGCGGGTTTGTGCGGGGCGATGCCGGGGACCCTCCTGGGCGCCTTCCCCCGGCGAGGGGAGAGCAGGCTGGGGGGGCAGGAGGAGGGGGGTCAACACGTTTAATAATAATAATAATAAAAGCAACAATAATAATAGAGTTGGAGGGGACCTTAGAGGTCATCTAGGCCAGGGGTAGGCAACCTCGGCTTTTAGGACTTGTGGACTTCAACTCCCAGAATTCCTCAGCCAGCAAAGCTGGCTGAGGAATTCTGGGAGTTGAAGTCCACAAGTCTTAAAGTTGCCACGCTTGAAGACCCCCTGCTAACACAGGATGTTCTTGCTTGCCATATATGAAGAAGCAAGCCTGGTTTTTATTTAGCCTGTATAGCCTTTTTAGAGTTAAAGCAGATAATGCTAGTGGATGGGAAAATATGCAGCTACCCATAACAATATCTGAGCACAGTATTGCCAAGGTCAGCTGTAACAGGAGGGGCACTTCA
Organism: Bothrops alternatus; assembly: GCA_034064705.1. Classification (NCBI taxonomy): domain Eukaryota; kingdom Metazoa; phylum Chordata; class Lepidosauria; order Squamata; family Viperidae; genus Bothrops; species Bothrops alternatus. Next base: position 1,951,140 of record JARGCV010000225.1, on the reverse strand, counting down.
CCCTTCACATTAATTGATCTATAAAGCCCTTTATGGCAATGGGCCAGGATACTTGCGGGACCGTCTTCTGCCCCATGAATCCCAGTGACCGGTTAGGGCACATAGCAACCCTATGTGTCCCGTCTATTAGACAATGTCGTCTGGTGGGGCCTAGGGCAGGGGCCTTCTCTGTTGCTGCCCCAGCCCTCTGGAACCAGCTTCCCTCAGAGGTCCGTACTGCTTCCTCCCTCCTAGCTTTCCGGAAACTGTTGAAAACACATTTATGCAGACAGGTTTGGAGCGTGTGAGCTGCACTCTGCCCCTGGGCCTTTGACTGTGACTGTGTGTGGTATGAGTGATATAAACTATTTATTTTTATACAGTTAATTAGTAATTTTAATTGTTTTTATCTTATGTTATTTTTATACTTGTATTCTTGTTGTGAGCCGCCCTGAGTCTTGGGAGAAAGGCGGCATATAAGTTTAATAAATAATAATAATAATAATAATTGGAGAATGTGATTGATGACTGTATAATGAAGGAGTGAATTATGCTTTGTTACGGGTGATCGGGGGTGGGAAGATTCAGTTTTTGGCTTAACTTTTGTGCGTGCCGTAGCTATGCAGAAATAAAAGGATTCTTTAAGGTAAATAAGCCTCAAAGTTCATTGAAAAGCTGCTCCTTTTCGGAACCATGTCACCCTGCCCTATACCATTTCAGCCAAGTTTCTTCGGGTGCTCTTCAAAACACAGCGATTTGCAGGGGCCAGAGGGAGTCCTAGGGTCCCATCCAGGTTGCAGACTCCATTACGGTCCTTCGTCTGCCGCATCTGATCCACCAGCGTCTGAGGAGCTTCTCCAGAGGTCACGTCTACAACCCAGCCTTTTACTGGAGGCCCGCGACTTTTCAATAAAGGAATGTGTGTGGGACCTGGTCTTTGGGTGTCATGTAAATTTCGTTGTATGTGTATACTGTGTATACACACACAATGACAATAAAGTTATTGTTATTATTAAAATGGAAGCAGTTGGGCAGCCGGCCAGAGCCTTTTCTCCTGGGGTCTCCCTGCCCCCATCCCCATTTATCTCCTCCCAGCCTTGCAAATCCAAACCTGGGCAGGTGGGGAAGACCTGGGCTCTGGTCCTCTGCCCCACAGCCCAGCTCTCAGGACCCATGAGGTGGGGCCCCCCTGAGCTCCCCCCCTCCAAAAAAAGGCAAGAGTTAAATGCCATGCGAGTTACACAACAGAGCATGAAAATAAGCAAACTACTAACTCCGCTTTTCTCCCAAAATTGGTTGTTATTTTTTTAAAGGCAACTGGAGTTTTTGTTTTTCCTTGAAGCGTTTGGCTTCTCATCCGAGAAGGTTTTTTTCAGTTCTGAACTGAATTCAGAACTTTCCCTTCTCATCCAAGAAGCTTCTTCAGAACTGAAGAAGCTTCTTGGATGAGAAGCGAAATGTCTTCAATAAAAAAAAACAAGAAACTCCACTTGCCTTTTGAAAAAAAATTAAAAAAAAACACTTTTGGGAAAACCATGACCTGGATGACTGAGAATCTCCATAGACATTCACCTTTCCTTTGTATATTTTTTTTAAATGTCAGGAAAGAGCCCCTAATAAAAGACTGTTTTTAAAACGGGGCAGAATGGAGTAGAAAGAGGAGCTTCATCGCCAGGGATTGCACTGACGGAGCTCCAGAGAAAACCAGGGATCACTCCTGAGAAAATTGCCAAGAACTGAGTAGCATTCCTGGGGGAGAATTCTAAAAGCAACAGTTTATAGCAAGGGGAAACTCCCTGTAGCTTGGCTGAAAGAGTAGACTCCAAGAATAGGCCTGTCCGTTTAACAAATAGTTACACCCAGAAGCCTGCTGACCCTTCACATACCATAAAACTGTTGACTAAGAGTTTTGCACAATGAGTTGCTTTTCTCCCTAATGCCTAAAGCCTATTTTAGAAAAAAGGATGTTTTGTGACTAGTGCAAATCAGTCACCCACCTCATGGCTAAGCATGAAACAGTTGTACAGTACATAACTGGCTGTAAGAGCAACACTTCTAAAAATAGGAATTGTTTCTCAGGAAACAATCTGAATTATGGCTAATCTGAATTATGGGTTGCCTGTAGCAGGAGAATGTAGCCTGGTGCTCTTGGACTACAATGCTCTCCATTGCTTATTTTGCCCATGTTGGTCAGGGATAATGGAGGATGAAGTCCTTAATTTCCAGATGACAGCTTGACAGACATTTGTAAGCAGCTTTTTAGAGTAGGCAGATGGTTTAAGCTGATGTGCATCTTTAGCATTTATACATCTTAAAAGGTAAAAGCAGTGAATGGCATCAAAAATGTAGAAATTGATCAAGTATTACATTTAGGATATGAACATGTGATGCTCCATACACACAACGTATTTATAACATGCAACGTGTTTAATACACTGAAATATTGAGAGGATCCTCTTACAGGTATAAACAAAGTGGAGGATGGTCCTCCAAGACAGACCTTTGCCAGTCAATCAAACTTTATTTTGGTCAAAAACCAGTAGAGAACAAAACAAAACAAACAAAAAGAGTGCGGAGAAGAGCAACAAAGATAATTAGGGGACTGGAGGCTAAAACATATAAAGTACAGTTGCTGGAATTGGGTATGTCTAGTTTAATAAAGAGGACGAGGGGGGACATGATAGCAGTGTTCCAATATCTCAGGGGTTGCCATAAGGAAGAGGGAGCCAAGCTATTCTCCAAAGCACCTGAGGGCAGGACAAGAAACAACAGATGGAAACTCATCAAGGAGAGAAGCAACCTAGAACTAAGGAGAAATTTCCTGACAGTTAGAACAATTAATCAGTGGAACTACTTGCCTCCAGAAGTTGTGAATGCTCCAACACTGGAAGTTTCTAAGAAGAGACTGGACAGCCATTTGTCTGAAATGGTATAGGGTTTCCTGCCTGAGTGGAGGGTTGGACTAGAAGCCTCCAAGATCCCTTCCAACTCTCTTATTCTGTTCTGTTAAATTAACAAACTGTTTAAAAGTTAAAAAAGGAAGACCAAACATAAAACACAAGCTAGCAGAATAACACAAAATATTACTCTATTTATATCACTGAAAACTATGCATAGAACTAAAAAAAAAGTAGAACTGTCTAGAAATTAAGACAGAAAGTTAAAATTCTAAAATAGAAATAAAATAAACTGATTTATCCATCCGTATTTAATATTGTTCAAGTTAGACATACCGGTAGTAACTCTACAATAACATTGACGGATGGTAATAGCCAACTTGAATTTTGTTTTACTAGTAGCATAACAGAATTTGGCAACATAAAGAGAAGTGGAGACCTTTAGATCAGAAAGCAGTATTGTAATGGCAGATTACTGGGCTGGTCTTTCTCCACCATCCACAAATTCTATGTAAGGGTTATAAAAGACGAAAAACCCAAGATTGCCAGCCATTCTGGTAGCCTTCAGCAATTTACTTTGTAATTTTTCTGACTAACACTTCTGCCATTAGGGCAGGACTTTGAGACTCAAACTGAAGTCACATGCCCCAGGGTTGGGTTGTATCTTTGTAGTGACTGTGAATACACACTACTATCTGAAGAGAGAGAGGCATAAAATCATTTACATCCAAAGTCTAAAAGTCTTCCCAGATGGGCCTACATAGGTAGCTCCCTAATATGAGTTGCACTGAAGAAAAATATTGCCAACAGAGACCACAGGCAAATATCGAAAGTGAAGAACTGATACGCCAGGTGCATTTTGGAAAATTTAATCACCATCCAGTTTTCAAAGCAGTCATCATCTTCAGCGGTAATTTCAGGTGGAGTCATTTGGTAAGGACGACAGTGGTTGGTTTAATTCTTAATCCATGCACTGTCTGTTGCTCTATATTTTTCAGATCACAGAATCTTGAGAGATAGGGATTAACATCATCCGGTGAGTTTCTGCGCCTAGGGGTGGAGTTGAAGCCTTCTTGTCCAGCACCATAATTACTTCATCATGTTTACCGATCTCTAGAAAGGAAGTATGATAGAAGGCAGCCTTCTTTTAGCTGGTGTCCTTCAAATGTCCTTCAAATACACAAGCATCATTGCCCCAGCATTGTTCAGAATTATGCACTGCTATTCTACAGCATCTAGGTCAGATTTCCCGTTCAGGTTATACAAATATATTTCTGGACCACAGTTTTATGGAAACATCCCCAGGGTGCTGGGCTCTGCGTGCAATGCCACATTTTGTCATTCACCAGCATTAGCGTCCAAAAGATTCACAGCATGGCTTTTAACCAGAAGCATGTTCACTTCCTGCACAGATTAACTGAATGGCAGGGGCAGTGAGCAATGGCATTATGAAAAACACCTTGCGTCAATGCACCACACACCTCCAGAGAAGGCACAGTGTATGAAGTAGAAACAGCAGCTTCCACTTGGCTGCAGCCTGGAGATATAGAGCCACATCTTCATAAGATGGTGTAAATCCTTGGGCTATCTTAGATTTGATGCAGCAAGTGACCTTCGGGCTTTACTTATAAAGCTAAAGATCAGCAACCAATGAATGAGTATAAGGCCTTCTCACTATACCACCACATTGCATTACTGTTAGGACATTATACATAGGGGGTCCTAGTCCAACATTTCTGTTGCTAAGCAATACACTGTTAAGTGAATTTGCCCCATTTCACAACCTTTCTTGCCACAGTTGCTAACTGAATCATAGCAATTGTTTTTAAGTTAGTAAAGTGAAGTGAAGCTGGCTTCCCCACTGACTTTGCTTATAAGGAAGTTGCAAAAGGTGATCACTTGACCCTGGGACACTGCAGCCATCATAAATATGGGTCATAAGAACATAAGAACATAAGAAGAGTCATGCTGAATCAGGCCAAAGCCCATCGAGTCCAGCATTCTGTGTCACACAGTGGCCCACCAATTGTACATGGGGATCTTGAGCAGAAAGAGAAGGCAAAACCCTCCCTTTCCCTTGACCCCCAACAAATGGTTTCCTGCCTGCCTCAACCAACATAGAGGCGGCACATGGACATCCTTTTTAATAACCACCGATACACTTGGTATCCATGAATCTATCTAACCCTGCCTTGAAGCTGTCAAGGCTGACAGCTGTCATGACCCCTTCTGGAAGTGAATTCCATAAACCAACGACCCTCTGGGTGAAGAAATATTTCCCTTTATTTGTCCTCACTTTCTTAGCTATGAGCTTTAGGGAGTGCCCCCTTGTCCTGGTATTGTGTGGTAGAGAAAAGAATTTTTCTCTATCCACCTTTTCTATCCCATGCATGATTTTGTTGCTGAGCATCCACATTTTGATCACGTGACCATGGGGGGATGCTGCAGCAGTCCTAAGTGTGAAAAACAAACCCTAAGTCACTTTTTTGCAGTGCCGCTGTTAACTTTGGACAGTCACTAAATGAACTGCTTTTAAGTCGAGGACCACAATCTGTCTAAAGTCATGACTCCTAAAACAAGACTCCATTTCAGAGGATACCATGAATACATTTAACCAGGAAGCAGTATGGAAATGGCCCGACATCCCAAATTAGCCGTCTGTATTGGTACTCTGTGGCAATTTCCATTCCAATTAAGCAGCCTAGCCTTGGGCTGGCACTTCCATGACAACATCACTAATAAATGCTAATCTTATAATATAATCCAAATGGCACCCGTTCCAAGTACAGATAAGTCCTCACTTTACAAATTGTACTATAATGGGACCGGAATGTGTCACTAAACAATATAGTTGCTAATGAGCTATGTACAATTTTGCTATTTTTTTTTTTTTTTTTGCTGGGGTCGTTCCCACAGTCATGAAGCAAATTCCACTTCCTTCATTGGCTTTGCTTGTCAGAAGCATCCTAAGACAATCACGTGATCCTCGGACGCTGCAACTGTCATAAACACATGCCCGTTGCCCAGCCCCTGAACTTGGATCACACGATCACGCAACGCTGCAACAGTCTTAAGTGCAAGGACGGATTGTAAGTCACTTTGGTTCAGCGCAACGCCGTCGTTAACTTTGAACAGTTGTTAGATGAATGAATGCAAGTTGAGAACTATCTGTATTAAATATGCTAAAGCACATCCGTTACAAACCAGGTTTTGGCATTATTTGTCTTGTTGTTGAGGGGACAAACAAGCAAATCAGAAAACTTAAAAATTTTGGCAACTACATATGCTCCTTTCATACAACAATTTAGTCACCCATTTTTTTTACTACATTTCTCAATACTGTATAATTAGTTGCATACAGCCATTACCTGGGCAGCTATTAAAATATTCTGAAGCTGTTTAAATTGTAAACACAAAAAAGGGCAGGGTTTTTTCAGAATTTTAAAAACCCAAAACTATGCCATATATAAAACACAGCAAGTAAGGAAAGAAGAACAGTTTAACTAAGCTCAGAAAGCAGTGAAATAAATTAAATGTTTGGGACATAGGGACTTAAATATTTGAGTCATTGCTGTAACTTTACAGCAACTCTCCACTTAGGACAAATGTCCTTCATGCTAGGCTTCTCAAAAAGGCTAAGTGTTGTCAAATTATATAGTATCCTTCACTTTGGTGAATATACTTTATCTGAAAACATGACAGGACTTGCATGTTTTTTAAATACGCTGATCATGAAATCCATAAAGAAATCTCACGCAGTGCTAATATGCATGAGATTTTAAATGTAAAGCTTTCTCAGCCTTTTAAATCCATAGTCCTCAGGCCACAATCTTATGTAAGGGATGAGACATCAGGAGGCATGTAGCCTCCAGACTCATTTTGTCAGAAAACTAGACTGCACGGCCCAATTAATGTTGTACATATATATCAGATGATACTTAATAATAATAATAATAATACAGTTGGAAGGGACCTTAGAGGTCATCGAGTCCAACCCCCTACTCAGGCAGGAAACCCTACACCAGGTGTAGGCAACCTTGGCTCTTTTATGACTCGTGGACTTCAACTCCCAGAATTCCTGAGCCAGCCATGCTGAGGGAAAAGGGAGAGGTCTCCAAGCTGAGCCATGCTGGCTCAGGAATTCTGGGAGTTGAAGTCCACAAGTCATAAAAGAGCCAACGTTGCCTACCCCTGCCCTACACCATTTCAGACAAATGGCTGTCCAGTCTCTTCTTAAAAACTTCCAGTGTTGGAGCATTCACCGCTTCTGGAGGCAGGTTGTTCCATTGTTCTCACTGTCAGGAAGTTTCTCTTCCAAATAGATTGCACTACAAATTCTCAGATGTCTCCATTAGCTCCCCAAACACAAGTCACTCTCAAAAATTGTGTTAGTTAAACTGCCAACTGGCAGAGGAAGTTTGTATGGATTGATCCTTGTGCCAGGGGGGAGATCACAAAAAAATAAAAGAACAAGAAGTTTGTAATCAAGGTAATCACTTCATTGAGCAAATTCCATGATACTGCATTTTGCTAGCTGAAACACTGTACAAATAAACCATAATTAGTTATCATTACATGCACGCTATGATTTAGATTAAGAACGGCAGTAATAGAGAATATGTTGTCTTACAAATGAAAGATGTAAGATATGCATTCTGCTTATCTCCAGCAAACATGAAGCGGGAAAAGAGAAGATTAGAAAGTATATCTTAACCTTATTCAGTTTCATTCCTGAATGCTTGACATTAAATTGTTTAAAACCCAATTCTTTTAAACATTAAGATGAAGAAAAAGTAGTTTACAAGTTCATTCATTATTTTGCAGTAGAAAGATAAATCTCAAGTTCCTTCAGACAATATTCAACTGCAAAGTGATGTAAGATAATGAAACGTACAGTACTTATCTACACTTATCTACAATCTCTACTGTTCTTATGACTGAACGTAGTCTGGGGTCGAGGTGGTAAAGGCTTTCTCGGTGGGCAAGGAGGCAGTGGAGCTTACAATGTCTGGTAGGCAGGAAGAGGGCAAGGATGGACCCTTCCTTGCAGTTCATAGAGCATATCTATAATTATGCAGATAGTCATTTTAGTCTGGAAGATTCGGTCCGTAGGCAAACAACAATAAAACTACTCAGAAATACATCCACGTGTCATTCTTGTTTTGTGCAGTCTGACATCCATCTTGAGACTAAAACTACTCTCTGCATAACTATAGATATACTCTGGGAATTGCTAGGGAGGGTCTGTGCTTGCCATCTTTCTGCCTGCCAGACATTCTGCTGTCTCTACCTTCTGCGAAGCATCCTCTCCCTTCGGAGACTCCAGACTACATTCAAACACACTTTCCTAATTTATTCCAACAATGCTGTTAGGCAGGTTCAGCTGAAGGAAAATGCCAGGTTCCAAACTCTTGGCGAGACTATTATTCTTCCTGGTCCCACTTGTGGGATTTTTAGTAACATATACACACAACCTAACATTGCCAACTTAGATGAATCGCAGTTCTCCTGTCTCTTATTTTACAGTTTTCCCACTTGTCTTTTAGTGTCACGTGAAAGCCTCAAAGACTGGTCTTCAGCCGAGAACTGATGCAAATAATCACAGAAGAAAACTTAACTGGAACTTCCTTGGATGTGTTGAGAATAAGAACAAACCTGGTTACAACCATCATACAAATTAAATGATGGTTTCTATACCATGGAAAGGCTTTTCACACAAGTAGTACTGGAACAAGTAAAAATAAGAAAACAGAACAAGAATTTTCCATGAAGATTTCTTTCCTACCATAGAGACACAGAGAACATGTGGCATTCTTATCCAATAGTTTAACAATAGAATTGTTGCACAGATGTTTAATTTGGCTGCCTCTTTCCTTGCTTGGCGCATTGTCCTGGCCACCTTGTCTCTGCAGAGTCCAGTTCCAACAACTTCTTGGTCATTTTATTCATTGCTGAACTATATTACCTTTATAGCATATTCCCATCCTGATTTTATAAAGTTTATAAACATTTCAGATTTACAGCAGAAAAAGACCATGCAATTTTTTTTTTTTAAAAACTTAAACTATCAGCTAATATAACATTTGGAAGTTTGAGTTCACTGAACATATATGGCGACAAACAGTATCAACTAGGCTTTTGAAATTTATGGAAGGAAAGTCAATAGCTAATGTTATAGCTAATCAATTCTTGCTACTGATATTCAGAGCACTAGGGCACAAAAAACCAGGAAGTACAATACCATATTTAACAGTTTTCTGTATCCTTATGTAGCCTTTTTATTTAAAGCATCTATACCCTGCTTTTCAACCAGAAAGACTTCCAAAGTGGTTTACAAACCTTTTATATATTGTATGTTGTTGTCACTAAAACACTTCTAATATTTATTATTTTAGCTATTTTATGCAGTGCTCTTCTTTAAAAAGTCTTGCAATAAATACCTGTTTTTAAAACCCTAAAAGATGTATTTGGGGTTTTTTTTTTTTTCAACCAGGGACACACTGAAGAGCTGGTAATTCATGATAGTAGCCTTACTTGACCTCCACAGGTATGGGAGATGGTTATTCCAAATCAGCTGCAACAGATTAAACCAGAATATAAGCAACTGTAATATATAAAGTCTACATTACAACTAAGCATTTATCACCAAATTCTTCTGGCCCAAATCCTTCTAATCAGTTTATTAGTTAAAAGTGCTAGCCATTCAAGCATCTTTTAGGTTCCTTCTTATCCCATCTTTTTTTTTTTAATGTGAATTATACTTGCATAATGAGGGATAAAGGAGAAATAACATGGAAAATGCCTGGGCTCTGGTTGCCCTAGTGATGCATGGCTTATCAGCATGGTTGCACTTAAGCATATTATATCCCAAAAGATATTACACAATTTATATGACAAATAGGAAGAATCTATAAATAATGCACAGAAAGAGTAGCTAAAGAGCCTGAAATCATGGCTTTACTGGTGCTGCATTGCAACTTAAGATATATATTTTTTCTACCTTTCAAATACGACAGATAACTCATTGAAATGCTTGGTGGTCCAGAAGATTTTCTGATTTTCTCTTTTTGCCAAATGGTTGCTTTCTTGTAGCTGGAAAAACTATGCAACAAAACCCTTAAAATAACAAGGGCCAGCACTTCATCCCTTCTTATTCACTGAATGGGCAAAGCAGCATAGTAGCTTCTAGATCTGACCCCTTTGCTAAATCAGATCAAGCTTGCCATGCTTGTTATTCTACAGTCAAAATGCACATCCCCACTTATTGCTTTGGAGGTCAAGAGAAAAGCCAGAGACCTGTAATAATTTCAGGACTGGATTTTAAGACTGTCATTCCTATTAAAGACCCTTCCTTTCCAGTTCTTCCAGTGCAGCTTGGATTCGGTAAACTGCTTCTTTCCTTGCTTGGCGCACATTGTCCTGGCCACCTGTCTCTACAGAGTCCAGTTCCAACAACCTCTTGGTCAGCATTTCTTCCAGTAAGCAGAAGTCCTTGTCTGTCTTTTTACCGACAAATTCGTCCACTTCTTCTTCCAACAGTTCAATTCCCTCCATAACTTGTGCAATCTTCTGTATTCCAGGCTGCACGTTTGTTGGAGGCTGTACGTTTATTTTAGAAGCCGATCCACTGTTCATTACAGACGGTTTCCTATGTACATTATCATACAGCTGGGGCTGTGCACTGTACTGCACTTTGGGGTTAGAAGCAGATGGCTTAACATCAACTTGTGCTGGATTGTAGTCATTCGTGGTCCCAGAAGGCAAACTGTTGGCTTCAGGAAGATAACCATGTTGGTTAATTCCTTGATCCATTTGGCTAAAAGAGTCCTAAATCAGAAAAAAAAAAGCAATTTCAACAACTCTATCAATTCCATTCCCCCCCCACCCTGTCTCAAAAATGCTGCAAAAGCAGGTCCTTAGGTGGCCAATGTTGCCAGCCTGCCTCTCTGCATATCTGTAGGATCTTCATGCTCAAGATGTCAGCGCAAAAAGGCTCTAGTACTGTGGATAGGACCTGAACTTTGAACCTGTCAGAATGACACGACAATATGCCATGATTCAATAGCCTAAAACCTAGGTGACCTTTTTATGGGTTCTATAGATTAGATTAGATAACAATTATTGTCATTTTTTCCTGTGGGCACAATGGCACATTAAAAAAATGAAACGTAGTTGCTTCCTCTCAAAGTGTGCACATACATAACATTTAAAACATACTATATACAACATATGTATAGACCTATATCCTTACATATAAGCATACTTACTATAGCATATAAACAGTTTCCCAAAAACAAGACTGTAAGAGCTCACTAGGTTAAGTGCTTCCTTCCTCACACACATACAAAATTGTCAACTGGAAACAGCAATGAAGCTGTAGATGAACATGTAAGCCGAACAGCTAGTACGCTGAAGTTTTGCAAATTTTAAATCTATCAAAGATGAGCATCCCCAATTACTTTTCCAACTAGGTTTCTTTTTAAAACTTAAATTTTATTGTTACCGATTTCTGCAATATGAAAGCATTTCAACTATGATCAAACAAGACTTCTCCAGTATTTTGCCCAAATGCTCTCGGCAAAATATTTCTATATCAATACTTGTTGAATATTAACTCAGAAAGGTGTTGCATCTAATGGGGTTCTTCCTATGATATACTTGTAGGGCACAAATCCTAAAGCAGATGATAAGAAGGGAGTTACTGATCTTGAATTAACAATCCACCAGAAAGAGATAAACTCCTTGTGTATTTAAAAAACAACAACACATACCTTTGGATTGTTATTTGGGGGGTGTAGAGCAGACACATCACTGCTAGGCCAAGATTCTGCAACATACTGGTTCCCTTGCCCTGCTGGCGGAGGGGGCCAACCATAGGGAGGCTGTATTCCATAAACACCAGGGGTCTGCCAAGTTGCATCTTGAAGTCCTGGTTGAGGAGGGGGCGGCCTCTGCTGTGAAATGCTAGGATTGCAATCCCTGTATGGATAGGGTGGGAGTGGAAAGCCTGGGCCCTGCAGAAAAAGGGGGATAGACACTTCCTTTAATCTCCCCAGGAAAACTCCTCACTTAATAAAACATTAAAAGACATTTCTGGTAGCAGTGTTTCCATGGCACTAATTAATACTTTAATAGAAAAACAACGTTCCCCTTATGTGTTCATGCTTCAAAAGGCCTGGTCCTTTTCTGACGGCCACATCCGATTATGGCCCATCCATGCAGGGTGTAATACAGCTGAGGAGGCAATGGCTTGTCCTCCCTTTTCCTTATTCTCATGATCGGGACACATGCCAGCACTTTACAGTAGATGCTTCTCAGCACATGAGCTGAGAATCTTTCAGTATTTGAATGCTCCTTTTCGATTTGTTGTCTCTACATCTCTCATTTAAAAAAAGGGGAGGCAGTAATTGAAACGGATAAAATAATATGGCCTAGAAACCAAGAAAAAAGTGTCAGGCCTCATTTAGGCAGGAAAGCCAGATGAGTGACTTCGTGCCAGTCACTCTTATAGGTTTGTTGTTGGGGAGAGACTAAGAGGCAGGAAGGTGTGTTTGTTGTTCTTAAGCTAACCAAACACACACACACACACACACACACAAAATAATGATTCATATCAGATATTTACTTGTGGAGGGGAGTATCCTGCTTCCTGCCTCCTCACCATGGAGCCTTCAGTTGGATAGTCCGGAGGAGGATAATTCCAGTTGGATGCTGGTGATGGAGCTCTATATATGCTAGAAGATTCTGTGGAGTAAGTGGCAGGAGGGTGCTCTGAAGAATAGTATGTGTTTGATTGTGGGAGGCTGGGATATGGCGGCCCTGCCCCAGGAGCTGGGTATGAAGGTCCATAGACACCATTTGTGTAGGAAGAGTCAATTCCCTGGAAGACAAAAAGAGAAACCATTTGAACCAGTTAGCCTAGCTTAAAGACAAGAATTCTTATTCAAAGACAGTTCCAGAATTATTTGCTTAAGCAGCCTCAGTAAACAAAATGACATCTATTAAGATTATTTTGGCTCTTCAACTTTTAGTTACAGACAATATAGATAGAATGTTGCTTGTGAAACAGCTAAGAAGGAAAGAAAAAAAAAACTAGAACATATCCACTGCCAGCAGTCAACACCCAGATAAGGAGAGATTAACACCAGACAATCAAGCAGAAAACAATACCCTAATCAAGGAGAAAACCACACCCCCACTTTGCCAGAAGAGAAGCTACTATATATAAACAGAGAACAAAGTCCACACTCGCTTGCACTGATGTTATTTAGCTAGTAATGAAATGTTTGCAAGCAATCATCCAAGCTCAGAAAGCACCAAGGATTCCATAGCAAAAGAAGCTATTCTATTTATTACTGTTTGCTTGTTTCTGGTAATAATAAAACAAAATGACCCAGCTGGGAAGATATTAAGATCACTGATACTTCTATATAAAAGAAACTGATTTACGTAGAACAAGAAGTCCTGTGAACCACAATGACAGGCTAATAAGCAATCTAGAATAGATTTTACAAACTGCCATTCACGGTGAAATTTCAGGTGCTAAGATAGCTTCTTAAATTTTGTGCCCAGGTGACAGCTAAATTCTTACAAAATGCAGTACATTATTCCTTTTACTCTACCTGGCCTTGAAGCTCTGATCCAACGGGATATGGATTTGAATACGAAGCTCTTGGAGATGAATTCCAGTAGTTGGGGGCATACCCAGGATAAGGAGGCTGTTCCTACAGGAAGAACCAATACATTCAATTTCTGCAAGTGATTAGGCTCACACCTAGAGTATTTCTAGAATAGTTTTAAAGCTAACTTTTGCAATCAAGGTCAATGTCAAACCATCAGTAGGACGTTCAACAGAATGTTGTTGGGTCAGAGACAATCTTCTTGTTCATCCATGGCTACCAAGCTAAATTCAGCAACATTTGCTGCTTGTACATTTGTTGTAGCTTGTTGTTGTTGCTGCTACAACATCTGCTTGTAGCAACATGTGTGATTTCTGTTACAAGATCCTTATAGCAGAGGAGCCTCTAAAATAAAAAAGTAGTGGACTGACTTGATCAATTCTTGATGACTGTGTGGGACAACTGATACAGCTTTCTTAGCTACAATATAGAAGAGGTTTGCCTCTAGTTTCATCCAAGATGTTTTTCAACTCCACAGTGTAGTTTGCAGCCCGTGTATTCCAGAATTCCAGCCAAGTTAAATGAGGCACAATCGAGGTCCAACAAAATCCACTAGGTGTTGCTATGTGCTTTAACAATTCTAATAAATGCATAACTTGAGTATGACATCATTTTAATAAACGTGGAAGGCAAGCAAGGAAGTCTTGTTTTATTGATGATACCTTAAGACTCAAAACCACGGGCAAAAATAGGATGAGCACATTGTAGAATAGAAGCCTTCCAGTCTTTTTTTTTCAATCTTTTTTATTAATTTTTTTCCCCATATATGTTAATTTTTTCCAATCAACAAGTTGTCTGAAATTTGCTAAATTAATACATATTCAATTCCTAATCCTTGCTTCTTTTCTCTAACCAAGTGTAAAATAAATTCCAAATTTGATAGTAGTCTGTATCTTCTTTGTCTTTCAGCCTCATAGTTAATCTGTCCATCTCTGCACATTCCAAAATCTTCCTGATTATTTCTTCCTCTGATGGCAAAGCTTCATTCTTCCAATATTGTGCAAAAGTTATTCTTGCTGCTGTGGTGATATGTAGAATTAAATCTAATTTCTGCTTATTAGTCTTTTCAGGCATGATGCCTAACAAAAAAAGTTCAGGTTTGAAATCCACTTGTTCATCCAATATTTTTTCTAACCACATATATATATATTTCCAATAAACCTTTGCCTTCTCGCATGTCCACCAAATATGATAATACGTGCCTATATTATGTTTACATTTCCAACATCTCTTCCAGTCTTTTCAAGCTTATATCAGGGAATGGAAAGAGCAGGACTTCCTTTTTCATAATGCAAGACCATTTATATTTCTATGAACGTGCACTGCTATGATTAATAACAAATCCCAATTTCACCTGTAAAAATCAAATCCTGGAAGGGGTTGGGTGGGTGAGAGAATCACAGAACAGATGAATGAAGTCCTTTGCTTTACAGGACTTCCAGTATTACATTTCTGAAATGCTTTACAACATCTTAAAGCTTAGCTCATCTTTTGGATGATCATTACAATACACAAAGAATTAGTAACTTGTGGTGTTAGGTAAATGTCTACATACTACATTCATGTAAGGATATTATAATAATCTGACAGGAATGATCTGGAAATAGTGTTTATATAACAATGGTTTCTTCCAAGCAACGACTAGAACAGGGGTTCTCAACCTTGGCCACTTTAAGACTTGTGGACTTCAACTTCCAGAATTCTGGGAGTTGAAGTCCACAAGTCTTAAAGTGGCCAAGGTTGAGAACCCCTGGACTAGAAAATCTGTAATTTTCAAATGACAAGAGGTATAAACAAGGAACATATCAGAATAATCAATACGACTCCAAACAATACCTAAACACAAACTTAGAAATGTTTAAGCGTACCCTAAGTACGATAATCTAAAATGTATTTATGATTCAAATAAGTTACTCATACGGTATCTTTATTTCAATTACAGATAGTTCTCGAGTTACAATCACAACTGAGCCCAAAATTTAAGTTGCTAAGTGAAACATTTGTTAAGCAAGTTTTGGCCCACTTTATGACTGGTTGTTAAGTGAATCTGGCTTCCCCATTGACTTTGCTTGAAAGAAGGCCTCAAAAACTGATCCCCTGTAGTCGTCATAAATATGGACCATTTGCCAGGCATCTGAATGTTGATCATGTGACCATGGGAATGCTGCAATGGTCGTAAGTGTGAAAAACAATGTTTGAACAGTCACTAAATGAACTGTTGTACATCGAGGACTACCTGTATATAACAGTGATTCAGATAGTAATCCTAAATCCTCTAAAAAAAAGAGCCTAGTTCCCTCTGAAACACCAACCAAATTACTACGGTACTGCATAAACTTTGTGGATCTCCATTTACTCTTATAGAGATTGAGACTGACCCGTATTTTTTAGAAATGGAAGAGTTAAGATGCTGCACAATGTTGTGCGTGTGTTGGGTACTTATTTTTAATGTTTTGATATTTTGTATATGTTGTGAGCCGCTCCGAGTCTCCGGAGAGGAGCGGCATACAAATCAAATTAAATAAATAATAAATAAATAAATAAAATATCAAGAATTATAAATACAGGTTTATAAAAGTACCATCCTCCTTTCCTCAAGAAAAACAGTGTCAGCTCCTATCCATTTTTCTTTAACCAATACAATTTCCACCTTACAGTTTATGAGGCTTCTTAATGAACTGTTTAAACTTAGATATTTTGCACTGGTAATCTTTAACCATCAGTTGCAAAATATCAAAGTCTTTCAGGACCTATTTCACTGATTGAGCTACAAAGTGATATCAAAACACAATTTGGAATCATTATGTTTTTACATTTTTAATATCTGTTGGTATTTGTGATGCACTAAAAATAACATTGGTAAACCTATGTTTTATTTAATAATCACCAGGGGAACACCTTTCCTTTTACACTTAGGCTTACTATTTACTGAACGGCTGCCAGGAGTGACTAACAAAAAGCAGGCTTTATATTAACTCTCTTCAGCAATCAAGCTAATTAAAAACTTTGCCTGAAACTCTTATTCACAGCCTGTCAAACTGTCCAAGAATTTACAGAATGCAAGTATAGTTTGTCATCTCTCCTCAATGTGGTTTAACTGGAAGCATACTTATTTAGTTCTTAAAATTTCAGAGACTAAAATGCTTTCCCAGAAGAAGTTAAAAATAAGACAAAATATTGAGTTTTAAAACACATTAAAGTTATTTCTATTCCAACATTAAATTAAGGTGTCAAGAATTATAGTAATAACATTGTATTGCTCTATTACATTCACTAGTTTCACTAACTGATGCTTAAGGCTATCTCATCTCTAATTGGAGGCACATCTCCTGCCAGTTGTTTGTATTAAAACTAATCTCCAAGAAATAGAAATTCAGATCATACCCCCTCCTTGTTGTTAAGAATTTTCTAGGTGTTAAAGTATATTAGATAAGTGTTCACAGTTTAGACTTAGGATTTCTTTGTTATTCAATCAGAATCTTTATCCCTCTTTTGTAAATCCTTTCTTGCTACAATCTCAATTTTTAAGCTTGGGAAAAAGCTAGGGTATAATGAACTAAAAACATTTGCTTCAAAACAGTGTCTTTTACACAAATATAATAATAATTTTTATTTTGCGATCACAGACCAAAATACCTTTTACACAATACTACCACTATGAACTACTACTTTTTAAAACCCTATTTGAATCTGCTTCAATATTTTGAAGACTATGACTCAAGTTCAAAAAACAGAAAAACAACTACTTTAAAAAGGAGCCAGCTAATCACACCCAAGCTTTGGAAATAAGCTCTATTTGCCATGCAATATAATCATCAATAAAAGAACCTTCTAGGAATACAAAATAGTTAAGGCACTTAATAATTTCTCAGCGCCTACCTTCATGACACAGAATACAGAATTGTTAGAGAGAGCGTGGAGCGTTTTTACTGTACACAGCCCTAAAAGACTAAACAAAATGGAGTTGGTTTATTTTATGGCTTTCCCCCCAGATTTATGCAGCGGTGCCTCCCTCCTCTAAACGTTGAATGTGTTAGCCAGCAAGTCTTTTTCCAATATAGAAAAAAAAGCATCCTCCAAGAACATTTCCCGAGTCCCTGGGCTCCATTTTTCAAGAATTAAAACCTGTACAGTTTTCCGGGGGGGGGTGCAGAGGGGACAGACAAGGACAACAAATTCTAGATAGGAACAAGATGATGACATTTCCTGAGAAGTGGGGAGAAAGGGGAGGAGAGTGGTGAAGGAAAGAGAAGAGGGAAGTAGGGAAGAGAAGAAAAGGAGAAAGAAGGTAGAGAAGAAGCAGTGTGGATACAGTGAAAGGGGAAATGGGCAAGCAGCACCAAAAGTCCTGTGTATGTATTTATTTCATTTTATTAAAAGTATCTTATATAGGAATGTAAAAAAAGAATGTATGTTAAGGTCTCATAAATATCACGAGTTTGGAAAAATAAAAAATGTATAAAAGGAAAAAAAAGAGGATGACATTTCCTATAGCACTTACCATTTTCTTCACTTCTAGCCAACCCGGAAGTATTTTTTTCCTCTTTTTTTTCTTAGCCAAACCAAGGGAAGGTTTGGTTATGGCTCAGCTCCGGCGTGCGGGCACTCGGTGCGGGAGGAGGAGGAGGAATGCATCAGCCAGAGTTAGCTAAACAATCATTTAAGAAACAAAAAAACCAAAATGCGGAGGGGAGGAAAGAGACGAGCAAACTGGACAGGCTTCGTCTCACTTCCTCCTCAAAGTAGGCGCAACAGACTAGAAGCACGTGGTAACACCCGGTGGGGGGGGTTAGGGCAAAGGCGACGCAGACGGTGGCCTGAGGGGGTCAATTACGTAACATAGCGTTAATAACTGGAAGAGGGGGGGAAAAATAAAAGAGTATGAATTGGGCCGTTACCTGGGAGCCGCCGTGAACAGGTCTCTGCCCGCTGCCGCCGTGCTGGGCACACCTAAAGGGTGCCCTGTCCCACGGTGGCGGCGGAGGCTCCGGCTCAGGCCGAACTCGTTCCACTTCCGTTCCGCGTAGCCTCCTCAGCGCCGCCGCCATTACGGACTCTCAATTAGCGTTTATTTATTTTTTATTTTTTCCCCCCTTTGTAAATCAATGCGCCTGCGCACCAGGCGACCAATCACAATGATCAACACACCTCTTCGGCTTCGATTGGCTGCTTACGATATTCCCGGATGTGGGCAGAGCGGTAGGGTTTGACTAACCTAAAGGAATTAAATGCTGCTGCTGACGTCAATAAGCGAGGACCGCTCCCCAACGTCACGGGAAATGATATCCAATCAGCAAGCCTGGTTGAAAGAAAACTTTCAATTAACTCTTAAAGCGCCGGGGGGGAAAAGAGTTTGTTTAGTGCCCAGATGAGAAATGTGCCTCTCTCTCTCTCTCTCTCTCTCTCTCTCTCTCGTCGCTTGTTATTCATTTTACATAGCAGAATTTGCCTTCAAACTTTATTTTGAAAGAGGAATATTGTCATGGGTGGAGCATAGTTTATTCCACAAATTTAATAACAAATCTGCAGGGCCAATGGAGAGTCCCCATCAAAACAAGACTGGGGATAAAACAGAAATTAAATAATATTGTACAGGTTGCATAACTCAGAAGAGAACTTTGAAAGGGATGTTATGCCCAGGAATAGTTATTACTTTCTTTTAAATAGGTTTAAAATATAGACTGTCTCTACTGTATGTGTTAAGGAAATTCAGCACGTGTTCAGTTAACGGAATTTGCAGTGGTATTTGAAGCCATTTTGATCGTTACCTATATATCTGGAAGGGCAAAGGTTAGAAAAACTGCATTTGCAGTCAGGGCTTTCTCAGTCTTAACAAAGTCAACCACAATAGAACGAATGACATACAAATATTGATGTTTTTCACGTATTTTATCCTTAAAATGAGTAGCATACTGTACATATCTTTACATCAGTGATAGATCAGTATAAATATCACAAGCATTTAGCAATAATAATACAATCTATAAGATACAAACGAGACCTGAAAGCTAGGATTATTAACATAATACTGTAATATAAAGCACTATTTTAAATAAGAATTCTTAGTACCCTTAATACTATTGAAAAAGTGAGAATAAAAACAATAGAGCCAGTTTAATGTAATTTTAAGGCAGATTACTGGGAGATTGTCAGTTCAGGTCCCACCTTAGACCCAAAGCCAGCTAGATGACCTTGGGCCAGCCCCTTTTTCTCAACCTTAGAAAAGAGACAAACCTCCTTGTGAGAAATCATGCCAAGAAAACTGTAGGTAGTAGTCCAGGCAATCACCTGGAGTAGAATAATATAAGAGCAAATGGATAAAATGAATGTTCAATAATAATCCAAGGTCACCCAGTGATCTTCAGGCTGAGTTAGGATCCTGCAAGCTTACCGATAGATCATAATTTTGGAACAGGGATCATAGATCATTAACGACGGGTTTATTGAATGAAACACATTAGCTGGACTCCCACGGACTACAGACCAGAGCATAGCAGGCTTCCCACAGCAAACCAGGTTTGCACGTGGTTTGCTGGCCCCGCTGCAGCCAAGGCCAACTCCCGGAGCTGGTGGTTTCTGAGCCAACTACCCTAAGCGAACGTGGGCCAGGTTTACTAGGGTTCCCATCTCGCGCAACCCTCTATGCATTCAAAACGGATGGTCCGGGTTCCCCACGGCGCAGCCCAGCTGCTTTCCCGATCCCCGCCCTTGATTGCGCTCCAGCCAGCCAGCCAGCCAGCCGGGTGCGGCCGCTCCCGACCCCTCCGCCCTTCCCTGGCCGCTTATTTAAGGGTCGAGGCCGGCGGCGCCAGCCTCTCTCCTGGGAACTCCCCTGCGCACCAAGCCGCCGCCGGGCGCGGGTCCCTTTTTGTCTCTCCACCCCGCCGGAGCTTGTGCTTCCGGACCGGGCGGGGAGAGGCCAAGAGCAGGTTCCGCTTCTCCCAGGGCCGATGCGGGAGGCGCAGCTTCCGCTGCGTCCGGGGGAAAAATGAATTACATGCCGGGCACGGCCAGCCTCATCCAAGACATCGACAGTGAGTAGCGCGCTGGGCGTCCCGGCTCTGCGCGGGGTCCCTTTGCGCCCGGCGGGTGGCTCCTTCTAAGCAAACAGGTCGTCTCCTCCTCCTCCTCCTCCTTTTTCTTCCTCCTCGGTTTCAGACCAGCTTTCTTTCCATCTCCCTCCTCTATAGACAAATGCCTTCGCTTTAGGAAATGGCATGGCACTGCTTGAATTGCCGCCTGCCCTGCAACCATGCTGGCATGCACGCATGCATGCATGCATGCATGCTTGCATGGCCGCAGCAGGCTGGGGTTGGGCCATGAATACTAAGGGGGTGAAAAAAGGAAAGAGACCTCTCCCCCCGCCCCCTCCCAAAAAGAGAGGGGTGGAAAGCTACGTTCCTTCGGCGTGGCCGAATTCGGTTTGAAGGATTTGCGGCTGGCGAGCGTTCCGTATTGTAACAGGACTCCCTCTCTGTTTTGGAGGATGTGTGGAGGATCTCTTGGCACTATTTTCCTGGGGTTTTGGGTTTTTTTTTTTAATTTCCGCCTTGGAAATGGCTTGTGAAGGCTTTAACCTGACTTTCTGTGCCCTCTCCCCCCCCCCGAGCAAGTTAATTGTAATCATTGTTAATGGGATAACCTACACTTGGGGAGTTTTGCACAACGCCCTAAGTTATAAGCCATAGTTTCAAAGCTACTGGAAGGGTTGAAGCCTAAACTTACTACCTACCTACCTACCTACTACCTACCTACAGGAGACACTGAAATATCAATCAGGCAACCCTGTTTTACACTAGTCTGATATTTTGCATGATGGCTCCCTTAAATGATATATTTCTGAATGGCTTTTAAAGGTAGTTTATTTTTCCGGTGCTGGCCAAAAGATAACCACACTTTAGATATATTTCTTATATAATTACCTGAATCACAAAATAGCCATCTATATCAGAGGTCCCCAACCTTTTGGGCACCAGGGACCGGTCCGTGGAGAGAGGTTTTTCCGCAGATCGGAGGGTGTGTGGTTTTGTGTGCTGCCTACATCCCGCGGATGGGGCTTTGCTTGTTTGTGCAGACCAGTTGCTGGTATGCCACAGACCGGGGTTGGGGACCCCCTGATCTATATTTTAAGACTAGTATGTTGTATATATGCAGTCCATATGGTAACTTTATGCTACACTTTGCAAAAGAACCCCGGAACTCTGAGCTGAGTAAACCATAGTTTATGTGTTATAAGCACAGAATATGGCAGACTGCTACGGTATCACCCAGCCTTTTAACCTGGTGTGAACTGGGGAGTTTTCAATTAACTTAGAGTGATTGAGGAAGAAAAAGCAAATCCAAGCAATAAAAATCAAACCCAAAGAGGCTAATTGGATCCCTGCACTTCTGTGCTTTTACAATGAATATGATCATTCTTTATAATTCCAAATAGCAAACCTAAATGACAAGCATTTTTTGTAGAAAACAAAGACACATAACTAATATATTTTGGAAAACTCCAAGACTTATAGACTTTCAGAACTGTAGAAAAGCTGATTCAACTCTCTAAAAGGCTTGGTTTTTGCAAATTAATATGATTTTTCTTTTTTTTCCCCCTTCTCCAGAGAAACACTTGGTCCTCCTTAGAGATGGCAGAACACTGATTGGATATTTACGCAGCATTGATCAGTTTGGTATGCCACCTTTATCTTTCCATTTATGTACTCTTGGGTGGTCCTTTGTGCATCTAGTACTTTGCCAAAGCTAGGAGTTGGGAAGAAAAAAAAAAGTATTGAGGAAAGAACTTTACTGTGAATATACTTAATAGCACTTATTACTGATAGAGTAAATTAATGGGTTTTATAATGTATTTTAATATTGGATTTCTTTATGTTAGTATTCATGTTGTGAGCCGCCCTGAGTTCTTGGAATAGGGCAGCATAGAAATCTAAATAATAATAATAATAGTAATAATAATAATACCTATATAGAGTCAGTTTGGTGAAATGGTGGAGATACCAGGATACTGGGCAATGTCAGTTTTAGTCCTATCTTAGACACTAACCCAGTTGGGGTTTCTCTTAGACCTAGGAAGGAGGCATTGGCAAACCACTTGCAAAAAAATTGCCAAGAAACCTGCCAGGATTTTTCCATGAAGACCCCAGACATCAAAACCGACTCAAAGGAGAAAATGAAGAATTTCCTGGATTAAAATCAAGATAAATGAGTCTTGAAAATTCTTAGGGTACCTTCAAAACAAATGGTAGCAAATAAATTGGCAGCAAATAAAGTGTTATTCTGCCTTTGCTGCAGGAGTTCAAAGCAGCGTACATGGAATTCATTCCTCATATCTTTTTTTCCTCAATAACCCTGTAGAATTTTGCTCTGTGGCCTCTGGGGAAAAGCTATGGTTCAGAAGTCATCCCAGGCTCTCCCAAGCTTAGTTTTCATGCAGTATGTACTGTTCTAAACCATCAGTTGACCAGAAAGATCAGTCAGAAATCTGAGTATCCAACACTGATTAATATAGCAGTGGATTAGTGTGAACTGAAGGAAGAGAACTGTGTTCCAATAGCCTTTTTTCCTCAATAGAGAACATCCCAAAATACCATATCACTGGAACGCAGCAGCAAATAAATTTATTTTCAAAAGCAAGAGTGACTTTTGAGAAGCAGTCTTCTCCCCTTTAAAATCGGTACCTGGCATCGGACCAGGTTACTTACGGGACCGTCTGCTGCCCCATGAAACCCAGCGACCGGTTAGGGCCCACAGAGTCGGCCTTCTCCAGGTCCCGTCAGCCAGACAGTGTCGCCTGGCGGGGCCTAGGGGAAGAGCCTTCTCTGTTGCGGCCCCGGCCCTCTGGAACCAACTCCCCCCGGAGATCCGTATTGCCCCCACCCTCTCCGCCTTTTGCAAATTATTGAAGACACATCTTTGCCGACAGGCCTGGGGCAGTTAACACCTTGCCCCAGCCAGTGCATGTTTGTTTTGCATGTCTGTTTTTTGGATGATTGGTTTTTAATTAAGGGGTTTTATAACGTATTTTAATGCCAGATTTCTTCATGTGAGTATCCATGTTGTAAGCCGCCCTGAGTTCTTGGAATAGGGCGGCATAGAAATCTAATTAAATAAATAAATAATAAATTGTGCTACTAAAATTCAGCTTTGCCACAGAGTTTGATTTTCAGCTGTTAGCTGTTAATTCAGGCTTTCAGTACTGTACAGGATTACACAAAAGTCCAGTTTGCTGCTGAACTCTGCTGTGCCGCTAGAGGGTAGCAAATACTACAGAAGATCAAGACTTAGGCATGCCTCTAATTGGGTTTAGAGAGCTTCACTTGGACACTCTGATTGTACGAATCAAAAAAGTACCGTAGTTTCTGTTCTTAAATTAGAAGTGCATTGCTGTGGGGCTGTTTATCAAGCTTGTTTTTCTTTGTGCAGATGGGAAACATCTGTAAAAAGAAAAACAGGCTTAGAATACCAACTCACATATAATCCCCAGTGTTGTATACAACTATTTTAGAGCTTAGGCTAGTTCCGGTATACTAAGAATTGAACAAAAATAACAAGAGCCGGGATCGACCCAACTCTCCGATTTAGTTCAGAAGTCTGTATTTTTGGCAGAGGCCCAATTGGCCGTTGTCATTCTTTCTCTCCATTTTAACTTTTCTCTCCTGTGCTGCAGAAAGTTGGAAAGAAATTATATAGAGAGACATGGGATTTTAATTCATACATCCGTAAGCAGGATAATTGTCTAACACAGTGGTTCTCAACTTTTTTAATGCCGCGACCCCCAACCGGTCGTAAGTCGAGGACTACCCAACCGGTCGTAAGTCGAGGACTACCCAACCGGTCATAAGTCGAGGACTATTTCCCTGCCCGGGAGCGCCGCGCATGCGTGGTGCCGCCCCCTGCGCCGGCCGAGGCGTAGCTGGCAAGGGGCAGCGACGGCGCAGGGCGACCACTGGCTGGGCCACCAGCTGGCCCAGCCCAAGGGAGGTAAGGCACCTGCCGGGCCCCATGCACACCAGCAACCCTCCCTGCGCCCGCTGGCCTCCCGCCCCCCACCCCTGGCCCTCTTTTACTTACATTTTTAGTAGTTGCTCAGCAGGGAGGGGTGGAAACTTCTAGACAGCTCACCTTCGCTGCAGACAACTTGCAGCACCGTTTACAGACTGGGACTTTTGGCGGGCTCAGCAGGGCAGAGACAGCCTGGACAATTCCTATTGGCTTTTGAAAGCCAATAGAATTAGACTCTATTCAAGAGAGTCTATTCTATTGGCTTTCAAAAGCCAACAGAATAAGAGGGAGTAGCACAGCTAAGGAAAAGGGGGAAAAAATGGCAGACTGCATTGTTTGGCAACCCCCGTGAAATGGTCGTTCGACCCCAAATGGAGTCGCGAACCACAGGTTGAGAACCGCTGGTCTAACAACTGAGCAGAATAGGACAAAATTGGGTGTAGGATGAGAAGCTGCTAAAAGAAATACTGAGTTTGAAAATGGACTAGAACAAATGGGATTGCAGAAGAAAAATGGTTTTCTACCATTATTAGCTGCTGTGGACATAGGACTGAAAGCTGTTCCTGTGCTTCCCTATGTAAGCATCCCCACAAACGCAACAGAAATGGAGAGCAAAAACTCAGATGCAACATACATTGTCTCAAAGGTGCTTTTTCACGAGGCAACTGAGCTTTCTTTGTTTTCCCTTGAAGATGTTTCTCTTCTCATCCAAGAAGCTTTTTCTGCTTTGACTGGATGGTGGGGATTGGAAGGATCTATATTCCTTGCAGACAGCTGGTCATTTGCATTCTTTTAGAGAGTAGTTGAGGCCATCTGGAGGTTTATCTCTGTCCTCAAGGTCACCTGAGTAGTGAAAAAGAAAAAGTCCAGTTGCCTCTTGAAAAAGCATCTTTGAGACAACCATGACTTGGGTGACTGAGAAACTCCATAGACATTTTGCAACATACATTTACTTTACATTTACAGAAGAAAATGTGGATGCCTCCTGTGGACACACTAGCTCAGTGGTGGCGAACCTAGGGCACGGGTGCCAGAGGCGGCACTCAGAGCCCTCTCTGTGGGCACATGCGCCGTCACCCCAGTTCTAGGCCTTCAGCTGGGTTTTATAAAACCTTTTCACTTTAGGCCTCCGCCGCCGGGTGCAAAAAAAAAAAGGTTCAATCAATCGGTCAATTTCAACTTCTCGCAGGGAAAAAAAAAGATCTCGCAAAGTTGGAATTGATTGATTGAACTTTTTAGTCCCACCCAATCTGCCGTTACCACCGCAGCCATGCCCAGCCAATGGGCCACACCCACCCGGCACTCCACGATGCATAAGTGGGTTTTGGGTTGCAGTTTTGGCACTCAGTCTCTAAAAGGTTCGCCATCCCTGCACTAGGTAAAGGGCTTGGAAAGAATTACAGAAGCCATGTTCTGTATGGTTTCCCTACCTTATTCTTTAATTTATAATGGTTTATAATCTTGGTAGGGGTTGACCAGAGGAACAGAACTGAAAGTATAATGTGCCCATTTTCTGGAATGAGAAAAAGCTGTGGTGTTTGTATATTTCTGTTAATATTTGATATAGGGTCACGGAGCAGAAGTCTGAAAGGTTCATTTCTCCCCAGATGGGGAATTACTAATGCTTGTCTGCAAATAATCAAATCCCACTAGTGGTTGGGTAGGCATACCGTTATTGTTGCATTTGTCCACATCTACAAGTAAACCTGCAAATAATTGCAAGTGAGCCTGTACTAGTATGCTCTGGTTTGGATTTAAAGCTAAAAAAATATTTTGGGATTAGCACACACACGGCACATCTGTTGGAATCTCCTTATAGAATCTGCAGGTTTTTCCTGGGCTTACGCAGTAGTTGTGCAAACCCAGGAAAATCATACTAGTTAAGGAGGCACTGACATGTATACTTGAAGCACCTCGTTTCACCCTTTCACTTTCTTCTTAACTCAAATGCATTTTTTTCATGGCATTGTACGAGCCCAGAGAAAGATACAACTGCTTAACTGCCAAAGATGTAGGATGCATGCCTTTGGCTTCGGATCCAATATGTATGATATATAGCTTTGATTTTTCTGAACAATGCCCAGCATCCTGCAATTTCATGGACAGCAAGCCCCCCTGCCCTCCATCCAGCCTGGAAGATGATGATGCTGATTCGTTTGTAGGCTAGTCAATTTTGTAGGTGGGCTGAAAGAATGGGCAACATTGTTCAGTTCTCAGTATGTTCAATTACATGCATGAAAACCCTGCACATCTTTGGCTAGCAGATGAGTTTGTGTTACATGCCAGACTGAGTTCGGATTTGCATGTCTCTGTACATAGACTTCCTGATGGGAAAATAAGGAATGTCAACTGAGTTTTTGAATTTGCTATACATACAACTGTCCGAACAAAGACAACTACTCAATGGGAAAGCATAGAGAAATAGACAGTTGGATCTGCAACTTAGTCATTCAGTCAAACAAGCACTCTGTGCAACTGCAACTGTGCTTATCTTCCTTCAGCCTTCCTTTCCTTTACAGATCTAAAAAGGTCATTAATGCAGAGGGTGGCTGTAAAGTTACTTTTTCATCTTAAGCGTGAACAGTTGCTAAACGAGTCAGTAGCTACGCAAGGACTACCAATGGTATATGCTTCCTTATGGCACATCTCTCCAAATGAACCATTCTTTGCTAAGGCTTTACTTGTAAATGGCCACATTTACTTTCGTGATCCTATAATCTCCTGATTACCAAGCTGGGAAGCTTTTGTAAAATGGGGCTTGTTAAAAAACGACGGATTGTTCTCAGATCACCACAACTGAATGCTGGCGGTGTGTACTCTTGGATTCACAAATGGTGCTAATGGAGAATTTTTAATTCTGACTTAAATGGAATGTCGCTTCAGCTATTTTGTTCTATGACTTAGAATAGAACACTCCACCTATTTTGTTTGATTGAATAGACTCCAGCTATTTTGTTTATGACTTAGAGTGTTGTATGAACTGTGGATTATTTAACAAATGTGCAAACACACTCTCTGAGCTTGGTTGGTTTTTTTGTTAGACACTGATGATGTCACCTAGTTGAAGTAATGAAATGTCTACAAGAAAACAACCAAGCTCCAAGAACAAAAAGGACCCCTAATGTCAACCCTGAGCTACAAATATTCTGCTTTACTGGCAATCTAAGTTACATATATGACAGTGCTGTGTCTTTTAGGGACATACCAAAATCAAAATGAAAGACCATTAACATTTGCAAAAAGAACTATGAAGCAGTGTAAATTATCTCATTGTGCATGGATGAATAAAATAAGGTGAAGATTCATTGCTTACATGTTGGAAGAAGAGAAGGGTCCCACAAGTGCTAAATAGAAATAAGGCTTCGAATGCCAGACAAAGGGGAAATATTTGCTAATTACCATAGTATTTCGTTACCTCTTTAGAATGCACAGAAATGCAAAGGGGGAAGGTTGCAAACTCTTCTTTTACAAGCAGCCACACATTTCATCACTGTTTCCATCTTTGTTTCCTTCCTTCTCCGTGCACCTGCAGCAAATCTGGTGTTGCACCAAACAGTGGAGCGCATTCACGTGGGCAAAAAGTATGGTGACATCCCTCGCGGCATCTTCGTAGTCAGAGGCGAGAATGTTGTACTCCTGGGAGAAATTGTAAGTCACCAACTTTTTTTTTTCTTTCAAATAATGCAGATTTCTGCCGGCCTCTTGGAGCAGAATTCTGGGAGTTGAAATTCTTACATCTTAAAGTTGCCATGTTTGAGAAACGTTGGTACAACTTCATTCTTAATTGACATTAGCTGATCTAAATTGGGATTACGGGCACTTGTAGGTTAATTCCTCTGGAGAGACCACAAGATTGGGGAAGGATTTTTAAGGATTTTTTTTTTATTCTTTAAAAAAGTAAAGGTTTCCCTGTCGGCCGTGTCAAATTCTAGGGCACTGTGCTCAGCTCTGTTTCTTGGTTGAGGGAGCCAGAGTTGTCCAAAGACAATTTCTGTGGTCATGTGGCCAGGACAGTTATGTGCCAAAGGTGCACAGAACACTGTTACCTTCCCACCAAAGTGGTACCAAATTATCTACTTGCATTTGCATGCTTTTGAACTGCTAGGTGGGCAGGAGCTGAGGCGAGGACGGGAGCTCATCCTGTTGCGTGGAGCTCAGGTGTCAAACCCGGACTGTCAGCTCTCCAGCTAACAAACTCAGTGTCTTTAACCGCTGAGTCATCACCCCTCCTCAAACACACTTTTTTCTTTATTCTTATTCTTTCTTGTATGATAAATAAAGAATAAGAATGTATGTCATGTATGTGTTTCACTGTGTTTCACTTTGAGAGCGGGCAGTTAAATTTCTTTTTTGATGTGTGCCGTTGTGCCCACAATAAAAAAATGACAACAAAGGTTATCTTATCTTAAAAATGGTATCTTTTATAACCGGCGTATAGTTGAGGCTTGATGTGAGGAGTGAAAAATGCTTACCAAACCAGACGTTTATAAAGATTAACACTTAGTGATGTATACCAGGTGCTATGAAGATTGATGCATACTATGATTGCATGTTCAATGCTGATTGTATGAATGTAGATAGACCATATATAAGAGCTGTATTTTCAGGTCTTATGAGGACAGCTTATTAATATGAGCCCAGATTTAATGTTGACTGCTTTAATATTGGAAAAGCGTACTGAATTTCTACCTCAGGATACTGAATTTCTACCTCAGGATCTTTTGTTAGGGATCATAAAAGATTGCACTACTACTGAGACGAATTTACGAGTTGTATTGCAGGATATATGATGATTGCCTTTTAATATGAACTTATGTTTAATGTTGATGGTTTTAATAAAATAATTTTTAAAAAAATGGTATCTTTTGGTGCATTTTTAATTGAGAATTGTTTGATAAGGTGGAATAGAATAGAGGCGCTGAACATACCTGTACAAACCTAGAATTAAGAAGAAATTTACAACTAATCAGTGGAACAACTTGCCTCCGGAAGTTGTGAATGCTCCAACATTGGAAGTTTTTAAGAAGAGATTGGACAACCATTTGTCTGAAATGGTATAAGGTTTCCTGCCTGAACAGGGGGGTTGGACTAGATGACCTCCCTTCCAACTCTGTTATTCTATTCTGTTCTACTGTATTCTGTTCTGTTCTATTCCTGTTCCTGGCATATGTGTTTTGTGTTTCAGAAGAAATTGTTGTTTCTTCCCAATTACCAGCCCTGAAATATTGATGCTTTTTTTTTAATTGCAGGACCTGGAAAAGGAAAGTGACACCCCTTTGCAGCAAGTCTCGATAGAGGAAATCTTGGAAGTTCAACGGGTAGAGCAGCAAACGAAGCAAGAATCGGAAAAGTTGAAAACGCAAGCGCTGAAAGAACGTGGCCTCTCCGTTCCGAGGGCTGATACACTAGACGAATACTAAGTATTTACCTGAACTGTCTCCCAAAGATTGAGGAGAATGTGTACTGAAGCACCCAAGAGATGGACAACTATTTTTTTTTATTATTATTATTATTTCAGATTCCTTCCCCCCCTCCACCTTCAAGGGCAAAAAACAGTTGGATCACCGTGACTTAAACTGTAGTTCTTCCCATTTCACCCCCCCCCCAAATCATTATTTTTGAAGATTAAATATAATCCAGCATGAATGAAGCAGCTGTAAAAGAATGCTGGTTTAGGACCTTTTGTTTGTTTTTTGTAACGCAGGGATGACTTATGGAAGAAGTGGGGGAAGGAACACTTTCTAACCTGTAAATAAAAGGTGATTCCAAACACTGCTTTAAGGCAAGGTGGAAGCAATACTGAGAATTTGTCTTTTTTTTTTCTTTTTTAGTCACCAGGACTATTGTCTAGGGCAGGGGTGGGAAACCTTGGCTCTTTTATGACTTGTGGACTTCAACTTGCAGAATTCCTGAGCCAGCCAGGTGTTGAAGTCCACAAATCATAAAAGAGCCAAAGTTCCCCACCCCTGGTCTGGGGGGGGGGACAAAGAAATGACAGGAAAAAAAATACTTTTCTCAACTGGGCTGATGGAGACTTTAAAACCTCAAACAGGGAGAAGGTTTGACCAGAACAGTTGACTTATTCTTGTTTGTGAAGTTCTTGGTGGTTTCTGAGCTTGGTTGTTAGCTTGCAGATGTTTCAGCTCCGGACCAGGTAATATCACTGATGAAGATGTAACATCTGCAAGCAAAAAACCAAGCTTAGGTGTAGCACCCAGAATTCCATAATTAAACCCTGAGCTATTGCTGAGGGGTGCTTGGTGCTCTGTGAGCTTGTTTTCTTCCAGATGTTTCATTAGCCTAACAAGGTAACGTCATCAGTGCTAGTAAGGAGTGTTGTTTGCTGTCGGTTTATATTCTGGTGTCTTGCCTGTCTGTGTGGGGCAGTCTTAGGGATTCTTTGATTGGACTGTTTACTAATGGCTCTTTTGCAATTTCTGGATTGGGGTATTGCTTTACTTGATCGTTGGTCTGAAGGTTATTTGTCTGAATCTTATTTGTAAGATTGCAGAATAGGGCCATGGAGGTCTTCTAATCCACCCTCCTGCTCAAGTAGGAAACCCTATACGGTGGTCCAATCTCTTTTTGGAAACCTCCAGTGATGGAGCATCCACAACTTCTGGAAGCAAGCCATTCCGCTGATTAATTGTTCTCAGTGTCTGGACATTTCTCCTTAGTTCTAGTTTGAATCTCTTCTTGATAAACTTCCATCTGTTACTTCTTGTCCTGCCCTCAAGTGCTTTAGAGCAGGGCTTTTCAACCAGTGATACGGGTACCACCTGTGGCACATTGGCACCTAGCAGGTGGTACACGACCATCCTAGAAAAGGGGTAGCGGGGGAGGGGAATGAGCGGAACCGGTGGCAGCACCGCACAAGCCTGAGCGAGAGACGGCTGGAGCTGCAGGGCTGTCAGAGCTCAGCGGAAGCGCCAGGAACTGGGCGCTGATCCTGCCACTTCTGAGCCCAGAAGAAGCGCCAATCAGCTGGAATGTTGCAGCATCTCCAGGGTATTGTGATTTACATTCAGATGCTTGGCAACTGATTCATATTTATGACGGTCACAGTGTCCCAGGGTCATGTGAAGTGACCAAAACCTGCTGCAATCACCCAGCAGACGGGGGGAATAAAAACCAAACACGCCACCCCACCCCCGCTGCCAATCCTCAACAGAAATGCTCACAACAATGAAAACCTCGGACAGGAGGAAGAGCGCCACCGGGTGGGCAGGCAGATGTCTTGCTCGGCTGTGGCTTGGGGGGCACTTTTTTCAGTGCCACTGTAACTTCGAACAGTCACTAAGCGAACTGTTGTAAGTCGAGGATTACCTGTACTACATCACTTTTTTCCTTTTGGGGGGGGGCTCATCAAGTTTTTGGCACCTTGCTAGGTGACTGGTGGTACTCGAATATTGCCATATCCTAAAAGTGGTACAATGGGTGAAAAGGTTGAAAAGCCCTGCTTTAGAGAATAGGTCACCCCATCTTCTCTGTGACAGCCCCTCAAATATCAGTAGACTGCTATCATGCAGAGACTTCAGCAAGAGCCAAACGTTGATTTTATTTGGGAAAATGGACACGTCTCCTTGCAGTCTGTTACTTGGTGCAGCAGGCAACGAATGTCTACTTGAAAGGTGTGGTTTTTGGTTTCTGAAAATCAGTCATAATTAATCTGCAGAAGTAGCTTGAGAACGAATAAGGTCTTTGGGAAGCAAAATGCATCGTAGTTTTCTTTAAGCAGTGGTCAAGATGTTGCCCACATGGCAATAGTGATGGCAAAAGATCTTTTGGGATTGAGATAGGAGGAAAAAAACCTCTTCCTTTCACAGATTTTTACAGCCAAGCAGTGGGCTTGTAGCGTTCTCTCAATTTAGTCTAATTTAGCTGACGGCTAATAGCCTTGAATGCCCTCTGAATGGAACGGGAAAAGATAAATGAATAATACATAAGCTGCCAGTGTGGAGGACTGCCTACTTTTGCCAGCGATACATCCGCAGGTTAAAAAAAGAAAATCCACAGGAGGAAAATCAAGCAGCCTGGAAATCTCTCATTCTGACTTGGTATATATTGAAGAGATTCCCTGTGGTCACAGGCCTCAGGCCACTGTTTTAACCTATAGGGTAGCTATAGATTTATTTGTCTCTGGGCCCAACCTAAAAACCAGATAAGCTAAAATAACGCAATGATACCGTATTTGGACAATTCTGCATGCAGTGGGGGCAGAATGCATCCATTTCCCCAAATCCTGGTTTTTTGTCTTGCAAATTGTGCACTTCTCCGTTAGTTTGGTTTCCTTCTCTGCTTCTCAAGAGTGTAATGCGTTTAGTAAATGTTCAAAGTTACAACGGCACTGAAAAAAAGCGACTGGTGACCATTTTTTACAGTTAACGACCTTTGCAGCATCCCCATGGTCATGTGGTCAAAATTCAGCTACTTGGCAACGGGTTCATACTTATCACCTTTGCTGTGTCCCAAGGTCACGTGATCCCCTTTTGCAATCTTCTGGCAAGTTGGATTCCCTTAATAACTGGGTTACTAACTTGATCAAGTGCAGCGATTCACTTAACAAAATACGGCAGGAAAGGTAAAATGGTGCAGAACAAACGTCTCGCTTAACAGAAATTTTGGGTCTCAGGTGTGGTCGTATGCCGAGGACCACCTATGCAGGATTAAACCCATGAGGTTTGCCTTCATTGTGTCCCTGCCTCAGGGCTGATGCAGCGTGTCATTCATCTCTGGCCACACTCAGTGTCAAAGTAGCGTCTTCCTCTTTAGGCTGATGATGTCTGCTAGCAGCCTAAAGTCTATGACGGGTCTTCAAACTTGGCCCTTTTATGACTTGTGGACTTCAACTCCCAGAATTCCTCAGCCAGGCACGCTGGCTGAGGAATTCTGGGAGTTGAAGTCCACAAGTCATAAAAGGGCCAAGTTTGAAGACCCCTGGTCTATGATAAATTTTAGGTTTTGCCAGTCATTATTTTGGACAGGAATTGGGACCGATCAAGAATGGTGACAGAATAGGAATCTCCAACAGAGACTTGATGCCATTATTATTTTCTATGGACTTAATGACAAGTGGCCTCTCAGTGCAAAGGCGAAAGGTCCTCAGACTTGGATGGATAATGCCTAAATCAGTGGTCCCCAACCTTTGCTGCTTGGTGGCCCGGCTGGGGGTGGGGAGAGAGGAACTGGGCCCCATGAGGGCACGTGTGTGTACGTAGCTCCACTCACACTAGAGAGAAGCTTTGAGGCACCACTAACCAAGTGGGATGTACGTATGCCAGCCTGCCACTCATGCAGCCCGGTTGCAAATAGGCCACATCCTGGTAATGGGCCACGGCCCACAGGTTGGGGACCCCTGGCCTAAATGGGAAGACCCTTCTGTGCACGATTAAAATCAAAGTTATTGGGGCTTTCTGACATTAAGTTTACAGACCGTTGTAAGCTTGAGGGTGTGCGTTGTGTAGGCCAGGGGTCCTCAACCTTGGAAATTTTAAGACTCATGGACTTCAACTCCCAGAATTCCTCAGAATTCCTGCTGTAGGCACTACAGGGGGGGGGTCTTCAAACTCGGCCCTGTTATGACTCATGGACTTCAACTCCCAAAATTCCTCAGCCAGCGTGCCTTAAGGTAACCAACCGTCCTCCTCTAGGGAGGACAGTCCTCCTTTTGTAAGTTCTGTGCTCCCTCAAAAAGTGTCCTCCTTCATGTCCTCCTTTTCGATATTTGAAGACTAATCTGCAGGGCTTTTTTTCCCCTCATAGAATGGTGTTCCGGCACCTTTTTTTGATGGGTTTTGTTTTCAACTTTTGCATGAGCTGTGCTACTCCCACCGTTGGCTTTCGAAAGCCAATAGGAATTGCTGCTGAGCGCGCCAAAACACCCAGCCGGCAAACTTTGCACATGCAAGCTGTCTGTATTATTGTTGCAATGAATAAAATGTTTCTTTTCTTTACGGTTATTTTTTTTCTTCAGTTTATTTGTGTCCTCCTTTTCATTGTAAAAAAGTTGGTCACCTTAGGGCCAGGGGTAGGCAACCTCGGCTCTTTTATGACTCGTGGACTTCAACTCCCAGAATTCCTGAGCCAGCCTGGCTCAGCTTGGAAACCTCTCCCTTTCCCCTCAGCGTGGCTGGCTCAGGAATTCTGGGAGTTGAAGTCCACCAGTCATAAAAGAGCCAAGGTTGCCTATCCCTGGCCTAGGCCTGTATTTCTCAACCTTGGCCACTCAGAGATGGGTGGACTTCAACTCCCAGAATTCCTGAGCCAGCATGACTCGGCTTGGAAACCTCTCCCTTTCCCCTCAGCATGGCTGGCTCGGGAATTCTGGGAGTTGAAGTCCACCAGTCATAAAAGAGCCAAGGTTGCCTACCCCTGCCCAAATGCCTGAATTTTGATCACGTGACTGTGAGGAAAAATATTTAAATATTTAAACCAGGAGTCTTCAAACTTGGCTCTTTTATGACTCGTGGACTTCAACTCCCAGAATTCCTGAGCCAGCATGGCTCAGCTTGGAAACCTCTCCCTTTCCCTCAGCATAGCTGACTCAGGAATTCTGGGAGTTAAAGTCCACGAGTCATCAAAGAGCCGAGGTTGCCTACCCCTGCCTTAGGCCGTGCCTGGCTGAGGAATTCTGGGAGTTTGAAGTCCACCAGTTACCAAAGGGCCGAGTTTGAAGACCCCCCGCCCCCTGCACTAGCAGCCTTTGCTTTCAAGCGCTTGCCGGCCAAAACTACATTTCCCGGCATGCCCTCGGTTTAAAAAAAAAGGTGGGACCGATGCGATTACATAACTCTTTCGAACGTTGACACATAGGAGCCCTCCCCCCGTGGGGCGGCGACGTCACCAACCCGGGAGCCCCGCCCTCTTGGAACGTTTTGTAGCCAGTTTGATCGCTACGGGCTCTTTCTAGTATCCGCGCTATTTCCTGCTGGGACAGGCAGATTCCAGCGGTCTCCCTTTCTTTCTTTCCTTCTTTCTTTCCTTCTTTCTTTCTTTCCTTCGCTTTCCCCCCCACCCCTTCTTCCCTCCGCTCCGCGTCCCTTTTTTCACTCGATTTCCCCTTTTGGGGGAAAAGAAAAAAAAAAACAACCCAACCCCCCCCCACCACCGATCGGTATTTCTTGGGCGGGGGGCGCAAAGAAAGACCGCGCCCCCCAATTCCGCCTGCACATCTCCCGGGGGCTGAGCTTTTAGATTATTAATTTTATTTTTTTTCCCCTGCTCTCTTCTCTTTCCCCCCCCCCGGGCATGTTTTGCTGGGCAGGAGGGTAAAGGGGTGGGGGGCTTTTTTTGCTTTCTCTTTTTTTTCTCAGCGCTGCTGCTGACCCCCCTCCGCCCGCCCGCCCCAGGCGAAGAGCTTCACCGGCGCCGGAAAGCCGTGGGTAGGCGGGCGGAGGGGGGCGGCGGCGGCGGGGGGGGGGGAACGAAGGATTTCTCTCGCTCTGGATTGCATTGCGGTGCTTCTTCCCAAGGTGGGGGTGGTGGGGGGGGGTGGAGAGGATCACTGCTTCCCCCCCTCACGCCCTGCCGGATCTTACTTCGATCCTCTCGGCGAGCCGCAGAGAGAGAGAGAGAGAGAGAGAGAGAGAGACAGCGCTGGAGGGATGCGATACCTTGAGGACTAGGATGCTGGCGGCCTCTTTGGTTCAAACCAACCAACACAATCTGGAGACAGCGCTAGCCTTTCGAAGAAGGCGGCGAGGAAACGGGCGCTTCTCCCCTCGGGCGGCTTGATTTTTCTTCTCTCCTCGCTCCTCTTTTTTTTATATATATATTTCCACCCCCCCCCCCACCCGCCCCTCTTCGGGATTGTGTCGCATCGCACAGCATCTTCCAAGCTGGAGCACCATGGAGCTGGAGAACATCGTAGCCAACACCGTTTTGCTGAAAGCCAGAGAAGGTAAGAGAGGGTCTGGCAGCCGAAGGGAAGCAGCGGCATGTGGGTGGGGGTGGGGGGGGTTTGGGGGTGGGGGGTGGGAAGGGAGGGAGGGAGCCGGTGGCGCTTTCCGACGAGCATCGCTGCAATTGGAGTAGGGGGCAAAAGTTGAGCTTTTGGCCGGCACTACGGTCTCTGGATGGAGCTGCATCCTGCAAATGTGTTCAGGGAAAGGAATAATTTATGGAATCTTGCATTTTTATTTTTATTTTTTTTAAAAAAAAAGAAAGCATTGTGTGTGACTGTGCTGGAATTTACACCACTCTTCAGTCATAATCCCCTGAGTTTTTATTTTCACAACACTCCTGCAAGATTGGCTCCTCTTAGAGGCCGAGAGATAGGGTCCATCCTCACCCGGTAAGACTGATGACTTGTATAAACCTTTCAATCATGATTCTCACCCTATATATCTTTGTCTGAAAGGGTATAGGTTTCCTGCCCCCACAAGGGGTTGGACTAGAAGACCTCCAAGGTCCCTTCCAACTCTTGTTATTTTATTCTGTCCTATCATAAAAGTGCAGCCAAAAGAATAGATCCAGAGATGTGGACTGGTGGTGGGGTACTTTAGTGTGACAGGGCTAGACCTGGGGGCAGAAAGGAATCATTTCACTTTCGTTGTGATCGACCAAACCTCTTAATCACATTTACGGATATCTTAATAAAGTTACGTAGAGAGTTAAATCGAAAGGATACATGCAGTCCATATTTTTGAAAAGTACAGTGGATTAAAAATCTTAAAGTTAGTTGCTGTGTTCTGTAGGTGAGATTTTAACTGACTAACAGGTTCTTAAACATATTCATTTGAAAATACATCCTTTTTAGATTGGCAGGCTTACTTGACAGAGATGCCCTGGCAAAATGCTACCAAGAATTGCTTTGTGGCGAGGTGGGGAACAAATAAAACAAAATGTCTAAGAGCGTGACTTTAATGATAGCAGTGGTGATGCTATAGCCTATTTATAAAAGCCATAAAATCAAAGAGCAAGACTTTTATTCCTATTGTCCTTCCTTTGTTATTATTTTTTTTAACCTGTTTTAAATTAAGCATAGTGGACAGAATGTTGAATTTGCCTCTGGATTTAAATCCCAATTCGTCCATTTATGCACATAATGCTTAGCCTTTATTCTACCAATGGGAAGGTGATTTGCCTACTTGGAATGCTGCAAAGATCAGCAAATTAAAGGCTACAAAATTGTTTGTTTCAATCGAAGAGAATATATGTGGCTCAAAGTTGAACCGTTGGAATCCTTGGTATTCGCTGATTTTAGTAATTTTCTTATAGACGTTTCATTACCCAGCTTGCTAACATCAGCAGTGTGCTGGCGTTACCTAGTCAAGTAATGAAGCAGGCAAACCACCAAACTTAGAGAGCACCAAGCATTCCATAAAATAGTGTTCTAAAATTTATTTTTTTTACTATAAGTATCAATTGCATCTGTTATTTCGGTTAAATAGATGGGAATAAAGAAGCCTACAGTATCTTGTTCAGAGCTGAGCTCAATTCCTGTGTGTGGCCAAGACTGGGATGTCACATGTGTTACATTTCCATGGTGTGTTGCGATATCTCTGCTTTACGCAGATCAGTAGAGTCAGGTTCAACTGTTAGTTTCTCAGCGACTCTGCAAACGCCAAATAAACAGTGGCATGCGTCAGTTCAGTATAGACAAAACTACTCTGTGTGTATCTCCAACGCTGGCTGTTAGGGGTGGGAATCTCAGATGCCATTAGGTGTCAAGACTGCATTGCTGTTTATGTGAATGAGTAAATCACACAGGGTGGCCTTTAGAAGGGAAAGCCTAGGCCTGTGTCTTATAAAGGCTCCCGCAGTTGTTTTTCATCAAGGTCACAAAGCTTTAGGGAAGCGGTGGCGAACTTATGGCACGGGTGCCAGAGGCGGCACTCAGAGCCCTCTCTGTGGGCACGCGTGCTGTTGCCCCAGTCCTAGGCCTTCAGCTGGGTTTTATAAAACCTTTTAGCTTTATGCCATGTGCAAAAAGAAAAAAGGTTCAATCAATCAGTCAATTTCAACTTCTTGGGGGGGAAAAAAAAAGATCTTGCAAAGTTGGAATTGATTGATTGAACTTTTTAGTCCCACCCAGCCTGCCATTACCACCGCAGCCACACCCAGCAATAGGCCACACCCAGCCAATGGGCCACACACACCCAGCACCCGACCATGCATAAGTGGGTTTTGGGTTGCAGTTTGGGCACTTGGTTTCTAAAAGGTTCACCATCACTGCTTTAGGGCAAAGGGTGGGGGCCTTTATTGATGGGGGCAGAAAAAGCAAAGAGACCACAGAAAAATACCTGGTATAGGGCAGGGGTGTCCAACCTTAGCCACTTTTAAAATCTGTGGACTTGGTGTATTGGCGTATGGTCTGGGAATGGGCAATAGAAATGACTAGGCAAAACATTCTATACAAACCTGAGGCATTACTATTAGGAATACTAGAGAAAAATGTAAATAAAGAGGACACATATTTAATTATTCACATGGCTACGGCGGCAAGGATACTATTTGCTCAAAAATGGAAAGCAATGGAAGTACCGAGTGAGGAAGAATTAATAAAGAAAATTATGTATTGCGCAGAACTAGATAGGATAACTAAAAGATTAAAAAATCAGGAAGAAACAGTATTTAACAATATGGAATAATTTTTATAGATGGAGGGGGGAAAAATGGAGGTCACAAATAAAGAGATAAGTTAAGATAGAGACCAGAATTGCATAGTTTATATATAGATATATTATACGGTATGTATTTAATGTATAATATGGACTGAGATGTCAGTCAAAGACGATTTACCATGTTCAATGTTTTTAATTCTTTTTTTTCTTTGTATTCAATAAAAACTTTTACAAAAAAAGATCTGTGGACTTGAACTCCCAGAATTCCCCACCCAGCCATGCTGGCTGGGGAATTCTGGGAGTTCAAGTCCACAGGTCTTGAAAGTTGCCAAGTTAATCAACCACCTTAATATGGGGCTTTTCATTTACAAGCTGTAATTCAAGGTGTTCTGGCAAGATACTACAAAGGCAGATATACAGGTCGTCCTCAACTTATGACAATTGAGCCCAAAAGTTTGGCTGCTAAGTGAGACGGCTAAGTGAGTTTTGCCCCATTTTACGATCGGAGTTGTTAAGCAGAATCCCGGCAGTTAAATTAAGTCACCTGGTTGTTAAGTGAATCTGGCTACTTCGTTGATTTGTCAGAAGGTTGCAAAAGGTGATCGCATGATCCGGGGACATTGCCAACCTATCATAAATCTCGATCAGTTGCCAAGCATCCATATTTTGATCACGGTACCACAGGGATGCTAGCAACGGTCGTAAGTGTGAAAAACGGTCGTAAATTACTTCTTTCCGTGCCACTGTAGCTTTGAACAGTCAGTAAATGAACAGTTATAAGTCGAGAACCAGGTCCTTTGCTATAATTTTCTGTAAAGTTACTCTACTGGAGAGGTCTCCAACCT
Organism: Bothrops alternatus; assembly: GCA_034064705.1. Classification (NCBI taxonomy): domain Eukaryota; kingdom Metazoa; phylum Chordata; class Lepidosauria; order Squamata; family Viperidae; genus Bothrops; species Bothrops alternatus. Next base: position 1,911,172 of record JARGCV010000225.1, on the reverse strand, counting down.
TTTGGGCACCAGGGGCCGGTTCCGTGGTTTTTCCGTGGACCGGAGGGTGCGTGGTTTTCTGTGCTGCCTGCATCTCGCAGATGGGGCTTTGTTTGTGCGGCCTGGTTGCTGGCATGCCACAGCCCGGTACTGGTCCACGGACCAGGGATTGGAGACCCCTCCCTACTGGATGAGTGGATGGGGGCAGTCAGGCCTTCTCAAGAAAAATTAGGAACTCCTCTCAATTCCTGGTTCTACAAGAGGATAAGAAAAGAGGTTTGAATGAGCAGCACAGGAAGACACAATTCAGTGACGAAACGCTCTTGTCCTCACATACCCTTTTTTTTTTGTTAAAAAGAAAAATGCACATACACAGTTGACGAATTCCTAAGCCCTTTGTAATTGTATAAATGTCGTAAGTCAGCCTGGGAATGATGAGTTTTGTTGAGTGGTTGACATTATGGAGGCATATTTGATCTTGGGCTTCGGTTGCTTCCCTCTGCTCCTCCTCAACCCTGGAAGATTTTCAGATGGAAATTGCCCCCACTTACAATTTAAATGTGACGTTTTCATCATATGTAAGTGATATGTGGTCTTTTTTGTACCTGTGCTTCATTTTGTGGCACTGATATGCCACTGATATTCCAGATCCATGTTCCTTAATCAGACAAGTGGATTCTATTGTTCAGGGCTTCATGGAGATGTGTGTGTGTGTATGTATGTATGTACATATACATATACATATACATATACAGCCCCAGCCAATCAGAGCACAGCCAAGCCCCTAACCAATCAGAACACACCTCCACCCAATCAGAACATAGCCAAGCTCCCAGCCAATCAGTTCAAACCCCCACTGGCAGTTAAAAGGAAGAAACAGCTACGACCACACATTGCTCCTAGAAGCAGAAGCCAAAAGCACCAGCCTGAAGATGACGAATGAGACTTCGTCGAAACGTCGCCAATACACTTCAAATTCTACGTGGGAGAAAACCCGAAGAACCAAAGACCTACATATATATATATATATATATATATATATATATATATATATATATATATATATATATATATATATATATATATATATATATATATATATATATATATATATATATATATATATATATATATGCAGAAACCTCCATGCTTAAAAAAAAACATTTGCATTACATGTCTGCAGGATGCATGCTGTTTCCATCATGTCTGTTAAGAGCATTTAAAACAATGAGGCTGTTTGTCTGAATATACATTAGCTTAGAACACACTGTGTACATTTTAAAATGCCTCGGAATAAAATGGATGACGAGAACAATGACTACAAAATATGCAATTCCATAACTTAAAGTACTAGCCAGTTACAATCATTCTCAATTTCCCCTAGCAATTTTTGGGCAGGCTAGAAAGGAAGAATCTCTATTATGCCTATTAGATGTACAGGAGGAGAAACTTGGATTTTTTTACAATCACGATTGGTTGAATAAGCCAAATTAGCAACGTTTTGAGACTGTTGTGGGTTTTGTTTTCCATCTATTTTTAGTCGCTGCAATGCACGTCTGGAAATTGTCAGAGGCTTGGGCAGAATATAGAAGCAAATCGTAAACCATCATTTCTAATACAGCTGTGTGAACAGGCCAGGCTAACCAACCATGATCTTCAATTCATAGATGTAAATTGTGATTTGTGGCCTAAAAGTTCCAGTGAACCCTAATTAGACAAAACAAACCCTAGTTTAGTGTTATGTGTGTGAAGCAAGCAATGATTAGCTTTGTCTGGATGAAACTAGTCCCCTCAAAGAGACAGGAGAAGTCAGAATAAGTTGGGAACCTAAACTTTGTTTCTGATGGCCATGTTGACTAGGGAATTCTACAACATGAAGCCCAGATATCTGGAAGATGTCTATGTTAGTCTAGATCAGGGGTGGGGAACGATGCCCCTTATATGACTTGTGGACTTCAACTCCCAGAACTCTGAGAGTTGAAGTCCACAAGTCATAAAAAGGCCATCGTTCGCCACCCCTGGTCTAGACCAATGTTCTCCAGTGTGATGTCTTCTAGATATTCTAGGATTTCCACTCGCCTCAGACAGTATGACCATAAAAGTTATAATCCAGATCATTGGGGAGGAGGGAAAAGAAATGATTTTTGATGTATGTAGTGTACTTCCATGCTGTAAGCCCATCTTAATGAAGAACTATGTTGAGCTATTTATTTATTTATTTTATTCGGGCTTGTATGCCGCTCCTCTCCGGAGACTCGGAGCGGCTAACAACATGTATATAAAACATCAAATCTCAATACAAGTCCAAACAAAAATATCTAAAAACAAACTAACACCCACTCATGTTCACCATTCAATCCACAATCATCCCCAGGCCTGCCGGCAGAGGTAAGTTTTAAGGTTTTTACGGAAGGCCAGAAGCATGGGAGAAACGCGGACTTCAGGAGGCAGTTGGTTCCAGAGGGCGGGCGCCACAACAGAGAAAGCCCTCCCCCTAGGGCCCACCAGATGACATTGTTTCGCTGACGGGACCGGAGGAGGCCGACCCTGTGTGCTCTCACCGGTCGTAGGGAAGTATGTGGCAGAAGACGGTCCCGTAAGTTGCCTGGTCCCATGCCATAAAGGGCTTTATAGGTAATAACCAACACTTTGAATTGCGCTCAGAGACCAATAGGCAGCCAATGCAGCATGCGGAGAGTTGACGAAATGTGGGCACGACGGGGCAGGCCCACAACCGCTCGCGCAGCTGCATTCTGCACTAATTGTAGTCTCCAAACATTCTTCAAGGGTAGCCCCTATGTTGTTGCCTCAGGAATGATGGTTCCATCTGGTTTGGTCTTCTAAGTTTAGATGTATGTAACTTAAGAAAGCTGTTCTAGTATAGTGGACTATGTTGGACTTTATCCAAGAAAAACCAAATTCAGATTACCACTGAGTGATAACTATATCTGGGTGACACTAGGCTTTTGCTTCATAGGCATCTTGCAAGGATAATTGAGGAGGGCCGATATACCAAATCTTGTATAAATTCTTAATCTCCTAAGTGATGGAGTGAAATATAGAAATAAATTTTACTGTTGCCATAATGAGTAGATGCAGTCAAATACTTTTTTTAAAAAAAAACTCTTATAAAAGATCTGGCTTTAAGATGGAATTTCTTTACACAGTGAAAATTGCCTAAGCAAATGGAAACTAACTTTTTTTTAAAAAAATCTAGAAGGTAGATGCATTCCTAATGAGAACCATGCATTGCTGGAACTGAACATGGAATTCTTTGAAAGCTTTTTCTAGATGGGCTTAAAAACTACTGGGGAACTTAATGAATTATTTTATGTTGAAGTTGCTATTACAATTCTAAGCACAAAAGGAATTTTTCTGATAATCTTTTCAAGTTTCACCCAAGTTTTCTTCTCTATCAAAAGAGGCTTCATTTTTTTCTACCTCAAGTCTGAAGTTGCTTTAGAATCTCCTAAAATGTGTCTTCTTTTCTGTGATTCTTTCCAGCCTACGTTCCTCTTTGTATTTTTCTCTGTTGGTTCTCTTTTGTCTCTTAAACAGGCCAAAGTTCTTTTGGGCAACTGAAACCCAAAGCAGTCCTGCAGTCTGGGGCATTTTAGAGCAAGTTGGCTGTATCCTAAAAGGCATTGCATTTTGTTTGTTTGGTTCAAAACAGTGCATAGTTCATTTATTAAGTTATAAAAAAAAAGAAACAAAAGTTAGAAAACGGAGAGAAAGAAGGGAAAAAAATGTAAAGAAAGAAGGGGGGAGTAAGGATTTCTGTAAAATACAAAAATAACAATTGCAACCTCAACCTTTTGCTTTTACGTTTCATAGCATGTAAGTCACTTCTTACAATAACAGAATCATTTGAATCAAAGTTTCATTTTTTTCAGTTTCAAGCAAAAAATCCAGAAGTTTCCAAGTAGAAAGAAAACTAGATAAATTCTTTTCTTTAACTAATCTCTGCTAATTCCATCACCTTTACCATCCAAGCTTCCATTGTGGGAATGAATGTGTCTTTCCATCTTTGTGTATTTAAGATTCTCACCACTGTCAACATATATAGCAACAAAGTCCCAGATTTTTGTGCAAGCTCTTTGTCAGTGTGATTCTTTTTTTAAAGACAGTTTTTCATATTTACCATCTGCTTGTTGCACCCAGTGTTGCCTGGATTGTCGTCCTGCAGTGCTCCATTAATCGGTTAATTGGTCAGTTATTTGATTAAAGGCATTTATGGAGAAGTAAAAAAAAAACAGTAATCACATGAAAATAATTTTCCTGTTTGGAACAATAGCTGACTTTAAACAGTGTTTTTTTTTAATCAAATGTAAAATGTGCAGCTAGGATGCCATTTTAAAACTCCAATCTCTATCTTTCCTTATTTTGGAGAAAGTGTACAGGACACTAAATATCCAGATTAAAAGAAAGTGGGGATAATTTTGCAATGTAACACAAAGGTAAAGATGTCATCCGTTCTTGGTTAAGTCTTGTTAACCGCATCCATCAGCGTTGTGGAAGTGATTTGCCATACCCTTTTCCAAGAATTTTTTTTCCAATCCCTTCACCTAGCTAACAACACTAGAATTCACAGTTCATCTGAGTATTATCCAATATTGACTGGACTAATCGTGCTTAATATATCAAGATCAGCCAAAATGGGCTCGTTGTTGCTAAAACAACAGAACTGTCTGACAACCAGGTTATAGATCAGTAAACTAAAGTTTGTTCACTTCAGAAGTGAAGGATTTATAAATCCACTTAGAGAGTCATAGCTACACTAGGGTAGAGAAATTGTGTTTTTCAGTAAAACCAGGAAGTCCATCACCTAGACTTGGGAACAAATTACAGGTAGGCCTTGACTTACAACCATTCCGTTTAGTGATCATTCAGAATTAATTACAGTGGTACTGAAAAAGGTGATTGACACTTAAATGGTAAGTGGTCTTCACACTTACAAGCCTTGCGTGATCACAATTTAGATGCCTGGCTACTAGCATGTGCGACTGGAATGGAATGGAATGGAATAGAATAGAATAGAATAGAATAGAATAGAATAGAATAGAATAGAATAGAATAGAATAATGGAATAGAATAGAATAGAATAGAATAGAATAGAATAGAATAGAATAGAATAGAATAGAATAATGGAACGGAACGGAACAGAATAGAATAGAATAGAATAGAATAGAATAGAATAGAATAGAATAGAATAGAATAGAATAGAATAATGGAATAGAACAGAACAGAATAGAATAGAATAGAATAGAATAGAATAGAATAGAGGAATAGAATAGAATAGAATAGAATAGAATAGAATAGAATAGAATAGAATAGAATAGAGGAATGGAATAGAATAGAATAGAATAGAATAGAGGAATAGAATAGAATAGAATAGAATAGAATAGAATAGAATAGAATAGAATAGAATAGAATAGAATAATGGAATAGAATAGAATAGAATAGAATAGAATAGAATAGACTTAGAACCCCATCTATGCTTGTTTTTCCTTCTTTCCAGATTAACCAAATACAAAAGGGAAATAGAGCAACTTTATTCTTAATGAGTTATACTTTTCTGCAAAGAATATTTTTGATAGACCAAAAGGGGACGACCTGGTCTCTCAGAATAACTTCTTTAGTAAAATTAATATAAATACATTTGTTGCCAGATTAGGTTTTAAAAAGTCCCACAGGAAAAGTTCATCATGTGTCCTCCATGGAATTTAACTGATGTCAGGAAAACTGAACAGAGATAATAGCACATATGCTTCCTTAGTTCACAGACTCCTTGCTCTTGGGTGAAATTATAGAATCTCTCTTTCTTTCTTTCTTTCTTTCTTTCTTTCTTTCTTTCTTTCTTTCTTTCTTTCTTTCCTTCCTTCCTTCCTTCCTTCCTTCCTTTCTTTCTTTCTTTCTTTCTTTCTTCTTTCCTCTCTCTGTCTGCCATTCCTGATTTTTCTTCCCTTAATTTCAGGTTTGTGGAATCAGTGAAAATAAAACAAATGATCAGCATGAGTGAATCCTAAAGTTTGAATGGGTCTTTCTACTCCTCAGTGTGCATCTAGCCTAGGCATAAATCTAGCTTCAGTTCAGAGGAATAGTTTCTGCAGAGAGTTGAGGCAACATTCAAAGGTTTTTCTGCAATAGTTGGTTGAAACGAGTCTTCTACAAAACATAGTTTATATAGTTGGAATTATGGTGACTCACAGAATAGGTTCAAATATAAAGATCTATATATTAGCCTTCCCCGTTCTGGATGCATATGTGCAGGTGTGAAGTTCTAGATTTTTTTAGCCAGTCTAGACATTGCTAAGAATTCCAGGAATTGAAGTCAAAAGAAGTAGAGACACCGAGATTGTAGAAGTTGGTATGTACAGTATATCAAGGGTCTCAGTTGTACATGTGGACAACTCTGTGGGTCTAAAAACAAAGACTCTACAGAGCCTTTGGGATTTTATTTATTTATTTAATTTCTATGGCAACCCATCTCAACCAAATGACTGTGGGCAGCTTCCAGTTCTAAAGCGATAAAACAGTTAAAACCAATTTCCTTTCCATTCATCTTTTCTGCTCATCAAAGTTTTCTAGTTCCAAAATGATTTGCTGTAATTGTAGAGTTTGTTAAGTGAGTGAGATTGTTGTATCTACTTCCTGCTTGGGTCTTTCACAACTCTGATGTTTTATAAGCGCAATTTCATGAATTTGGGGAGAATAAAGTTTTATATTCAACCGAAAAAATCTCTCGTCCATCTCTCCTATTTTATTTTTTAAAAAAGCTCTAAATTTAATGATGTTAAAAGGGGGGGATGGGTTAGTCTGTCTACAGATACAATTTCCTTTTGTGAATCTTCCTATCAGCTATGGACTGAACTTCATGTTCTCTTAAAAATATGTCTGTGGGCTACGGGATTATCAGCGCTGTGTGAAAAAGAAGATTTGTGTTTCCTGCTGTGAAGCTGATTAAAAAAAACCAAACCATGTCAGCAAAGATGCTTCCCCCCCCCTGCTCAAGAAAGAAGCTTCTGTTGGTGTGAATATCACATGGGAGAGAATTAAACTGAATCTGCCTGTGTGACTGAGCTCTCCAAAGCAGCATTTTTAAAAATAATAACATAGATACATTACAAAGAAGCAGGATTTAAGACAAGGCTATCTAAGCTGCATGCAGAGTCCATATGTAAACCTAAAATGATCATTGCTCTCTTTTTCTTCCTGAGATACATTATTCCTTTAGCCCACTCCCAGTCCTTCCAATTCCTATAATTTATTTGGACATCAGTGATTACATGATATCATCAATAATATCCTGTGTGGCCCTCACAGCCTTTATATTTTTAAAGCATGCCATTGTCTGCAAACTGCTGCTCATTCCTGGTTTAAAAAGTAGACCTTATTCAGACATGATGCTAAAGCAGAGGTAAAAATGACATCTCTACATATTTGGGGCAACTCCATTGACCAACATTCCCAGTTACTGTCTATCTGAGTGAATCCAAGGAACTTGTTTTCTGAAACATATAGAGAAATGGCTGCAGTGAATGTATGGGCTAGGGTTGCATAATCTAGGCAGGTTAATATTCTTCTTCTCTCTCCTGTCTCTTGGTTGCAAGAATGAAACTGAGAGATTTGGTTTCTGCCTGAATGCAAACTGTGGTTAACTCAAGTTGACAGCATAGGCTGCAACTTGATGGAAGAGCAAGAGCACAAGGTCAATAAACAGTTTTATAACCTAGTTCACACTCTGCATAAAGCCATGGCTTGTTGACTAAGCCAGAATTGATTATGAGTTACATGCACAGCCAGAGTGAAGGAGTTACCTTGAGAACCAAACTTTCTCAGGACAGGCATGTATGTTGTGTCAACAAACAACCATTGAACAGCTTTGAGGTTGAGAAAGTCCAGGGCAAAGAGTCCATTAAACCCTGGAAGGGTGGGAGGAAAAGTCAATTTATAGTACAGCAAATACAAACAAGGAATTGCTCCTTCGTGTTGACAGAAGGCGGTCAATTGTTTGAAGAAAAAAAAAATGTGTTCCCTAGGTATATGTGCAATGTGCAGACAGCCTTAAACCATAAAGCCATGCTGGGAATTTAGGAAATTGGGCCAAGCTCTTTTCAGCAAGGCTACGTAACCTGTGGTGCTCAGAGGTTGCTGAACAACCATTTCCAGGCTCTCGTTTGTTAGACCCTGATTTCTTGGAAGCTGGAAGCTGCTGATTCAGCAACATCTGGAGAAGTACAGGTTGCCTGCCTGCCACTCCACGCTAAACAAAAATACTCTCTACAAACTACAGGGACTAGGTTTGCAAAACAGGCAGTGACTTTGTGCAATGACTATACGGTGGTCCTCGACTTACAATCACAGCTGAACCCAAAATGTATGTTGCTAAGGGAGAAATGTGGTAAGTAAGTTTTGTCCCATTTTACGAACTTTTCTTGCCACATTTGTTAAGTGAATCACTGCAGTGGTTAAATTAGTAACACGGTTTTTTAAGTGAATCTGGCTTCCCCATTGACTTTGCTCGTCAGAAGGGGATGATGTGACACGTGACCGTCATAAATATGAGTCAATTGCCAAGCGTCTGAATGTAAATCATAATGCTCTCTACATGGGGCTACCTTTGAAAAACGTTCGGAGACTTCAGGTAATGCAGAATGCAGCCGCGCGAGCAGTGTTGGGCTTGCCCAGAAATGCCCACATTTCGGCATCACTCCGCGAGCTGCATTGGCTGCCAATTGGTCTCCGAACGCAATTCAAAGTGTTGGTTATGACCTATAAAGCCCTACATGGCATCAGACCAGGTTACTTACGGGACCGTCTGCTGCCCCATGAAACCCAGCGACCGGCTAGGGCCCACAGAGTCGGCCTTCTCCAGGTCCCATCAGCCGTTCAGTGTCGCCCGGCGGGGCCTAGGTTAAGAGCCTTCTCTGTTGCGGCCCCGGCCCTCTGGAACCAACTCCCCCCGGAGATCCGTATCGCCCCCACCCTCTCCGCCTTTCGCAAATTACTTAAAACACACCTCTGCCGGCAGGCCTGGGGCAGTTAACATCTTGCTCCTAGCCAGTGTATGTTTGTGTGCATGTTTGTTTGGATGATTGATTTTTTTAATTAAGGGGTTTTTCTTATAAAGTATTTTAATGTCAGATTTCTATCTATGTTGTGAGCCACCCTGAGTTCTCCGGAATAGGGCGGCATAGAAATCCAATTAATAAATAAATAAATTAAATAAATAAATAAACAAACAATACTGCAATGTTCCTAAGTGTGAAAAATGGCCATCAGTCTCTTTTTTCAGGGACTGTAACTGTAACTTCGAACGGTCACTAAATGAACTGTTGTAAGTCAAGGACTAGCTATATTAATCATAAACCATTAAAACAAGGATTCAGGACCGTCTAAATCTATTGCTAGAATCCCTAAGCCAGGGGTTCTCAACCTTGGCAACTTTAAGATTTGTGGACTTCAACTCCCAGAATTCCTCAGCCAGCTTTGCTGGCTGAGGAATTCTGGGAGTTGAAGTCCACAAGTCTTAAAGTTGCCAAGGTTGAGAACCCCTGCAGCCACTGAAGCTACTTTTCCCCAGCTCTGATAAAAATCACATCCCCATTTTAAACCTGACATTTTCACTTTTGAGAAGTTACTGGCTTATCTTTAGTTGGCTGGTTTCAGAAAACCAGTGTATCCTCTATTCCCCATGCAGATGTTGTCTGAAACCATCTTGCCAGTACTGGAAAGGTCACATCTTTTTTCCTTTTAAAAAAAAAAAACGATTTATCTTCCCCACAACCAAGCTGAGGCTGCTCCCCTGGAATTAAATGGATTAAATTAATTGAACTGGGTCCAAAAATTGAGGTGGAGGGAGGGAGGCAGGCTTTTTGGCTAGGTTGTAAGCTATACAAGCACACATATTTGTTGTGGGAGCTTCATCGCTGGAGGCTGTCAAGAAGAGAGTGGACTGCCCTCTGTCAGAAATGGTATAGGGCAGGGGTCTTCAAACCTGACCCTTTTATGACTTATGGACTTCAACCCCCAGAATTCCTCAGCCAGGCACGCTGCGTGAGGAATTCTGGGAGTTGAAGTCCACAAGTCATGAAAAGGCCAAGTTTGAAGACCCCTAGTGTAGAGTCTCTTGTTTAGGCGGGGGGTTGACTAGATGACCTGCAAGGTCCCTTCCAACTCTATTATTCTATTATTCTAACATGGTAGAAGCAGTAATGTAGTTATGGCTTGGCGAACACTTTGTATTTAACTATGAAAATAATTGTATCATTGAAGCTTTGAATTATTTCTTGGGTACAGTTTTATATTTTTAAACCCTGTCTTCTAGAGTAGTTGATGGCGCTCCCCTCTAGCTACTGGTGATGGAGCGCTGCTTTCATCGGGAAAGCCTCCATATATTATGAATATGGTTCTCCTTACCGCTTAACATCAGAAAGCGTCCTTCTTCATCCTGTGTGTTCTCATTTCCTGAAGCCTTGATCGTCCTCCCCCCCCCCCTTCTCCATCTAGTCAAACCTGCTGCTTTAGCTGCAGGGCAAAGCGTAGAGGTAATGGGGATGGCGGTGTGCCAAAGCAGAGCAGGAATGTGGTGCTTAGTACAGGTTGACACAGGAAAAGGAGACGAGCTTTGGAGTAGGGAGGAACAGCTGACAAAGCCCACAAAGTACTACCGTGTTTTCCTGGGAAATGGGGTTCATTCCTAGAACATCCAGAGAGCGCACCCAACAACTAATAGGAGGAAACTGTGGCTCAGAAGCAAAACCTACGCTTTGCAAGTCAAAAGTTTGCAGTTCAGTTAAGTTAGGATGTCTATCGTTTCCCATTCACTTCTATGGATGGGAAGAATTAAGGCTTGTCATCTTGTTATTCAAGCACTCTTCATCCTTGACAGTGCTGGTTGGAGATGCTTGTAGCCCAGCAACATGTTCCTTATCCCTATAGATGCATCCTACAGTAGCTCTTAGACATAGGTAACTTTGCCTGAGCTTCTAGAAAGCTGCCTCTGTTTGACTGATCCAGATAAGCAAATAACAACAAGGAATCTAACCTCATAAACTTAATTGTAATTGCAAGTGTCCTCTGTGCCTAATGTCTTCTTGCTATAGCTTCTTGAGTAATTATGTGCTGTCAAGTTGTTTTGGACTCCTACTAACAACTCATAGATTTTCTCCACGAGGATCCATCCCTAATCTGATTTTTATTCCACATATTCTGCTTCCTCCCCCGCCTCCATCGTCAACAGTGAAATGCTATTCAAGTCAGCATGAAGAGTTATATTCTTTCAAAGTTCACGCCAGTATATAATTTAAGGGAAAGGAGACCCTCTGATGTTCTAGATTTAATTTTGCTAGTTAATTAGTTCTGTCATTTCATTTGTCTTCATAAATGCATTCTGCCTGCAGGAGTACCTTCAACTACTCTCTTGTGGGGCCTGTGAAAAATCTGTGTGATGCATGTAACTCGATTGAGCATGTGTGTGTCTGTTTTCAATGAAACAGAAATGGAACACTGTCTTAGCACACTGCCAGCACCTGAAATTATGCAAGATCAGAACATTTGGAAAGCATTGATCAGGAAATGGTGTGCCAACAGATGGTACGTGCTATATTTTATTGGGAATGTCTGTACAGAGACTGTTGTAATGTGACCTACCACCTATAGCTGGGTGCCTGCATGGAAATGTAGAACAACGGTGTTGTGTTCAACATTTGTGATAGCTAATTCTATCTCTAGAAGAATCATGCTTAAAAATAATTATGCACGATAGCATCGGGTACCTGTTAGCATTCTGCATTTGCTAGCAATCAAGGGGGTGATGTTGGGTGGCATGGGTGGAAGAGGGGAAATCAATGTGATATGAGATGAAAAGAGCCTATTGTAGAAATGAATTGTAAAACCAGGATGAAACTAGAAAGACCTCAAAGGTACAAAATCCAAATAACCTCTGGCTTAGACCTCACCTGTGCCACAAATTTAGGAGACCATTTTAGAAATTCAGCCCTCACCATATTTTCGCTATCCCCATATAGGTGCCTAGAAAAATGGCAGGGTTCAAACAAGCATGCCAAACGTTAAACCTGAGTCAACCGAGTAACAAATGACCAAAGACATAGAACCCTAACTATGAATATATGCGATTCCAGGTTACATAAATCAACCAAACACAATCGGTGAATTTGTTGGCTTGGCTAGAAGTTTTGTCATCAGTCAACTCTATTTTGGCTGAAGATAGCGCATCACACAACAGGCCATTGAGAATAATAATGTATTACATGATGGTTTTATATAGTTTTCTCCGACCTGGGGCTTGCCAGGCATGTAGGATTGTACAGGAGTTCAATGTTCTTCCTTTCATATGCTTATTTCACACTCATAACTAACCTGAAGTCTCCCAGGGGTATGTTGGGATTTGAACTTATTTTATTAAAAAGAAATTTTATGTCTTTTCCTCCCTTATGATTTATTTAAATATGATTTATTTCCAGAAGTTGGGGATGCTCCATCACTGGAGGTTATTAAGAGACTGGACAGCCATTTGTCCAGAATAGTATAGGGTCACCTGCTTGAGTGGGAGGTTGGACTAGAAGACCCCCAAGACCCCTTCCAGCTGTGTTATTCTGTATTCTGTATACTGTAGTATCTTCTGGTGACTTTTGTGACAATATAAACCCTGTCTTCATTCCTGATACCTCCGTCATCCAAGTACCGATTGGTTGACACTATAAATCCCTAATGAGTGAATGGCTCTAGTTTGACTTTCTAGTAATTGTATTACCCCCACCTCAAGAAAAGGACTAGTGTTTCACACAAAACTATTATCCCTGTAATTGTGACCCAAGATGCTGAACTATAAGCTAACCATGCAGAGTAGGTCAGAAGAACTCAATACTGTAAGTAAAATATGGGCGACAACTTTGTGTTTCAGTGTGCTGGGCAAACATAGCTGTGGAAGCTCGTCTTATCTTGCTTGGATCTTAGTCTTTGGATTACACACACATAATAGAATGAGGTGGTAGATTTTTGAGATGGTGGAGTAGAAAGTTTTATTTGGGGCAAAACGATGATGTATTACTTAAAATAATTCCTTTACGTTAAAAAAAAAGAAAGAAAAACTGGGAGATATTTGTCTTAACTCTGGTTTTCTTTCAATCAAAGATGTGGAAAATCTAGACATAGGCACAGACTCACACTGCCAATCTCTCTCTCTCTCTCTCTCTCTCTCTCTCTCTCTCTCTCTCTCTCTCTCTCTCTCTCTCTCTCTCTCTCTCTCTCTCTCTCTCTCTCTCTCTCTCTCTCTCTCTCTCTCTCTCTCTCTCTCTCCCCCTCTCTCTCCCCCTCTCTGTTCAAAGTCTAGTTCTGTCTCCTTTCTTATTTGCATTTGGATTATGTACTTCCCCAAGAGGAAGTAACATCCTTTGGCACATAGACAGGTTTCCTCTTTTTCTTTTCTTTTCTTTTGAAAACTAAAGTTGACTTACCTGGGAACAGTCTTAGAAACCCTGTTCTCTGGTTGTTTAAGAGATGATGTGGAAACTAATCAAGGAGAGAATTCTGCAGCCTACCGTAGAACTAAGGAGAAATTTCCTAACAACGAGAACAATGAACCAGTGGAAGGACTTGCCTTCAGAAGTCAGGAGCATTCCATCACTGGAGGATTTTAAGAAGAGACTGGATAGCTACTTGCCTGGAATAGTATAGGGTCTTCTGTTTGTGCAGGGGGCTGGACTAGAAGACCTCCAAGGTCCCTTCCAACTTCGTTATTCTGCTCTGTTCTGTTTGTAGCTTTTTCAGACGGTTTTTATTTTTCATGCCTACAAATGGTGGGAGACCTTCCCCTTGAGTTGGACCAAGAATGATCAAGGGAGAGTCATGGATCAGAAAAATTAAGGTTCGTTGCCTGCATACAACTCCTAGATTTCCTATTGCTTATTGTTCTGATATCAGACAATGCAGCTTCTAGAGTCAAGCATCCTTCATGAGGGCATTACTGCTGAATACTGCCTGCCAAGGTATTGTCCTGAAAGACCAGAGGACACGTGAAAAGACTGATGCTCATTCTCAAGATGTAGGACAGCTGCTCTTCAGACAGTATGGAAAACATCACTCAGTAAACGGCAATGCTCAAATATCACAGACTGCCATTCTCAGGGGGACTGAACGGGGGAGAATTCTCAGTTTACCAAACTAGCATTTGTTTTTTCCCCAGTCAGAAGGTTCTAATCTTTAAAGGGAACATACAGCAGCATGGACCACAGACAGAACCAAGAGAGAACATGGGTGCCCCTTTCTTTCTCCTTCCAGCCGTTCCCCCCTCCCCTTACTTCTTTTCCCCCCCAACTCAGAGGAAATCATGAGAAAAATCCAATTCCTCTAGCCAAAATGCTTCATTAATGGCTCCCCACCTATTTTGGGGGAGAAGGGCTCCCTTTTGGCCACCCCTGATGTACTCTAAACATCTCTCAGGTGTTGTACCAAAGGGGTTGAAACCTTTGGGGTTTGGGTGGAAGGGTGTGAGAAAAGAAACTTGATAATGCAGGAAGGGTTGGTCTCCTGTAGCATTTCCTGTCTTCTGGTCCCTTTCACCCAAGCCGGTCCTGAGTGTACAGATGTGCTACCGTATAATCTGCATAGGCAGAGAGCTCCCCATCTGCTGGTAGATATGTCTATGTCGACGAAGAAACAGATAGAAGAAGGCTGATGTCTTGCTATTTGGTGCATGAGAGTGAGGATGGTCTTACTACACCTTCCTGGAGGGAAGAGTTTTATTTGGCATTCAGCAGCCTGTCTGCTTTCATGAGTCACCTGTGGTGGAAAGGGATGTAATGCATTCCTCCTCCTCCCTTAAAGGAAACTGTTTAAATGATGCAGAGACTCAAGTAATGAGCTGGCACAGAGAGGGAGGGTCATGAATGAACTGCTTCTGCTCCCTTCTTATGATGGCCTAGAACAGGCGTGTCAAACTCAATTTCACTGAGGGACGCATCAGCATTATGGTTGCCCTGGGGGGGGTGTGTGTGTGGGGGGGGTGTAGCCAGAGTGGGTGCAGCCTAATGGGTGGGCATGAATGGACTGAGTGTGACCTACTGGGTGGGTGTGGCCAGTTCTACATCATTCGCGTCAAGGGTGCCTATGGGGGGCCTGGGCAAGAGTGGGACAGATCTGAGGGTCTCTGGCAGAAAGGAGTGGGTCCAGGGCAAGTGCCAAGGCATGGTCCACTGGGGCAAGTGCCAAGATGGCCACCACAAAATTGTACATTGGCTCCTGGCTGGCCTGGGCCAGGGCCAAGGCAGCGGGGGGCCGTTCCCTCACTGTTTCCAGGATGGCTTCGCGGGCCACATGAAACCACTTCATGGGCTGCATCCTGCCCCCGGGCCTTGTGTTTGACATGTCTGGCCTAGAAGGTGCAACCAAGCCCTTTATGGCTTTTTCCTTGTCTGTATCATTAAGGCCATAATTGTCCCTGCCTCAAACGCTTCCTCTCTATTTTTTTTTTCCTCCAGGGATATCCTATTTGGTTGAAACTAAATGTTTTTAATTAACAACATTCTTGAAAAATATTTTTCATTCTTGAAGAACAAAAGGCAAAGAGTGAAGCGGGGTCTGATGGATACAAAAGATGGCTGGCAAAGATGGAAAAGTGCCCAGTGAATGGTGCTGTTGATGCGAAGTAGTTTCAGTGAGGCTTCCTTTTTTCCTTCCCCTATCGTGACTTTAATCTTTTTTTTTTTTTGCTTACTCTTACCTTCCTCTTGCTTACTCTTCCATAACAATGTTAACTCCCTAAATCGTTTATCCATTGGCTTCCCTCTTGAAGATGAGACAACCAATTTAGTATTGTCATCTGCCACTGACAACACTGTTGTGAGATGGGTTGGACCGAGAACAAACGACTGACTCCCAAAACACCCCATGGTTTTTAGGGCACAGATGAAGCTGAACCTGGTTCTGCTAGTCCCAGTCCACATCTCTTTAACCACCACATCACTCTGACTTCTGTTTTCATATGATAAGATTCTCAGGGGTCTCCTGCCTCCCACTGCACCATTCTCTAATGCAGCGGTTCTCAACCTTGGGGTCGCGACCCCATTTGGGGTCGCACGACCATTTCACGGGGGTCGCCGGACACCGTGGGCCGCCATTTTGTTTTTTTAAATTTTTATTTATTTTTATTTTTTTTTACTTTTTTTATTTTTTTTATTTTTTTTGGCGCGCGCGCGCCGCGCATGCGCAGATCCGCCCGTCACACTGAAAAAATAAATAAAAAAATTCAAAAAATATTT
The DNA here is from genome assembly GCA_034064705.1 of Bothrops alternatus. NCBI lineage: Eukaryota > Metazoa > Chordata > Lepidosauria > Squamata > Viperidae > Bothrops > Bothrops alternatus. Next base: position 1,894,913 of record JARGCV010000225.1, on the reverse strand, counting down.
TAAAAAAACAAAAAAATGGCGGCCGCAACGGGCGGATCCGCGCATGCACGGATCTGCCTGTCGCGGCCGCCATTTTGTTGTGGTGTTTTTGGTTTTTTTTAAATTTTTTTTTTAAAAAAATTTTCGGCGTGCCCAGGTCGGGGTCGTGGCGCGCATGGGCGGGGCAAGTGGGGTCTCAACCTGAGAAAGGTTGAGAACCACTGCTCTAATGGCCTGTAACAATCCTGGCTTCCCATGCCTCACTTAAATCCCAAATGAAAACCTCACCAGGGAACAGGTATATCCCAAAGTGAAACTCTGTAGGGGAATTCTTTCAATAAGGCTTTTTTTTTACTCAGCCAGGGAGGCTGTAGACTGCTAGAGAGATGTGTAACAGGAAATAACAGTAATATTGGTATCCTCCACCCTTTAACAATAAGGAAAGCTGAGCAAGTCAAAAGTAGTTTAAAAGCACCCTGAGGATGAGGTTGACAAACAGACACCTTTCACGGGTTAAAATCCCTTTCTGAAAACTGAAGGACTAGACTTTTGACTGTATATTAGTCATACCTTTTAGAACTGGAGCAACTGAATGACTGGTCTAAAAAAACACTGCTCAAGCAAAATGGGAGATGAAGGAAGATGGTTTCCATCCTCTCCTTTGATGCAAACATGGCTAACTGCCTGCCCGACATTCCTCTTTAATTTACTTTAATTATTGGAGCAACCAGTTGGGTTATGGGAATGGAGGACAGGATTGGCTAGTTGAATCGTCTCCTTCTCTTGAGTTGTCAATTGTATGTTTTGACAAGCGGCTAGGCTGGCAATCACAGGCCTGGGAGATGTTTGCACCAGGAGAGAATGGCTTAGAGTTATAGGAAAGATAAAAAGACATATTATCATGTGATTTATGTTATATGAACGACAGATAACTTGACCCATAATCCTTCACAACAGCTTTGTCTTCACATTGAGGTCAAAGGTAAGGCAAAGAAGATTTTTGACAGTGTTGTCAATTGGGAACTGGGCTATAGCCTCACTAACCATTTGTAGTTTTATGACTTTATATATCTGTTTGTGTTTGTGTGTGTGTGTGTGTGTTTGTGTGTGTGTAGGTCTTTGGTTATTTGGGTTTTCTCCCACGTAAAAGTAGAAGTGTCTTGGCGACGTTTCGACGAAGTCCCATTCATCATCTTCACGCTGGTGTTTTCGGCTTCGTGCTTCTAGGAGAGAAAACCCGAATAACCAAAGACCTACATACAAACACCCGCGAAAATCTCAGAAAATATATATATATGTCCCAGATTGAAACTTCCTGCAATCCTTAATCCCCAGTGAAACAGATATTTTGTATTTAATGAGTGTTATTTGCATCTCCCCTTTTAATTATGATGACATCACCCAGGTTTCTTTGTATATCCAGTGTAGCATCTTTTTCCATATCATACTTGTAGCCTATCATTTTTAAACCACTTTTGAGCCAGTTCCAGTCTTGTCTTGTTAAACCTGTTCCATAACATCTTTTAAGCACAGTCCATCTTTAATAGAAGACACTTTTAAAATTAACTTCTGGTTCCATTGTTCACAAATATCCTTCAGTACATCCAATGTTAAACTATTTTGCTCAATTTTGCTCAAGATGATGAGACTCTAGAAAGAGTACAGAGAGCAGCAACAAAGATGATCGAGGGACTGAAGGCTAAAACATACAAGGAACGGTTGCTGGAATTGGGAATGTCTAGTCTAATGACGAGAAGGACGAGGGGTGACATGAGAGCGGTCTTCCAATATCTCAGGGGCTGCCCCAAAGAAGAGGGATTCTTTTAATGTATTTTTAAAAATCTTATTTCAATTCCATCTGACCCCTTAGTCAAAATTGTAATTAAAGCTTCTTTCACTAAGGACTGAAGGAAACTTAACCGGTATTGCCATTGTGAAGGTTTCTAATAGTTTAAAAAAAAAACAGTTTCTGAAAAAGATTATAAATGAGGCTTGATGAACCTTATGTCCATAAAGACTACATTGCAGCTGTGAGCTTGGTTGGAATCCTTCAACTCCCAGCTGCTTGACTCACAAGTTGACCACAAACACCTCAGTTCCTGCAGTTTATTCATGAGAAGCAGCTCTCCGGAATACAAATGGGCAATCTCACAATCTCTCCTTTTTCCAGAGAGGTTTCATTGGTCAGAATTCACTGGCTGGTTGCTGATCTCATTACTATGCTATCTCAACTCTTTCAGAAACATCTAGTTCACCACAAATCCTCACTGATAGTCAAAGCTAGAATTTTAAACCAATTAATTTGGAGTTTTGAATCAGTTTGGATCATCAGCTTGATATGGATATTTTTGTTAATCCAATCAATTTGGACTTAGGAATCCATTCAAAAATAGTGTGTCTGCATGTGCACAGAACTCATCAGAGCACAGAAACAAGTCCAGCTTTTCCAGATTATACCGTAGATATCGTTCAATTTGGCCTGTCTATTTGACTTGTGCTATTCTGATGTCACATATTGAGGATGTTAGGAAATAGAACAAGAGGAGCAATGAATGGCCCTAGTCATCATGGCTCTTGGGGAAAGACCAAGAGACTTTTTTTCCAATATTACATGAAGGGCTACATGTTGCGCACCTCTAGGTTAATAGCTGAAATAAAGGTTTGAAAAGGGGAGAGAGAGAACAACTAAATCACACAGCTTATCGAAACAGTTTCCTCACACTGTGTGCAAAAACAACCTGCTTAAAATATAGACTTAAATTGGCAGGAAACCAAGTTGTGAGATTTTTTTTATCGTTTCACCCTCTCTCTTTTGAAGAAAAAGGCTTGGCATGGTTACCCCCAATCACGATAAGGCTGCTTCTTCATATTGTTTATCATCTTGACTTCGAATGTGACATTGCTGTTGGAGTCGAAACTTGGTCTGGCACAAGAGCATTCAGATGTGCCCATACGACCAAACAAAATTCCATGGGTTAGATGGACAACCATATCTACTTTTTAAATAAAATAATGAATATATAAATTGAGGGGTAGAATTCTACCCATGATGGGGAAGTTTCAGATGTGAGAGCAGAATAGGGACAGAAAGAAATATCATAAATAACATTTGGTCGTTCCTGAGCATGCAGACCATCCATTTTTAAGCAGGGCCATTTCAAATGCCCACTGCCTGGCAGGATAGTCCGAACTCCTTTTTTTAATCTTATCAGTTGTGGCAGCTTGGAAGCGTGGCATAGGTGCCAGTTGCATTGCCTTACCGTGGTCTCCAGCCGGCAAGGCTTCTGGTCTTCAAAGCTTCCTATTTTCACTCGAGAAGAGCATCATACCATTGCTGTCTCTTGGGTAGCCCTATATTTTTTCAAGGACGATTAAAGAATTTGGAATAACAAAAGAATATGCTATTAACAGGTAGTCGTAGGATGTTATTCCTATTAACCTATTTGGCCCATTCAATGGAAGACAAGGGGCACATCCGATATTTAGAAGGGAGGGTCCCCTGGATGGGGTTGTAGAGCTAAATTTGTAGGACTTATCACATAACTTGGGGAGAGACCATGTTTGGGAGAAAATGTTCAACCACCAACTTAGATTTTCTATATCATTTTGCTCCCATCTAGCGATCATCTAGATTTTTGAACTCCAAAGCAGATGGGACTTTCTAAAGCAAGTTTATCTAAGAAATTGCATTTCAAACAAAACATTGCTTAGGGTGATACATGGTCCCAGATTTAGAAGTTACACAGGCAGGCAAGGCAACACCCTCTTGGTATTTTGGGTTCCAGCTACCACTTCCACCTCACCCCCCCCCCTTGCCTTTCCCCTGGATCAGGTGTCTCCAGTCTGGGCTTCCTGAGGATGGGTGGACTTCAACTCCCAGAATTCCCTAGCCTGATTTTTTTTTCTTCCCATCCGCTAGAACGGAGAGAGATTGCAGAGGAAGGGATTGCAAGAGAGTAAGGCCACATTGAGGATACACATAAAAAAAGAATGCATTGCTGTCCAGGAATTCTGAGAGTTGAAGTCCACAAGTCTTAAAAGTGGCCAGGTTTGAAAACCCCTGTCCTACCCTTCTCCTTACCTACCACCTTGACTCTCATCGTCCGCGTCAGGGAAAAATCCCGGCTGTTTTCCCGGTAACTCGCCACGCAGGTGTACTCGCCTTCGTATGCTTCATAGATAATGGCAAAAGTAAGGTTGAGCCCATTGGGGATCCAATCAGGATAGTCATATTTCATGAGGTGGCACTCCTGGAACAGAGAGAGGGTGGCGAACACACGCAATACTAAATACTAAGTGTGGAAATAAAAGAAATCCTGGCTATTAGTGTTAATTTTAAAATTATTGTAGTATTTTTGTTGTGAGCTGCCCCGGGTCTTTGGAGAGGGGCGGCATGCATATAAATGTGATTTAAATAAAATAAATAAATAAATAAAATAAATAAAATCAGCCACAGCCGACATAGAGATGATCAAGGAGTTGTGGTCCACCTCGTCCGAGAATTCTGTAGCTATTTACACTCACAAGAAGATGTGTCAGCATCTTCTCGTATAGGACCACATTTTCCTTTAATCCAATCCAGAGGGAATGATAAAAGGGGAAGAGGGTTTTCCTTAATTTTCCTTGGCTAAGTGACCGAAGAATATCTATTTCACAGGTGATCTGAAAGAATACATGACTAAATAAGCCAGTATATAGAAAGATGTTACTCCAGAGAGATACTTTCATCATTTTATGGTACCCGTTGGAAGACTTTTGGGCCATTGACTTTCTGTCTGATGTCCTATTACCACCCTGTGGGAAGCAGTGAATTTTAAACTGAAAGATCAATAGCTGATTGGCAAATCAGAATGCAAGATAGCCTCTCTCTGTCTGTCTGTCTCTCTGTGTGTGTATGTGTGTGTGCCTGTGTGTGACATTAGGCAGGTTTCCTATCACTTTATGGCTCGAATGAAGCAAAAAACTGACAAGCAGATGGGTCTTTCCTGGTGGAATGTCAAAATGAATATTCATCGGAAAAGTGTGATTATGTGGCAAAAGAGAGGAAATGGTCTGGGATCATTTCCTTGGGTGTTCCATATAGCTAACAATGCAGCTGTTTCTGCAAGGCCAGCACAACTAGTTCAAATTCACTTGAATGCTGAGATGCAGTGCTCATTCAAGCCCTAGATGTTTTTAACATGGATTATTATTGTTGTTGTTGTTATATTAATATTAAAAACTGCAGGAAAATCCACCTGATTGGTTGTTCAGCCACAGGAAAGTTTTCTATCCCAAAATGGGCAGTATAGTCCGAGAATCATACAGTAATTAAGACTGTAGGGAAGAGTAGGACGGAGATAGAGAAGGAGGGAGGAAAGTAGAAAGAAAGTAGAAGAGGGGGGATGAGTAAGGAGGGTGGAGTACAGAGAAGTAGAGAAGGAGGGAGGAAAGTAGGTAGTTAGTTGGTAAGTGAGGGGGGAAGGTTAGGGTCAGGGGGATGTGGTGGTGGGGGTACCGAGCAGTAATGTTAATTGTTTGGTATGATTATTTTCAGTTGAGTTACTAGTATTAGATGTATTGAAAAATGTACTTATGTTTTGTTTATGGATGATTGTTTATTTTAACACTATGATTTGATTTGAGTAGTTTCTTCTTTCTGTAAAAATTAAAAAAACTAATAAAATATATTTTCAATATATATATATATATTGAAAACTGTAATTAGGCATATACTTTGTGCAAAGAGATGGTGAATTCGAGCATGTTTTGTGGAATAAAACCTAGTGCCTTAGGTGTGACCTGATAGCAGTCTTCCAGGATTTGAGGGATTGTCACAAAGAAGAGAGGGGTTGACCTATTCTCCAAAGCACAGAACAAGAAGTAATGGGTAATGGAGTGGAATGGAAGATCATTAAAGAGAAATCCAGCCTAGAACTAAGAATAATTTTCCTGTCAGTGAGAACAATTAATTTGTGGGACGGCTTGTCTCCAGAAGTTGTGGGTGCTCTATCACTGGAGATTTTCAAGAAGATATTGGACAACTATTTGTCCAAAATGGTATAGGGTGGCCTTTTCAAATGGGGACTCCAAGGTCCTTTCAACCCTGTTATTCTATGTACCAGTGATGGCGAACCTTTTAGAGACTGAGTGCCCAAAACCTGCCCCTCGCCCCCACTCCACCTCCTGCCCTGCCTGCTCCGCCGCTGCCCACCCCTGCCCCGCTCACCCACAGGGCCACACACCACCTCCATGGCCCGCCGCATATCGCCCAGGCAGCCTGCAGCGCCATGACAGCCACGCCCTCCGCCCACACTCTGCAGCATCATCTGCACACTAAGGGGCACAAGGGTGGAGTCTTGTCTCTGCTTCCCGGCTATGTTCTTGGCTGCACTGCCCGAGGGGCGACTCTCCTCTAGGGGGGCTGCTGGTGAGGAGGGGGCCGTGGGGGGAGGTGGGGCTGGGGCGACAGCACGTGTGTCCGCAGAGAGGGCTCTGAGTGCCGCCTCTGGCACGCGTGCCATAGGTTCGCCACCACTGCTATATACTATGCTGCGTTTGCACCCTATAGAATTCTTAAGATAGAAATAGGTTTCCATCTACTTTTCAAATATTATTTGAGCACTTTAAAAGAGATGATGAAGCCAGATCTACAGTGGGAAACAGAGAAATAGGGACACATAAACACTTTCCCCCCCTTCTTGTTAGGGAATTAGTGGATGTGTCACTGCCTAGAAAGAACTAACAACTCAAATTCGGCAGAGGAAAAACAGAGAATAGTAAACAGGAGACATGATTAAATGGTAGCACTAGGTGATTTTTTTTTTTACGTGTTCTATAGGCTTCCAGCTCACGATTACTAATACTTTGGCTCATTATTACTAATGCTATGGATTTGTTTCATTTGTTCTAATTGTGCAAATAATACAATTGCTGTATATGGGGGGCGGGAATATATGAAGCTGCTATTGAAGTGTCTATTCTGGAAAGGTTTAAAAACTAATCCTTAAAAATCAAAGGACAAAAATGGAACTATACAGCAGGTACTTCTCTAGAAGAGACCCATTGATCCTTGTTGAATCATAGAAAATTGAAGCTGAGTTCTTGAACAGTGAGGATGTACTTTGAGTTGATCGAGCTGTACTCCTAACAGCATGGACATAACCATGTGAAACTTTGTCAAAGAGGTACAGGCTCTACAGGACAAACATATTTAATCTTTCTTCCCTTTCAGGTGTTTATAACTGGTGTTCTTTTCCCTTTAATTAATGACCAGTGATAAAGATACATCCATTAACCTTTCCATGTGAGTCTCCCACTATGTTACAAATATTTAATTCTGTGTGTGCCTGTTTGAGCTCTGGATAGATGCATTGCTGAAAGCTGTAATGTGGGGTTGAACCACCGTGATTTGTAAATAGTGTTTTATAGCACAGCATGATAATGGTGCTGAGATAATAATTCAGCAGTCTTGAATGCATTGTGGGAACACAGACATGAATAAATGGTCCGAGAGAGCTTATTGAAATTTGAATTATTCCTTGGCTTACCCAATAGGTTTTTTTCTTTAGATCTGGTCTCTCTCTAGATTACATTTCACCCTTGATCCTCAGCATGGCACCCAGGGGTGACAGTTTCGCCTTTTGACACAATTCTTGGCATCTACCCAAATCTTTGCCCTATATTTTTATTTAGTTTTGTTCAGTTTAGAAACACGAATGGGGAGTTTTCATGTTGTATGACAAATGGAACCCTGAGACATTTCAACTAGATACACGGACATTATCTGAAAATAAAATAGCAGCGATGAAGCCCATTGCTTGGTTCATTTACTAGCATATGAATATTTTTTAATTAGTCGCATCCTCCATTGCAATCACTTTCTGAGAGTGCCAACAACAGTCTTTTACAATTCCAAATGAGCTTATAAACCCATGAAGGTAAGTGTGGTTTATTGATCAAGTCTCGTGGCTGAGTTTACATTCAACACAGCATAATAAACATGATATGCCAATTACACTGGCAAGTGAGCATTCTGGACTAGGACAAAATTGACGACAGAATGGTTTAAATTACTTTCTCAATTTGCATTCCTTGGCAAACATGACTGGCTGAGGAATTCTGGGAGTTGAAGTCCATGCCTCTTAAAGTTGGCCAGGTTATGAAACTCTGGTTTAAACTTCGGCTGTACATAGCATCCTTTGCAGGGATGAAAACATGACTATATCTCTTTTTAAGGCTTTTGCGGCTGTTCACCTCGAAGCTGCTGCCCATGCAGGCCACTCCTGCCCTTCTTGGCATCCCAGATATGAAGAGTAATATAGCAAGGGGACACCCGAGTGGGAGAGACATGAGTAACATGGCCTTTGTGGTTCAATCTCTCTGGGTTTTGACTTTAGCCTCAGTCATAGGCAGGAGGCCTTGGTGGCACTTGGAAGCAATCCCTGTTCTTCCCAACCTGAAAGCTTTCACATCGTCAAGGTTGGATGATAAAGATCTTAAATTTAAGAATTAAATTAAATTTAAAACTAAACAGAATGGAGATGGAGGGAGCAAAGAGCGCACCAGGAGGAATTGGGGTGTTTTGTATTCCATTAAGTCACCTCCGACGTGCCACGTCCCAATTAGGCTAGTTAACGTAGCCATGTCTTCACGGCCTTTTGGAAGGCCAAAATGGTGGCAGCAGATCAGCCTTTTATTCCTTTAATGAAATATTAGGGGGAAAGTTCTATGTAGTAGTTCTGCCTTTTCATTTGTTTGGGCAGTGCTAACTCAAGAGGTGCGTGGAAATCCTTTTCCTTCCTTCCTTCCTTCCTTCCTTCCTTCCTTCCTTCCTTCCTTCCTTCCTTCCTTCCTTCCTTCCTTCCTTCCTTCCTTCCTTGAGTTTGCCAAATTAACTGCACCATTGATCACTGGTAACGCTTCTTTATCACTGGGAAGGGAGCCAGGGAACTTCCACAACTATTTCTCTGCCAAGAAGTAAATGTGGGTGTTAGCATTGACGTCCCCAGCAGGCCATTGACACAGACCATTAATCTGCTTTGCTCCAAGGCATGGGGAGAGACTAAAGAGTCATACACAGATCCTTTTTTGCTTGTTATCATTCCATGTTTAACTTCCTTGTCAGAAACAACAACCATGTTATAAATGCAGCTGTTGAAGCTTCTAGCTCTTTACCAAGGGTTCTGTTGCTATTACTCCAACCTAGGTAAACTGTAGGACCTCAGTGATGTACTGTGGCATTGCGTTGTGTTCACCCTTTCAGCAGTTGGTCAAGGTTCACAGGGAACGGTATAGTGGTAAATGAAGAAGTGATGTAGAAAAAGAAACAGGGGTTAAAATTATCTACAGCAGTCCACCTGTGAGCCGGCTTCCTCAGTTGGGTTTAATTGTTACATTAATCATAATCAATAGAAGCCTTGGCTTCCATTAACTGCTTTTGACAGTTTGAATGGGGATGAGGAAGTTAATCTGCAGTATTATGTATAGACAACAGTGCAAAAACCTAGAGGCTGCTTATTCTCAAGAGGGATCTCCCAACTTTAATGGGTTAAAACCCAGATTAGCCTACAGTATTTCAGTTCTCAACCTAGTAAGGTAGTCTTCAACTTTCCACAGTGCATTTAAGGACTGCTTGAAGTTACACCAGCACTGAAAAGAAAGTGGCATGATCATTTTTCACATTTACACCTGTTGCAGCATCCCCATCGTCAAAATTCAGATGCTTGACAACTGATTCATCTTTACGGTCCCGGGATCATGCAGTTACTTTTTGCAACCTTCTGCAAAGCAAAGTCAATGGGGAATCCAGATTTACTTAACAACCGTGTTGCTAACTTAATAACTGCAGTGTCTCACTTAACCTCTGTGGCAAGAAAGGTCGTAATACAGGGCAAAATTCACTTAACAAAATTCGCATAGCACAGGGGTCTTCAAACTTGGCCCTTTTACGACTGGTGGACTTCAACTCCCAGAATTCCTCAGCCAGACACGCTGGCTGAGGAATTCTGGGAGGTGAAGTCCACCAGTCATAAAAGGGCCAAGTTTGAAGACCCCTGGCTTAGCAACAGCAATTTTGGACTCGGTTGTGGCCCTGACTTATGACTCCCTGTATTAACCCCTGTGGTTGATATCAGTTTTCAGCCTCTCCAGCCAAGAAAGTCTTTTTCATCAGTTACTTCTCAATCCTGTTAGCCAGGTGAGAATAAGTTAATGATATACCAGGCAGCTTGATAATATTTTCTGGATGCTAAAGCAAAACAACAGATTTCCCTGTCCTGCTATATTTCTTACAATTCTGTAGCCAAGGACATTGGAAGTGTGTATAACTACACATCAGGAAGGTGTGAAATTGGGAAAAGATGCAATACACTATAGGTGAAAAACTGTATTATCATCAAATCATACTGACAAGAAAGAATTCTTCCTGCTAGAGCAGTGGTTCTCAACCTTTTTAATGCCGCGACCCCCAACCGGTCGCAAGTCAAGGACTTCCCAACCGGTCGCAAGTTGAGGACTGTTTCCCTGCCCGGGAGCACCACGCATGCGTGGTGCCTCCCCCTGCGACGGCCAAGGCGTAGCTGGCAAGGGGCAGTGACGGAGCAGGGTGACCACCGGCTGGGCCACCAGCTGGCCCAGCCCAAGGGAGTTAAGGCACCCGCCAGGCCCCACATGCGCCAGCAACCCTCCCTGCACCCGCCGGCCTCCCACCTCCCACCCCTGGCCCTCTTTTACTTCCATTTTTAGTAGTTGCTCAGCAGGGAGGGGTGGAAACTTCCAGACAGCTCACCTTCGCTGCAGACAACTTGCAGCATCGTTTGCAGACTGGGACTTTTGGCGGGCTCAGCAGGGCAGAGACAGCCTGGACAATTCCTATTGGCTTTTGAAAGCCGATAGAATTAGACTCTATTCAAGAGAGTCAGTTCTATTGGCTTTCAAAAGCCAATAGAATAAGAGGGAGTAGCACAGCTAAGGAAAAGGGGGGGAAATGGTGGACTGCATTGTTTGGCGACCCCCGTGAAATGGTCGTTCGACCCCAAATGGGGTCGCGACCCACAGGTTGAGAACCGCTGTGCTAGGCAGTGTTTCTCAACCTTGACAATTTTAAGGCATGTGGACTTCAACTCCCAGAATTCCACAGCCAGCATTGGAGTTGAAGTCCACATGCCTTAAAATTATCAAGGTTGAGAAACACTGTGCTAGAGATATTGGAAAATACTCCATTTGCACTAGACAGGACTGGGCGGATGTACAGATATTCTGACTTGGTACAATTCACTTCGTGACCGGTCAAAGTTATAACAGCAGCACTGAAAAAAGGGATTTATGAGCGTTTTTCACACTTAGGACCGCTACAGTAGCCCCATAATCAAAATTCAGATGCTTGACAACTGACTCAAATTTAGATGGTTGCAGTCTTCCGGGATGATTTTGTGACATCCTGACATGCAACGTCAATGAGGAAGACAGATTCAGTTAACAGCCATGTCGGTAACTTAACAACTGCACTGATTCATTTAATAACTGTGGCAAGAAAGGTTGTAAAATGGAGCAAAATTTCACTTAACAAAGGTCTCACTTAGCAATAGAAATTTTGGGCTCAGTCATAACTCAAGGACTACTTGCATATAAAAGTTTTTGTTGTTATAGAAATGGCTAGTGTATATAATAATAATAATAATAATAATAATAATAATAAAATAATAAAATAATAATAATAATAATAAAGTTGGAAGGGACCTTGGAGGTCATCTAGTCCAACCCCCTGCTCAGGCAGGAAACCCTACACAATTTTGGACATGGCTGTCCAGTCTCTTAAAAACGTCCAGTGTTGGAGCATTCACGGCTTCTGGAGGCAGGTTGTTCCACTGGTTAATTGTTCTAACTGTCAGGAAGTTTCTCCTTAGTTCTAGGTTGCTTCTCTCCTTGATTGGTTTCCATCCATTGCTCCTTGTCCTGCCTTCAGGCGCTTTGGAGAATAGCTTGATTCCCTCTTCTTTGGGGCAGCCCCTGAGATACTGGAACACCGCTATCATGTCCCCCCTCGTCTTTCTGTTCGTTAAACTAGACATCCCCAATTCCAGCAACCGTTCGTTATATGTTTTAGTCTCCAGTCCCCTAATCGTCTTTGTTGCTCTTCTCTGTACTCTTTCTAGAGTCTCAGCATATTATTATTATTATTATTATTATTATTATTATTATTATTATTATTATTATTACTACTACTACTACTATTATTATTACTGTGGAAAAGTAAAACGCTGAGGCTGTAATGTTGTATTGTTATTGTAAGCCACCCTGGGTCCTAGGAGAAGGGTGGCATATAAGTTTAAATAAATAAATAAATAAATAAATAAATAAATAAATAAATAAATATATTATTCTACTATGCTAAAAAAAAGTCAGATTTCAATGCTTTTCTTATTTTTTCCTCTTTTACCTTACACTTTCTACTCTTCCCTTTTTTCTCTCCTAGTTTCCCATTATTTACATTTTCCTTTGCATTTTATATCCTGAGATAAACTAATAAAAATTTGATGAGCTATAGAAATGGGTTGTTGTTGTTGTTGTTTGCAATTTGCTTAGTTGTGATTGGTTGAAAAAGCACCATGGGTTCATCCATTAATCAGACGCAGTAGTAGCTCAGTCCATACAGTCTGCTAAACCCCATGTTGAGGTCTGTTTATTTCAGCGTATACAATTGTCAACACAATGAACATATTGATCCCTACCACTACCATCTGTTGATGGCTATGTCTTCCTCTGGGTTAACCCTGTGTTACTCTGAAATTGTGTCTCCCCCCCCCCCAAAAAAAAATTCAATACAAGGAACAGAAAGAGGAAATGGAACCTGGCAGAGATCACCCTGCCCACCCTTCCCACCCCCCTTTTTTTTTAAACAACCTCAATTTGAAATATGTAAAAGAATGTCCAGACGTCTATGTTCTTATCAAGAATTCTTGCTGACGACAGACATGAGGTAAGAATAGCTCTTAATAAGATCGTTATCAGGCTTCTATTAAAGCGGAGGGGCGGAAGGGACCTTGAGGAGGTGGGTGGTGGTGGTAAGACTGGGTGGAGGAGAAGAGCTCTTTAAAAGTTGGCAAGCCTGGGTCCAGCTATTGTTGCGAGCTAGGAAAAGGAAGTCCAAACGTCCATTGAACCACCTCGCCATGCGTAAGTAGAGTTAAGAAAGCTAAAGACTGGGATTCTCCAGCCAAATCCTTTTAGCTCGTGTTACTCCTTTACAGGTTGGAAAATACGGTGATGGGAGGCTTCCAAGCGCTTTTTGGCTGGTCTTCTTCTTTCTTTTTTTTTTCATCACTGCAAAGCTGACGTAGTGGGTTGTTTTCAATTTCATCTGGCAAAGGATGCTTGGTTTAATCCAAACTGCAGCAGGAAATCTTTATCCTATTTACGCTGATGACTAACCAGCTTTCTTTCCAGAGGGCCAGGATCAAAAGAGAATGAGAATGATCCTGGACATGGTTTGCTTCCAAAAAAGCAAAAAAAACGATAGCCCCTTTTACCCAATCAAGACAACCCAGGAAAGAATGCATGGTATCTGGATATGCACAGCAGGCGGAGAGATAAGCCATGATTTACAAGCCCTAATTTTGGGGAGTCCACTAAAGTACCGTAGTGAACCAGAAGTGGGTTCACAAGTCTTAAAGTGGCCAAGTGGGGAGACCCCTTCCCAAGACTAATGCATTCCTTCTGAATCCAGCATTCCAGTGGTGTGAGATGCAGTAGCTTTTAACGAGACAGAACAGGCAGAGGGGCGTAGGACTGTCCTACGTATTTACTGAAAGGAGCCCATTCCAGCTCTTGACGCTCAGCTAATTCATAGAAGAGGAAATGAATTGATTCCAACAGGAAGCCTTTGCCCAGCCTATTCCCTGGAGGGATCCGAATTACAAGGACTCTCCACAAGTTTTGTGAAGGGCTGTGCTGCTCTCAGACCCTATCGGTGGGGTGATGGAGCCACGTGCATTTCGTGGGGTTGGCATTTCCTGGGGTTGGCATTTCCTGCTTGGCTTACCTTAACATCATAAGGCGCTTTCTCTTGGATGGGAAACGATCAACGGAAGAAGTTCTGCCTGGCCAGCCACCAGCTCTGAGCTGTCCAGAGGAGTGCTGAGGTCATATCTCCACAGGGATTACTTCATAAGTGAAGCATTTAGGCTGTGAAGGGAGGGGAGCAGGAGGAAGATCAAGGGAAGAAAATCAAATCCATACATCTCCCATCTGCACACACACACACATTCCCCAGCAGACTCCTCACCATCACCACCACCCGCCAAAAAAAGTGAAGAAAAAAAGCACTTGTATCAGGCATAAGTGGTAACTAGAGCCTATGAATCTTTTGAATAATTCTAAGTTTAAAAGATCCAGGGATTTCCATCCCTTCTCTCACAGCCAATCCTGAATATTATACTTGAGGGGTGGGTTGCTTTGGTTTTTTTTTTTTTTTTTTTTTTTTTTTTTGCAACATTCTGAAAATCCAGAGGTCTGGATGTTGAGGTCTGTTTTGCGGTCTGGTGCTTCACTTTCCCCAAAGGCCAAAACCAATGAGTATTCTGCTCTTTGCTAGGACAAGAGAGAATCAAGGAATTCTGGAGATTATATTCCCATTCGGATGCCCTAAGACTGTTCAGTGCTCCTTTGGAATGGTTAGTAGCAAATTCGGCCTCCCTGCATATATTCCGCCTATGGACCAGTGACTTGTTTGGTTTAACTATCAGAAGATTCCAAGGTGGCTAACCCAAGCCTGTTTGTGGGAACAGAGGAATAAATACAGGTACTTCCATATCTAGCCTTGGCAATTTAAGTACATCTGACTACATCAAGATACTAAGCTAGAAGCCATACAGGGAAAGTAGAAGAAGATTAAGATGGAGGGGGAGGAGGAAAATGAAACAGCAAAGCAGATGACTCCACACAGGAAACCAAGTGTAATGACTTTCTTTGAGTCCTGACTGTTGGTCATTACACTGTTGCTAACCTACACGAGTCTGGATTCCAAAATTTCTGAAGGGTCACAGTTTTATTTATTTGTTTGTTTGTTTGTTTAGCCACCCAAATAAATTGGTCACCTCTCACATAGGTGGGTGACATGGTGGCTCAGCAGTTAAGACACGAGATTTGTTGGTTGGAAAGCCAGCACTCCAGGTTCAAGACCCGAGCATCACATGAAAGGGTGAGTTCCCATCCTCGCTCCAGCTCCTGCCAGCCTAGCAGTTCCAAAGCATACAAATGCAAGTAAATGAATAGGTACCACTTTGGTAGGAAGGTAACAAAGCTCCATGATATCATGCTGGCCAGATGACCATGGAAATGTCTTATATAAGGTCTTTGGTTATTTGGGTTTTCTCCCGTGTAAAATTGGAAGTGTCTTGGCAACGTTTCGACGAAGTCCCATTCGTCATCTTCAGGCTGGTGTTTTCGGCTTTGTGCTTCCAATTTTACGCGGGAGAAAACCCGAATAACCAAAGACCTACATTCAAACACCCGTGAAAACCTCAGAAAACACACACACACACACACACATATGTAGGTCTTTGGTTATTCGGGTTTTCTCCCGCGTAAAATTGGAAGTGTCTTGGCAAGACACTTCCAATTTTACGCGGGAGAAAATCTGAATAACCAAAGACCTACATACAAACACCTGCGAAAACCTCAGAAAACACACACACACACACACACACACACACACACTCACACACACACACACACACACACACACACACACACACACACACACACACACACACACACACACACACACACACATATATATATATATATATATATATATATATATATATATATATATATATATATATATATATATATATATATATATATATATATATATATATATATATATATATATATCCAGTATTTCGGGCATTTCCAGTTTGAGGTGTCCCTCAGCAGAGCTACTGAATCCTCTGCGTTGAATATCCCTTCTTGGCAAAATAAACCAGGTGATTCTGGCAGAGGTTCCAGAATCATAACTTCCAACATTGCTTTGGAAGAGGTAATTAGCAATTTTTTTCAGTGCAGACAGATTGCTATGTTCTGTTCCATTCTGGTGCTCTAATAAATAGACTGAAACACAATGAAACTATTGTCTGATCTTCCGCACCTGGCAACCCAAGTATCAGTCTTTTGGGCCTGGTTGTGGCTGATGGGTGTTGGAGTCCTAATAAAAGCAGGAGGAAGAGGTGCGGAAGATCTTGTCAGCATGCAAGTTGATTCTCTCGTGGGAACCAGGTATGAGTGATAATTCTCAGCATGTGGATCTGATGGCTACTTTTCTTGCCCTCTCTCTTTTTTTTAATTATTGGAAAATGGAATTTACGGTAACTCTTAGTTTTGCTGCAAGAGCAGGTGATATTAAACACATAGCAGTAGGCTTTTAAAATATGTTGAGTGTTACTCCTTAAAGATAACAGCCGTAAAGATATCAGCATTGATATCTATTTCAGATGACTAAAAGCAAAGAATCTGTCACTCCCAGATGTTGGCCACAATCTGGGGAATGAATTTATCCCTTCTTGGAGAGATACAAATATCTGTGTGGGGTGGGGGGGCTCAGTTTGCCTAACATTGTTTAAAACCCTTTCCGTTGCCAAAATAAAGGTGAATATGATTTTCATTGGGTTCTCTCACCTCTCGTCAGTCTCGTGTTCTTATTTTTAAGTACTATAAAATATATTATACCGTTTACAACAAAAATATCCCAACGGATTCTGTAAGCACAAAGTTTCAAGTTGCTTTTGTGTGAAAAGGTAGAAATCTAACAACCATTTGAATGCC
Source organism: Bothrops alternatus (assembly GCA_034064705.1). Classification (NCBI taxonomy): domain Eukaryota; kingdom Metazoa; phylum Chordata; class Lepidosauria; order Squamata; family Viperidae; genus Bothrops; species Bothrops alternatus. Next base: position 1,878,131 of record JARGCV010000225.1, on the reverse strand, counting down.
CATGAAGATTTATTTATTTATTTATTTTGTTTGGACTTATATGCCGCTCCTCTCCGAAGACTCAGGGCGGCTTACAACATATGCATTAAGAGTGATGAAATATGTTCCAAACAAATAAGAGGACACATCTAATAGTTTCAACGATTACTTGTCTACCAATTTGCCATCTAGCAGAGCAGATGGAAGAAGATTATTACAGGACTTAAAACATGCTGTCCAATGTTGAGGCTGAGCCGGGGTTTTAATATGACTGGATGTACAAAAGGTTTGGTATCCGTGTTTGACAGTCTAAAGGGGCACCTGCTAGTTTGATTTGTGGTTTTGTATCTATGATGTATGTTATAAAGAACGCTCTAATTTTCACAAGAGAAGGAAAGGACTAACAATATTATTTTCACTACCTAGAAAAACTTTGGGGTTTTTGTTTCTATTGTATTTTTGCAATGCAACCGAGCAAACAGAGGGTTGAAATTAACTAGGGATGCTTGAATTCCACTGACATAAAGTCAAGCTAATTTATTTTGCAAATGGAGGAACAACAGCAATTAGATTCGAAGTCACGATAATAAGAGTAAATAGCAAACTGTTGGCTAAGCTTTCACACACATTGACTGATAAGATTTATAATCAACTCTAATCCATAAAGGAAAGGTTCCACGCGCAGTTGCCAAAAATGTTGGATGCAAAACTATTCCAAAATGTGCTATCTTAGTGCAATGCTTGTCATGACAGAAGGCAACATTACCAAACGCACAAGGAACGATCAGATTATTTGCATTTAATTAATTTGATATTCGAAATTCGGGCACTTGGCAGCTGGCATATATTTATGACCGTTGCCCTGTCCCGGGGTCATGTGATCACCATTTATAACCTTCCCAGTCAGCTTCCACACAAGCAAAGTCAATGGGGGAAGCCAGATTCACTTAATGACTGCAGGGTTTCGCTTAACAACTGTGGCAAACGGTCATATGTCATGAGACACAACTCGCTTAGCAACAGAAATTTGGGGCTCAGCTGGGGCTGCACATTGAGGGCTGTCTGTATGATGTATGTGAATGTTTTGTGAGAAAGAGAAAGCGGTGGTTTCATGCTCTGGGTGGACTGTCATTCCGGGGAATTTCCTAAACTTAAGGCGTCTGCATTGTCCATGCAAGAGCATTGTCTTGGACAAGACGGGAGTCTCCCAACGGCAGCTAATGAGATAAGGAAGCTTGTTGGCCATTAATGGGTGAGACCAGAGGAGGGACGCATTGTCCATGGCGGAAGTGGGAACCACCTTTGGTCTTCAGCTCCAAGAATCGGCTCTGAAAGTGAAGTTCTTCAGCTCTTGGAATTGGTCCAGCAAGGTTACTGAAGGGACATTCTTTATGAAAGGGAAAAGGTTTATTACAAGAGCAGGAATGGAGCAGCCCCTCCTGGAGCCTTGAAAACCCTGAGAAAAGTTTAGAAGGTAGTTCCTGAAGCAGCTGTCGTTAGAAGAACAAGCGCTTCAGTGGTTTCTGTTTCCTTCCTCTCTTATTTATTTCATTTGAGTCCGTTCTTTTGTCTAGGAGTCTCATGGTAGCATACGTGGTTTCCTATTCCCTTTTTGTCATCACAACTGTGAGGCTGAGAGAGATAAGGATGAGTCCTACGTAGTATACTGTGTCAGTTGCATGAGAACAGGGTTATTTCATTTTCAACCATGCCATACATTGGGGGTCTCATTGGCGTTGGCTCACCCATTGTGCTAGGTCACGATAGGATTTGTTTGGTGTGGGTTTAGCAGACAGTTGGCAACCAGTGGGCCTCCAGATGTCATTGAAGTACTCCAACTCTTCCTTCTAAAGCTGCTGGGAATTGCAGTCAACATCTGTAAGGACACAGATGATGAGTGTGTTGATTGTGTTGTGGAAAGCCAGCCAGTGTAGTCTGAAAAGTATGGTTTATGGTATAGTGGGTTCTGCGGACTCATTTAGGGTGATTTGCTCAACAGACCATCATTTATGAATATGTGAGGATCCAGCCATACTCTTCTAGCCTCGAACTAAGGCCTATTTATTTATGCAAGAAAAGTCTACCAATATTTCTCTCCCAATTTTTATCTGATCTGATCTTATTGAAAGCTAACAGCATATTAGATGATTATTTCTATTTATTTTATTTATTTATTTGGGTTTGTATGCCGCTCCTCTCCGGGGACTCGGAGCGGCTAACAACATATATATAACAATAAAATTACAATTAAAAAAAACCCAAACAACGATATCTAAAAAAAACAATAAAACACACATTCAATTCAACAATCAACCACAATCATCCCCAGGCCTGCCGGCAAAGATGAGTTTTTAGATTTTTCCGGAAGGCCAGGAGAGTCGGAGAAACGCGGACTTCAGGAGGCAGTTGGTTCCAGAGGGCGGGCGCCACAACAGAGAAAGCCCTCCCCCTAGGGCCCGCCAGACGACATTGTTTCGCTGACGGGACCCGGAGGAGGCCAACCCTGTGCGCTCTCACCGGTCGTAGAGAAGTATGTGGCAGATGAGCATTTTGATCCCTGAAGTTGCTTTGAAATATAAGAAGCAGGAAAAAAAAGAAGATCTCACCAAAGAATCCAGTAGGAGCTGGGTAATGAGCTTTCCAATCCATATTTGTTTCATTAGATTTATATCAGAATAACAAAATAGAGTTGGAAGGAACTTTGGAGGTCTTCAAATCCAACCCCCTGCTTAGGCAGGAAGCTGATGAAGATTCTTGATTCCCCTCTTACTTGTGGATCAGAATTACTCAGTTTAGCAACCTGAGCCATTGCCTCAGCCACCACGACAATACAGAGGGAATCTTCCTTGTAAAATATGAGAGTATTGTCCTAACTGCATTAGTGAGAATAAAAGCACCCTTCCTCAGTTTGTTAAAGCGGCTGCATTCTTTGCAAACAATTAAACGTTTCAAAGGATTTTATTGGTTGTCTATGTAAAGGTTTACAGGAATCGTTGCTTTGTTTTTGCCAGCAATCCAAAAAGAAGTTATCTGTGCGTGGACTTGCACTTCTGGACAATCAGAGAAGCCTTGTTGAGCTTCCTAAAAATATGGCTACTTGAATATTTGGGGGTAGATTGTTTCACTCATGCCAACACTCACTGCAAGTGCCCTTTTCAAATGCCTTACATAGTCTTAGTTATTATAAGTAGATCAAGATAATATGTATTAAATGCTTGGGATACCTAAAGTCTTCCTCCTTGTGTTCGTTATTAGGGGTTAACTTGATTAAGACATTCCTTGAAGGAATATCTGAGGGACCAGGCTTGTTTTAACTTCTCTTCCAAGTGGAACCGTGTCTGTGCAATGGGAAATGTCATCTCATGCAGAATCTGTCAGGACAAACCTATACAGTGAGATACAATCTTCTATTTCTGTATTGTGCAGAGTGCTGCCTAGCTATCCACAATAGGCTGGAAGTCTGCTGATACAGAAGGACAAAAATATAAAAGCTTTTAACTTGTTACAGAAGTGGAGAGGAATGTTGACAAGCAGCGTAGAGACAAGCAAGAGGTGAAGAGTAGGCTATATTAGCAAGCCATAGGTTCAAGATGGACCCCTGCGGTTTTTTTTTTCTCACAAATGATCTAATGACTATTTGGTGCCTTCTAAGTATGTTGGAGCCATCTTCAAGGAGGATACCAATTGGGGAAGGCTGGTCTAGCATTTTCTGATCCCTGAATGCCCAAGAATGCTGGACCATGAAGACCTTGATCTCATCCAATAAAGCACGTATGTTCTCATTCAAGCACTCAGAACTATAAGTGCACTCCTGTTTCCATGGTGAAGCAGCCTCTGGAGGTGGAACAATAGCTCAACTATATAGTTCATCACTTTTGAGATCATGCCACATCATAAGCCTGACTTGGGCATTATTTTAAACCAAGGAGAAATAATATATTGCAAAGCAGTGGGAATTAACACGTCACCTCTGCTTGAAATTGCCATTTATCTAGTTCCAGGACCCTTCATGGGAAGGTCTGAAGGGATTCAGATAGTTGCACATACTTGATGCCTGTTGCTCCGTGATTCAGATAGTTGCACATACTTGATGCCTGTTGCTCTCCAAATCTCATTTGTGCAAATTTCCATGGCTAATGGAATTCTGGGAATTGAAGTCCACCCATCTTAAAGCTGCCAAAGTGGAGAAACACCGTATTAGCCTATTCAACTAGATAAAATCTGGGAAGAAAATACAGATTTCCTACCCCTTGTTTGAAAGTAGACCTATAAAGAGCTGTAAATTGCAGAGAGCTGGGTGTTTCTACAAATCAGCTTCATGCCAATTTAAAAAAAAAAACCAAAACTGGCAGATGCCAAGTCCTATTTAGTCTGTCCAGGCCACCTTGTATGTGTCAGTAAAAATACTTTAAAGGAGCTTGTGGTTATTGCACCTGACAAACAGATTTGTTGAAATGTGTCAGATAATGTAACTTGCTTCTTTGAATTCTCTGGGTTGCTGCTTGACACTCGCAGTCAGTCTTTGCTTTGCATTTAATCATCGAGTTTCGGTTTTTTGAAGGCTTTCTTCCATCGAGGAAGACGTTTTTGTTTGGTTTTGTTTTTTACTTCACCCTTAAAAGTTATTTTTGTGCAACCATTTTCCTTTGGGTTTAATTGATCCATGGGAATACAAGGGAGGTTGCAAATTCTAAAGAGATCATTGCACAATCCAAAGCGTCATGATAAGAAATAATCTTTGATCAGTTATAACTAGGTTAAATAACAGCACTCTACTGAGCAAAAATCACACCAAGATGTTCTTCTTGTTTATGATGGATAGGATTGACTGCTATGGTTGGTATTGTGCTGCACTGCATGAATCAAAGGGAATCAACATCATCCTGGCCATCCTAAAAGGAAGATAAAACAGAGTCAGAAAATCAACCCAGGATAAGTCATTGTATTATTCACATTCATCCTTCTCTCTCCTCTCTCTGATTCGCAGGAGGTGGAGGGAAACGGAAAGGAAGGAGCAAGAAATGGAGAGAGATCCTCAAGTTCCCCCACATCAGCCAATGCGATGAGCTCCGGAAAGGGTTGGGTAAGTGCAGCGTGAGACAGAACCAGTCGGCTCTTGGTGATGAGCATAGCTTCCCTTGCCTCATCCAAGTAGGATTTCATATATCATCAGTTCCCAACGGGAAGCCAAATGGGTTGCTGAACATCCGGACATAGATTGACCTGTAAATGACCCCACGCGAAAAGATGCCAGGCTTTGAACTTGAAAAATAAAGTGGGATAATGGAGAACTACTGGACTAAAGTCGTTGTGACTTAATGACTGAAGGGGGAGAGGTCTTCCCACTCCTAATGCAACACATAACTGCCGTACTATACTGATCATCAGAGGGAAGTTGGAAATGACTTCCCTCATGCTTACCGTGTGGTTTTTATGCATTGAATCATCTTCAAGTCATCTCTTTCCAACAACTTCTGTGAGCTTTTTTTTTTTTTAAAGTGAATCAACATAAAGAGTAATTTAATATCCTTGGTGGTTGTGCGGCCTGATCTCTGACTTTAAGAAGCTTACTGTTCTCCCAGGTCCTTGCAGGCTATTAGAGATTCTTGTGTCTGCCCCCATCTTCTCATACTTCAGTTTGTTCCCAGAAAGAACATGCTTGGATGCAAATGAGAACATGTCCCTACTGCTTGAAAGTATGTTTGCAAGAGAGTCTAAGGGAAAGTTTGTGAAATGGGGAATGCGAAGGAGTTGGACAAAGGCAGATGGGCAGGACATGATTGTGATAACCAGATATGGAAGGCACCATGAGCACCTAAGTGCAAAAAAGAACTGGCCTTCTCAGAACCTGAAAAGCAAGTTGTGAGAATCCAGGTTTTATTTTTCAGAACTTTCAAATGTCCTGAAAAATGTCCTCTTTGTTTGATGCGATTGCTTGAAGAATTTGTGTTTCGGGATCAGCTTGCAAGGGTTCTCAACCTTGGCAACTTTAAGACTTGTGGACTTCAATTCCCAGAATTCCTCAGCCGCTTTGCTGGCTGAGGAATTCTGGGAGTTGAAGTCCACAAGTCTTAAAGTTGCTAAGGTTGAGAACCCCTGAGGCTAAGGCATCATCCCAAAGCTGAACAGTTTTGTAGCTAAACAGACAAACTAGGATTTAGAGTTTCTTTTCTACTTTCACATGCTCAGAATTCAGGTGTGTAATGATAACCTCCAGCATCATCATCTGTATTCACACATCACACTAAAAAAAATAATGTGGCTTGTTTGTTCTGCACTTATAGAATGAGTCCAGCCATTGTCATTTTGAAATCGTTATTAATGGGTTATAATTATTGCTTATTTTAATAATCAATGTTAAGCACACTATGGTTTAAAACCGTGTCTGAATTAGCACACACCATGGACTTCAAACTCACAACAAGACTTGATTTCATTGTTTGAGAGACATTCAGATAATTCTGGCTTCAGAGCAAAGCAAATCCAAATCCAAATCTCATGAACTCTGATCTGATCTGAAATCTAAAAATAGCTCTCTTCTTTGGGGACTTGTGTGCATCTTTAGCTACAAATATTTACAACCATGCTGGCTGGGAAATTTTGGCAGATGAAGTCCACAAGTCTTCAAGTTGCCAAACTCAGACACCCCGGCTTTAAAAAATGCCATTCCAATTGGCTGCATTTGAAGTAAGAAGGTCACCCCTTGAGAGGCCCATGGCCAGAACTGTCTACTTGCAAGTGACAGTAATTCCTTCTCCATATCTTCCTTTGTAGAACGAGATTACAGCAGCTTGTGTGACAAGCAACCCATCGGCCGACTGCTTTTTCGACAGTTTTGTGAGACTCGGCTGGAACTCTTACGGTGTATCCACTTCCTGGATGCTGTGGTAAGGCAAACACAGTTTCTGAAGTCTGTCTGGCTCCGCTCTGTCAGTTCTTAAGGGACAACGAGATCCCTTTTGGCAACTCCTATTTAAAGTATCTCCAAACTTTGGAAGGCAATAGATTGATGACGAAATGTCATAACTCAGCAGCAAAGTTGATGGAATCCTTGATTACTTCGAGTCTGGAAGAGTGACAGGAAAGGATTCTTGACCCCAAATGCCACATTGAGCTAGGTGGACCTGCTGTTTAATTAAATAAATAATGTTCATTTGCTTTCCTCCTCCAATCAGGAATGGTTTAGCTGGCTGCAAAATACCTGCCTTACCTGCAGTTGGTTGTGGGTTTGATCCTAGGGGTCTCCACTGAAAACAAGTGGGATTTAGTGGCACGTGTGAGGACAAAGATCCTTTGCCAAGCATCTAGAGAGTTTGCTTCAGCTTGATCCTTCATCCTTTGTAACCAGCTGGAAGCCATTTTACCATGGGTGTTTCTCATGGTAAAATGGCTGTCACCTAAGAAGCTGATCATGTCCAGGCCTGCATGAGCCAGTGTGGCTGTTTATCACCAGGCAAAATGATGAAATAATAATAATAATGAAAAAAGCTTAGTAAGAAGGCTGGGATGGAACTGAGGTGCCAAAACATGTATTGGCACTCCCACAAGACTTCAGAATATCTGTTTCCCAGAAGCTATGGCAGTGACACTCAGAAAACACCCACATCACAAGCACATACAGATATCAAGGTAAACCACATAGTGCACACTCTGGTGTACCTATAAAAAATATTCTACAACCTCGTTTATTCTTAAATCTTTCACTTACTACCCCAAGCTTATATCCGAAGCCTATGGTCTTATATTTCAGGAACTTCAAGGGGGAAAAAATACCTTTCATCTCTGCCCATCACAAAGAGGAGGTGGTCTCTTATGGGGGGCTTGGAATTTCCCATCCATCTTCTCCCAACTAGTTAGCAAACAAGTTAATAACTTTCATGACTTTATTCACACGGCTGCTTTAATAACTACTCTGTGGGAAATCCCTTCCTAGATAGGGATATGTATTTATAACTTTTTAGTTCCAAATTAAGCTTTGGAACTTAAAGAGGAAGGACAAAATCAGTCATTCTTTTGAGATATTCTGCTCGCCAAAATTCTGACGGCGACATTTTTAATTTTCTGTGTCTTTTACGAACCTTCTTCCTGTCTGTACTGTCTTCTTGATTGTCTTGTAGAGGGAAGACAACTTTAAAAAAAATTTAAAAAGAGGGGATGGTGGGGGGGGGGGAATCCCCAATTCTTGCCGAGTGACCTCTGGGAGAAGATCAGAAAGGCGGGTGTGTTTTTTTCAACCCACTCTAAAGTCAACGGTGCAAAAAATGCCATTGGGATGACGTGTCATTTAAAAGTCAGTGCTTCATCTGAAATACTATCCTGGTGTTTTTGTGGGTTGCAACCCCCACTCCTGTCTTTCTTTTGAAAATTTTGCTAAGCCTGAAAGCATCTTAACCTCAAGCAGAACAAATCATAGCTTAGGGTTTCTTCCATGCATTTTCCTCTCTCAAGTTCCTTCTTCCAGTCTCTCCTGAACTAAAGCAAATTTACAATCAGAAATTGATCTGGTTTTGCTCCTGGGCCAGGAAGCCTTTTCAGATGCTTTTGAAGAAGGAACATCAGCCTCATAAAAGACTCTGTGTTTCTCATTACCAAACTGTTTATGCAATTCAAGTTGTTCTCCTCTCTCCCTCTCCTTTCCTCTCAATGGAAGGCAGCTTGTTGAACCTTTTTCTTATTTTCATAAGCTTGTTGGATGTGAGTGACAGGAATGCCGATCTGGTCAGCTGGCTGCAAAATGGGAAACACATGCTTGGAAACCAATCCCGTTTGCACTCTTTCAGCCAGTGGAAGGCTGAGTGATAAAAAGTCATTGTTTATTTAAATTCGGTTCAGGAACTTGACCAGGCCTGGGGATCTTTTCTCAAGGAAATTAAAACTGGTGAGCATCAAATGCTTTAAGAGGCGTGTTGAAGGATCCGGAAGGATTTATGCTTTTCATTTTTCAGAGTTCAGCACCCTGTTTTTTCCCATTCTTGTTTCCAGGTTAATAGAAATGGATACAGCTACAATCCAAAGGAATCTGTCCCTGGTTTTGTGTGTGTGTGTGTGTTTAATCAACCTTTATAGCATGAAACGCTACCAGAATAGCTTATATAATAGCAAAAGTTGGAAAGCTCTCAGATTTGTGGTCTAAAAAACCCTCCATACAGAGCTGGAGAAATAGACAAAAAAGGCAGGGGAAAGTAAGAACATCCAGGTACCAAATGTTAAAATGCTATGGTTGCTATAATGGAATTGGGCTGCTTTTAAAGGTTGTAGGTGACACCTTTGTCTCCAAACTCAACAATCCGGTTGCTTTATCATGCCAAACGAACAACCTTAATATTGTTTACAGCAGGTAGAGGTTTTTCTTTGCCCCTTAGGTTTCTTTTCGGCGCCTTTGAATCAGAGTTGATTCCTGACGACTACCTGAACACGTCCATGTAGTTTTCTTGGCCAGATTTCAGAAGTGGTTTGCCATTGTCTTCTTCCTTGGGTGGAAAGCGAGTGACTGGCCCAAGCTCGCTCGGCTGGCTTCATGCCTAACACAAGAGTAGGCAACAGTTTCTTGGTTTCTAGCCTGGTGCCTTAACCACTACACGAAACTTAACTTTTTCAGTGGTCTAACTAGGACTAAAATTATGGTCTCAGAAAACTTTTGCAGCATAGCACTCTGCAGTCAGCTTTACCGTTTCCTATCGGCATTTTCAGTAGTTAGAAGTGCAGAATAGGATTATTCAATTTGCTTTGCTGGAATTTTTTTCAACAAACAATAGGGAATCCTTGGATATGTATTAGTGCAAGGCAAAATGTCTATGGAAAATGGTCTCAAAGGTGCTTTTTCAAAGGCAACGGGACTGGTTTTGTTTTTTGAGGAAGAAGTTGGTTCACTTCTCATCCAAGAAGCTTTTTAAGTGCAAGGTTAGATTCTTATCCCATAGTGAACAATCTGAATAAGACCAAAATATCTTCAGACTGATTTAATATAATAGTTGAGTGTTGCAGAAATGGTTTTACTGGGTTTAGAATAGCTTCAGAAAAAAGCCTTCCAGGTGTAACGTGCTTCTTTTTTTTCATATGTCCATCTCACATCTGAAAATTGCTGTCTGGGCTCACCCATTGTCCTTTAATCATGATTTCTTGAATAAGTCACAACTGGCTGAATATACATGTATTGCAGATCCGTGGATCATAGTCTAAATACATTATTTGTAGGCAACCCTGACTGCTCTTTAGAAGGTCAGATCCTGAAGTTGAATCTCAAGTACTTTGGCCACCGAATGAGAAGGAAGGACTCACTGGAGAAGAGCCTAATGCTGGGAAAGATGGAGGGCAAGAGAAGAAGGGGACGACAGAGAAGGAGGTGGCTGGATGGAGTCCCTGAAACAGTAGGCGTGAGCTTAAATGGACTCCAGAAGATGGTAGAGGACAGGAAGGCATGAAGGGACATTGTCCATGGGATCGCGATGGGTCGGATACTACTTCGCAACTAACAACAACAAAGCATGATAATCTCAAACCAAACAAATCACACTGTATGAACTCACTATGTTTATAGAGAGCAGTGCTAAGTCTGAAGTTGGTGGCAGATTTAACAGGATGCCATCTTAGATGCCTCCCATCTCAACATCCAACAGCACAAAGACTTGTCATGTTACCAAAGATTGCCATGTTTATTTTGACATCTGCCATTGTGTTTTTGCATGTAACCCATAATGCACTGGACTTATAAGTTTGAACCCATTGCAGTTAAGAAAATAAAACTGGCAGAAAAGCTGGGTGCTGTTAGAAGAAGAATTTTACAGGTATCCTCAGCAACGGAGGCTCCGGTCTGTATCCAGATACACCTGTAATAGGATGCCAGAGGCATTGTTTATAGCTTGCCCAGAAATCATTGGTGCTCCATCATTTATGGTCTTCCTGAAGGCAGTTTCAATGTGTTCTTAGTTAATAAATTTTCTGCCATGATAGGGTGTTTTATCTTTTCATCAGACTTTAGCTTTTATCTGCTGCTGTTTCCAATTCCTTTCTTTAATGATGATGACGGAATGTTATTTTATATCAGAAGTGTGTCATTGCTCTTTTAATTTGTGCCCTGCTTTGTTTGCCCTTGGGGAAGAGGAGCAGGTTAAAAATAATTAATTTGATGGGTGGGCTGATAGATCCATCTCCTTGTACTTCCTGCTGTTTTTTTTTGTTTTTTTTTTGTATGTGTTCATTCACTGGCCAGGCTTCATCCATCATCAAGTTACCTTGTGTATGCATACAAGTTCCCAATCCTGTGGCAGATTTGGGGGTCTTCTAGCAAATCATTATCCCATGATTAATTTGTGACTCAACAGCGCAGGGTGTTTAACCACCCAGTCTTTGGCTTTTTCCATTCTTCTCCCTTCCTCAAAGTCTCCCCAGACCCAAGTTTCTTCTCCTGCTTCTCCAACAGCTGAGAGTCTTGTACAGTAGCGATATGGAGGAGCGTTCCTCAAGCACCCATGTAACTGGTGATCATCCAGCTACTTCTCTAGGGAATTGTTGTACATGCTTTCCCATTCGTTTCTCATGACCATGGCCCAACAGCCTGTCCAGCTACAAAAACACAGATGTCACTTGAGCCTTGAGAGTAGCAACGACCTGCAAGTCATCCCAGTGACATGGACCTTCTAATTTGGATCTTCCTGTTTTTAAGAACGTTGGAGGGACGTTAGGGCAATTTATTAAAGGCAGAGGGAGGAGAAATTCACCTGTATCCACCTGCTTTGATTGGCCACTTGAGGTCCACCTCCCTTCCCTTGCGGTTGAAAGCACTTTCATACTTGACGTTATCGCCATGTCGCCATGGTCTGCTGAAATGGTTCCGTCTGCTGCATGCTTGGCCAATTTACCTCCTCTACCCCCTCCCCCCACTATTGGGATGAGATGAGGAGTCTTGTTTCTCTTTGGTTGCTTAGCAGCAAACCCTGTTCCAAAACAATGGGGAGGGAATCTGTGGGTCAGATTTTTTAATAGTAGCAATGTGTGTTCTTCTCCACTGTCAAGCAAACAGCTTGTGGTCCTGTGGAAGTAAGCCAGGAAAGGGAGGGAGGGGACACTAGAGAGACCAAAAGAATGTGGGGGAGGAGCTAAAGGGAATCACAGACAGGGACTTTAAGCTTGAATCCAGAAGCAGAGTTGAATGCAGGACCACACTTTTGGCTTCAGGTTTCAGTTCCAGGAGTTCCCTTTAGAAGTCCACACTGGAAGATGCAAAAATCCTTGCTTAGTTCTTGGTAGGGTTGAGTACGAAGCATTTCTTCATTCATACAGTAGCATCGGTGCACTGATTATAATACTTTACCATTCTATCATGAGAACTCAAGTTCCTTATTTTTCCCCACATTTAAATCCCACAATCCAGACTAACAGAACATAGTCACTTTGCCTACTGTTTTGAGTGGGATATGAACCTGCTAGGATGTCCACAGTTCCTGGTCACTCTTCAGTCTTGTCCTGGATCAGCTCTGAGCTAGATGAGGACGTGTTTCTTGAAATTCCCAGACATTTGCAATATGACTATTTCAGACTCAGGCTAAGGAAATAGTAAAGGTCCATTCTTGAGGCCATGCTTGGTCTTGGAGGATGTTGGGTGTTCATTCCTTAGCATCTTCAGATGCCTTGGATGCTTAAGGACCTAACCCATCTTTGCTGAGTTTGAAAAACTAAGCAGGATGAGATCTGGTTAGTATTTAGATGGAAGAGATCAAGAAGTCTTAAGATCATAGGCTAGTCTTGGTAGTCAGTAGAACATCCTAGTAGAAGTTTGATCCAACTACTTTGTATTTTTGTCTTTTCTGTTTATTTCAGACCAAGCCACATCCTCCCCCTGAGACTCTAGCACAAATAAGTATGGAAAATTGGTGACATTCAAATCACCAATTTATGTTTACTTGTATTTATACAAGTAAACCAATTTAGCAACATCTGCATGCGTTTCATCACAGTTGTCATTGTGAACCAGTCGAGAAAATGTGTTCTATCCACAGTCCCAGGCATCTTGTTGATTAGTGAGCTATAAACATCCCCTTTCCCCCAGGAAAAATCTCTAGTATTTATGCTTTCCCATCTGTTATTTGCTCATACCCTGAAGTCAACCGGGGCTGTGAAAATCTCATCTGGCATCTGGTGCACAATATCCCCAAAGTTGCTTATATCTTGATATAGGACAACTTGTGCCAAAAGAGAGCTGTTTTCAGTCCATTGTGTCATCTCCATGTATATGCACTTAGGTCAACATATTAAGGAAAAAGATACTGAAACAATATGATGCTAGAGAAAAGCAAACCTAGAACTATTTTTCACTATTGAAAAGAAAAAAATGCTTGCAGTTTGACCCATTCCAGGAAGCATGCAAAATATACCTATTGGTAAAGATGCCAAAAATTATATACACATTTTTCTCCTGTTCCATATATAAATATACCAATCCATACTTGCATTTGATAAAATGAGAATATTGGTCAATTGTCCATCATCTGACTCTGAAAACTGTTGCTAAGAGTAGATGTTGGCCCATCCAGAAGTCTGAGAAATAGGCTGATTCTCACAACCTTCTAAGCCCCTTGAATAAGCCATACCTCAGTTGGCACAATGTGAACACCGTCGGTATAAAGCAGCCTTAAATTCATAACAGTAACTCGTGTCGTGTTTTGTTCTTTACTAGTTCTCTAAGCAGTTGGTACTTGATGACTTCTGTTTGAGCTCAGAGAAGAAGGAGGTGCTGGCTTCTTCTCAAGTTACTCAAGAAACAGTCCATTTCCTTTGTCTGCAAGAGCACTGCAACGAGAGGGCAAGGGGAAGAAATAGAGAAGCCCATTCACATAGCTGATGCAATAATACACATCTGTGGGTGTGGAATTTCTTGACGACTGTGGCTGGCCAAACAAGCCGGTTATTAAATGCAAAACAGAAAAAAAAAACATTTCTCCAGAACTGCACCTGAAAACATCACTATTGCAGCTCAGGAAATGAGGCAATTCTGGAAACAAGCAAGAAGGAAAGGCATCCATGTTTCATCTGTTAAGGCACAACTTTATATCAGGACAGAGGTCGCTCCAGGTTCTTCTCTGTGAAGAGCAACATGACCTTTTAAAAATGAAAGGAAAAAGCTGAAAGACCTCAAGGACCGAGTGGGTGATCTAGCTTTGAGCCATGTGGTTTGTGAGCCAGCAAAGAATGAGGAGAAACATACAGGCTAAACAAAACAAAACAAAACAACCTGATGGAACCAAGAAGTGCTCCCCTAGATGTGTGGGATAGATGTCCTCTTTGGCCTCCAGGATAATGTCCTTTTCAGGTGGAGCTTCTGTTCTGGTGACCCTCTTTTCTTCTTTCCCAGGCAGAATATGAGCTTTCTCCAGATGAGAAGCGCAAGGAAATGGGAGAAGAGATCATGCGGCAGTTTTTCAACAAGGAGGTCAGTATATCATCTTCAGAATATTAAAGGTGAAGATCGATAGGGTCCTTGTGAAAAGGTGGTTCGAATTCCAGAAGTGTAGCTAACAAATGCTAGAATCTGTAGGAACCTATGTTTCCTTTCTCTGGGATTGCCCCATTTTTCTTCTTCCAGCCAGGTTGGGTAAAAGTGCCAGGATCATTTCAAAGGATGTGATCCTGGCTTTTAAAGTATCCCTGATTTTAAGAGTCCAAACACTGAATAATCCTGAAGAAACTTCCCCAATTAGTTGGCTAAATTCTAACTGCCCTTCTTCTAGCCAACGGAAGATGACTAACTGGAGAAGGCTGCTCTATGAACCGAGAGCAGAAACTTCAGAAGCATTTAGGAAGTGTTTATTTTACCCCAAGGAGGAGTCAAAGTAGGGAGTGAAGGGTAGAGAAGAATAAGAATTGAAATCTACTGACAGAACAGAATATTTGTAACTCAGGGCTCAGCTGTAGAGTCCTTCTTGTTCTCTGAGCTTGGTGGTCTTCTTGCAGACATTTCATTACTAAACTAAGGAGCATGATGGCTCATGTGGTTGGGACTCTGGGTTGGACTTTAGCAAACCTGTGTTTGAGACCCAAGTGCTGCCGCGGGGTGGGGTGAGCTCTCATCCTTCGCTCCAGCTGGGGACATGAAAGGAGCCACCAACTGTGCATCCCCTTGGCAATGTGATGTCACTGGCTAATCCTTTCAACCGAGAAGCACCAAGTGCAAATTACTAAACTAGGTGACATCATCAGAGCACCACCAAGGACCCCACCGAATTGAAATCTAATGTGCCAGAGGGTTTACCGGCATTACGAATTATTAAGCATTTGTTTATGGCTGGTTTCCTTCTTTTTATGTGTATGAGTTTAGTCCCTGGGCTATATGGCAGAAATTGGTGAACTTCTTGTGAACCAGTGCATAGAAGACCTGCAGAGAAGCCCTTGCAGGGACCTCTTTGGCAGCTGTGTACAGTAAGTACTGCACCCTAGAGATCTATAAGCGAGAAAGCAAGGGGGTGGTTTCTGGTCAGGACAAGCTTGTATGCATAGATGCGTAGAAGCCCCATTTGTTGCATGATAAACCAACCTCCCCCCAATCTAGGAACCCTTCCAGATACGTAGACCAACTGCAGAGTTCCCCAACCCAAGTGACCATTGCTGAGAATTATGGGAGTTGAAATGTATGAGTGGAGGGTGCCCAGTCATAGAACTTTGGGATAAAACACGGTTACCTTATCCATAATTTGCTCTAAAGAAGATAGCTGCATCAATCATGGTTGACGTTGGCTTGTTTTAAAGTCAGATGGTAATTAAAATAACCACAATTTGTTGGGTTCAAATAATGTGGCTAGATGTGGCTAATGCACTCATGCGACACACTTACTCATAGTTAACCATACTGAACTCTGTCCAGTTTTCTGGGTTCATACACTACAATAATTCATAACCACACAGGCTGAGTTAGCACAAATGCTATATTGAAATGATTTGGGGCTTAGTGTGTCATATAAAAGAGCCAATAACTCCCAAACTCTTTTTTTTTTAAATGTGCACCCAGTGAAGGAAAGGTGTGTATGAGCTGAACAGGAGGCAGAATTCATTCCTTTTACAATGAACTCAAAGAAAATTACTTAGTGTAGTTTTTGCTAATTATCTATTCCTCAGCTACATGAAGGCATCGGACCAAAAAAGCTGGGGTTTTTTTTGTGTGTTAACCAATTTGTAGCCAGTTAATTCAATAATTTTCTAAATGGCATTTTACATCAAACTAAAGTTTATTTAGACATGCATAAATCATAGCTTATTGAATCCATATGTCACACTAGGGAATAAATCATGGTTTACACACCATGACAATTGAGTCCATAATCCTGCTATCCATCTCAAACAAACCTTATTTTGGCTTAGGGATGAATGAACCTGGTTAAGTGACGCATCTTGCATTTGATAAGAAAATCATCACCAATCAAGGCTGAACTGTATTTCTCGCCAATGAATTCCAAAGTGGACCATCATGGGCAGACGTAGCTTTAAAGCCCCCCCCCCCAAAAAAAACCCACTGGTCTTACATACAGCAGTGTTTCTCAACTTTGACAACTTTAAGATGTGTGGACTTCCACTCCCAGAATTCCTCAGGTAGCACGCTGCCTGGAGAATTCTGGGAGTGGAAGTCCATGCATCTTAAAGTCACCACGACTGAGAAACACTGCAGTGGAGAGCATCCAATACTAATCGTAAGAACATAAGAAGAGCCATGCTGAATCAGGCCAAAGCCCATCAAGTCCAGCATTCTGTGTCACACAGTGGCCCACCAGTTGTACATGGGGATCTTGAGCAGAAAGAGAAGGCAAAACCCTCCCTTTCCCTTGACCCCCAACAAATGGTACTCAAGGGAATCCTGCCTGCCTCAACCAACATAGAGGCGGCACATGGACATCCGTTTTAATAACCATCGATACACTTTGCATCCATGAATCTATCTAGCCCTGCCTTGAAGCTGTCAAGGCTGACAGCTGTCACGACCCCTTCTGGAAGTGAATTCCATAAATCAACGACCCTCTGGGTGAAGAAGTATTTCCCTTTATTTGTCCTCACTTTCTTAGCTATGAGCTTTAGGGAGTGCTCCCTTGTCCTGGTATTGTGTGATAGAGAAAAGAATTTTTCTCTATCCACCTTTTCTATCCCATGCATGATTTTATACACTTCGATCAAGTCACCCCTTAAACGCCGTCTTTCAAGGCTGAAGAGACCAAGGCGTTTGGGAGCCCACAAAGAAGCTTCCTTCGTAAATCATAGGGGGGGAAAACACCCATTTTCAATTCCTCTTATCTCCTAGGCGCCTGCATGAATACCTGAGTGGTGCCCCTTTCACAAATTACCAGGACAGTATGTATTTTGACAGATTCCTCCAGTGGAAATACCTCGAGAGGTAAGACAGTAACCTTGAGTAGCTGGAATGCAAGAAACCCCACTCATTCGCTGAGCTGTTGCTGATAAGAAAGGGTCTTCAGTGATGCAATGTGATCTTCTTAATATCTTTAGGCAATCCGTGACCAAAGACACCTTCAGGCAATACCGGATTCTGGGCAAGGGAGGCTTCGGAGAGGTAGGAAGTGGTGACAGCTTGAACTTGTTCCCCATTAGGGGTCAGAAGTAGCTTTGGATTCCTGTAATCTCAAATTCATTATGATTGTCTCTTTGGCTTCAGTTCTAACTAGTGAATTTGCCAGATTTGCTCCGGTGTTTGTTTTTTTAAGCCTATTTTAGCTTTCTTCTGTATCAGTCCACAAACTTCCTCAAACATAATTAGCACTTATCCAAATCTGTCTGCTTTTGGGAGGGAGGCATTGTTTGAATTATGAACAGATGAAGACATATTGGAAATGGTATCATTTAAGTGGGCTGCATTTTGGGTCTAGGTTTATGAAACGCGTACGGGTGAGGTTTTCATCAAAACGAATCAAACTAATGTGTCTGCTGTGCCTACCTATCACCCTTCCATTATTGCCTGTCGAACCGTCATAGCAGTTCCTAGCAGTGAGCGTGACAGGCTCACTGTTGCATGTGCAGAAGCTGTTTCAGACCAGGATAGATGTAGGTGACCGATTTGTGAGCATGAATTTTCTATGGAGATTCTCAATCATCCAGATGATGATTATCCCAAAGGTGCTTTTCAAAAGGTGACTGGACTTCCTTGTTTTTCTTTGAAGAGGTTTGGCTTATCATCTGAGAAGCTCCTTCAGCTCTGACTGGATGGTGGGAATGGATCTCAGCTTTCATCCTTCAGATGTTGCCCTTTGGTCAAAAAATGCCTTCAAGATCGCTTGAAGATCTTGATCTATGCTAGATCAAAGAGAGATAATCTTTGATGATTCTGATCTGATGTTTAGAGAACCTCTGGAATACATGCCAGATTCTGAAGTCATTATTATACCTTTAAGGAAGACTTGGAATTTTCACTTAGCAATGAGGAAGAGCTTTAGAATAGGATAGGATAGGATAGGATAGGATAGAATAGAATAGAATAGAATAGAATAGAATAGAATAGAATAGAATAGAATAGAATAGAATAGAATAGAATACGGGATGGGAATAGAATAGAATACGGGATGGGAATAGAACAGAACAGAACAGAATAGAATAGAATAGAATAGAATAGAATAGAATAGAATAGAATAGAATAGAATAGAATAGAATAGAATAGAATAGAATAGAATAGAATAATGGAATGAAAAATAGAATAGAATAGAATACGGGATGGGAATAGAATAGAATACGGGATGGGAATAGAATAGAATAGAATAGAATAGAATAGAATAGAATAGAATAGAATAGAATAGAATAGAATATGGGATGGGAATAGAATAGAATACGGGATGGGAATAGAATAGAATAGAATAGAATATCTTTATTGTCATTATGTAACTCACAATGACATTAAGTATTATTAATTATTATTATTATGGATCATCGCACAGTCAGCCAGATGTTCAGACTGAATTTGGCATTTTGTCTACCTATCGAGTCCTTACCCAGGACCTGGGATAGGCAGATGTGGATGTGTGATGATATTACAGATATCATCGCAGGATGGAAGCAGTTCCTAGTAAGGCTGCCTTTTGCAATTGACTAATGGCGAATTTGTCAATGCCAATGATGGTATTCAAGTGGTGCTCCAGTTGTTGTTGTTGCTATTATTATTATTATCAGTATTAGTCTATACTCTATAACTCTGAGTAAAGAGGAAGTGTCAAAATGCAAGAATAAGATGGGGCTACCTTTAAAAGAGGAGGGCTTCCATCAGTAACACTACTGCAGTGTCACTAGCAACCAGTAAATGTGCCCCTGACAATCCCACCTTTTCTTGCCTTTAGGTTTGTGCGTGCCAAGTGCGTGCTACAGGGAAGATGTACGCTTGCAAAAAGCTGGAGAAGAAGCGCATCAAAAAGCGGAAAGGGGAGGCGATGGCTCTGAATGAGAAGCAGATCTTGGAGAAGGTCAACAGCCGATTTGTGGTGAGCAACAGTCCTGGCTGTGCTGTTGACAACTCCATTTGGGATTTGGCCTTTAGAAGACTGAGATACCCAAAGACTTCTGTTTGCTTATGCCATTTGGCTCTGCATTCTGAGGGGAATTTCACAGCATCAGATTCGGCGCGGTTGGTTAGCTGCAGTTTTTGACCTTGATAATTAAATGAAGCTTCTTGAATTCAAAACCAATAATAGCAAGTATGTTTTAGGGCAGCTCGGACCAGTTTTAACATGTATCTTCTCCAGCTATAATTGGGCAAATCATGTTGTACCCAAATAACACTTCCAGTTCCTAGAAATTACTTGACCCGTGTGACTTTTAAAGTAGCCCTATCATTTTTTCAGACTTCACTCATCTGAAAGGAGAAAAAAAATTGTGGCTGCTTTCATGAGTAACAGACTAGCTTGGACTTGCATTCTGGAAGATGTCAGCAGATTCATTCTCAAAGCATGCACAACTCTATTAAATAAGAAAATAATGCAGCTCACTGTATTCCTAAACTATTGAATGCCATATGTTTGTGGAAGGGGGTAAACAGAGGGAAGATGATTGCTATTTATGTGTTTCTGGATAGTTGGACACTGTAGAAGCAGAATCCTGGAGTATACTTGGAGTCAACTGCTCCTTCTTTTCATCTGTGTCAACAGGTCAGTTTGGCTTATGCCTATGAAACCAAGGATGCTCTGTGCCTGGTCCTCACAATCATGAATGGAGGTGACCTGAAGTTTCACATCTACAACATGGGCAACCCGGGTTTTGACAATGAGCGGGTCACCTTCTACGCTGCAGAGATTTGCTGTGGCCTTGAACATTTGCACCGGGAGGGCATTATTTACAGGTGAGAGGGGATGGAGTTATTTCCTGTTTCCAAGAAGGTAGAGAAAGGGCTATGGTAAAGTCTCCCTTGTTACACAGTTGGCATGATGGAGAAGTGATCATCATCCTTCATCTGATTCAATGTTGAGTTATCAAATGGCAGAGGGAATCAACTGCTAAGCCAACGTCACTCTACCTGGCACACTCCATGGGGATTCTTTAGGAGTTGTAACCAACAATTTCAGAGGGAGAGATGTGTTAAACCATAATGGATTAGACAAAAGGATCCAGTTGTCTCTATAACCCTTTGGAATGCCAAACCCCAGCATGGTCCTTTACCCCTCTGAGATTTAAAGTAGCACTCACTGCATAACAGTCGCCCGCCTGTCATTTGAGGTCACTGACCAAATGAATCTTCATAGACCTAAGCTTGAAATCAAGTGTCCATCTGTAGACCTTTGAAAGCACCTTCCTAATAGTGGTCATCTCTCTCTTTGAGATTCAAAGCTTTCCCAGATCGCTTTGTAACACTCAGACTTAGTGCTGGATAACATTCATCCGTGAAAACTGCAACAGAATGCTGTAGAGGGTGGTACTTCTGATCACTGAGCTTAGTAGACAATCACGACCTCTTCCAAAAAACCCCAAAACCTTCCATTTCCACTCCCCCCTTCCTCTTCTTCATAACCCCACCCTTCTTGAGCAGCCAGCATTCCACACCCATGAGTGTTCTGCATTCTAATTGGTTTGTTTGGGAGAAACACACTCTATTAACCTTTCTCTCTAAGTATATTTTCTATTTCTACATAAATTGGGATTCTCCCAAGTTTACTACTAGCTCCCTCTTGTGTCTCTACGGTGCCAAGACAGAGGAGCCATGAGGGTTCCCTGGCCTTTCATCTTCCTTGTAAAGGGGAAGTACAAACATATGATCTAGAAATATTGTGTTATTGCTCTATATTTTATCTACAGCAAGAGCCTCTCTTCTGAGTCCCTCTTAAGGTGGGACTAGAAATTGCGGTCTCCTAGTGATTGTCATTGGCAATATAGTATGTATTGTTGTTGTTGTTGTTAGTTGCGAAGTCGTGTCCAACCCACCGCAACCCCATGGACAATGTTCCTCGAGGCCTTCCTGTCCTCTACTATCTTCTGGAGTCCATTTAAGCTCATGCCTACTGCTTCAGTGACTCCATCCAGCCACCTCATTCTCTGTTGTCCCCTTCTTCTCTTGCCCTCCATCTTTCTCAGCATCAGGCTCTTCTCCAGGGAGTCCTTCCTTCTCATTAGATGGCCAAAGTACTTGAGTTTCCACTTCAGGATCTGGCCTTCTAAAGAGCAGTTGGGGTTGATCTCTTCTAGGACTGACCGGTTTGAACACCTTGCAGTCCAAGGGGCACATACATTCATTAAAAAAACAGTGCATTAGAACACCCTCACCCATTTTTTTAACATCATAAATTGCTTTATTTTAGAGTAGACAAATAGTACTATAATAAAATAATGCTTTGATTTGCCTAAAACCTATCTTCAATAATGTGCACAACTCATCTGATCCCAAATGGAATGAAAATAACCAGAAAGTGTTTAGCAAATGGGAAAAATTGTATTGCATTATTTATATTCCCTTATTAAAAGACATTCATTTCTTTAAAAAAATCCCATAACACTTTACTGCGATAAAACAATAAAATTAGAAAAGTACTATCATGCAATGCATTCAGTACAAATTATAGTATTATAGTACAAATACAAAAATAAATTAATTCAAATGTGGAAATTAAGGAGCCTCATTTGAAATTGGGGGAATCCCTGAGTATTATTAGACAAGATCATTCTAACTTAAAATATATTCTGTCTTCTTGAACAAACCAGCAAAATCAGCCAGTATATGTGACTGACTTATCTAATAATTGACAGGAATCTATTTTAAAGAATTATTTCAGATTTGTACATAGTAGCCAACCAGACAAGTGGTGTTGTAAATCCTGAGTTCTTTTCTAGCCATGTAAAAGGGAGAGAAGGGAAAAGGACGTATGGATGATTCTTGGCAGCTACCTGTCTGTACATGTGCAAACATTCCTTTCGTGGATTTAGCCATTGTATTATGCCATGGTTTCTTAACCATGTTTATTCAGCAATACGTCATCAGACTAACCACACTGTGGCTTAAATGAAGTTTGAATCAACATGAGCATGCTTGCCGGAGAGTTGAAGGAGTTGTAATCAAACACCTCTCAAGAACACTAGTCTGAGGAAAGCTTTTTTCGAGGTAACATTACCACGAAGCGAGCAAACCACCAGGAAATGTGGCAAGGAAGGCTATTAAAAACAACTGAAAAAGGAAAAGGACTGTCCCAGTTAGAAGCTGGTCCTCTGGGCTTTGAAAGATGAGAGAGAGTAATTTGGAAGTAATTTTACTGGAAGGTGCCTAGACAAAAATCAAACCATCTGTTACGTTTTTAAGCTTCAAGTGTTCTGGAAGTCCCCTCCCCTAGTTAATTTCTTTATTTTCTTTGTTTTTATTTGTATCCTGCCTTTGTTATTTTTTTTAACAAGGTGGTGAACATATTTAATGTTCCTTTTTCCTCCTGTTTTTCCCACAACAACTCTTTGATGTGAATTGGGCTGAGAGAGGGCGACTGGCCCAAGATCATCCACCTGGCTTTCATGCCTCAGGGGGGGACTAGAACTCAGGATCTCCTAGTGATTGGCCCAAAGTTATCTGGCTGTTTTTCATGACTAAGGCTGGACTTGAACTCACAATCTCCCAGTTTCTAGACTGGTGTCTTAACCGCTAGACCAAACTGATTTTCAAACTGGTTACCTGGTTCTTATTCTGGGTTGTGTGTCTATCTCCCCTGCAGGGACCTAAAGCCAGAGAACATTCTCCTGGATGATGATGGTGAGTGCCACATGTCACATGTTTGAATTGTTCCTGTTATAGACTTTCAGAATCACTTTTATCTACAAATGTCAGAGGTCACAGATCTTCCTTCATTTGAGTCATCTTTAATGAAAAGAAGGACGAAGGGGGACATGATAGCAGTTCTTTCAATATCTCAGGGGCTGCCCCAAAGAAGAGGGAGTCAAGCTATTCTCAAAAGCACCTGTAGGCAAGACAAGAAGTAACGGATGGAAACTGATCAAGAAGAGAAGCAACCTAGAACTAAGGAGAAATTTCTTGACATTTAGAACAATTAACACTTACCTCCAGAAGTTGTGAATGCTCCAACACTGGAGGTTTTTAAGCAGAGATTGTACAGCCATTTGTCTGAAATGGTATAGGGTTTCCTGCCTGAGCAGGGGGTTGGACTAGATGACCTCCAAGGTCCCTTTCAACTATTCTATTCTATTCTATTATCCCTTATTCTATTCTATTCTCTATATTCTATTCTATTATCCCATATTATATTCTATTCTATTCTATTATCCCTTATTCTATTCTATTCTCTATATTCTATTCTATTCTATTCTATTCTATTATCCCATATTCTATTCTATTCCATTCCATTCTATTCTATTATCCCTTATTCTATTCTATTCTCTATATTCTATTCTATTCTATTATCCCATATTCTATTCTATTCTATTCTTATTCTATTTTCCATTCTATATTCTATTCTATTCTATTCTCATTGTACTTTAGTGCCTCTACAACAACGCAGACACATTTTTGTGAAGATTAGAATTTCGGCCACGTCTGTCTTTCCTCAGAGCTGTATCCATCATGAAAGATCACAGGATCCCCATCGTAATTTCATATCCTCTATGATCACCTTCTCCCTTCTTCTGTCTAGGTCATATACGGATCTCAGATCTGGGGCTGGCCATTAAGATCCCCGAAGGTGACACCATCCGTGGCCGTGTAGGAACTGTGGGCTACATGGGTACGTGCTGGAGAACTGCTCCAGGTCTTGTTATACTTCTGACTCAAGGAGAAAGCTGGCTCAATCTGTGGACCTTCTTGTTGGGTCTGTCCAACCACACAGGCTGAGAGGACATGGTACTTTAAAACAGGAGCAGAGGAGCTATTTTAGACTGAAAAATCAAATTTCTATCATTGCAACTTAGTCCTTGACTTGCAGCCGCAATTGGGGCCAGAATTCCTGTTGCTAAGTAAGGCAGCTATTAAATCAATCGTGCCCGATTTTAACAAACTTTTTTGCCATGGTTGTTAAGCAAATCAGTGCAGTTTTTAAGTGAATCTTGTGGTCGTTAAACAAATCCAGGTTTCCCCCCACATCGACTTTGTCAGAAGCTGGCTGAAAAGGTTGCCAAGTGCCCAAATTTTGATCACGTGACTGTGGGGGATGCTACAACGGTTGTATGTCTGAGGACCCGTTGCAAGTCACTTTTTTCAGGGCTGTTATAACTTGGAGCCAAGATGGCACAGTGGTTAGAATGTGGTACTGCAGACTCACGGCTCACTCCAGGCGTTCGATCCTGACCGGCTCAAGGTTGACTCAGCCTTCCATCCTTCCGAGGTCGGTAAAATGAGGTCTCAGATTGTTGGGCACAATAGGCTGACTCTGTAAACTGGTTAGAGAGGGCTATAAAGCAGTATATAAGTCTAAGTGAAGCTGTATATAAGTCTAAGTGCTATTGCTAGTGCTATTTGAATGGTTGCTAAACATATGGTTGTATATCAAGGACTGTCTGTATTATTATTGCCGGTTCTGTTGTTATGCATGTATAGGCCATTTATAAGTAAAATAAGGGGAAGAGTCCAACAAAATCATATCAATCCAGAAATGGTTGGTTACTGCCTTTTTTTAGCTTTCCAAATTAGACTACAAACCTAGACATTCTCTCATTCAGGAACTAACCAGGTCAAACCCTGTGTCACTTTTGCAACCAGTCACTCAGTTAAGTGCTGCCACCTCCTAAAGAGCAACACACATTTAATTCCTTCCCCTTATAAGGGGGAGAGGTCCTTGCCCATTGGATTCTCCATTATCACCTCTGATGGATAATGGTTCTCCAAGAAGCAAATCAGAGAAGATTCTTTCTCATAATTTGCCACCTGATCAAGTGCTTTACGT
Source organism: Bothrops alternatus (assembly GCA_034064705.1). Classification (NCBI taxonomy): domain Eukaryota; kingdom Metazoa; phylum Chordata; class Lepidosauria; order Squamata; family Viperidae; genus Bothrops; species Bothrops alternatus. The sequence goes on along the minus strand of JARGCV010000225.1, from coordinate 1,852,824 downwards.
GAAATTATTGTCTCTGTGCTCTCTCCACCCTTCTGCTCCTCTCCCCAGCTCCTGAAGTAATTAACAATGAGCGCTACTCCTTCAGCCCAGACTGGTGGGGGCTTGGCTGCCTCATCTATGAGATGATTGAGGGCCAGTCACCATTCCGGGCCCGCAAGGAACGAGTGAAGAGAGAAGAGGTGGAAAAGCGGGTTCAGGAAGACCACGAACAGTATTCAGACAAGTTCTCTGAAGATGCCAAAGCCATCTGCAAGTCGGTGAGCGATGAGAGAAAGATGACAAAGAGGAGAAAGTCAGAAAATAAGCAGGAATCTTTGCCATGAGTCTGTAGTATTAGATGGAGACTCCTACATCCCCTGAGCTGAGATCACCTCTGAGTGACTACATGAACCCGTTTTGGCACTATCACAAAGTTGTTTGTCATTGTCTTCTGCTGGGATATTGTTTCAGCTTCTCAGTTGAATTCTGCTTGGTCTGTCAAGTAAGGACCAGCTAAGAGTTTTGTGATCAGCCAAGATCGGCCAGGCAAAGCTGCTTAACTGGGCATAGATAACTTGTGTCCACGTGTGTATATACAGGTGCACAAGTGTGTATGGGTGGGCTGGGTTGGATAGAGTGTATTTAGTCAAGCAGTCCCAAATGTTACTCCCATAACCATACCAGATTCCCACTTTGCAGGGGTTTTCAAAAGCAATAGTATAAATAATTATTTTACATTAAGAGAAGCAGCAAGGGGTGCTTCTGATCACAGCCATGACATGCTATTGTTGTAATGCATGTTTAGACCTTAATGGAGTCCCCATTATATTCATTTCTATTGGTTCAATTTTTAAAATCAGTTGACATTGATCATATGTTTTTTTTTTTAAAAAAATGACTCTGATAAAGTGGATGAATCCTTTCTCTTTTGCACGGACACTTTCTTTTCATTATAAGAAGTTGTATTTACAGGACCAAATATTTTGGACTCAAGTGGGTTTGAGAACCAACTTGGTTTACATTCCATGGCAGAAACAGCCAACTTGGGCTTGGTTTACAAAGTCTACTTTACAAAGTTCTGAGTTCAAGGTTGTCACAGGCTTTACTTACAAGAAGTTCTTTTTTTTCTCCCCCCCCCCTTTCAGCTCCTAACTAAAGACTCCAAACAGCGGCTCGGAAGCAAAGGTGAGGGGGCTGTCCAGGTGAGGCAGCACCCATTCTTCAGGACAATCAATTTCAAGCGACTGGAAGCTGGCATTATGAAGCCCTCCTTTGTGCCAGATGTAAGTTCTTACAAATAAGAGTGAGGAACTCAAGGAGTTGTTGTTAGTTGCGAAGTTGTGTCGACCCATTGCGACCCCATGGACAATGTCCCTCCAGGCCTTCCTGTCCTCTACCATCTTCTGGAGTCCATTTAAGCTCATGCCTCCTGCTTCAGTGACTCCATCCAGCCACCTCATTCTCTGTCGTCCCCTTCTTCTCTTGCCCTCCATCTTTCCCAGCATTAGGCCCTTCTCCAGTGAGTCCTTCCTTCTCATTAGGTGGCCAAAGTACTTGAGTTTCAACTTCAGGATCTGGCCTGCTCTTTAGAGCAGTCAAGGAGACAGATAGACAAATAAATGAGCAAATATGTTATCTGCGGGGTGAGGCGTTAAGCCAGTGCCAAAGTTTTCCTCTTTCTCCAGTTGTTGTTGCTGTTGTTATTCTGTATTGAGATTTTTTTTTCTTCTAAATTAAGGTTAAATCTATTTTAGGCTGTTTCTGAGTTTCCTGCTTCAGCAAAGGAGTATCCCCTGGTTTTTGGCCATTGTGGATGCACAGTTTGGTGCCCCAAATGTAGCAAATTCTAATTGCTTCAAAATGAAAAGGAGGCAGGAAGTTTCTTGTAGCTTTGGACCATGAACTGTCAAATCTGTGATACTTCAGGCTTTTAGTTGTCTTCTTTTTCTCTCCAGTAATGGAGATCTCCTCTTTGCTATCATCTTTATGGGAATCCTTCAGATCTTGAAAGGGTAATATCATATCCCTCTTCCTCACCCTGATCATGTCAGGTTTCTTCCCCTTTTTGACATAGTATTGGTGTCCACATATTTTATCCATCATCCTCACCAGCTCCTCCCCCCTACAATTCCAAATCTGTCCCTGATAAACTAAGTAAAAGAATAGAAATTGTCTTATAGGATTCCTCAGTATCCACTGCAGGCATTTTTAATTAGATTTAGTATCCTAAACTGAGCTAGAAGGGGCCTTTTAGATCTTCCTGGTTCAACTCACAGTTGAGGTGAGACCACACTTGGAGTACTGTGTACAGTTCTGGTCACCGCACCTCAAGAAGGATATAATGGAACTGGAAAAGGTGCAAAAGAGGGCAACAAGAATGATCAAGGAAATGGAGCGCCTCCCTTATGAAACCAGATTGCAACGCCTTGGTCTCTTCAGCCTTAAAAGACGGCGTTTAAGGGGTGACTTGATCGAAGTGTATAAAATCATGCATGGGATAGAAAAGGTGGATAGAGAAAAATTCTTTTCTCTATCACACAATACCAGGACAAGGGGGCACTCCCTAAAGCTTATAGCTAAGAAAGTGAGGACAAATAAAGGGAAATATTTCTTCACCCAGAGGGTCGTTGATTTATGGAATTCACTTCCTGAAGGGGTCGTGACAGCTGTCAGCCTTGACAGCTTCAAGGCAGGGCTAGATAGATTCATGGATACCAAGTGTATCGGTGGTTATTAAAAAGGATGTCCATGTGCCGCCTCTATGTTGGTTGAGGCAGGCAGGATTCCCTGGAGTACCATTTGTTGGGGGTCAAGGGAAAGGGAGGGTTTTGCCTTCTCTTTCTGCTCAAGATCCCCATGTACAATTGGTGGGCCACTGTGTGACACAGAATGCTGGACTCGATGGGCTTTGGCCTGATTCAGCATGGCTCTTCTTATGTTCTTATGTTCTTATGAGGTCATGAATTTACAAAACCATCCCCAACACATGGCCATCCAGCCCCCCCCCCTTTTAAAGGAGAATCCTCCACCATTATTCTGCCATGGCTTATTTATTATTATCTTCAGGAAACTATTCCTAATGGTCATTCTGAATCGTCTGTCTTTTAATTTCAGCTTCTTAGTCCCAGTCCTTCCTTTGTTCTTTCAAAGGGAACAGATCCGCCTCTTCTTGCACATGACTTGCACATCTGGATATGTAAGTCCTAGAGATGACAAACTTACTGGAATCCTTGTCTTTCCCTTAGCCTCGGGCTGTGTACTGTAAGGACGTACTGGACATTGAACAATTCTCCACTGTGAAGGGCGTCAACTTAGACCAAACCGACAATGACTTCTATGCCAAATTTGCCACAGGTTGTGTCCCAATCCCCTGGCAGAACGAGGTAAGGCATGGACATTTGCAAATATTTATTTATCTATCAAATTTAAAAACTGCCCATCTCCCTCGTGGAGGGACTCTGTGCAAATCAGGGAAGAGACTGATGTATAGTAGGTGAACGCTACTTTGCGGGACCGTCTTCTGCCCCATGAATCCCAGCGACCGGTTAGGGCACATAGGGTTGGCCTCCTACGGGTCCCGTCTGTTAAGACAGTGCCATCTGGCGGGACCTAGGGTTAGGGCCTTCTCTGTTGCTGCCCCAGCCCTCTGGAACCGATTTCCCTCAGAGGTTCGTACTGCTCCCTCCCTCCTAGCTTTCCGAAAACTCTTAAAAACACATCTATGCAGACAGGCTTGGGGCGTGTGAGCTACGCTCTGCCCCTGGGCCTCTGATTGGGACTGTATGTTGTATGAGTGGTAATAGTTATATAGTTTTTATATTGTATATTACTATTTTTTTTAAATTTTTTATTATTAGATATCCGTTTGTACATGTAAACAAAGAAAAGAAAATTCAAGTTAAAGCCATTCAACTCAACACAATCATTTTAAATTTGTAGACCCTCTTCACTCCGTATATCCAAGCCTAACTACAAGCCAACCACATTTTAAACATTTTAACTTTCACTTCTTTTCAGATCAATCCATTGGACATCAAATTTTAATTGATTTATATTTTTGTACTTGTATTTTTGCTGTGAGCCGCCCTGAGTCTGGGGAGAAGGGTGGCATATAAGTCAAATAAATAAATAAATAAATAAACTAAGAGAAGATCATTGGCAAAGCCTCTTGATCTAAGGAGGCACTAGAGCTGGGAGTCAGTTGTCCCAAATGTCCGTTCTGTCCAGCTGTTTTAAGGATTTCATTACACAGCACTCTGCTTCCCCACCATTCTTAACAACGTAACTTCTTCCTTTTATCTAGATGATTGAGACAGAATGCTTTAAGGATCTTAACATCTTTGGACCAAATGGCACCCGATCCCCGGATCTGGACTGGAAGCAGCTCCCTAACCCACCCAAGCGTACCCTCTTGCAACGGCTCTTCCGGCGTAACGTAAGATACAATCTTGTCCCCCACCCCCCCTTTTTTTTTTGCTATATATCCTTGCAGCTGCCAAGCCCATAGTTAACATTCTTCAGTACGACTTAACCTGAGTAAGCAAAATGTAGCAGTGTTGTACCTTCCGCTTCAAGATATACTTTATGCACTTTGTAGGTCAGAGGTTTTATTTTTGAATGGATATACTTCCAGGTAAACACGCATATGGGTCTTCTCCAAACTGGCCACCCACCAGATGTGGGGACCTCAATTCCTGGAACTCTCAGCAATGGCCATGCTGGCTGAAGAATTCCGGGCAACGAAGTCCCACATTTGGAAGTCACTCAGGTTGGGGAAGCCTGGTATATTTATTATTTATTTATTAATTAAATTTTTATGCCGCTCCTCTCCGAAGACTCGGAGCGGCTAACAGCATAAATAAAACAACATTTCAACATTTCAAAACTAAAAACCAAAGCTAAAAAGCGTTTTAAAAGACCCCAAACACATTCATCATTCGCACACAATCACAGTCATCCCCAGGCCTGCCGGCATAAATAGTTTTTTAGATTCTTCCGGAAGGCCGGGAGAGTGGGGGAAATGCAGACTTCAGGGGGCAGTTGGTTCCAGAGGGTGGGCACCGCAACAGAGAAGGCCCTCCCCCTAGGACCCGCCAGACGACATTGTTTCGCTGACGGGACCTGGAGGAGGCCGACCCTGTGCGCTCTCACCGGTCGAAGGGAAGTATGCGGCAGAAGGCGGTCCCGTAAGAACCTCTGCCAGAGTCTGGAGATTGGAGGAATGTTATGTGGCTCGGTGATAAACCACTGCAGGAGTTCCCAAGTTAGATCTCTCGGGCACTTGTTCTATCCTTCCTGAAACTCTGGAAAGCTGCTACCAGTCAGCCTGGCCAATATTAGTCTAAATCAGTGTTTTCCAACCAGGGCATCTTCCAGATTGATGCAGTAACTCCATCCATCTTCAGCAATTGCAGGCTGGGTGGGCAATTTTTGGAGTTGAAGTCCGTACGTTCCAGAAGTTGTGGTGGTGGGGGAATTCTGGAACAGTGGCCCAAAACTGAATTTAGGCAGTTTCTTGGGTTCCTTAAGTCTTTGGATTCTTCTGTTTGAAGAACGGTGGCAGATCTGTAGCTCTGTGGTTGAGCAGCTGCATGGCACAAATAAAGCCTTGGGTTTTATTTATTTATTTTTAATAATTTTTTATTTTCCCAAACTCTCCCCCATACATATACCGTGATATTTATCAGATGTTAACATACATTCTTTTTACATTCATATATAAGATATTTTTAATAAAATGAAATAAATACATACACATGATTTTTGGTGTTGCTCGCCCATTTCCCCTTTCACTGTATCCACACTCCTCCTTCTCTACCTTCTTTCTCCCTTTCTTCTCTTCCCTACTTCCCTCTTCTCTTCTCTTTCCTTCACCACTCTCCTCCCCTTTCTCCCCACTTCTCCTCTTCTCCTCCAACCCTCCTACTTCCTTCTCCCCTCCTTTACTCTTTTCTCTCTCCTCTCCTTTCTTCCCTCTCATCCCTCTTCAGATACAATTCAGGGGGAATGTCCGAGCAACTCCTCTCTCCAAATTTCAGCCTTGGGTTTCATTGCGGGCATCTCCAAGAACAGAACAATGAGAGAGAGCTTGCCTGTTAGTCATGCTAAATAGCAGGCTTCCCTCCCCCCACGCACTCACCTTTTTCTCTCTCTTCATTCCCCCCCCCCATAGCCAAGTGACTTCACCATCAGCACCAGTGTACATTCCAACCTGTCGGCAGCCCCCTCACCAGCTTGGCCCATGGCGCAGGCTCCCTCCTGACCTCTGGAACTAGCCCTCATCCTTTGCCTTCTCAGGATTGCCTTAGGCTGACATGTGGAAGTCCCCAGCTTGGGCCAGGCTCTGTGACTGCTGGGAACTGAAAGACCACAGCCTTCCAATCGGCAGGGCAGCAATGGGCCAGAAGACCTTTGCCACCTCCTGGTGCTGATGTGGATTGGGGGCACGGAGACTCTTCTTGTTCAGAACCTTGGCTGCTACTCGTCGACAGGGTCTTCCTTCATCTTCCTGTACTTTGACTGCACAGGGAGCATCTACGGCTCTCCCCCCGTTCTGTTTTTCTCATCACCTCCTGACCCAGCTTTCCTGGGAGATCAACTGGGGAGAGGTACCTGAGAAGGAAGGATTTAAAAACAGAAAGAACCACCCATGATACCTGGAGATGGCAGAGATGAGGGCTGGAGCCTTAAACTGGAGAGAAGAAGAAAACGCACAGCTTGGACAAAGTTGCAATGGGGATAATAAGAAAGACTCCCGGCTCTTGCATTGGCATTTCCAGAGACTCGCGGATAAGTGTGTGTTGGTTTGTGTGTGGATGTGTATGGAACTTGTAAATCCTCGGGGTTCATTCAGGGTTTTTCCCAAGGATCTCGCCCACCCTCACCATCAGTTCTACAGCCTGGGGCCATTGCAAAGACAAAGAAGCCCAAGGAAGTTGAAGAACAATTGATTGTCTTTCCTTTAGGACATTCTTTCTTGGCTGGTCATCCTCTAGCCTGTGCTGGACTGCCCAACACCTGTCATCCCTTAGCAATACAGCCTTTAGACCAGATGGTTAGGCAGAGTCAACTGGAATCCAGGAAGCGTGGAAATCCCTAGGTGCAGAACGCTGCTTTAGAGGCACTCAATATAGGAAAAGACAGAGAGATGGATGACATCTCAGCCTGCAGAAAGTCTTTCAGCGTTCCCAAACCCTGGCTTTAACCTCAACCTGCAGTGTTGAAGATATATTTTTCAAATCCTACATATTTTAACTTTTATTACAATTGTTTCCATAGGCCTGTCTACTCGTTCATTTTATTTCTTTTCCTTTGTGCCTTTGTATTTCCCCCATTCTCACATGGCCTTTCTCTTTCAGCCTAGTTGGATCCTGATGAGCGAAAGTAGATGCAGGGTCTATCCTGACTGCGATCATATGCTTAAGTACAATGGAGCCAGATGATTTCATCTGATTGGTTCCTGAAAGTTCAACATCCAAATGGGATGATAATGGAAAGACAAGGCTGCAGGTGGACAATTGTCTTTTGAAACACTCCTCTGCATTGGAAAATAAAACTTCTCTGCAAGTAGAAAAGCAGAATAAAGACTGGGTTAAAGTTTTAACCCGTAATATTCTGGATTTCTGCTTTCAAAGAAAGTCCTCTACCCCAAGTACAAGACTCAAGTGCATTGGGTCTAGGCTGGGGCAGGACTGATACAAAAGTAAATGAAACCAACCAATTGGAGCCAAAGGCTTAGCAAAATGAAGGGTATTTTCAGAAAGGGAATGGAATTTGAGGTCACAGTGCTGTCTGCTGAGTTTGGATTACCCTCATGCAGTGGCCCCCAACCTTTTGGGCACCAGGCACTGGTTCTGTGGGGAGATGTTTTTCCATGGACCAGAGAGGGCATGGGTTAGCGTGCTGCCTGCATCCCATGGACGGGGTTTTGCTCATGTCTGCGGCCCAGTTTCTGGCATGTCATAGCCCGATGCCGGTTCACCGACCAGGGATTGGGGACCTCTGCCCTAATGTGCTTCATTTCAGGAAAAAAGGGTCACTGGGTTGCTGCTATTGCTAAATAATTGGAAATCCCCGTTGCTTCTTTTCTTTGAAAATGATAGAAAGGATGATGTAGAGAGAAATGAATGGGGAGAGCCTTTCTCTCTGGACTTAGAAAAGAAGTAAGAGAAGGGGGAAAGACAACAGAGGAGAGGAAGGAGAAAGCTTACTATAGGGAACCTTGCTCCCAAGTTTCTCCAAACCCAAAGCCGGAAACAGGTCCCTGTGTTGAAGAACAGCGTGGAAGTTAAGGTACCTTTAGCTCTCCAGAGGCTGGCGAAGCACAATTCTCAGCATCTCTTACTTTAGCCTTCCTAGGTGGCCCTGCTGGAAATTGTCATTTTAACAACTATAGGTTTGTTACTTCTAAATAGGGCTAGATTTTCTTTAGCTTATAATATACCCACTTTAGCACTCCAGTTTGACTCTGTTTCCCATCTTCACTTCTTTTAAAATGGTGCCATTTGTTTTTATGATCATAGGAAGCTCTGAAGCAGGGGGTCTTCCAACTCGGCCCTTTTATGACTCGTGGACTTCAACTCCCAGAAGTTGAAGAATTCTGGCTGAGGAATTCTGGGAGTTGAAGTCCACGAGTCTTAAAATTGCCACGTTTGAAGACCCCCAGCTCCAAAGGATAGGACACTGGATCAATGGGCAAAGTTGCTGCTTTCTCTTCCAGTTGCCACTGTGTGATGCTCTTTCACTGTGGCTCAGGCTGAGACCAAAACAATGCATCAGTTCTAAGATAACCACAGGGAGCTTCCCAAATTCTGAGGCTCTCCCTTCCAAAGTAATTTGCAAGGGGTTGGCTCTAAATCTGCCAAGGCCATCACATGTTGCTAAGGGGGGGGGGAGATAGGTCTATTTTTACTCAGAATTCCTTCTGTCTTATCTTATCGCTTGGCTGTTGCATGACCTGCTGAGGGAAAGACTTGCTCTCAGTCTGATACTTTCTTTTTTAAATAGGCAGAGGTGTCCTTGGAGTAGAAAGGACTTTCTGGGTGAAATATCAGGGAAACTCTGCAAGCTGGTTTCTCAGCAATCAGACTTCAGCATAGGACAGTGATGGCGAACCTTTTAGAGACCAAGTACCCAAACTGCAGCCCAAAACCCACTTATGTATCGTCGAGTGCTGGGTGGGCGTGGCCCATTGGCTGGGTGTGGCCCACTGGGTGGGCGTGGCTGTGGTGGTAACGGCAGACTGGGTGGGACTAAAAAGTTCAATCAATCAATTCCAACTTTGCAAGATCTTTTTTTCCCACAAGAAGTTGAAATTGACTGATTGAACCTTTTTTTTTTTTTTTTGCACACGGCAGCGGAAGCCTAAAGTGAAAAGATTTTATAAAACCCAGCTGAAGGCCTAGGACTGGGGCAACAGCACACGTGCCCACAGAGAGGGCTCTGAGTGCCGCCCCTGGCACCCGTGCCATAGGCTCGCCACCACTGGCATAGGAATTGCCCTCTGGTCCTCCAGCGGCAGGTGTGAAAATTTGGGCCCACCGTTGACAAGCCGAGCCCTACTGAGCAGCGTGGCCCAAGGAATGAAGCTCATCTGTTCATTAAATCCCAAGTTTTGGCAAGAAAGTTTGATTTCTGGAGGCTCAACTCTTAAGGAAGACTAAAGACCAGAGGCTCTTTGAGGCTAGAGAGATAGGGGAGGGCTTGGGGCCTTCCTCCTGTGCAAATGTCACCATGCTGATATTTTGGATGGATGCCTGACTTTTATTAAAATGTATGGTAAACATAGTAGAACTAGGAAGAAATTGCAGTCTTTGTCTCTGGATGCGATTGTTTAAAAACTGCACAAATATGGATCATGGTCGAGGAAATAAAGACTTCTCTTAATGCCCAAGGTAAACAACTGAACTTCCTCAGCTATTGGCATTTTTCCACTCCTTTACTTTTACTTTTTTGGAATCTCAGTTCTTTCTCTAACTTCAGTTGCCCCTAACTAAATCTGTAGCATGAGCTCTTGTTTTAAAACAAAAACAGTCTATGTTAGTAAAAAAAATAAATAGGCATAAAATCCTGGCATAGGGCCCACACACCCATTTTGCATCCGTCCTCTGCCCACTAGGGCCCTTCCAAAAACATAAGTGCTACACCTGCCCCCCCCAAAGTTGCTTGCTTTTTTTCCAGGTGCCTGTCTAATACCATTTCTCTAAAACAGCGGTTCTCAACCTATGGGTCGCGACCCCATTTGGGGTCGAACGACTGTTTCGCGGGGGTCGCCGGACACCGCGGTCCGCCATTTTGTTTTTTTTTGTTTTTTGTCACATGCGCACTGCGCATGCGCGGATTGGGCCAGCGCGCGGGTCAGGGTCGCGCCGCGCATGGGCGGCGCAAGTGGGGTCTCAACCTGAAAAAGGTTGAGAACCACTGCTCTAAAAGGTCAAGCAACAGATGATTGTAAAGAGACGGAACTGCACAGGTGGGTGGGTGGCTTTGCATAGGGAAAACACACAGCAGCAAATGGGACCAAGCTTCCTTTCCACCTTCCATTTCTGTGCAAAAGCCAACTCTCCCTCTGTCTGTGGTTCATTCCACAAAGCTACCTGGATTACCATTGGAACACAAATGCAGAGTGGGAATCCCAGAATTTCTTTTTCTTAATATATAATTCAGCTCCAGAAATTAAGTGGTGCCTCCCTCCCCTGAGCAACTTTCCATGTGGGCTGATGGATCCTTTGCTGCCTCCTGAAAAAGATTGGATTGATTTCTTAGGAGGATTGTGTGAACCAATCCAAAGAAGTTCCAAGCAGAAGATGTTGACCCTACTTTTCTAAGAATAAATGGATTTGGATTGCTTTGACTTTCAAGAACAGAGATTCTAGATAGAAAGAACCTCTGCTCCAATATTAACAGATCAGGCAGAAAATTGCTCAGGTTGTTGTAATGATCTATGGGCAGGCTCCATGCCAGATTGGGCAAGAGTTTGGGGAAAAGGTACAATGGAATACCCCAAGGGGAAACCAATTAACTGTTGAGCCTTTATCAGCAGTCTAAAGCAGGAAGGTCTACCATAATGGGAGAGGCTAGATTAGATATCTTTGATCTTTCTTTCTGCTCTGATTAAATAGCTTATCCTCTCTGCCATGTGTTGACAGTACACTTGAGGCAGGGTGTGTGGTGCTCATACTAGAAGACATGCATATAGCTTTTCCACATGAAGGAAGGCCAGTCCAAATCCAGCATCTTCGGGCAGACATGATGCTCTAATAATGATCTCATCCATGCCTGCTCCCCTTCCTAAAGAGGCGGATAAGATTCTATTGCCCAAATGGCTTTGTACAAGTAGTCCTCAATCTTCCATTGCTTAGCAAAGTGGTTCTTGAATGAATCATGCCCAATTTTACAACATTCTTTGCCGCAGTTCTTAAGCCAATCCGGCTTCCCTGTAGAGTTTAGTCCTTGGAAGTTGGCTGGGAAGGTCCCAAGTGGTGACCCCATGACCCCAGGATGCTACAGCTGTCATAAATACATGCTGGTTGCCAAACGCTTGAATTTTGATCAGATGATTGTAGGGATGTTGCAACTATTCTAAGTAGGATCAGTTGTAGGTTACTTTTTTCAGTGCTTGTTGTACCTTTGAACAGTTGCCAAATGGATGTAAGTAGAGGACTATCTGTAGGTTGCCGGCTGTCCTCTAGTAGAAGGAAAGGCTATCTCAGGATTAATGCCAATCTTATCCATTGCACAAGATTTTGGAGATCCTGCTAATCAAAATAGTAGCATCTCTTGACATATTGACTCCTAGTATTCTTCCAAAAATTTAACTAATAGAAAGGGAAATGATTCTATAGATCATAGGTCATCCAATGAACAGTGTTTATATCATTTCATGTTAATTCAGTCTATAAAATCAACTACAAAATCAACTAAAATAGGTCAACTGCTGCTGGGCTGTAACTGAACAAATGGTCACATATTGTGAGCCTTCTGCCTAAAAATCCCTTAGGTCAATCCCCATCACATACTTTATCGCAGACCTCTTTCTCATGTACACGTAGCTACAGACAAGGAATGGGTGAAAAAAAAAATACAACTTTCCGCCAAAGAAGAAGAGAGAATAAAATCTTATTTTCTGAAATTGTGATTCGCGTATCACGCCAAGCCATAAAACGGCTGGCTGGTTTGGAGTTTTACTGTAAGGTGTGTTTGCAGCCAGGTGTAGCTTATTTTAATAAGTTGTGGCTGTACAATGGCCTGGTGTGATGGGTGATCCTCATCTATGTGAGGATCACATAGATTGGTTCATCCAAGTGAACCAAATAGGAAGAAATTTGAAAGGACTGTAAGCAGAATATTAAGGAATTATTGCCTTCTCAGTCTGGGAAGCAGAAAAGGAGGAAATATTTGTGGGTCTGGTGGCCCTTTTGACTTCAGACCCGTAGACTTTTTTGTATCTGCCTTTTCTTTGTACATCAGGATTGTTGGAGTTGGTTTAACGCTGCCTTTTAATTTCTTTCTCCGCAGCATTTGGGCTGACCTCTCGGGTTTTTATTTTGTACATTTGTAAATATTTGTATGTTGAATGTTTGGATGTACATTTTTAAACTTGAAAAAAGCTGCAAGCCAAGCCATGTTTGGAAAAGTGCCCCTGATGCATTGGGGGTATTTTTTATTATTGTTATTATTATTATTATTATTGGGTATATGGAGGGAGGTGGGAGGAGAGAAATGAATCAAAGCTTATTCTAATATAAAGTCCCTATTCCAGTCTAAAGAAACCAGAGCGTAGAGGGGAGAAAAGTATCTCGGTCAGTCAACTGGGAGTTCTTCTCTTCCCAATTTTAAAATTTCATACAGTATATATGTACTACGGTTGCTGTTTTCTTCTTGTTACTTATTCCCAGGGCTGTGTGTAATCTGCACTGAATAAACATATACACCAAATCTCCACCAAAAAGAGTTGCATTCTCTGAATTTACCCAAGAAAGCCACATTGATCTAGTGCAGCGGTTCTCAACCTATGGGTCGTGACCCCATTTGGGGTCGAACAACCGTTTCGTGGGGGTTGCTGGACACCGCAGTCAGCCATTTTGTTTGTTTGTTTGTTTTTCGTTGCGCGCGTGCCGCGCATGCACGGTTCAGGCCGTCGCACTGCGCATGCGCGGATTGGCCCGTCATGGTCCGCCATTTTGTTTTTTTTGTTTTTTTGTCGCGCGCACGCCGCGCATGCGCAGTTTGGGCCATTGCGCGCGCGCCGCACATGCACGGATCGACCTGTTGCGGTCCGCCATTTTGTTTTTGTTTTTTGTTTTTTTGGTTTTTTTGTCACGCGCGTGCCGTGCATGCGCAGTTCGGGCTGTCGCGCGTGCGCCGCGCATGCGCGGATCGGCCCATTGTGGTCTGGCATTTTTTTTTGCTTTTTTTTTCCGTCACGCGCGCGCGCGCTCGGGGTCGCGCCGCGCATGGGCGGCGCAAGTGGGGTCTCAACCTGAAAAAGGTTGAGAACCACTGATCTAGTGGTTAAGGCACCAGACTAAAGACTGGGAGTTCTAGTCCTGCCTTAAGCATGAAAGATGATTGGGTGACTTTGGGCCAATCACCAGGACACTGTGAGTTCTTGTCTTGCCTTAGGCATGAAAGCTGGCTGGGCGACTTTGAGCGAATCACCAGGAGTTCGAGTGAGTTCTAGTCCTGCCTTAACCTTGAAAACCAGCTAGTTAATTTTGGGCCAGGAAGATGATGACAAATCTTGCCAAGAAAACTGAACGAATTGCCCAAGCAGTTACCAGGAGTTAAAAATGACTGACACATACACTTACAAAGGGATGGTCATGGAACAATACCCATATTCATTACTTAAAACCCTAATGTTCTGAAGGTTAAGCATGCTTTTGTTTTTTATAACATCGATATACGCAGCAGCCAGTGGAAGTTCTGTACAGTATCTGGTTACTGAGAAGCATAAGATTTTTACTTATATGGCTCACTAGGAGGCAGAGTACATCCCTGGTTTCAACCTGCTTAAGATTTATCAGATGTACATAGTTCCAGATCTGTTTATGAGACTGAATTCTTCCAGTAGGGATTGAACTCACGGGCTACTGAACTTGAGAAGACAGTATACAGTATTGTCCTCTGTAATGTTTCAGGGGAAAAAAATATACAGTTTGTCTTTAGAATGGAGTATAAGTCTATCTTCCTTTCTTAAGCTTTCAAACAGGAGAGATGTATAGCTGTTATATTGTGTTCTTATGTATGAAGTTATATGCTTGATGAGACCCCAAACAGGAGAAAACCATCCCTATATGGCTCCTGGAGGTTCCATTGAAGATTAAAGAAAAGGAAGACACAGAATATTTTCAAGTATGGGATTTATTTTATCAATGGCTGGAAAAACGCCGTAGAGATTGGGAATTTAATATGTGTTGTTAAGTAAAACAAATGGACCCAGACAACATGTCATTTACTAAGCACTTACGAACTGTAAACTCAGAAAACTAATAAAATGTTTTTAAAAAGAAGAATACAGCCTAAAATTAACCACTGTTACCACTGCTACTGTGATTTAAGGACAAGGCCAGCCTGACAGTAGTAAAAATGATAAAAGATAGTTAATTATCTGCAGTTTAGGGCATTCCCTAAAAGACATCAAGAATTTGTTATTTACTTTAAGGCTAGGAGCAGAGTCAAGATAGATGAGTGAACTTAGCCTTGATAAAGTTCTAAAATATGCAACGTGAAGCAAGAAAAGTATTTTTTCTTCCCTGATGTTGTACTTGCTTACATCTTAGAAATAAGGTCAGGAAATTAGAATAATGGATCAGAAAAGGTAACGGTTCTTTTTCAGAAACTGGCAAAGTTGCAACAGCTCTCTTAACTGTCTCGTTCTGCCTGAGTTCAATTCTGTTTAAGATATTCAAGGTTAATGAGCTAAGGAATAAGTTTACTGAAGTTAGTTGGCCGTTTAAATGAGTACCTATAAGCATGTTTATCTAAAGATTCTACAGGAACAAATGTTTCCAAAGATTGCCTTACTCAAAGAAAAGAAAGGAGATATAAAACATGTGTAACTAGTTTATTATTCTATGTATGGAACTAACTGGCATTGAATTTAATAAAATTCACTTCAAGCAGAAATGTCAAGGAGCAGCTTTTTAAGCTGATGAGTAGATACTCACGGGAAAGCTGTGTGCAACCTATATTCTGGCTTAATTATGGAAAAGCCTTTTGAAGGATCCTCATTCACTTTACTTTGATCCCATTGGACAGGGAAGATGTTCTAGCCTGAGACAGATATAATGAAGAAAACATATTATTTTTTTTAGATAAACAGAAGTGTTATTGACCAATATAAGTGTTGTGAGTGTCCCTAGACCAGCTTGGGAAGTGTCAGAGGATGAGGATGAGCAGCCAGGCCCCTCTGGGTGTTTTCCCCTCCCGGCAGCCGAGGAAGAGCAGCCAGGCCCCTCTGGGTATTTTCCCCTCCCAAAGGCAGCTGAGCCAGACAGGGAGGAGATTTACAGGCAGTCTGGGTCAGATTCACAAAGTGAGGGGTCAGATTTGGATCAAGAAGATAGATGGCTTGATCCGAGATTTCGAAGGTTTGATAAACGAAGGTGTCAGTTAAGTGGAAAAAGGAAGTAATGGGGGGAAGTGACGTATCGGACACTATATTAGAAGGGGACAGAGAGACTACGCCTTTGTCACGAGCAACGTTAATCAAGGAGTAGCCTGATATCTGGAGCCGTGCGTTTGAATTCAGTCTTCTGATGTTTTGGAAATCTACGGGGGAATAATGAGGTCTTGGCCAATGTGATAAAGAAAGAGTGAGTTAATTGGAAGGTGTGGAAGGAGTATGTTTTAATCTAAATGTAAATACATGGGACTTGGCTGTTTCTGCCAGCAAAATGCCAGCAGCGTGCTTTGAAGTGAATTCTTTTGAAATGTGTTAAATAAACCTCTTAAAGACATATTTATGTGGATTTTAATGAGCTGAGAGGGGCCAGACAGAACAATAAGTATGCTCAACAGAATGGAAAAAGCAAAGTTAACCCCCCAACAACAATAACTATTGGCAACCATCGGTGGGCCAAGGTTTTGCATAATATAGCAAAATTTTGCTACTTTATAAAAATAAATTTATCTTGGCTGTTGGACAGATAATGAAAATAAAAATTAGCATACAGTTAATTATTTCAGTGCCTTCTTTGATTGGACCTGTATGAACGGCAGATGGCAGCATTTGGCTGAGTTTGTCTGAGCTTGGAGTCAAACAGGGTGAGGAATAATGAATAATGGGATGAGACACCTCCAAGGAATAGCAGTGTAGACTCTACTGGGAACAACAACAAAAAAATAATCTTGGAAGAAGGCCATGGCAAGCCACATTAAGAATTTGTTGATTTGTCTATGTGAAGTCATTGACGGTCAAGGTTATCTAAAGGTGATGGTCTCTTTTAATGAAATTGATTTCTTTAGAGTTTCAGAGACTTGGAGTGAAAGATACACAAGGAGATACAAATAGATATTGTAGATTCAACACAGTCATAGACCAGTGCGGTATAATGAGCTGCTAAGTAATACAGATTCAAATAACTATGAAATGTTTGAAGGAACTTGGGAAATAGCTCCTTTAAGACCATGGTCTGGAGCAACCTACATTTCTGCAATCTTGAAAGAAATGTGTCTTTGGGACTTTTTATCTGCAGCAGCAATCCCAAGGTTTCCAGCAGGGATTCCTGTGGGCCACAGTGTCTTCTCCTGGGTGAAGAGAAAGCCCTGTCCTTGGAGTCCCTTTGCCACAAATCTGAAACGCTCTGCATGTTTGGGTTCCAGGATCAGACTGGATATCTTTGCATATCCAAAGACCTTTATTTGAATTCTTCTCTCACTAAATTCATAGTCTGAGGTGAGAGGAAGGACAGAGCAGTAAAGTCAGTTGGTAGAATGTTCTTCTCAGATGCCTCCTTTATATTCTCATTGGTGCCAGGTGGAGCCTTTTTAAAATTTTCACTGGGCTGTTTGGATTTTTATCTTTTTATTTCATGAATACATGCGTATGTATATATGCATGCAATTAGCATGGAAGTGGCTAGTCAACATATTTCGGAATGAGAGTTCCAGATTCTATTGATAAACCAGCCTTCCACAACCCAGCCCTGTCTGCTCAAGGACCCCAAAATGACTTATCTTGCTTTTGGATTTCCCAATGTTTTGGTCAAGCATTTCTTCTTAATAGTACGCAGATCTTCAGCCAAGGCCAAATTGTCTAGTAGGCCAAGATTTATTGGTTCCTGTTGTCCAGCCTGCTTAAATGGAAAAAAAACATGGAAGGATTTTTTGAATCACCCTCATCTTCATTTGCAAAAGTTTTTTTGAAAATAGTGGAAGAATCATTAAAATAAAATAAAATAAAATATAAACTTTTAAAATAAAACATAAACCTACAACGAAGTGAGGGTATAGGTCAATGGTGGCAAACCTATGGCATGGGTGCCAGAGGCGGCACTCGGAGCCCTCTCTGTGGGCGCACGTGCCATTGCCCCAGCCTTGCCTCCCCCCATGACCCCCTCCTCTCCAGCAGCCCCCCTGAAGGAGAGTCGCCCCCGATCGTGGCCCACACGGAGCAGCGCAGCCAAGGACATGGCAGCCAGGCAGCATAGACAAGACTCTGCTCTCACATTCCATCATGCAGTTGATGCTGCAGGGTGTGGGCAGAGGGTGTGGCCGTCATAGCACTGCTGGGCTGCCTGGGTGATCTGCAGCGGGCCGCGGAGGCGGTGAGTGGTCCTATGGGCAGGGGGGGTGGGGGATGGGGGGTAGAACAGGGGCAGGCAGGAGGGTGGAGTGGGGGCGGGGCCAGTTTTTGGGCACTCGGTCTCT
Organism: Bothrops alternatus; assembly: GCA_034064705.1. Taxonomy (NCBI): domain Eukaryota; kingdom Metazoa; phylum Chordata; class Lepidosauria; order Squamata; family Viperidae; genus Bothrops; species Bothrops alternatus. The sequence goes on along the minus strand of JARGCV010000225.1, from coordinate 1,834,971 downwards.
AAAAGGTTCGCCATCACTGGTATAGGTGTATATGATGGAAACGGTGAAATGAAAAGTCTTTACATGAGGGATGAAGATACAGATAACTTGTACCTAAGTCCAAATAAAGCCTGACAGAATTCAGAGGACCCCTAAATGACAACAACAACAGCATAACAAAATATCAGATTTGTACATTCTTGGTCACCATCTGGTGGCGGCAGCTGGATATGAAACCATACCTTCTGAGACAGGAAAAGAAATTGCATAATAATTAAATAAGTAGCAGATGACTGGCTTTTCAGGACTTGAGTTTTCCAATGGAGAAGGATGGAAAGGACATCCAATAACTCAAGAGTTGATTGGTTGATTAAACTTGATGTGATGTCACAGAAACGAGTCCATGCATGGCAGTTGAACTGGAATGTGACGTAGGAAGGCATGTAATCTGAAAATGTTATGGAAGCAAAATGATAAAAGTAGTATGGCTACATCTTTCTACCAGCTGTGCCCCTTTTGTCCATATGATGGACCCCATTGTGCGAACACCACTGTGCCAATTTTTTATTGAAACAACCATAGTTACAAAAGAAAAATACTGGGGTTACTACAACAAGTCACAAAGGAGATTGAGAGGATAGTCATAACTCCTATACTTCATCTTATTCATTAATTACATATCCATTATATTTCTGCATATTTTGATGCACCCTGTCGGCCCAAATATGGGAGAAAGAAATCTTTCTTTTTCTTTTGCCTGTATCATCAGCTCAATCTAGAGCCATTCACAGGCATCAGTCGCCAACTGCGACATCATTTGTATATATACATATTTTTTGGGGGATTGCTAACAAAGAATAAGGGAGGATGGAATAGCTATTTCGAGCTTCTTAGCTCTCTTCAGCCAAACATACCCTTCTGAGATTCGAACCTGGGCTGCTTACATGTTAGGCAACTGTGTTAACCTCTAGGCCATAGGCTCTTTCTCACAAGCAAAAGAAAAAGAAAGATTTCTTTCTCCCATATTTGGGCCAACAGGGTGCATCAAAAAACATTCAAGGTAAATCTCCTCCCCTTGTCTCTTCCCTCCCTTTTACAGCTGACAAAGTGAGAAAGAGCCTGTGGCCTAGAGGTTAACACAGCTGCCTAACATGTAAGCAGCCCAGGTTCAAATCTCAGAAGGGTATGTTTGGCTGAAGAGAGCTAAGAAGCTCGAAATAGCTATTCCATCCTCCCTTATTCTTTGTTAGCAATAAAAAAAATGTATAAGTATTTGTAACAGTTTTTCAATCAAAGCACAACATTTATTTCTCCCTCATTCCTTTCCATCTGTCTCATGTCAGTCCCATTATTGCTCTTGCACTCAAACAGAATTTTTTTTATCTTCAGCCAGATGCCATAGACCATCATTAGACCAGAGATTAGTTTTGTAATCAACTGTATTTCTTTCTTTTTTTGTCAGAAATAAATTGGAGATAAAGAAAAAGAAAACATTGTCCTTGTTCTCTAAACGTCTTGGAGAATCTGGATTTTACTCTGCAGAGGTTCTAATATGGAACTTCTAATATGGAGAAGTTTTACGATTTTCAGTCTATCACAGACCTAGATGGTAATCACACTCATCAAAATCCATTACAATCACCAGGTGCTCAGATTTCAGAGAATATTTGTACATTGCTTTATGACACAGAGATCTCCAAACTTGGCAACTTCAAGACTTGTGGACTTCAGCTCCCAGAATTCTGCGAGTCGAAGCCAACAAGTCTTAAAGTTGCCACATTTTGAGACCCCTGCTTTATGAAATACAGCCAATTCATTAGCTCCATTAGTCAAGTCCTCAGTTCTGAGTAGAAAACAATACAATAACCCCCAGTAATTCTGAATTGTTTATGTCTTTAATAAGCTGCAACATTCTCCGTTGCAGATACTACTCCCATTGGGGTATATTTCCTCCCGCAGGGACAGTTTAGCAGCAGATGTAAACATAACAATAAAAGATATACAAAAATAAAGCTATGCTTTAGCTCTATTTATTAAAACAATATACATGAAACTATATAGATCATTAAATTATATAAATGAGTTATGGTCACAAAAGGACAGAAGAAGTGCGTCTATTCCCAAGCAAGTTCATCCAGAGTTGTGTTGCTTCCCATTCAAGTCTTATACAGTTTACTTCTTTGTAAGCAAGGAAGCTTTATGGATATAGGTGTGGCTGTAAAGTGGGGGGGGGCTGTTGTTGCTTGATCACAGTTTTATTTATTTGTTGGTTTATTAAAGTAACACAGCCTTGGACTGCTCAGTCAAGGCGAATGACCCTGCCTGGTCCATTGGGACACGCTAAATTTTCCTTCAGTGCTGTTACAATGGCTTTGAAGGTCATTGGAACAGCGAGCACAATATGCTGAAGCCCTTGCATAGTTTTTGTCAACCTCATGTTTTCTAGGCAAGGAGCCACAGCTCCCATAATCCTTAGTCCCCAGTGACACCTTCCCTCTTCCTTCCTTCCTTCCTTCCTTCCTTCCTTCCTTCCTTCCTTCCTTCCTTCCTTCCTTCCTTCCTTCCTCAAGTCTTTCCCATTAGAAAACTGGAAAAGGGAATCTTCTGGAATTCTTCTCTTCAGAGGAGAGGAGAGAGAATATATTAAGGGGCACCTTAATGTTCACCTCGGCCTACGCATAAAATATGTGTTCAACCACTCACGTTTCTTCAAGATGACGAGATATCTAAGCCAAATAACAGTCCCCAAAATTTAGAAGAAGCCTAACCTTGGCAAGATTTACTGCCCTCCCAAAAGCTGGTTTTGAGGGTGCCTACTTTATTTCTGTGAAGGATTTTATATTGATTTAGTTCTTTCATATAGATGTCCAGCTCAACAAACCCAAGAGATAGGCTCTATCACACTGGGCAGAAAACCATTTTTTTCAGGCCTTGTGCAAGGTCAACATGGTTAGCTTAATCTAAGGTGGAATGATGTTCCCCAGGGCTGATACCAGGGCAGAAAAAGCTCTTCTCTTGGGCCCCACTAGTTGACACTCCTGCTGGATCAGGCCGGGCAGGTAGAAATAATGGTGGGGGGGAGAGAGAGTTCTTGAGACATTAACCCACATTTGTTATATTGCTCTTCTCATAAAGATGCCCAGCTGCATTTATTAATTCCCCATCTAGTCAGATTTCCTGGTCACCAGATCCATTTTATTTACAGTAGTTACTCTCCAACCAGAGTGATTTAATTCCCTACTTCTTAAGGTAGCTATGTTTGGTTTGACTATTTGGGAAAATACGTTGTATCTTCAACAAGCCAGTTTTATAGTTTTGGAATTTTAATGTTTATTTGCTGTCTCATAGTTTTCTTTCACTGGTTAATGACTTTAATGAGGCATTACTTTCTCTGGATCTAGCTGAAATCAGAACAAAAAAATCAGCTATTAAATGGGAATGTATAGTAGTTGGACTCACCTCATTTGCCAAGAAAGTTATTTAGCTGCCATCAATTTGAACTCCAGGGGATTGTTGGGAGGGGAAACTGCTTGCCCCAACTTGTCTCAGCTATAATTTGTAATTCTTCTAAACTCATTTCAGCAATTTATGTTATCCCATTTGTGAATCTGATCCATTCTGTTCCCTTCTTTCTCTTCCACTCTTCAAGCAGCCCCACATTCTTGGCCAACTAGAAGCCTTCTCAAGCTCTGCCTTTCCCTCCTTTCCCCAACTGTTCAAGAGAAATCCACAGACACTATAAAACAAGAGAGGGAAACCATCAAATGCTGGAAGTCTGATCAGATTCCTGCAGGCCAGATCAAAATTTCAGATACAGCATTTAGTTTTTTTAAAAAAAAAAACCCACAGTTTTATGCTTCTTGCCTAGAGGACTTAAACCTAGAGGGCTACTGAGGGAATTTGAGAAGAAAATCTATAAGAACTATAGCACAAGACACATCAAGCAACATGTCCTCAGCCAAAGAAAAGCAAGACAGGAGCTATTGGAATATTCAGTGTTTAATATATGGAGGAAAACTCTTCTTAGATCAGCGGTTCTCAACCTGTGGGTCGCAACCCCATTTGGGGTCGAACGACCATTTCACGGGGGTCGCCAAACAATGCAGTCCGCCATTTTTCCCCCTTTTCCTTAGCTGTGCTACTCCCTCTTATTCTATCGGCTTTTGAAAGCCAATAGAATAGACTCTCTTGAATAGAGTCTAATTCTATTGGCTTTCAAATGCCAATAGGAATTGTCCAGGCTGTCTCTGCCCTGCTGAGCCCGCCAAAAGTCCCAGTCTGCAAACGGTGCTGCAAGTTGTCTGCAGCTAAGGCGAGCTCTCCAGAAGTTTCCACCCCTCCCTGCTGAGCAACTACTAAAAATGTAAGTAAAAGAGGGCCAGGGGTGGGAAGTGGGAGGCCGGCGGGTGCAGGGAGGGTTGCTGGCGCGTGTGGGGCCCGGCAGGTGCCTTACCTCTCTTGGGCTGGGCCAGCTGGTGGCCCAGCCAGTGGTCGCCCTGCGCCGTCGTTGCCCCTTGCCAGCTATGCCTCGGCCAGCGCAGGGGGCGGCACCACGCATGCGCGGCGCTCCCGGGTAAGGAAAGTCCTCGACTTATGACTGGTTGGGTCCTTGACTTACGACCGGTTGGGTAGTCCTCGACTTACAACTGGTTGGGGGGCACAGCATTAAAAAGGTTGAGAACCACTGTCTTAGATCATCCTTTTCAGGGTACATCTTCCGTTCTACAAGAGAGGTTTTTCCTTCACATGTTATTATGAAATAACAAAGATTAAATTAACCTTGTTCGTTCTGGTGCCATTCAGACATTTTGGGTTTCAAATCCCACAGTCCATTGTAAGCATGCTAGTTGGGGATTATGACATTCAAAGCATCTCAAGGGCCCTGAGATGGAAGAGAGCAACTTTAGAGCAATCTCTGCCATTAGCATTACGAATGGTCTGATCCAAGCTGGGGTTTATTCTATTTCCCTCTGCATTTTAAAATCACTTACTAAGTATGTGTTGCCATCTTCCATTATTTTAGCTGGTTTCAGTGTTTGGTAATTATTGTTGCTTTCCTTTGGAACTTGTTTAGAACTATACTCAGTAAGAATGAGTGAGTTAAATATTCTGTTGCTTCCTGGTCTTTAAAATTAGATTCACACAATCTTTTGGATGAACGTTTTCCAAATCCCATTATGGCTTAGCAACAAGTGGGAACCCTGACACTGTAGTTCATTCAATAAACCATGATTAAATAACTACGTTATCATGTGATGTGTAAATCTAATCATAATGTATAGCTATGGCTTTAAAGTTTTTTGTTGCACACAAGAGAATACTCTGTTTTGCTTTATCATTTTGTTTTAGTGCATACAAATAGTAAGTTCCGAGTTAGCAGGGGATCCATTGCAACTTGCAAGCTCTAGGCCTTTTATGGCCTTGGTCCCTTCCTGATTATATGCATGATGGGTCAAGGAATGCACAAGCCTTGAGCAACATTTGCATCTTTCCACATCTGCACAGCTGGAATTGTACATTCTCTCACTCCTGCCAAAAGCTTGCGTTCATCTTAACAGATCTTGCTATCAAACTGATAGAACAAGAAGCTTCAGCAGCTGTCCTTGCAATTTGCTTCTATAGCAGATGGAATGGAATGACCTTTTATCAGCCGGCTCCAATGTTTGATCTCCGTCCACCTGCCTGAACAAATTCTAGCTCTTTTCTTTTCTTTTTCTGACTCCCTTAAAGACCTGGCAGAATATTAGGAAAATGAGGTTTGCTTTTGATATGGTGTCCTTGGTGCAGAAGGCTGCAAAAGGCAGGAGAAGCTGGTTAAATGGTTTTAGGCAGTGAAGAAGCCAGGATGCTCAAAATTAAAGTGGAGAGTATCATTCACCAGTATCATTCACTTGAGAAAGCTGCAAAGGAAGAATGGCATCAACTCGTCCATGCACTGATTGTAGAAGATGGCAGAAGATTTCAAATTTCCTGCATCTCCAGTTTAACAAGGCTCAGAGAAGAAGTGAAGAGAAATACTTTTCTCTGCACCCTGCTTGGCATTAGAGTCAAACTGAACTATAGAAAGAGTTTTACATCTTTTAAGGTAGACAAATAAAGCTGGTGACAGATTTTTGAAGCTGTATAAAACTATTCATTTTATTTTCTCTGCTGGGAAGGTAGCATGATAGTCTGTCCTTTCTTTTAACATATATAAACCTCATTTATATATATATATAAAACATGTACATTCCTGAATCAAGAAATTCCAAATTAGTGGCAAATCAGACTTTTTTTCCATTCAACACAGTCAAATAAATTAATCTTGTGTCTGATGCTCATGATTCTTCTAATGATTAAAATTAATTTATAAGCTGTCCTCACATCAAAAAAGCAAGATGGGAACAGGACAAATGTTTCTTTGTTGCAGTAGCATATTCTACCCAGTCCATTCATATCAATCTCATCTCAAAACATTTGTTACTCAAGTACATTGCAACAAGTGATATCATAGCCATTACAGACATTTAACAGTTGCATATGGGAAAATTCCATTGGTTACACATCAAGGACTTGTCTTTTATTGACAAACAGTGCAAGTTTGAAAATGATTAACTCCCTGAGTCAAAAGGAAGAGCATATCAAAAGAAGGGATCCAAGAAAGCAATAATTGGCACTGAGTAATGATGTATTAAATGGCCCAGCTCAAACATGTGAGTGTAGCATTCAGGGCTCTTTCCTTCATTCCCTTGATATAAGGGGCTTACAGCATTCCTTCCTTCCTTCCTTCCTTCCTTCCTTCCTTCCTTCCTTCCTTCCTTCCTTCCTTCCTTCCTTCCTTCCTTCCTTCCTACCTTCCTTCCCTCCCTCCCTCTCTCCCTCCGCTGCTTTCTCTGTTTTGAGACACAGTGCAAGAATAAAATATTGCTCTGTCCTTGGGCCCTTTGAAGTCTCATTATATTTTATGTTGATTTATTTATTTATTTTTCTATTTTTGGTCACGCTGAAGTCAATGACTCAATAACCAGGAATATACAAAGGAGACCCAAAATGCTGACATAACCATTGAGAATGTTCTTGAACTGATTCATTTTGTTTCCTTCAATTAAAAGAAAAAGATTAATTTGACCATGTGAAATCCTGATTTGTGCTGAATAACAGTTTCTATGGGGGTGGGTGGGTATCCTTTACACTTTTCAGTAAAATTCCAAAGTTCCTGGCAGTGAACTAAGTATTTCCTGGGCCCACAAATAAACACTTGACAGCCTGGATCTTTCAGTGAATATGGGACTACAACTCAATTAGCTTGGCCAACGTTGAGGATAATGAGTGTTACAGTCTAAAACATTGAATAGGCATCTGGCTGTGATTACATGTTCTCCATTAGAGGAATGGCCTAAAAGAATTTTTAATTTCTGTAGGGTTTTTTTTTAAGTAGATGCTGTAAGGTTATTTCCAAGGGAAGAAAAAACAGTGGGTTTTATGTATGAACAAGGCATACTAGATGAAATGAACTTTAAGACCCCCTTATCCCTGCTATGACAATTATTTTCAAATAAATTAAAATCAACTATATGGTTGACCTGCTCTGCATTTATCTCCACCCCAGAATCGGACATCAGAAGAGTCCAGCCTGATAGAACCAACCGCTTACTGAATCCAGCTCTTGGTTCTGTGATTGGATCAGCCTAGAAACTGATGCCTTCCACAGATCTGATGACAACAAGCTCTATAGCAGGGGTTCTCAACCTTGGCAACTTTAAGACTTGTGGACTTCAACTCCCAGAATTCCTCAGCCAGCTTTGCTGGCTGAGGAATTCTGGGAGTTGAAGTCCACAAGTCTTAAAGTTGCCAAGGTTGAGAACCCCTGCTCTATAGTGAAACTATATTTTACATCAAAGTATCTTTGACATAAGAAAGCAATGGAAATTTAGCTATATTTCCTTTACTACAGGTGCTGTGTGCTGGAATACATGCTGGGTGCAAGGAGGAGGAGGAGGAGATTTATATCTGAAAAAAACAGCACTCCCGTTCATTAATAAGTACATATAACATGGATGGAAACAGCCAGGAAAATGATTAGGATGGATCTTTATCACCACTCGATGATGGCTTTGTTGCTGGGCCCAGATTCTGCCTTGTAGAAAAAGCAAAGCTGTCAGCCTTCAACAGAGATCCCCATTTTCCTGCCTTCTTGCAACAGTAACCTGGAAGGTCAGCACCCCAGCAAAAGAGCACGCAAACTGACGTCAAAGGAAGTCACTGCCCATCGACTGGCTTTTGGGAAAGAGCATCCCTACAGTTGTAACTCACTAGGAAATGTCAGCTTATCCTTGACTGTTATCATCTCCTGCACGGCATCCCCCCCTCCCCTTTGAGAAAGATAATGCAGCTGGTTTCACAGATAGAAGAGATGAAGAGTTTTCAGAGATGGCTGGTGTTTCTTCTTTCATTTAGGAAGGAATCCCTCTAAAATCCATACTTGCTTCAACACCTGCACCCTCCCTTCCTCTTTGTGGACCATCTTCTAACATTTTTCATGGAAGTTATCCCCTGCCTAAACAAGGTCAGGTATGCTGCAGGGCAAGTCACACCATCTGCATTTGAAACACTCTGCCTCTCAGACTTAATATGGGTTTTTCATCATTTAACATCTCTCTGGATTTTGTAATGTCGGATGCGTTTTATTTTCACTTAAATAAAGTGAAGGTCAAGGAGATCCAGACAGGCTCTCCTTGCTGGGAAATCATATTTTATCCAATATCCACACTTTGGGAAAATGTGATTATCTCTTCTTTCTCATCAATAGCATGACAATGTGAAATGGATTCCCTTCTCCTTGGCCATTTAACCAAATATTCTGGGGTTTGCAGGGCAGTCTGAATCATAGCTAACAATACAGACCAAGTTACTAAACAAGCTAGGCTAAAGCATGTTAACTACTTTATGGTCTGGGAGGGGAAAGACTTACAGCATTGGCATTTAAACTCTTCACAAGGGAGATACATATTGAACTCAAACGTGTATTGTTTTGAAGGACCATTTCTAAATGTTTAATATAATTCTGACAGAAGTAGTCTATTCCTTAAGACCTGGAGTCAACACCTCCTGGCTTAGTTGCCCTGCAATTATTGTCTCCATTATCACTGAAAGCCATCATGGCTTAGCCATCCCTGAAGACCAGTGTGTTAAAAAAAAAAAGGACACAATGCATCTATAGACAAACATTACAAAAAATACAGATTGCACAATTGCCCCAGTGCCATATTTACCTAAACAAAACCAGGAACAGTATAATAAAGTGATGCAATGTGCATGACACATTTACCACACTGCCCTCTTTGCATACAGAGGTTTAAGAGGGAACTAAAACAAAGCCATCACAGAACTGGACATACCATCCAGAGAAAGTTTGCAATATACCATCTCCAAGAGACTTTTTTTTCCAATTCATTTGTATCAGGCACACAACTAGAATTCAGTGGTGATACAGTTAGAGTACTTTCCACAAAGCCTCATGAAAGAGTCATAGCCATGGTGTTATTTTTTAAAAACTTTGTCAGTATTTTTTATCATGTGAATGTGTTGTCTTTTCTCTTGAAAACTCAAAATGGTGTCACTGGAGTTTCTCTCATTTATCTTCCCAAGAGTAATCTCTATGAAGTAGCTCAGATGAAGTTAGGGACTGGTCTTATCAGGTCATGGTCAAGAAATTCTTGAATTTGACTTCCTGGTCTCAGTCCAACCTCTTAAACAGTGCTCCACGTCAGGCATGCTGGCTGAAGAATTCTGGGAGTTGAAGTCCACAAGTCATAAAAGGGCCAAGTTTGAAGACCCCTGCTCTATGTCATCATCTTTGTCAGCTGTTCAGTTGTGTCTGACCCTTGACCACTATATGGATCAGCACTCTCCATATCCCTCCATCTTGCACCACCTCCTTCAGATCTGTCATGGTCATCCTGGGGTCATCCTTTCTAGTGTCCAGCCAGGGGGCACTAGGGATGAGAAGGATTAAAATATTTGTGCCTTTGAGTCCGTCTTGATTCTTTGAAGACTTGAGTCAGTCTTGACATGACAACAAGTCCATGCAGTTTTCTTCCAGAAATGATTTGCCTTTGTCTTCTTCCTAAGAATTGATGAAACTATAAGTTTACTTGATGATTTTAAGTAGAATAAAGTAAAAGGCTCCCTTAAATTGAGTTCAATCCTGAATGATAGCCATAAAACTGGCTGTAATTTCCCACTGACTGACTTCTTCTGGAATATCTTGTTTTGTTTTGTTTTGGTCTGAGATTTTAAGCAGGACTGAGTCTCCTTAGCATTTGGTACAATGTCTTCTAAGACTTGATAGGAACTGCCCGCTTCTGTGGCAGAGTAACTCATAGAACAGTAATAGAAAAGTGAAGGATCTTATCTTAACCATTCCTGTCCTCTTATCATATGAGCAGATGATCATTGTAGCAGATGATACAGAGTAAATCAGGAAGTGCATTATAAACACAAAGTTTCATCCCACTAAGGGTGTTCTGTTATTTATTTTTTAAGAAGGCTGCCCTTTTAAATTGTGTCACAGAAAGGTTTTTGAATAATGCTGATTTTCTCCTGAAATCCACATCTAATGACTAAGAGAAACTGATTAAAAACATTCCAGATATTTGAGAGATGGCACAGAATAATTCTCTGTTGCATCAGGATTGCATTCTGGTTGTGTTTCTGTTCTGTAAATAATGATAAGGATTTGAGACATTTATACATTGGTCTCCGTCGAAGGCCTCTAGATACTTAGGGCTAATTGGTGTTCAATTTCAGCGTGTTCTTGGATTTTTCATTCCTGCTTTTTAATCATTAATGGCCTCTGTTTGGTTCTTTTTAATTTTTTTCTGCAAATCTTACACTGAGCAAGGAATGGAACGTAATAATCTTCAAGGTCCTGCCAGCTCTTTGATGTGTCTCTCCATTCTTATTACATTTTTTTTCATCACGGTTATACTTATTTTTCTGACTGTGTTTTATTTGTCCTGGATCAACTTTATAAACTTGGGGTATACTGTTTTTAAATAGCAAAAACATATCGATACATGGAATAACAGAATCATCCTATTTTTTTTATGGAAGGAATCTTGCAATTTACCTAATCTGAATTTTAACTGGATTGACACCTCTAGATGGTGAACTGCATCTGGCACAGGAATTTAATTCGTTGCCTCTGTTTACTCTGGTCCTGAATTAGTTACCGATCACTATACTCCATTTCTCAACCTGTTACACCTTAATAGGAGCACCCAAAGTGGATTTTGGCTGAAAAAGAAAGAGAGAAAAGCTTTGGTTGGTAGGACTGATTTGAAGCACAACCTGGCTGGAAAACATCTGGCAACCCTCAAAAGAAGATAAGCTGGCTTAAATCCCTTTGGGGATTGTGCAGCCTTCTCTTGGGTGGAGCTTTTCTTGCAATTTCAATGCCTGCCACTTGTCCCTACCTTCCCCCCCCACCCCACAACTCAAGAGAGGACGAGATTGGCCTTGGTGTCAGCCAGCTTACCGTAAGTGATGTCTTTCCTTATCTGCCAGCTGACAAAATAGCATCGTTCATCAGCTGTATTTAAGAGGTGGAGACCAGCAGAGCCTCCAGTGACAACAATACTCCGGGAGCTCAAAGACACAAGGAGTAGCAACCAAATCGGGACTCCTTTGAGACTTTTAAAGACTCTCGTGATGCTGCCAGCAACATTCAAGCTTTGCGCCGGCATTTCCTACAGACACTTGCATAACATGACAGGTAAGGAGGCATAACGTAACTCTTGAACGGCAAGAGAAGACCGGAGACAATATTGGAGGCTTTGGTTGAAGTCAGAGTAGCCAAATTCAGGACAGGTTTTTTTGAATGGTTCAGGCTGACAGTTCAAGTTTAATAGCTCTTTGGAAGACACTTAGGCTGAGATGATTGATCCTGATCCTTTCTCCAACCAAAACTAATGCTTTATTCCTGAGCCATAATGAAGCACCCATACTCTTTTTGGAAATCAGTACAGATCAAGCCAAATTGATAGGTGTTTGTGCCCAGCTAATAGATAAAATTCGAAGATGGAAAGTTGATGGAAGGCTAGGGTTTTTTTTTTCCCAGATGGGCAGGATGGGTTCCTGCAGCCTGCAAAGATTTCCTGGCGGAGTTGAAATGCTAATCTGTTAGTTCCTGGGATTACCTTTGTGCATTGTTTTATCAAGCAGTAGCACAGACAGAAGCATGCTGTAAGCAACAGCATAAAGTATTTCCCTTTTCAAATTAGTTTGGGAGATTGTTAGGATCCAGCTGGAGTGGAGGCGAACTGGAGTGCAAGGAGAGAAAATAAGAGAGAATGAATATGATGGGGAATACTGTTTGCATTCTTCTGGCTGCCAATTTATCATAGTCCGGGTGTTACATTTTGGACACAAGGTAAACTGCAACAAGGCTATATGTAAATTGAGTAACAGAAAAATGTTTTGCAAATTCAGACCATGTTGCCACTAAGTCAGCACCTTTACTTACAATAGCCCCTCAGATGGACATGACTATAGTGGTTCTGCACTATTCAGAAACAGGTTTTCTAGTGGAGAAAAGTGTCAGCTGTTACTTTCTACCTTGCGTGATGTTGTTGAGGGCAAACACTTCCTGCCTATTAATACCCTAAAATTTGTGCATTGGCAGTGAAACGTTTTATTTCTTTCTTTTTCCTCTGCCCTTACAACAACCACTGAGAGACCAGCTCTGCTTTCACTATCAGTGGTTAGTATGGCAAGGCTTTTACAAAGTCAGGTGCTGAGGACTGCCACTATGTCAATGGTAGTACCAAGAAGCAGTCTCTCCTTCTGAGGCTATCAGCAGCTTGGAAGGGAAAATATTGTAGGACTATTGAGGACGGTGAAAAACCAACTCTATCTCCTTCTAAGCCTCAAGCTAATCTTGCAATTACTGATTTGCATTTTAGAAAAATGCCTTCCTTCTTTCCCTACAATTGGTCAAATATGGCACATAAGAACTACCAGGAGCCAAAGAATGGCTCAAAAACAGGAATGAGAAATACTGTACTTAAGGCAACTGTGTTTGTTGATGTATTTATCTGGAATGTTTATATTCCACCTTTCATCCATCCTGAATCTCAGGATGACATCCATGGAGGATTTCCAAGCAGACTCCTATCTGGGCACTGACCAAATCTGCTAAGCTTCAGCAGGGGGGCTGTTTCATCTGACCATACTCTTCCATGCCTTTTTCAATAACTTAAGTGACTCTTCCTAACCATGGTGCATTAATTTTCTTTTCGGTGTTAACCATTATGTACTCAGCTGTATATTATCTAGATCAGAGGTGGGAAACTTTTATGGCCCATTATGGAACTAAGTCTGTTTAGTTGTGCATTGAACAATAATCCCACCATGCCGAAGACTAATTTAATAACCAATTTAAACCTTCTGCAAACACAGAAGACAGAAAAATTGTATGGACTTCTCCTTATACTGTATTATTATTTCAAAATAAACAAACAAACAAGCAGAAGAATGAATATCAAGTTATTGATGAACTTTTATCTAAATAAATGTGCAGACGGTTAGTTTCAAGTGCAAACAGGCTTTCTTGGAAGCAGGAAGAAGCCGATGGATTTTCTGCAACTAGAGGCACAGAATCTTCTGCTCTTCAGTGTAGGAATAAATTTCTCCATATTCAAAATCAAAGCTTTTGATGGTTGCCCTCTACAGACGTGCAACCAACAGCACACATTGCCCATCCCTGAAGCTGTGCTGGCTGGGGATGGTAGGTGTTGTAATCTCAACACATTTACAGGATACCAGGATGTTGTTGTTTTTTGTAGACTCCGGAAGGGGGTGAAGAATTCAGTGGAGAATTCCTCCCCCCCCCCCAATAATGCTGTCATGTGTCTGATTAAGGAAACACTTCAAAGAACCTTCAGGCATTTTTTTAACCTAAAAAGCCTTTATTAGCATTACAGAGATGTCAGCACAGCATGGTGGATGCTAAGATCTGAATTTCCCTTCCTTTGCACATAACATTCCGGGCATTTCCCCTCCCCTATTTTGGGGTCATGATTCACATCTTCCAATTAACTTGGAGGGCAAAGATTCACTTCTGTTTCTTTTTCCTGGGCTTTCCTTATATTCTGCTCCCCTTTCACTGTCACCTGATTTAACTCTAAAAATACCAGACAGTTCTGCATATATTGTCAAGCAAGAATATTCAATATTAGCAGCATTGACAAATGCTGGGACTTCTTCCTCTTAGGTTTGAAGAGGCAAGCAGCCGTAGCCATTGTCCAGGAACTGAAGAAAGTTGCATTTTCCAGGCCTGGCCCTACCCAGTGGATCAACAACGCACACAGAAGGAGTTCTCTTCTAGGCAAGTAGAATAGAATTGCCTTTTTTCTTTCTTTCCAGAAAACACCTCCCTGTTTTGAGTGTGCTGGCAGTGATGACAGAAGATTGTGATTTCTTTGATTTCCTAAATCTAATTCAATTGTGCAGGTTCGAGGCTGGAGGAGAATCCTTTCAGTGATATGGAGATGTCCTACATCAAGCAAGGAGAGGAAGCTATCCAGAAGTCTCTGAATATTCTTGGCGAAAAAAGCGGCTGGAAAACTGAGGCAGTGATGGTACGCTTAACAGTTCTCCAAGAGGAGACTATTATTAAAAGATAGTGACAAATTTTAGGTTGCTGTAAAGTAGAAATGTTGAAACGGAGTAAGAAATGGCTGGTTGTAGCATTATGAGCAGCAATAGAAATCTGTTAACTACAACTTAATTAGGTCTCTTAGCTGAGCCAGAGGAACTTGGAGCTTCAAGAATGACCCTATCTAGGGATGTCTCAGACTGTCTGTGTATCCCATTAATATCTACCAATTAAATTGTTTATTCCTACAGGGCAATGGTGACAAAGTCTTGAGCAAAGTGTTGCCTGACATAGGGAAGGTTTTCCAGCTTGAAGTAGTAGTTGATCAACCCCTAGATTGTGTCTATGATGAGTTAGTGGAAAAGATGGAACAGATGGGAGACTGGAATCCAAATGTTAAAGAAATCAAGGTAAGGCTTCTGCAGGTAGACCCTTTTTGGCAAGGATTATTAAGCATGTGGCCCTTTCAAAACTTTTAGAAGCAAAACTATTCTTCAGAGAGAATAGCAATAAAGTAAAATAATACCCAGAATTAAATTGCTGGAGAATATTCAGTGGGGATTGGGATATTCCGTTCCCCATCTTTCATTCTTGACCACAGGGGCTTGGATTGTAGTGGCAGGAGACTGTAGTTCAGCAACATCTGGAGAATCTCCAGTTCAAAACCCTGATGTACAATAAGTTCTACTTGTAACATGAGCAAGGGAAAGTGCAAAAATAAAATTTGCCAACAGCTACGGGTTGAGTTGAACATTAGCTACTCTACACTCTGTCGATGTGTTCTATCACTATTTTGTGGGAAAGGTTCCTCCAATATTTTGATTGTGTAGTCAAAGATGCCCCAGTTTCTGAGTTAGTTTTGGGGCACGCAAACAAACAGCTCCCAAATGTAGGCAAGAGAAACTTGCTTGTAGTGTCTCCTCTACAGATGAAAGTATACATTTATTGCCTCTTCCGTGGCGTTGACTCTTTAACCTGTTATCCAAAGCGGAAGTCATTCTATATTTTTGAAATGCACCAACTTTCTTTCTCCATAAAAATTTTGCTTTGTCTTTTTAATGGTCCGTTGCACAATCAGCCAGATGTTCAGATTAGATTCAGCATTTTTATCCACCGAAGTCCTTCCCAAGGACCTGGGATAGGCAAATGTAATGTTGTTGTTGCTGTTATTAAAATGGCCATCTTTTCATAGATTCTCCAGAAGATTGGCAAAGATACCGTGATCACTCATGAGACCTCAGCGCCAACTCCTGGCAACGTAATTGGTTCACGAGACTTCGTCAGCGTCCGGTGTTCCAAACGGCGTGGTTCTACATGCCTCTTAGCAGGCATGTCAACCACCTACACCGCCATGCCAGAACAAAAAGGAGTTATCAGGTACCCCTTGCCTTTACTTAAGCTACATAGTTCAGTTACAGAATAGATCCCCAACTCTAGGTCCTTGTATCAGAATCCTCAACAATCCTGAAAAAATACAGGACATCTAGAGAGCATCAGGGTAAGAAAGGTCATCCTATTACGAAGACTCAAACTTAGTAACAATATGGTTACTAATGAGGAGACATCTGATGTCTTCTCTTCAGCTGATGTGCTGAAATATGCTATGACATGCTGATAGTATCAATGGAAGGAGAGGTGATGTGGAGGGAGAACATTCAAAGGCGGAGGCGGGGGCCAAAACGACAGGCAGCACAGACCAGAGCTGGATCAAAGACAGAGGAAGAGAGTTAGAATAGCCACTCCCTAGAGTCTCCCTGGGTATATCCGTTAGGATGGTAGTAGTAAGAGTTTAGTCTGGCAAGATTCTGTTGAGTGTAAGCAAACAAAGAATTGAACTTTGGCTGGGTTATTCTTTGTCGTTCTTGGATAACTTTTCTTTCTTTTCTGCAGAGCGGAAAACGGTCCCACATGCATGGTTCTTCATCCAGTTCTAGGAAATCCCTCACAAACCAAGTTAACCTGGCTTCTCAGCATTGATTTAAAGGTAAAGATATAGGACAAACCAGGTTGAATCGTGGTGACCCATTACTTTTACAAAAACACTTCCATGCCATCTTACAATGGCTTGTGGTGTTAC
This sequence comes from Bothrops alternatus, assembly GCA_034064705.1. Lineage (NCBI taxonomy): Eukaryota > Metazoa > Chordata > Lepidosauria > Squamata > Viperidae > Bothrops > Bothrops alternatus. The sequence goes on along the minus strand of JARGCV010000225.1, from coordinate 1,818,277 downwards.
AGCAGTGCGCAGCTTAAATGGGGATATTTGTATTGTCTAAAAGAAACTTAATTCTGAACGGATGGTAGTTTCCTCTCCCCCTGCCCCATCATCATTAAAAGGAATAAGGAAGATTATATTTAAATCCCTCTATCTGCAACTGTCCCATTTTAAAATGAGTTATTGGGAATAGGAGGAGATGAGTCTTCCTTTTGTGTAAATATTATACTTTTGATTTTTTGAAAAAAATAAAAATTCTCCCCTTGGGGAAAAAAACGGCCAAAAGTTTGTTCTTATTTGCAACTGTGAACAATGTCAACATCTCCGCTAACAAGAGAACCCCGAAGTACAAAGATATATGGATTCACAATTTGATTAAATATCTACATGGAGAATTGGATAAGAAATAAACTCCCCTTCTATTTTCATAGCTAAAACTTATCAGTACAGGTGGTCCTCAACTTATGACAATTGAGCCCCAAATTTCTGTTGTTAAGTCAAACATTTGTTAAGTGAGTTTTGGTCCCTTTTATCTTTCTTGCCTCAGTTGTGAAGTGAATCACTGCAATTGATAAGTTAGTAACCTGGTTAAGTGACTCTGGCTTCCCCACTGACTTTGCTTGTCACAAGGGTGCAAAAGGGAATCACGTGACTTTGGGATACCACAACGGTCGTTAAGTACGAACCAGCTGCCAAGCATCTGGATTGTGATCACGTGATCATGGGACACTGCAGAGGTCGTAACTGTGAAAGATAGTCATAAATCACATTTTTCAGTGCCGTTGTAGCTTTGAACGGTCACTAAACAAATTGTTGTTAAGTCGATGACAAGTTTTAGGCCAGAAACATAAAAGCCAGGCTTAATAAAGTTATGAAATTTATAGGTTCAGTCCCCAAATTTTAGCTCTACAGAAGCTGTTTAACTACTAAGTTTCTTTTTCTTGACATGGAGCATGAGTCTACTTCTAACTGCAGAGCAACCTGGTTTAACGTCCTCCCCCCCTTTTTTTTTAATTCCAGGGATGGCTTCCAAAGACACTGATCAACCAAGTTCTTTCTCAAACCCAAATGGATTTTGCTAACCACCTCCGGAATCGTTTGACCAAATCTACATCTGCGCAAGCCCTCAGATACTAAAATTTTCCCTCCTTGCAATTTTTCCTGGATGATGGTTTGACTTCAGCCCACTAACGAATCACTGACTGAAGACTGTATCCCAGAGAACAGATGAACTTCACTCTTCTCTCCTGTTTATGTTGCATCCTTATATTTAAGAGCCTTTCCTTAGAAAGAGGTGCACAAAGTTTGTGTTCAGGGCTCTGGCAGAATAAGATACCCGCCTCAGGTAGCAGGCACTGAAGGTAAAGGCTAGCTATTGCTTGATGGGCAAGGTGTTGCATCTTCTAAAAACTTAAATACATAACGCAAGGTAAACTATACTGAGAAGGCTGCCTGAGTCTAAGCCAGGGGTGTCAAACTCGCAACGTCATGTGATGTGTCGCAACGTGTCGCAACTTTTTCCTCACTGCCGGCAATGGGATGAGCGCGGTTTCGACATGACGCATTCTGCCTGTGTTTGACATCCCTGGCTAAGTGATAGGCTACAGTAGGACACAACTAGAGTTTAAGGCTAAAAGAGGAAAGAGCCAGCATCTTTGATGAACAGATTACTGTTCCACCTGGACCATACTGCACGGGCTGTCTATGCCGGGCTCAGTATGCAGTGTGCTTGGAGTGGGTTAATCTATCTTGGCTACTTATTAATAACATACCAGGTTTGATCTGTAACCTCTTCATTTTAAGCAACTGACAGGAACCAAGAGATGAGAAAGCTTTGCAGGATTTGGAGAATTATGCCAATAAGTAACTAGGCAGACAGTCTGACCTGCAGTAAGGCTGTTCCAAAATACTTTTATAGGAAAAAGTATCATGTCCAGAGTGATGCCTTAGTTAAAAGATGCTGGCCATCACCTTCTCTTAATACTTTGACTTATCTCAGCTTGGCAACTGGGGTTTGTATCCAAGCAGCCGTTTTTACAACCCCCTCCCCTCCCAAGCTGCTACAGAGGCAGCTGTCATATCCTTCTCCATCATTTGCAACCTCCTATTTCCATGCCAGGATATCACTACCAATGGAAGGTTCCGACAGGAGCCCAACCTGTCTCTATTTTCTATTTTTGACTACTATGGAATGGCTCCTAAATCTAGGACAAGGTAAAGATTAATTCAAGGGCCACTAGTTCCTATGATACACTTAAGTGGAGTTAATTGAATTCTGCAATATTGGCTTTATTTAAGCTGACTTTAAATCTAACTCCATTAGTTGATCTGGTCAACTAATGTTCTTTTGATATTTTCACAGAACATTTTCATGAATTCCATTTAAGTGTGCCACAGGAACAGAAACTATGCATAGTATTAAATTATGGTCACTGCCTAATTGTTGGAGAGTAGATCTTTCCCATCCCTTCCATCCTCTGCCTGATTTGTTTGCTGCCCTTTGAAGGGCCAAGAAATCAGTTATTGTTTCCCACCTTTTCCTATTTTCTTCTTTGAAGATGGATAAAATGGGAAGTTCCAAAGATTAGCATGAAGATAATTCACCCATCCTTGGCAATTAAGATAGACCAGTATTTTTTAAACTTGGCAACTTTAGGCTATGTGGACTTCGACTCCCAAAATTTGTCAGCCAGCATGGAGTTTGAAAAAACACTGGAACAGATGCACACTGTTGCTAACTCTTGATGCCAATTCTGTCCTAGGTTTTTCAAACATGCTACTCAATTTTGTCTGAACTTTTGTCTAAAGGGATGGGTGGATGGGTGAAGTTACTCGTTTTCCCCCCCAGATCAACCAAAACTGGCAGATAGTCCTTGTCTGATAACGTCACTAAACATCAGAGCTGATGGTAGCTTAAGTTTTAAAAGCCACGTAACAATTATGGCCTCCAAAATTTCACAATAGAAAACAGAGTCAGTTTCAAGGATTTGCAACACTGCTGTTTACTTGCTACGGAACTCCGCTTATTCTGCCCTTGTTATGTATTGCAGAAGCTTAAGTCTCTGCTTGCAACGAATCTGAAAAAAAAGTCTGTTCTGCACTATTTTAATAGCAAAGAGGATTTTGCTTGGGGGTTTTTGGGCAGAGGGGGTGTTATTAGAAAACTATAATTGTGCTATCGTTTATTACCAACCATTCCAAATCTAATTCAGCATCTGTAGCAGACCAAACAATGATTTTATTCTAATTCCCTCCATACGTTGCCCCTCTCCCCGCCAAATTATCACCAACGGCAAATCTGTCCCCATAACAAACATTTACATCAGAGATTGGTCTTTTCTCACCTTGTTGGAGAGAAGGATAAATGCTAGTTAAATTGTTAAAAACCTGTGTTTGAAGTGTTAAGAAGGAGTGTCTCATGTCACTTCATTTACCTCAGGAGTCACTTGCAAGGTTAATTCAAACCAGGAAGACTTTCCCACAGCCATCTACAAAATCCAGTCTGTCGATATTTATTTTCCCTCCCTCTCGTTTGCAAAGGCGTTTTATTTAATTATTTATTTTAATTAAGATTTGTGAAATGTTTCCGATTCATAGCTTCCATTACTTCAATCTACCAACCAACCTAATGTGAGACGTGTGGAGAATCTGGCGTACTAACACAGTTCCAGGTAGTCCTCGACTTACGACTGCAATTGAGCCCAAAATTTATGTTGCTAAGTGAGACATTTATTAAGGGCGCTTTGCCCCATTTTACGACCGTTCTTGGCACAGTTGTTAAGTGGATCGTTGCAGCTGTTAAGTTAGTAGCACGGCTGTTAAGTGAATCTGGCTTCCCCCCCATTGGCTTTGCTTGTCAGAAGCTCGCAAAAGGGGATCATGTGACCCCCCAGGACACTGCAACCGTCGTACGTACCGGTCAGTTGCCAAGTGTCTGAATTTTGACTATGTGACCACGGGGATGCGACAACAGTCATAAGTCACTTTTTTCAGCGCTGCAACTTTAAACGGTCACTAAATGAACCGCTGTAAGTTGTGGACCACCTGCATGCATTTTAACATACATGAAAAAGTACTTTCTGTGATCTGAGCAATGTAAAGGTATCGCTACAAATTAAACTAGCGCTTTAGATCTAACAAAGCGGCCGCTCTGTGGTTATAATTTCGTGAATTTACGCTGTATGAATAAAAAATAAAAAAATAAAATACAAGTATGTTGTGGTGTGCTTTGTTCAAAAGAGCACTATCTACTTAAATTTCACTTTAAAAACCAAAGGGAAGAGGAAAAAAAGTGATAGAAGTGGCAGAGATGGCGAAGTTAACTATCTGAATTAAGGAGAAAAATATATCTAGCTTGGTCTTCACTTGGAAACTGCTTCTAGGCTTCCTGTTCAAAAGAGAAGAAAATGAAACTTTTGACTTTGGATTTTGATGATCCAAATAGGTTGTTGTTATAGAAATAGTTTGTACTCGCTAACTATACAGAAGTAAAAAGTAGAGATTATAACTCTACTATATAACTTACTGCACCGGAAAAAAAAATGGAAATCACTTTTCTCCTTTCCCTCTACATCTTTTTTCTTCCTTTTTCCCTTTAACCATTTCCCTGTTCATTATTTTCATTTGTATTTTATATTAAGTTTAATAAAATTATGCCTGCCTGCCTGCCCACCCATCCTGGTGTGGGTGTGTTCAATCTGGTGTGTTCAATTATCTCTACGTTTTTGAAATTTGGAAGAAATCAGTCCACAAGCTCTCACAATAAACCTTTTGAGTGGGCGTTATTGTCATTTCCAAACCACAAACAGGGGCAATTAAAAGATTAATTCAACCCCTGTTGCTAGCTGCCAGGTTTGTTCTTGCAAAACATAGGAGAACTAAAATACGTATTTGTAAATATGCTCTCAATTTCAAGTGTAGGAAACTGCTTTATTAACCCAATTAAAGAACCTTAAAAACCCTGCCAAGAAAATAATCAAAACTGTCCATAATGTATTAGCTAAATTAGCAATATTTTCCCCCTCCCCAAAATTACCTTTCTCTATGGGTGAATGCAGTTCCATACTTTTATTCTTTTTTTTTTCAATCTATTTGCTTTTAACTTAGTAGTTTTTTGTTTTGTTTCTTTACTAAAACTGAAACTAACAATTACCAATGCACTGTGATATATAAAAAAAATGTGCCGTAATAAACATATCAGGGTTTGTCCCATCAAGACATTGTTGCCTTACATACATACGTGCAAAATAGAATTGGAAGGGACCTTGGAGGTCTTCTAGAAGACCCTATACCATTCCAGACAAGTGGCTGTCTAGTCTCTTTTTAAAAGCCTCCACCCACAACTTTTGAAGGCAAGCCATTCCATTGGTTAATTGTCCTCACTGTTAGGAAGTTTCTCCTTAATTCCACATTGCTTCTCTCCTTGATTAGTTTCCATCTATTGTTTCTTGTCTTGCCTTCTGGTGCTTCAGAAAATAAATTGACCCCCCACTTCTTTGTGGCAGCCCCTGAGATATTGGAATACTGCTAAAAAGTCATCCATAGTCCTTCTTTTCGCTTAATGGAAAACAGACTACCGGTAAATTGATAATTCCTTAACTTCTCTGTTATTTAGTTTCCGTGCCTACTTTTTACCCCTAATGCATTTCAAAGACAGAGGTGAAAAAGATAACAGTAGAGTTTGCATCTTTCTGTTATCAACCTCACTGTAGGATATCCCTAGATCTTGACCTGGAAAAGGTCAATTTTACCTTTTCTGGGGGTGGGGGAGAAAGCTCTATTTTCTCTTAGGAGTCATTTTGGAAAGAAGAATATTTTCTGCTTATCTTGAAGAAACTCTTTATTTCTCACTGACTTACTGCTTGCTCTGCCTGTAAGGAGGAAAAAAATTTAAAAAATAATAATGAAAAGGAAGACCCAAGAGCTGCACAAATCTAGAAACTTAAAAAAGAGACATTTATTACTTTTCCCCCTCTGCCACCACCAAGCGTGTTGTTTTTTTTTCCTTTTTGTAAAAAATAAAAAATAAATACACCGCGTCTTTTAAGGCTCCCAAGGTGGACTGCGTCTCCCGTCAACTTCTGTTTCCACGTGATACAGGACGTCTGCCAGCGTGTGTTCTACTACGGCGACCCAGCCCATGTCACTGACCTGCAGAAGGGGAGAGGAAAGGGCGAGTTGCTTTGGTTTAGTGTCCACGTATGAAGCAATTAAAATTTAGTTTGCATCTGCGCACTTTGAAAAACAGACAAATAACAGTCTGCAACAGAACATTAAGAGTCAGCCAATCAGTGCAATTCTTGACATGATTTCAAAGGATGAGAGCGCGGGGACCCTGTTAATAGCAATAGCACTTTGACTTATATACCGCTTCATGGCCCTTTACAGCACTCTCTGGGAGGTTTACAATGTCAGCAATATGGCCCCCAACAATCTGAGTCCTCATTTGACCAACCGCGCAAGGTTGGAAAGCTGAGTCAACCCTGAGTCACTCAGCATCGAACTGCTGGCAGTGAGCAGAATTAGCCTGCAATACTACACTCTAACCACTGTGCCACCCTGGCTCCTTTATTACCCATTTCCTGGTGGAAGGACGAAGGCATTTTGAAAGAGTTGTGCACTCAGTAATCATAACACATCGGTAACATATTGCAGGGCCTTTTGCAAAGCTGATTCTAATCTGATAGCTCCTGCATAGCCCTACATTTCTAAATTTCCTTTTAAAAAACAAAGTGATCTTTCATCTCTGCAGAAAAAGAGCTAGAAGAACATTGATTGTGCCTATTAGATTGATGGAATTGCTACATTGCTTAGTGATGCTTTTAGCGCCTAACTTATTATCAGCAGAAATGGTTTAACTTAACAATTTCTGGTTGCAAAATACAGAGAATTTTAACACAGAAGTCTCATTTGGCCTGTTCTTGAAATAACAAAAGGAATACGGATTGAATTACATTCCAAGCTTATGCATTAGCTTACAAATTAAGTATGTGAAGAGGGAGAATGTCTTTTTTACTTTCAATTACAGCTCGAGAAAAAAACAGTCATAGAGTGGAACAGGGCTTGCTCTTCATTTAAGTTGGAAATCAAATCATATCCACAGCTATTTTTGTCCAAGGCTGAAACAGCATATCTGAATGCTGTGAGACAATAGGCAGCCAGACAATTTAGCAATTGGTGTGAATTTTTAGCATTTTCTTTTTTTAAAAAAGAGAGGAATTCTTGCTGTCAGGATAAATGCATAGCCAACTGAACATAACCTTCAGGAGCTATACATGGTCATTGCATAACTATATTGGCACACTTATTTCTTTATCTGTATAATTTTATACAGGGGGCAATGTGCATGTGTTATTCTTACTAGAAACAGAATTAATTTGGCCCAATGAAACTGAGGCTTTCATTTACATGGAAAATGTTACAGATTACTTGCACATAAAACCTTGGATTACATCAAAAGTCACACATCATTCTGATCAGGGGCTTGCTTACCGGGCGATAACTAATATCTCTTGGCGGATACTTGAAATAGGGTCCGAAGTTGATAGAAACCTATGGAAGAGGAAAGGTTTATTTTTGCTTATTTACAATTATTGCATTGCTCAGTACTGCCTCCTGTGCCTGCAATATTTCAACGGGTGTTATTGGGAGAAAAAAAATGCAGCTTGAAAATTATAATGGAAAAGACTGAGGGACAGTTTTACCCCAAATAAAACAATTTCTTTTTAAAAGGATCAAGTTTAAAAAAAAAAAAGAAGGTGGGGAGGAGATCTACATGTAGCTTTACAGGAATTTTTTTTTTTTGTAAAGAATTACAGAAAAAAAGTTAACTGTGCTGCAAATTTTTCTACAACTATAAAAAAAATGGTATAAAAGTCAGACACTCCTATTTCTGTTTGTTGCAAGCAAACTCTCTTTTCAGTTACCAGCCTAATAAAATATAAGCTTTTTTTCTTAACTGTTGCAGGCACTCCTTGACTTATGACCACAACCGAGCCCAAAATTTATGTTGTTAAGTGAGACGTTTGTTAAGTAAGTTTTGCTCCATTTTACAAGGTTTTTGGGCCACATTTGCTAAGCGAACCACTGCATTTATTAAATTAGTAATTAAATTCCTAAGTGAACCTGGCTTTCCCATTGACTTTGCTCGTCAGGAAGGTCACAAAAGGGGGGGGGGAATCACATGACCCTGGGACGCTGCGACCGTCGTAAACATGAACCAGTTCTGGTCACCCCAGTTCAAGGAAGACACTGACAAACTGGAGCAGGTTCAAAGGAGAGCTACCAAGATGGTGAACGGTCTACAAACCATGTCCTATGAGGAACGGTTAAAGGAATTAGGAATGTTCAGTCTACAGAAAAGAAGACTGAGAGGAGACATGATAGCTGTCTACAAATACCTGAAGGGCTGTCACAGTGCAGAGGGATCAGCCCTGTTCTCACTTGCTCAAGGAAGGACTAGAAACAATGGGATGAAACTGCAGGGGAAAAGATTCAGATTGGAGGTTAGAAAAAAATTTCTAACAGTAAGGGTGATCAACCAGTGGAACAGGTTGCCACAGGAGGTGGTGAGCTCCCCTTCGATGGAGGTCTTCAAGCGGAGACTGGACGGCCATCTGTCTGGGATGGTTTAGGGAATCCTGCCTCGAGCAAGGGGTTGGACTCGATGACCCGGGAGGTCCCCTCCAACTCTACGATTCTATGATTCTATGATCAAGCATCCTAAGGTAAACCACATAACCATGGGGGGTGCCGCAAAGGTCACAATTGTGGGGAAATGGTCCTAAGTCACTTTTTCCAGTGCTGTTGTAATTTAGAATGCTGACTAAATGAACTGTTGTAAGTCAAGGACTTACAAGATGGTAGAGGACAGGAAGATCATGGAGGAACGTTGTCCATGGGGTTGCGATGGGTCGGACACGACTTCGCAACTAACAACAACAACAACATCAAAGTCAAGGACTAGCTGTAAAAAGGTTTCTGGTGACAAATCCGTATTAACAGCCTTCCTCCAGAAATGTGCATTTCTGCACATGCCGAAAAGGAATTCCTCTCCCCTTTTCTTTCTCCTATTAGCCAGGTAAATTTGCAGAGGAAGAAACTATTATCTATTTTTCTCCCATTAGTCTACAGGCCAGTCTGAGCTTTCTCGACCTCAAGCAGCTCCTGGGCTGTTGTTGATAAATGCCAGGCTGACTTAGGCAAGTATTTCTCCAAATGCGCTCACCCTTTGCTCCCATGCTAAATTCAAATCAGCAATTGTGGTCTTTTCAGTCCCATGATGAACAGGCAGAGGAGATGACCTCTCATTGACTAAACCTTTGCAAGCAGATAGGAACTGGGGAGGTTGGGGGCAGGCACAATCTGGCATCAACAGATGTGTCACTGATCCACAATTCTTGGGCTAGGATGAGACTGCCTTCAGGGTCAGGCCTTCACCCAGCATATCAAAGCCCCAAAGCCCCCACACTTGAAAGAGCTGCGCCCCACAGCTTCTACATACCGTGCAGCCTTTGTATAGAGATACTGCAGGGAAATAAACACCTTCAAAAACGTCTTTGTATGCAACTCCTTGACTGGTACCGTTCTTATAGAAGATTATCTAAAAAGACAACAAACATTTGTCACCACAAAGAGCAGATCGTGACTATAATCTTGGGGAGATTTCAGTTTGACCTGCAAAATGCCCTTTCTTCCACTGGTTGTGCTATCATGGCACCCAGCATGTAGGCCCTTTGGGTTACACCCTGTGTTCTCCTGAAAAATGCAAAGAAGAGCTTCTGTACAGTATCCAAGCGATAAATGAACCACAAGATTTGACTCTGCATTTTATAAAAATAGAAAAACCATTTTTGGTGTTCTTAAGAAAACTTTTCTTAGGAGTTTGCTTAGACTAGAATGCTGAAGAAAACTTTCTTAAGAGTTTGCCAAGACTAGAGAGGGGCAACAGGCAACTTTATGGCATCTTCAAAATGCAGCTGACAAAGGTCTTTCTGCGGCTGAAGTACTATTCTGGATCCTCAGCTTTCCCAAAGTTCATTTAAAATAATCAGAGGAACATTTAAGCTCTTGTAGGAGACACAGGGAGGGGGGGAAGAGCCAGAGGAGAAAAGAAAACCCACAAACGTTTCAAAACTCAATTACACATCATATAAAACACCCAAGTAAAGTTTTGAACAGTACATTTTCAAACATCATTTCTAAGGGGAAAAGCTCTTGATAGGCTTTCCACAGAAATTACCATTGTTTAGTCTAATAACACCCCTTGTTGAGGATATCTGAGTGAAAATATACAATCTCTTCACCACGGTATTGAACACAGGGACAAAAGAAAAATCTTATGGGGAGACTCCATCGAGCCGCAATTTGACTCCGATACAGGCTTTGTGACAGGTGCCTTTCATAAATTTGCACTGTGATTTAAGGCAGAAAGGAGGAACGTGCAGTTCTCCTGATATATCACCGGCCTTCCCATATTCCTCCACATTAGCTGGAACTCTCAGGATTTGCAGCTTAGTCATTTCTGAACAGCTCCAATGTCTCTCTCCTATTTTAGTATTGTCTCCAAACGAGATCTCACTGAATGACCCAGAGCACCTTTTTTTTTCTTTTTCCTTTTTTGGTGTGTGTGTGTGGGGGGGGGTTATTTTGAATTTCTGCAACAAGGCAGCGTATTAGACCCAAAGCTGCAAAAGGCCTCTTCCAATTCTATGACATACAATTCTTTTGAGCAGCCCAATTTCTGCTGCTAAAGGCCAACTTACTTGGCTTCCCAGAGCTTGCTTCAAACTTTTTTCAGCTTTATCCACAAAGTCCTTCTCTTCAAAGTACAAGTAGCTTTTGAACTTGATCAAAGCCTAAGGAGGGCACGGGGGAGAAGACATCAAAGCCAGAAATTCATTTGTAAAACAATGGTGAGACAGAAACGCAACTGCCAGTTATCGGACACAAATGTGACTTCAACTGATTAATTCAACAATTCAGCAAGGGGTTTGCTCCTTGCTGTCTGTAAACCGAAGCCACCACCTTCAGCGAGAGTAAAAACATTCATGGATTGTAGTGGGCAAAAGAAAAGCACGTGGGCAACTCTCCAATATCAAGGGCTGCATATATGAGCTGTACTTGAAGATACACTGCAAAGATCTGCACCCTGAAAAGTCTTAAGATAGAAATATATTTTAAACAAAAACACAAAACCGGCAGCCCTTGGTTCCATTCCTGCTTGCTATTTATTTGCAATGCAGTCTTCTGATCAAGACAGAACAGCTCCTTCCTAGATTAATGAAAAAATATAAAACCTCTCTTTTTTTTTTTTTTTTTTTTTGGCAGTGTTTGTTGCAGACTCCATATCCAAGAAGATACATGTCAGGGATGGCCAAGTTTTGATTCCTGCACCAGGCAGGAAGAAGCCCACTTCTTGGTCTAGTGATTAAGGCACCAAGCTAGAAACCAGGAGACTGTGAGTTCTAGTCCTGCCTTAGGCATGAACGCTGGCTGGGTGACCTTGGGCCAGGCACTCTCTTGGTGGGCCAAGTCACCTCAGAACGGTTGTCATCTGGACACTAAGAGGAAGGCAGTTTAGATATGTTTGCCACCTTGAGCTGTTTATAAAAATAACAAAGGTGGGATAGAAATTAAATAAATACTTAGCTGCCTAGGTACACAGGTTTCTTAAGTTACACGTACTTAAAGTACCTATGCCAGTTCTCTTATGTAACTTACAATCCTAAGACATGCTGCCCCATTAGTTTCCCACTTTATTCTAGAATTTCAGTGAGGAATTCCAGAATTCTTACGGCATTTTACGGAAAACGCCCAGCCACGAGGCTGAATTAGAAGACCCACCTTGTCTTTGTAAGTATCTGGCAGGGATTTGGCTGTTTCTGTGTCGTCAGGAAGGCTGATATAAAAACCAAGCACGTCCCCCTGGCCATAACCTGATGAGTAGTGTTTGCCGATGGACTGGTGGAACTTGGTCCCTTTCTTGCTACGCCAGGAGTAACTGAATTTGTCGTAGCCCAGAGGAGCTTGAAGGTTTCCTGTAGCAAACCAAACGTTGTGTTTGTCAAATACCTGATTGCATTTGTTTACTCAATACTTCAAAAGGTTATCTGGGGGTGGGTGGGTGAAGGATCAGGAAGGGGGGACTGTCTTTCAGTACTTGAGGGGCTGTCACAGAGAAGAGGGGGTCGACTTGTTTTCCAAAGCACCTGAGGGCAGGACAAGAAGTAATGGAGGGGGGGAGGGGGGGAAGCCTGTTAAAGAGAGATCTGACCTAGAAATAAGGGGGAATTTTCTGACAGTGAGAACAATTAATCAATGGAACAAACTTGTCTCCTGGAGCTGTGAGTGCTCCATCACTGGAGATTTTCAGAAACAGACTGGACAACCATTTGATTGGGATGGCATAAGGTCTCCAGAAGGGAGTTGGACCAGAAAACATCTGAGATCTTTCCAGCCCTATGAGTCTATGTTCTATGTCAGTGGTGGCGAACCTATGGCACGGGTGCCAGAGGCGGCACTCGGAGTCCTCTCTGTGGGCACACGTGCCGTTGTCCCAGCCTTGCCTCCCCTGTGACCCCCTCCTCACCAGCAGCCCCCCTGGAGAAGAGTCGCCCCCGAGCGTGGCCCACGCGGAGCAGCACAGCCAAGGACATGGCAGCCAGGCAGCATAGACAAGACTCTGTCCTCACGCCCCATCGCGCAGTTGATGCTGCGGGGCGCGGGCAGAGGGTGTGGCCGCCATGGCGCTGCTGGGCTGCCTGGGTGATCTGCAGCGGGCCCTGGAGGCGGTGAGTGGCCCTGCGAGCAGGAGGGGTGGGGGCGGGATAGGGGGTGGAGATGGGGCTGGGCCAGTTTTGGGGCACTCAATCTCTAAAAGGTTCGCCATCACTGTTCTATGTAGTCCCTTGCATCGGGGTAGAGTTCTTCTTTCTTCTTTCTTCTTTCTTCTTTCTTCTTTCTTCTTTCTTCTTTCTTCTTTCTTCTTTCTTCTTCTTCTTCTTCTTCTTCTTCTTCTTCTTCTTCTTCTTCTTCTTCTTCTTCTTCTTCTTCTTCTTCTTCTTCTTCTTCTTCTTCTTCTTCTTCTTCTTCTTCTTCTTCTTCTTCTTCTTCTTCTTCTTCTTCTTCTTTTATTTATTTAATTTCTATGCCGCCCTATTCCGGAGAACTTAAGGCGGCTCACAACATGATAGAAATTACAATAAAATACATAAATATAAAAACCCTTAGTTAAAAAAGAAACCAATCATTCCACAAACATACACACAAACATACACTGGCTAGGGGCAAGGTGTTAGCTGCCCCAGGCCTGCCGGCAAAAGTATGTTTTAAGCAATTTACGAAAGGCGGAGAGGGTGGGGCCGACACGGATTTCCGGGGGAAGTTGGTTCCAGAGGGCCGGGGCCGCAACAGAGAAGGCTCTGTTGGGGCAACTGAAAGGAGCTGAGCATTTACTGGCTGGATGCCCTTCCTGACACCTCTGCGGTGTTCGCAGTAGACAATTACATAGTGCCCAGAGAAATATCTGCCGCTACCTAGGATGGAACTCATAGCCTCCTGATTGTGAGGCGAGAGCTCCACCTCTAGGCCACTGTGAAATGATTCTATGTTCTATGGATAAGGAGAAAGGGCCTGTAACAAAGCCCCTTTGCCCAATGCCTGCAACCTACCATGAGGTCCTCAATGGAAGAAAGGGACAGGTCGAAAACTAATGAAAGGAAGAGCAGCAGGCTTACCTAAAGGCTGAGACCAGCCAAGTCTCGCAGCCGTGTCAGGTGGCATCTCATCCACAGATATTTCAAAATACCAAGCTCCCTTTCGCACCCCATGGGAGGCTCGTACCATCGAATAGCCTTTCTCTCCAATGACTGTCAGCCTGTCATCTGAGATCTTCAACTGAGGAGCTGCAGCAAGGGGTGGGAGAAAGCAAAAAAAAAAAAAATGATAAACCACTGTGTGAGTGAAATCAGGAAGAAAATGAAGCCAATCCCAGAAACAGAAAGTCTTGAAGTATCACTGCTGGCCTCTCTGCTGTTATCACACATTCCTGGCCCAATTTGTTTAATACACCACAGTGTATTTTGATTGGCAGCCAACCACGTACGATGGGAACTTCTAGTTCTTCTTTTTACCACACTGATCTTTTCAGTTTGACAATTAGCTGATTAGCAATCGCTGACAAATCCTGACTCCAAATACGATGCATTAGGCTACTCTTGGCAGTCTCATTTTGTTCCAAGGGATGATTCTTAGAAAGTAAATGGCATCAGTCAGAAAATGTTCCGATATAAGGAAGAAATGCATATTTTTGCAATCTATCCTACGCGATGCAAAACAAAATGTACTGGATATTTTATTGGGAGGAAATTTCCAGACTGGTCTTCCTGCCATTGCAATGGCTCTCTAGAACTCTGCTACTCTTCAAGATACGAAAGTTATTATTATTAATATTCTTATTATTATTCCCTGGAAATGCCAGGAATTAAACTATGGATATTTTTTTTAAGTACAAATCTATCCATTAATTACAGCCATCACGCCAAGGTCTTTTTTTAATTATACATTGCTTTGCGATTTTTTTAAAAAGCCACTGGCAGATACCATCTCCAAACACACATACTTTCCTCTAGCTCAGCGGTTCTCAACCTGTGGGTCGTGACCCCATTTGGGGTCGAACGACCATTTCACGGGGGTCGCCAAACAACGCAGTCTGCCATTTTTTCCCCCTTTTCCCCTCGGCCGGCCCGCAGCGCGCGTGCCGCGCATGTGCGATGCAGGCCGTCGTGCCGTGCATGCACGATGTGGGCCGTCGCGCCGCGCATGTGCGGTGCGGGTCGGGGTCGCGGCCTGAAAAAGGTTGAGAATCGCTGCTCTAGCTGGCTTCCTGAATTCTTGTGATGATCCATTTGCTGTTTTTCTTTTTTCCCCCCATGACTTTTCCATACAATTCCACATATAAGATCATCTTATCTTACGCTCCCTCTGTGATCTGCCTACTCTTTTTATTGACATCCCAAGATCACATTGCCAAAATCTGTGACACAACTTTCAAAGGGCTGGTTTTCCTTTCCTTTTTTTTTTTTTTCAAAACAGCCTCGCTTTTAAGAATCTAGTTTTGCACAGTTAACGGCTTCTTAGCCATGCCTGGTCACCGAGTGCGGGGAAGGTCCAATGAGATCGAGCGGCTTGGTACCTCGGTCATGCAGAGCTAGGAGGACCCGTTCGTAGAGGCAGGCTCTGTAGAGATCTCCAGGGATAGGCTTTCCCGCCCAGCAATCTAGCTCCAACTTCTCTGGGTCAGGAGCATGGGGGTCTGGCTCCGCCAAAATGTAACGGTACCCATCCTTATTAAAAGGGTGCTCCAGCGGATAGCCATGGGGTGGAAGACGCTGAGCAGAGAACAAAGGATCACTGTGGAAGCAAAAGGCATCAGTCAGTGGCAGATCTCTCTCAGCCTTCCGAGCAATGAAAGAGAGAGGAATAGATCCTTTCGATTCATCAGTCTTGTTCACCATTTTAATTTATTTCTTCCCTTCTAGGCGTACCACAATGTGGCCAAGTATCTAAGGCAGGTGTAGACAACCTTGGCTCTTTTATGACTCGTGGACTTCAACCCCCAGAATTCCTGAGCCAGCATGGCTCAGCTTGGAAACCTCTCCCTTTCCCCTCAGCATGGCTGGCTCAGGAATTCTGGGAGTTGAAGTCCACGAGTCATAAAAGAGCCAAGGTTGCCTACCTCTGTCCTAGGCCTAGGCCGCTTTCTGACTCGTGGACTTCAGCTCCCAGAATTCCTGAGCCAGCATGGGGGAACTATGGCCCCTTCATGACTCGTGGACTTCAACCCCCAGAATTCCTGAGCCAGCATGGCTCAGCTTGGAAACCTCTCCCTTTCCCCTCAGCATGGCTGGCTCAGGAATTCTGGGAGTTGAAGTCCACCAGTCATAAAAGAGCCAAGGTTGCCTACCCCTGGTCTACGATAAAGCAGAAATAATAAAAACACGATACAGCAGCAACAAAGTAGTACAGATCAAGAGGAGGAGAGTCTCAATATTTTCCCTTGAAATGGAAGGGCTGATCAAAACTCACAAGGCAGTGCTTGCCTTTGTTTGCTGCCAATCCATGTGAGGAGCAGCAGACAGACAGCCTAAACAGGTCTCTGACAGCAGCTGTAAGAAAACCTCCTCTTGCTAAACCTTCTGCTCAGACAGATACACGCATGCTGGAAAGTCCCTCAGATGCCTGCTCTTTCATTTCTATGGTCATCTTTTCTCCACATCAACACAGTTTACAAATGAGTCAAGAAAATTGTACATTGATATTCTGGACTGCGAGCTAACTCAGTGGTTTTCAAACTGGGCAAGTTTATGTCTACACACCTGAAAGTTGCCATGTTTCAAAAACCTGTGCTAAGTGATTCCCCCTTGGTAGAAACACTATGCAGAAAGGCAATAAATGCATAACTACAGGTCAGTGGTGGCGAACCTATGGGAGGCGTGCCAGAGGTGGCACTCGGAGCCCTCTCTGTGGGCACGCGTGCCGTTGCCCCAGCCCCGCTTCCCCCCCGCAACACCGTCCTCACCAACAGCCTGCCCGGAGAGGCTCCCCCACGCGGAGCAGCGCAGCCAAACACATGGTAGCTGGGCAGCAGGGGCAAGACCCTGCCCTGGTGCCCCATCATGTGCAGATGATGCTGCGGGGTGTGGGTGGAGGGTGTGGCCGCCATGGCACTGCAAGGCTGCCTGGGCGATCTGTGGTGAGTGCCCCTGCGGGTGGGGCGCAGCGGTGGGGCAGGGCCAGTTTTTGGGCACTCGGACTCTAAAAGGTTCGTCATCACGGATATAGGTAATCCTCAACTTCCAACCACAATGGAGCCCAAAATTTTTATTGCTCGGCTTTTTCCCATTTTTTTTTAATAAAAAATTCTTTTATTAAAACAATCAGCATTGAACATAAAATCATAGTATGCATCAATCATCATAGCACCTGATATACATCACTAAGTATTAATCTTTATAAACGTCTGGTTTGGTAAACATTTTTCACTCCTCACATCAAGCCTCAACTATACGCCTGTTACAATTTATTTGATTGGTGTTTCTCTTTTCTATAGTCTATCTACAGTTTCTAGTCTATCACATATTATTCATCTCAGTATTAGTACAATCTTTTATGATCCCTAACCAGAAATCCTGAGGTAAAAGTTTAATACCCTGAGGTAAATCTTGTATATGGTTTATCTACTATATCTAGTCTATCACATATTGTTCATTCACGCTTCTGAATTAACTTCGTCTCAGTAATAGTGCAATCTTTTATAGTCCCTAACCAAGGATCCTGAGGTAGAAGTTTCATAACCTGAGGCAGAAATTCCATCCGCTTTATCATTATTAAGGCAAACAACATTAAGCATAAGATCATATTAGGCTTTGTCCCATTTTTACCACCTTTCTCGCCATAGTTGTTAAGCGACTTTGTTTGTCAGAATGCCGCCAAAGGTGATCACATGATCCAGGGACCCTGCAGCCCTAATTATGATCCAGCTGCCACTGCACTTTGATCGCAGGACCAAAGGGAGGCTGCCAATGGTCGTAAATGTGGAATATGGTTGCAAGACGGCTTTTTTTTTCAGCGCTCTTGTAACTTTGAACAGCCACTAAACAAATGGTTGCAAGTCAGGACCTACCTGCACGCAGAAGGATATGAATTATTCTCCTTTTGCACCTTTTCCTTATCCACCAAATTCTCAGGACTTACCTCCGCGTTTTCTTGGCTGTTCCTGTAGTTCCTCCCTCTTGCTGTTTGCGTTTGGCCCCCCTTCCTTTCCCACTGGTTCCTGGCACAAGAGCCCCTTGGGAAGAGAAACACCACAAACATGTGTCAGCTACTGATATGATTGGGGAACTGGCCCTAATCCCCTTGAGTATCTCTGAACCTCAACACAGGTTCTGCTTCCAGGTGGAAAGCAGAATCTCACTGTTCTAACAAAACAGTGTATGTTTGGTTCCCTTTCTGGCCTGTCCTAACTTGGGAATCAAAAGTATTTTCAGCGAGACACAAGCAGCACCATCATGTTTGTCGCTGGTCTGACAGTAAATCAAATAACCATACCATACCATAATTAACTGAGACTTAATTAGACTTAGAAGACATTTAGTCACACAGTTGCTAGCCCAGCTCAAGCATCCATCCACTCAAAGTCTAGAAGATAGGAAAACCAAAGCACACGATTTTTCTCCAAAATAGGCAACTGATTTATCATCATTCATTAACATTACTGTGTTGCCCATGTGACTCTCTCTCTCTCTCTCTCTCTCCAGTTTAGCCACATACTTGCTTCCTAAGTATGTGCATCCATGCGTCTATATATCATCAATAAATGAATCTGGAAAAATACTGAGAATCTAAACTTCAGACCTATTGGATGTGAAAGCTATTTTGAACAGCAGGGTCCACTGTAGCGTGTAACTCAAATGTGAGCAGGAACAGTAATTCAGGACTGATTTGAATGTAAAAAGATGTGTGCAGCTAGTGCAGCGGTTCTCAACCTATGGGTCGCGACCCCATTTGGGGTCGAACGACCATTTCATGGGGGTCGCCAAACGCCGCCGTCCGCCTTTTTTTTTTTTGGCCGGCGCATGCGCAGTTCGGCCCGTCGCGTGCACGCGATGGGCCGAACCACGCATGTGCGGCGCGCACAACGACCCGATCCGCACATGCGCAGCGCAACCGGGCTGCTCGCCTCCCACCACTGCCTCAGAGACTCCGGCAGGCACACCGAGGAGCGGTCCGGAGCAGGCGGGCGCAAAGCTGCCTCCTTCCCGCTCTGCTCCGCTCCGCCACGTCCCAGGCCCGGCCTCCAACTCGCCCTCCGGCAGCCAGCCAAGTGGTCGGGGCAGCCGGACCTCGAGGCGGGCCCGCACTTCACCGAGACCGGCTCAGCTGTGGCGAGAGATGCCCGGCGGCTGCCTCCAGCCCCCAAGTCCTTGCTCCGGACTGGTGTCCAGGTCGCAGCGCTCCGCCTGCCAGGCTTGTCCGGGACTCCCGCGCCTTCCGCAGGGCCGGCAGCGGCCCCAGGTAGGTAGGCGGGCAGCAGGACTGGGGAGCCCGCCCGGGCCAGCTCCCTCCCTCCCTCGTTCGGCGGCGGCGGCCGAAGCAGGCGGTAAGGCGCCCAGCCAGCGGATCAGCAAGATGAAGTACCTGGTGAGTCCCTGCCGGGCGTGGGGGGAGGCCGAGCCGGGGAACCTGGCCAGACGCCCCCCCGCCCGGCTGGCCGGCCCGACCCAAGCGGGACTGGCGCCGAGAGCGAGCTGGCCCGGGCGGGCTCCCCAGTCCTGCCGCCCGCCTACCTACCTGCGGCCACTGCCGGCCCTGTGGAAGGCGCGGGAGTCCCGGACGAGCCTGGCAGGCAGAGCGCTGCGACCTGGACGCCAGTCCGGAGCGCGGACTTGGGGGCCGGAGGCGGCCGCCGGGCACCTCTTGCCACAGCTGAGCCGGTCTCGGTGAAGTGCGGGCCTGCCTCGAGGTCCGGCTACCCCGACCGCTTGGCCGGCTGCCGGAGGGCGAGTTGGAGGCCGGGCCTGGGACGTGGCAGAGCGGAGGGGGAAGGAGGCAGCTTTGCGCCTGCCTGCTCCGGACCGCTCCTCGGTGTGCCTGCCGGAGTCTCTGAGGCAGCGGTGGGAGGCGAGGCCGGCCTGGTCTGGAGCCAGCCAGCCCGCCGGTTCTGCGCATGTGCAGTTTGGCGCGTCGCGCGCATGCGTGGTTCGGCCCCATCGCGCAGATCGGCCGTTGCACGCGCATGCGCAGATCGGCCCGTCGCGGTCCGCCATTTTGTTGTTTTTTTATTTTTTTATTTTTATTTTTTTTCGGGGCAACATGAGGACACTGAATTTTATCATCCAAATATTATGATTAAGACAGGCTTAGACTTAGACTAAGCTGAGGCAGATAAGCAAACTTTGTTCAGACATGGTTCATTTCATTAGGGACCTCTCAAGAGGGTTTCGTCAAAATAATCAAATGTGTATTGTCATAACACACTGCAAGTTCTGCCCCCGATTTGTCTGCGATGTTATGACGCAGGTGTTGGCATTCTGACATTTTAAGGCTGTGGTACTCTTTTTGTCATTTGCTCCTTTCCATGTATAAAATACAATGGTAAGATTCAGGTAATTTTAATGTTTAGCAGCCTATTAAAAGAGAGAGAGAGAGAGAGAGAGAGAGAGAGAGAGAGAGAGAGAGAGAGAGAGAGAGAGAGAGAGAGAGAGAGAGAGAGAGAGAGAGAGAGAGAGAGAGAGAGAGAGAGAGAGAGAGAGAGAGAGAGAGAGAGAAAACTTATGTTTTCAAAAACACACTTCCCACCAATACTTTAATAGTAGTCCTCAACTTACTGTCATCACTGAGCCTGCAAGCAGTTGGTAAGCGGATCATCACAATGTCTCATGCAATTTTATGACCTTTTTTTTTCCTGCGGTGGTTGTTAAGCAAACATGGGGATCATTAAACAAACCCATTGTTTGCTATGGGATGTTTTTTTTTTTCTGGAAACCGGAATAAATGTTGGTTTCCAGCAAAAATGTGCCAGACACAGGAGTGCGGGACACTGAAAATGCCTGTAATTGAGGGCTGTTGGCCGAGTGCTCAAAATTCATGTGACCATGAGGAAACTTCAAACTGTAGTCAGAAGTACCTTCTTGGGGAGGTCTGTTATAATTTCAAACAGTTGCTACGTGACTAGCCATAAATCGAGGATTTTAAACAGGAAGAACCGAGGTTACACATCTACATACTTGCATCCAAACCTCTTCCATAGAAACCAAATCAATCAATTAAATTGGATCAAAAATTCAAAGCTTTTGTGTAATCAATGAAATGGAGACTATGGCTTTGAACCACTGTAAATGCTTCATATAATTTTTTAAAAAATGTTCCGCTTAACAAATTAATGCAGTAGGCTTGGGATTAATTAATTATACTTAGTTTCTATGACAATTTGGCCAAACGAAACAAAAACGGGGGGGAGGGGAGGAAAGGAGGGAGAAGGCTTTTCACACAATACTTAAGTTTTAGGAAGCTGAAAAGTAAATATTCACCTCCCAAAGAGGCTCCACCTGTAAGAACAGAAGTTGCACCATGTTGTTGTAACATGAAAGTTATGACATGAAAACAAAACACCACTAGCATGAAATGGAAATTAAACAATAATGCCTTGTGTGTCTATTCAGAAACCAAAGTCCATTTAATAACTCCTTAAAAGGCTGAGAAATTCTCTGTTTCTTTTCTCCTTGGATTCCATCTCAGAAATGGAGAATGGGGTTAAACTGCTCTTACTGCCCGCACGAAAACAGGCTAAGCAGAGGAGAGATGGAACCAGGTTCCTTCAGTTCCAGGGTGCTGGGGGTCTTTATTCTAGCTGCTGAGGAAGCATGAAATCTCCAGGGTTACCATAAAACCAGAACGGACTGGCAGGAAAGGATTTTATTTCTCAGCCAGCCTTTTTATTCCCTGCCTGGGACTTATCTGCAATGGCAACTGAATCCAATAATTAAAGAGAAATCGATTTTTATTGAGCCTCCTTTATTTGCATTACCCTTAGATTGGGGTTAGGTGAGGTTTGAGGTTCTTGTGCAAGTCCCACTGAAATCAACAGAGGATCTTTAGAAGCACAAACACACTTCCAGATGAGTTCTGGATACAGGGCTGTTCGCAAAGGTGCTTTTGTTTGGATGGCAACTGGACTTTCCGATTTTTCTTTCAGACATTTCGCTGAAGAACTGAAGAAGGTTCTCGGAGGAAAAACCAAAAGTCTTAAAAGAAAAATCTGAAAGCCCAGTTGCCTTTAGAATAAAAGCGCCTTTGGGACAACCAGGACCCGCACGAATGAGAACCTCCATAGAGTTAGTTAGCAAGAGTAAGTTAGATGCACAACCACACATTCATGCTTTAAAAATATCTGTAGTAACAAGCTTGAATGAAATATTGGAATATTTTTTTCAACTTAAGATTGCATTTTTAAATTTGCCAGGCTTCTTTTCTAGTTTTTATTATATTGTTGTTGTTAATAATAATAATTTATTTTTTGGGGGGGGGTGTTATTAGCCAAATTACATTTTCCAATTCTGAAAACGAATCCACAGAGTTTCTTACAATAAATAACACAGATTTAGGCCCATGTACACATATGGTATGCCTTTTCATGTAAACAAAATACGGAAATAATTCTTTAACATAGCTTCTAATCTAAAATTAATTCAATAAAGATGTATTCTTATGAATACTTAACTGGGAGCTTATCCCATTTAATGCGCTGGAAGTTTCAAGCTATCAGGCATAGGACTGCAATCTAAATTTAACCATTTATTTAATTGTTTACTGCTAGAACACACAAAAAGAACCAAAAAAAAAAACCTAAACAAAAAACAAAAATAAACAGTGGATGTAAACTTAATTATATCTGGATTTATAAAGAAAATATGTTCAACTACAGAGTCTGAGGATTGAAAATTTTAAATTCATGCTTCTTCACCTCAGAAAAAAAATATGAAGCAAACTTACCGTTTAGACTTCCGGGAGTAGCTACAGTGTTGCTCTGTTTTTGGTTATCATATGCAGGACCAATATTAGCAAGGTCCTAAAAAAGAAAGCAAAGGATATTTCTTTAAACAAGCAAACAAAAAAATTCAGTCGCTTTTCCAATTCCCAACTGTTTCAATTAGTTAAGATTTGAAAGCTACCAACAAACCCCATATCTCAGAGTTCCTGTTCTCTCAGAAACGAATGCCACTATGCGATGGAATTTTTCCCCCAGTAAATTCCACAGCAGACAAAACTGGTGTGTTCTTAGGTGCAAACAATTTCAATCATTCCAAAAAATTAGCATTCTGCTAGTGAGCCAATCACTGAACAACAACAAATAATTTTCCAGCAACAGTTTGAGAGGTTAACCTTTGGCCCGAGGGAAAAAAATAGCCTATGTGAGCTTGCCTTCCCCCAGGTTTCAAAGAAAGACATTTTGGCAGGAGAAGCCAGACTAGTGTCCAACTCCCTACCAGTCAAAGTTGTTGTTAGTTGCGAAGTCGTGTCCGACCCATCGCGACCCCATGGACAACGTCCCTCCAGGCCTTCCTGTCCTCTACCATCTTCTGGAGTCCATTTAAGCTCATGCCTACTGCTTCAGGGACTCCATCCAGCCACCTCCTTCTCTGCCGTCCCCTTCTTCTCTTGCCCTCCATCTTTCCCAGCATCAGGCTCTTCTCCAGGGAGTCCTTCCTTCTCATTAGGTGGCCAAAGTATTTGAGTTTCAACTTCAGGATCTGGCCTTCTAAAGAGCAGTCGGGGTTGATCTCCTCTAGGACTGACCGGTTGGATCACCTTGCAGTCCAGGGGACTCGCAGGAGTCTTCTCCAGCACCAGAGTTCAAAGGCCTCCATTCTTTGGCACTCAGCCTTTCTTATGGTCCAGCTTTCATAGCCATACATTGCAACTGGGAAAACCATGGCCTTCACTATGCGCACTTTTGTTGGCAGGGTGATGTCTCTGCTTTTTAGTATACTGTCTAGATTTGCCATAGCTTTCCTCCCCAGGAGCAAGCAACAAAGGTGTTGCTTCTGCTCAAATGGCTACTTTTCTCTTTTCCCCCCAAAACTGTAACCTTCTGGGTTATATTTGTCCAACTGGAACTTTCCTAACTTCCTAGAACCTTCCATCACTCAGAAAGAGTCCAAATTCAAAGTCTTACTTGGTATGATCGATATTTACCCTGTCATGAAATTTTGCCAGCATGCTGGAAGATGTTCTGTATCACCGACATACCTGGTCTAACAGTCCAAATTTGGGGTAATCTTCTTCCGGATCTTTGCTACCTGGATCCGGATGCTCTTTCACCAAAAACACATCTCTTTCTTTACACTAGAATGAAGCAGTCAAACAAGATCGATTCAAACAATTCAAACTCCTTATTCAGAGAAGATCAAATGCTAGTCACAGGGTGTAGTTCAGTGAGAACTACAAAACAAAACGGATTAACTCATCTACTCACCAATGCATTTTCTCTCAGTTTGTAATCAAATTTGATCAGTAAGAAAAATGGCAGCGTTGCTCATCTTGACTTACCATTGTTTTTACAATATTGTTTGGCCAAGTCATTTTCCCTGGTCTTTGCCTTGTTGTCATACATTCCCAGTACTTATCAATAAAGGGTATAATATCCTGTTGGGGAAAAAAAATCAAATATAATGATGACAGGGAAGTTCACAGCCAAGGCAATTTACCATGTTTAACCAATCACCTATGACATTGGCGTCAAACTCAATGTCATTGAGGGCCGCATCAGCATTGTGGTTGCCCTTGGGGGCGGGTGGGTGTGGCCAGGGTGGGTGTGGCCTGCTGGGTGGGCGTGGATGGAGTGGTGTGGCCTGCTGGGTGGGTGTGGCCAGCTCTACATCGTTCGCATCAAGGGGGCCTGTGGGGGCCTGGGCAGGAGTGGGATAGATCTGAGGGTCTCTGGCAGAAGGGGGTAGGACCAGGGCAAGTGCCAAGGCATGGTCCACTGGAGGAGCCTCGCTTCCTCTCAGGCCATGCAGGGGACTTATGGAGCTAAGACTGAATACATTTCA
This sequence comes from Bothrops alternatus, assembly GCA_034064705.1. Lineage (NCBI taxonomy): Eukaryota > Metazoa > Chordata > Lepidosauria > Squamata > Viperidae > Bothrops > Bothrops alternatus. The sequence continues at coordinate 1,793,687 of JARGCV010000225.1, read as the reverse complement.
GCATAGATGGCCACCACAAAATTGTACATTGGCTCCCGGCCAGCCTGGGCCAGGGCCAAGGCAGAGGGGGCCGTTCCCTCACTGTTTCCAGGATTGCTTCGTGGGCCACATGAAACCACTTCGTGGGCCGCATCCGGCCCCCGGGCCTTGTGTTTGACATGTCTGACCTACGATATAGCTAGACTTTTTATAAGAGATTTATAAACAGGATTATGCACTGAAGCAAACTGAAAGCTAAAACATATGAAAAATGGTTGCAGGAACTGGGTATGCCTAGTTTAACAGAAAGGAATAGAGCTAATAGTATAGCAGTGTTCCAATATCTAAGGGGCTTCAACAAAGAAGAGTGAGTCAAGCTGTTCTCCAAAGCCCCTGAAGGCAGGACAAGAAGCAACGGATGGAAACCTATCAAGGAGAGAACCAACCTAGAACTAAGGAGAAATTTCCAGAAGTTGTGGGTGATCCAACACTGGAGGTTTTTAGGAAGAGACTGAACCATCATTTGTCTGAAATGGTATAGGGTTTCCTGGATGAGTAGGAAATTGGACTACAACGCTCCACGTTATTCTGTTAAATTGATAGTAAAGTTTATTATGGATGCACAGATCTAAAGATCATTTTGCTTTGCCACCCAAAAGGCAAGGTACAATTAAGACAGAGCTAAAGGCAGTTTCCTTAACTCATGGAGATAATCTGGAATTCTGAGTGGGTGACAAATACATAGAAGGTACATATTTCACCAAGATTTAATAAATGTATACTCTGCCTTTCCTCACAGAGCACAATTCAACTAATATATGAATTTTTTTATGCCACCCATCTTCCCTAGAAGGAGACTCTCATTCTTCCCTCTTATCTTTTTCTTCATTAGAGCCCTTTGAATAAGGTTATTTCGAGAAGTATTATTTCTTATTCCTAACCATTACATCACACGTTCTTTCATACACACGCACACACACACACACACACATTTTGAATCAACAGCAGGATATGTGACTGAATGCTTTTCTAACATACATTCCTGCCAAGAAGAAAATTTTAAGTTTTCTGTAGGAGGAGATATGTGGCATGAGAGAGTGTGGCTGATCAAATGGCCTCTCATCAGGAGCATTGAAATGATTCTCAACATTCAACAAAATGTACAAAGCTTATTCTCATTCGTGCGCAACCACAACGGACTCAATTCTCAGGGGGCAAAAAGTTTAAACCATCCCAAGAATCCTTGCTACCAAATCAGGCTTCTCTCTGTACTCGATACCGGGAAAGTGCTCTTGAAGTCGGTTCTGAGAATTTTAGCTCTTGCAAACTTTTAGAAAAAAAAAAAACTTTTGTTCATCTCAGAAACGGCCTTACTACTTCCTGCGTTGGCTCCATGGATATATTTTTAAATTGCACTAGTTAGTCTACTAAATGGCTTTGAATGACGCCCAGCCATGGTAAGCAGAAGATAAATATTTTTTAACACTAAAGCAATATTTAATCACATAAATAGGAGATTTCTGGTAGGTTTCTTTCAACCACCACTAGCAAAATTGTCCTCTGTGATTTCAGCCATTTTAGAGGTCCAAGATCAGAGCAGAAACAATGGATCCGTACCTTGTCTTTTGAGAACATGGTTTTGGGGTGTTCGTCTTGCGTCCTTGATTGCCAAGTCAGATTTGCCAAGGCACTAAGACACATTTCTTTTAAATCTTTAAGAAAAGAGACACAGAAAGGAGACCAGCTTCTTCAATAACACTCTTATGGTCTGAAATAAACATCATGAGTTAAGAGAGGTGTGAGTGAAAAAAAATGTTATGGAGGAAATTTTAACATTGGTTTAATAATGGGCAAAGGAGAAAGAGATGAAACTGTGTATCTTGGGACTGTGTATAGAGCTAACATGAGAGCTACAATCTTAAGTCAGATAAATTCAATAATCTTTATGTTCCTTTGGGTTTTGGTAATACAGGTGGTCCCCAGGTAATAACTGAACAAATGCTACTTATGACTAGTCCTCAAAGTGCTGGCCGTTACAGTGCCCCTACAGTCAAATGATAACAATCCACAATCCACACGCCCAGCCACCAGCACGTGCATTTCTGACCACTGCAGAGTCCTGCAGAAACAAGACCAGTTTGTGACCTTTCCTGCCAGCTTCCAACAAGTAAAGTGAAAGTGGATGCTAGTAGGATGTCATAAGATATAGTCACGTGTGGTCCTCATTTAATGACCAATGGTGATTCATTTAATGACGGGGACTGCAGAATTGACTCCAGTCCCAATTACTGTTGTTAAGTAAGGACTGCCTGCAAATCTTAATATTTTCCAAAATGAACAATCAATAAAGCCAGGGAAGGGAATAGGCCAGTCAGAGCTTGAACACAGACCCAACAAAGCTGGACTTTGCTTCCTCTGCATCTATAAAGCCTCTGCAAACAGCTGTAACATTGCCAATTTCAGGTATTTCATATAGCGTGCATGGCTTAATAACTCCTGAGATAAAAGGATTAAGAGTGCTGCAGATAATTCCATCTCTTGAAGTTTATAACTTAAAAATAAAAGTGAATGCGGGGGGAATAAAACGGGTATAGAAACATTCTTCTACCAGCTTACTTGCTTGTTTTCTTAAGAAGTATGTATTCCCACTGTGATGGCAAATGTTGCAATGGAAACTGTAGTTAGTCATAAAAGGAAGGCAGGATCTGAAACAATAATTCAGTGGTTGTTCTCAATAAATCAGATGGAAGAAAAATGTACACTCAGTAAAGTAACACTTGGGCAGGTTAAGTAATTTATCAAAAAATAAAAAAAAATATTGCAAGACTTTTGCCTACTCACCCATGCCTCGTGCATAAACCTGGAGGCAATATTAATTAAAAAAAAACCTGAAAACGTACATGGAAATAAAAGCCAACTCACCTACTAAATGCTTAAATACATCCCAAACGCCACTGTTCTCAAATAATAGAGGAAAAATGTAAACACACAACCTGACTCCTTTAGTAATTTAACACCCCACTGCTCCTCTCCCTCATCAATAGACATACACAGAGACAATAAGCACAAAAACAGATGAGTTTGTTTGGGTCCTTTTTGTAATCTGAACATCAAAGTCAAGATCTCTGAACCTAAAGCCTCCAAGATAACCATCATATTTGGAGTCAGTGAGAAACACCCTTATTAACATCATAAATCCTACCAAATGACACAAGGGATTTTTCAGGGTTTCACTTTATTGGGACATCTGAAGTCAATGCTTGCTTAGCTCTGGTTTTGTCTGAGGTGCTCTATACCAGTGTTTCTCAACCTTGACAATTTTAAGGCATGTGGACTTCAACTCCTAGAATTCCACAGCCAGCAACGCTGGCTGTGGAATTCTGGGAGTTGAAGTCCACATGCCTTAAAATTGTCAAGGTTGAGAAACACTGCTCTATACAGATGGATGAGAATGGTTTCAAATCATGAAATAGGTAGAGTATAACCCATGATATCAGTCTGTTTGTTTTATGTGTACTGGACTAAGAACTGGCCTGTAGATGACAGCTCATAAAAACCCCTTGGGTTTCTTTTTTTGAAGATTAAATGTCCTATCATTTTGCTGATTAACTCAATAGATGTTTACAGCTTTAGGATTATTTGTTCACAATGAGCCAGCAAAACAGCATTTCTCCACTCAGCTTTAGCCAAGGCTGTCAAACATTTCAGAGAAACAGCTGCAAATAAGCAGCCTCAAACTTTCATGGAAATGTAAAGGATAATATGTAAATCCTCATTCCGCAAATACTTGGATGTTCTAAAATGGCTAAATATACTCAAAACCAAATGAATTAAGCCAGGGATTCCAGCTTTGTGGAGGGGGGGGATGGTTCCGCAAGTGGCAACAAACCCACCATTTGCAAACAACTCAAGGCCTGGTAGTGGGCCATGGCCCAAGGATTGGGGACCCCTCAATTAAGCATTACAATTTACACAGCACAACTGCTTTGGTTATTATACACAGGTCTTAGTGTTCTTAATACAGCAGAGATAGGAAAGGAAGGTCTTCAGCCACAAACAGCTTATTGGCGAGAAATGTGTCTGTATTTAAAAACTATAATATTGTGTTACATCATGTTCTGCATAACCACAATTTATTAAATAATCCACCACTATCTGACTTACACTAAGCCAAAGCCTCCCAAATTGGATTATGGTTTAGGATATCTAAATTCAGGCACATGAGAATCACAAAGCAGCCACAGTGAAGTCTAGGCATATTCAACTGAATCACAGAACTGACATTTTAAAATGGCCTTCCAACATTTTGTGGCAGAGGTTAAGAACTGGAAAAAAGTTTTGAAAGCCTGGGACATAAGCCATTTGATGTTGGCTCTTGCAATTAAAGAACGCTACCTGAAAAACTCCGGTATTATCATTTCTCTTCTACTAAATATCTCTTGCAATGTAATAGGGAACCATTTTTTATTCCTATTGTTTTTTATATTATATACAGTAATTGCCAATAGTTTGTTATTTTTTTATATACAGTAATTGTTTTTTATATACAGTAATTGCCAATAGTCCATTGCTAAACAACAAAATAAAGTGAACAATCTGGGTTTTGTTTTTGCAAATAATTATTTAATGAAACTAAGCCCTGTTTATGTAACAAGGGAGGTTTCAAATTCAACTAATACCCACCAATTATTTGAAACCAACCTCAGATATAAGCATATGCTGCCCTCTTTTGGAAAGATTGGAGAGAATGTTTTGATTACTCTACTGAACTTTTGTCCCTGATCAAGAGAGAGTCTATTAATGTGCTGCTACTACATACGTGGTATCAATGCCAAATGTTTCTGCGGTGAACCACTTGGTGCAAATCCCACATTGCAGTTCAATCTCTCCAAGTTGTCTTCCATTATCCTCATCCACAGAGCTAGTCTGGTTATCCATGACTTCAGAACCATCACCCACACCTTCCTGTAATAACATTTGCATAAAGGTAACAAAAAGCCACCGAGATCAGTTAAAATATTTTCCTCCCAGTAAGCATGAAATGCTTGTCTCCCTAGGTGAACCACTGTATCCCCACCTGCTCAACTTCATGGCTGAGATTTCTTTAGGCTATCTCGTTTCACATTTTTTATTACAATCCAGGATGTATATCATGGTACTAAATACAGCTGCAAAATCAACACTTGATTCTGATTTTTACATTTCTGTCAAGTCGGCCTTATTTAGAATAGTTATGTGAGCTTTGATTTGAATATTCAATCTGATTAAAATATATCTTCAAACTGAATTCCTAAGTTGATTTAGGAATCCAATCAGGTACCTTCAAATTGATTTAAAGGATTGAAAGGAATTGCATAAATATCGATATACTTTTTTAAATCCAATCAGTTTGAATTGCAAATTAACACTGCATTTACTTTTCAAACTGAAAAAAAATTGCGATCACTTCCAATTTGCATACATCTATTAGATTTTTTTTAACATACCCACATCAATCATGAACCATGCTTTATATCTACAGAACAGGTTTTGTTTACACACCAAGGCATCCTTTCCACTGGATGATTCTGTTTCCAGGGTAGCAGTGACATCAGCTAGAGATGCATCACCCCTGAAAGACAGTAAAAGTCATTATTATAGGTTTATAACTTGTTTTATTAATTTTAATTGTTTAACAAAATGAATCTATTGATTCTGGCACTGAGCATTTTTAAATTTAAACTGAACTTGGAGTTTTATGTGCTTTTGTTCTACCCCAATATTCCAAACAGCTGTTTACTTTTATATTTACAGCAAACAACCTCCCTCCCTCCCCATTGCTAACAGGCAGTAATCAAATAGTTTAATAAAATGTTATTGTTAAAAAGCTAGAGATATAGCTTTTCCTTGAAAACAAAACAAAATTATAGGATGCTAATTTGATGTGTGTTAAAAAAATATTTCTACTAGATGTATGGAAATTGGAAGTGATCACATTTTTATTTTCAGTTTGAAAAGTAGACAGTGTTAATTTGCAGTTCCAGTTGATTGGATTTAAAAAATCTGTTGGGAAAAAGTATACAGACATTTATGCAATTCCTTCAATCCTGATCTTAGTGGCTTTTTGTTACCTTTATGCAAATATTGTTTCAGGAAGGTGTGGGCAATATTTATCCATCATCTTAGCCTATTAACCAGAAATACCAGGGTTGAATCTGCTCTGACAAAGATTTCCTTGACTCAGGAAAATGTAGATCTTCTAGCTGTACAAAGCATAGCTTCACTAAAAGAATTTTTTTTCAATGATTCCTAAAAAGAAAGGCCTGAGTCACCTCAAGCAATTCTATTCACTAGATTTATGCCGAGCAGTTAAAGAGGGCTTACTGGGACAGACACTTCAATTGGTAACACTATTAGTTGGCAAATATGCATGTTTTTACTTAATCATATCTCACTTTTTTTCTCACTACAGCATACGTAGTAACCATTCATATAATCGTATCTCCATCATAATTTTGTCATACAGATTAGCTTTGGAAAGATTGTTTTAAGTTTGGTTCTCAGAACATGAATAGATATGATGTACTCCAGTGGATCTATTCTCAACTATTCTCCAAGGACCAGATTACATATCTAACCAAGTAGAAAGCTATAATCCAAAACAGCTATCAAAACCACACTAAAAAGGCTAAATCACTTCTCAAGTCAGGTAATTACAACAGATCTGATATTTGCCAATAGAGAAGCAATGTCTTTTATCCTAGACTTTTTCCTTTTAGCTCAGTGAATTGCTCAGAAGCTATTCTCAATGGTTTTAAGCAGAAAGATGTCCCTCTCACCACCACTAATAACCTCATACTTTTTAACAAGAGAGCAGGAATCAACCTGTTTTACAATCATTCCTCATTTAGTGCCAGGTGAACATCTGACTGACAAAGACAAGCTGCAGTCTCATTCAGACTCTCACTCTTGTAGTCAGATGCATGGATTGAGTCATAAAGTTGCACATTGGTTGGAAACTGAATTTCTGTTACCGTCCTATTTGTGGATGGTCACCAGCCAAAGTAGCCACTAAATAAGAAGTGGGTGCACAATATACGTACGATGGGAATTAAGTTATGGTCTAATCAGCACCAGCCACATATTAAAAAGAATATAAGAAGTAGAGAATAATGCCGGAGAAATAGCAAAGCCTGGTTCCAGAATAGGAAACAGCAAAGCTGCTGTCATTTAACAAGCTACACCATAATCTGTTTAACCATGGTTTAAATACTTAATATGCTGCATGCCTGCTCATGCAACATATCTAGTCGGAAATCATGGTTTGCAGCTCAACAACACAAGAGGCAAGCAAACCAAAATGTCTGGTTACTGGAATTAATAGAGATGAGAGTTCAGGGGGGAGCAAAAGGCGAATGCAGCTGCCTGACTATAGCCAACCCCTGTTCTACAGAGGTCTTGGGTCTGCATGTCCTCAAAGGCATGGTCTTGGCTGGCTGGGAATCTGGGGAGTCGCCACCACCCAACAGCCGAGACTAAAAAGGACTAAATGCAACGAGACGGCGGCCTAACTGCAGCTGGCTAGGAATTCTGGGAAGTGTAGTCTCCACATCTGGAAGGAGCCCAGCCTCGATACCTCCCGCCATTGAAAGCTTTCCTGCAAAGCCCGGGATTCGACAGGCGGGGAGAAAGAAGCCGGACAGCATTCATTGGGCGGAAAGTCAAAACTCCGACCAATGAGAAGCGGATCCGAAACCTCCGGCCAATAGGAGTGCCCTCTGGTTATTTTTGACTCCTAGCCAATAGAAATGAAATTCCAATGTCGCTCTTTTTGCCGGCCATATCGCCAGCCCTCACCCGGTCTCCGAGTCCCCTGTTCCCTGCTCAGCTGACCCCGCAGCTTCCCCAGCCATCGGCTCCGGAACACTGGGTGGTGTGGCCTCGCCGTCGCCTCCATCCTCCGGTGCTGAGGCCCCAACTCCACCGGACGCCATCTTGCACTAGAAAACACCTCTCGTGGGATTATTGGTGCGTAATCTCGCGAGAGCTATTCGGACTGATTCTCCTACTCCCTCTTTTTTAAAAAGGGCAACGTCACTTTTTTTCCCTTAAAGGGGCAATACCACTTATTTGATGACTTGAAAGTCGCACTTGCATTGGAAATGTTATATAGTGTTTCATAAACTTTTAGCTCCCTTAATATCTTCTATTCTTAGTTTAAACCTAATTGGGGGGGAAGGAAATTGGGATCGCGATAGCTTTTAATTTCCTTAATTATCCTATTATAATGCAGCAGCATATTCATTATATTACATTACTGCATTGTAGCATTATTGTAATATATTATCCTATGTTTCATATAATATACTATCATATTATAGGGCATATATAGGACTAGCACTGGTAATGTTACCTAGTTGGGGAATGAAATGTCTGCAAGAAAACACACAAGTTCAGAAAGTACCGAGGACCCCTCATTTCAACCCCGAGCTATAAATATTTTCCTTTATTGGTATCATATATAATAATGCTTTATTTTTATGTCGTTATTTTATTTCTGGCTTGATGCCATTCAACTCCAAAATAGTTTTGATCTGTTGCTTTACCCTTATGATGCTATAATGTATTATTGCTGAACCCATTCACTGCATTTCGGTCTCTCAGTGTTTTCATTTGACATTCTCTGTATGTGGTGGGATTGTTTATGACAGGGGTCTTCAAACTTGGCCCTTTTACGACTTGTGGACTTCAACTCCCAGAATTCCTCAGCCAGGCATGCGTGCCTGGCTGAGGAATTCTGGGAGTTGAAGTCCTCAAGTCGTAAAAGGGCCAAGTGTGAAGACCCCTGACTTATGAGTTATATGCTGCACTGGTGTGTGGAATGATATGGCGGAGAAAAACACACTATAAATAAAAATGTATTAATTTTGAGGCAAAGTTGATTTCCACAGTGTCTTAATGCTGAAATTTACTAGGCATGTGCAGTGTTTCTAATTCACTCGCTGTGCTTTGGAGCTGCTTAAAATACACGGCAGGTCAGAACTACACTTATTCTATTGCCAATTTCTTTTTTTTAAAAAGTTTTATTAATTTTTAAAGGGTGGGTAGAATAGGGTCAGGGTTAGGATTGGGGTTTAGGTTAGGGTTGGGGTCAGGGTTGGGGCTGGGGCTCAGGTTACCTCAGGTAACATTTTCGATGTTTAGCAAACAGCATATTGTCTGGGTACATATATTTAAACAACAATAGTATGGTGTTGGATTTTAGTAAATGCAGTATTGAAAAAAAACAACAATAGTAGATATAGTAATAGGTGATAATAATAAATATGGTTAACTATCTTAGGCAATATTAACTAATCACTCCATAGCCAGTTTCAAAGCGACATTTGGCAATTCAATCAGAAAGGATACATCACCTTAAAATCTTTGCAAAAGCACACTCTGTTTATTACACATATCTTATACATTATAATATAAAATATTTAGCAATTTTAAATACCTCCCACTTTATTCATTTTTTAAAAAAATAAGTAAACTTTACAGGCAAACCATAGTTGTCTTCTCATCAAATATGCATTTACTTTACTGCCTTAAGAACATAAACACTCATTTATAACTCTTTGCATATGCACTGCATCATTTCACATGTTTATTAAAATTACACAGCAATTCGATTTCTATTTGGCCAGAAAATCCACATATCTCAGAGAACCTCAGTTTCACATATAGTTACAAAAATGCAAAGGTATACATTTTATTTGTTTATTAAACTTCTGTGCTGCCCATCTCGCCAAGGAGATTTTAGGCGGCTTACAGTCATGCAACTAAAATACCATATAAATCTTTAATATGTTAAAATGTTAAAAACAATAAATAAGAACCTTACATTTTAAGGGAGGAGCTGGGGTCTAAATAAATGCCTTTGTTTACACACACACAAAATCAGACTATAACTATGTGAGGGAAAGAAAAAGGCAGATGAGTTGTTTCAAGCTACAGGAACATACGGTATTTTGTGGAATTACTTTGTAATGCAGTCTTCCTAAAAATCTTCCCCATCAAGACAGCCCAAATATATACTCTATTTCCGTAAGTTCTAGTACAATGTTTGGACTGTCTTGAGGGGCAAGATTTTTAGGAAGGCTGCATTATATATATTTGTTCATATTCTTAAAAATATTACATTATTAAGAACATGTGCTTTTTTTTTAGATTTTTAGAGCTATATATTACCCACTACTGCACTCTGTCAGGACATAACATAGTGTTGGTAAATTCTCTTGTCTATAAAAATACATTTTACAAATGCATTTTCTTTGAGCATCATTTCATGGAATTAATTTTTCCCTCAGTTCTTCAAGCTGAAAACTGTGGCTTCTAAAAATGCCTCCCTATCTCTAGCTGTTTCTTTTTTAAGAAAACTAAACCAATTATTCATATGTTAAGTTTCTCTTTGAAGTTACTGATAAATAATTCCCATTATTTTCAGCAGCTTTTGAATCCTGATAGCAAGACTTTTTTGAAGTACAAGATTGTTTTACACACTAAATGATCAAGGTATGTTAATTGATTGTAAAACATGTTCCTTAGACTCAAAGTGCTCAGAATGAAACTTGAAATGCTTCTGAAACTAAACCCTCAAACAGATTATGTAACAGGGAGGGACTGACCCTTATGTTTTATCTGTACAATTTAATTTAATTTGATCTTTTTACTTTGAAGTGGTATACATTGTATTCAAGGCAAAGAACCCTTTTGACTAGGCTTCAAAAGAAAACTTGAAACTATAAAAGAATGCTTCAAAAGAAAACATGAAACTATAACAGCTAGTTCTAAAACAAAGAAGTTAAGAACTTTTGGCCATATATTTTTTAAATAATTTAGAAATATATTCAGCTCAAATGAAACAGCGGAGGTTTAGGATCTGGTATCATGGATCACACAGTTCTTGGTAAATAATGCTGTTAGCTGACATCTGGAAAACCTGCAATGTAAAAAGCTAAAATGGCAACCTGCTTCCATGTAGATTAAAATGATCATCAGATTTCCCAATTTTCTCTCAAGTTGGTTAAAATAATTAAACTTGGATTTTCTGACTTTTTCAGCACTTAGGACAGCGGTCTCTTCTTTCTTGCAAAGCAACTCAGTTTTTTGCCAACAGCTTTTGAACCAAACCCTAATCCCTTTTTTTGCATTACTTCACCCTTCCATTAACAGGAGGGGGTCAGTATGGGCTAACAGGATTCTCCTTGGTCTGTTATTGGAAAACACATCAAACATGGAGCTTCATAAAAAATAGTAACAATAGTGCAGCTGTTAATAGGCACAGATCACTGAAAAATATATTTCAATTATTCACTTTTTTAGTTTCTTTTTCTTTTTTCTTCTTTATATTAGTTTGTGTTAGTTTTTGTTTTCTTGTTTAAAATTGTGTGTGTGAGTGTCTGTAAAATTATGGGTAATTTACCAAAACTAGTGTATGGTTCTACCACTACCGGTAGGTACAAGTTTCCTTTTGGTCTATTTCTTGAGCTGAATATATTAAAATCCAATTTTATTTTTCATTAGCTGCTCAGGATCATAGGTATGAGATAGCCAGCTATATAAATTGAATAAATGTATAAGTAAATCTTAAATGCTTGTCCTTCTGTCAGTTAGAATTAGATGAAGGTATTCATAGTTTATTTAGCCACAACCTTATGTATAACAGTGCTTCAATGTGTGGTTGGTAATAGTTGTGGTCTAATACCATATAACAAAACTTCAGTACCTTGAAGTTGTATGACTATGATAATTTAAGGAAGAATAGAATCCAAAGCACTTACGAAGAAATATGTGCTTTCCTGTTTTGAATCAACTCAGATTAATTACAAATGCTTAGTAATTTAGTAATATGCAGGAAAATGATTTTTGGCTGAAAAGGGGAGAAAAATTGTAAAACCACTTGGTGGCAGTAAAAAACCTATCATAAAAAAGTTGAAGTAAGAAATCTGGAGAGGAAGGTCAGGACAAATACTGCTGAGATTTCCCAAATCACATTTTTTATCTTATTTGGTGAAATAAAAAGGAACATATACAAATAATAGTTGTGTTGAGAGACAGAAGGAAAAGAAAAAGGTAGGTGAGAGGAAGGAAGGAAGGAAGGAAGGAAGGAAAGAAGGAAAGAAAGAAAGAAAGGAAAGAAAGAAAGAAAGAAAGAAAGAAAGAAAGAAAGAAAAGAAGAAGGAAGGAAGGAAAATGAAGGGAGGGAGGGAGAAGAAAGGAAGCCATGATGTCCATATGTCATGGGCATAAGATCAGACTACTTGCAGTCTTTTCCACAGGTGCTCTGTTATAGGAAATCAGGTTAGCTGCTCTTTTTAACATGAACTGGTCTTTAAAAATCTCTTTACATTGTTTTATTCAGCAAAGTCCATTCAGTTAAAAAAGAGCTGATGTGATCTTGAACTAGGAATAAAGGTGGATGAGAAGAAGGAAGGAAGGAAGGAAGGAAGGAAGGAAGGAAGGAAGGAAGGAAGGAAGGAAGGAAGGAAGGAAAACCCAATCTGAAGTCCACTTAGAGCTATAGAAACTCACAGGATCATTTTAGCCATTGAAGGAACAAATATGGGAACCTCCAGATTGAAAGCAATATATAAAGCAATAAAATAAATACAGGTAAATAAATCAACAAATAAACAGTCTCAGATATGCATTCAGTGAAAGAACTCAAGTAGATTCTTTGGATTCACTCAATTTGGTTTGAACCAATCTGAGACCTGACTGGGAATTTCACAACAGTAACATTTAGAAAAATTGTGGGGTTTCCCACACCCCCCAAAAAGATAGCATTTTCCAGGTTTAATACAGCATAATGATTGTTTCAGTGCTTCAAAGACCAGCAATTTAATCAGCAGGGTTCAAGTGCACAGGTAAAAAAAAACACAGGCATAAATGACAAGATTAGCAAATATAATGCTTGTGCTTTAAAATAACTCTTTGATGTTGCAAGAAATCAGAGGGGGCCTTTGGAAGCAGAAGTGTGCAGCCAGCTCCTCTGAAGATGAGAGAAAGAAAAAGTCTTGATTAATCTTAAGGGCTAATCATCACTTTTGTCAGATGAAAGGGAGGCATCTGAGATAATAAACCGTTTAATCCCTAAACGACCCGAAAACTCTTATGTTCTTCTTACTGCAGAAATCTAACACAAAGACTCCCTTAAGAAAGAAACACGTTAAGGTGAGGCTTTTAAGTTTGAAATGAATGAATGCAGACGCGCACAAACGTACATACCAAGAATCTGGACAAAACTAGATAGCTAAGATAAACTGGGAATAATAATAATAAAAAAAATCGATAACACAACATGATCAAAGGTCTCTTCCCCGGGGCAGGAATTAAATCAACTCTCCTCTTCCCTGAGATAAAAAAAGGATCAGAACGGCTCCCATTTCAGATCCGGGCTTTCCGATTCTGGCAACACAAGATCGAACCCCCCCCCCAAAGGACCCACCCGATTCTCCGTATGAAGCGAAGGGCACCCACCGGAGACCTGGCTCTTTTCAAGCAACTGTGAAAGAACCACCTCGCTGGCATCCCGCTTGGGGTGATGTCTGGGGTGGGGAAGGGTAATTAATTGCTGGTTCTCGTCACCCCTTCCTGGTGATGGGGCGGGGGGCGGCGCAGCGCAGCGCAGGGTGGAGAGTTGCATGAGAATAGGGAGCGTGTGGAGCACGTCGAAATTCTGACAGCTTGTTGACATCAAAGGCTGGCAAGATTCGGCAGTCCAGGTATAAAAACTGCCCAGTTTTCGGCGGGCTGTTGTGGGAAGGAAGGCTGGAGAGAGGAGGAGGAGGAGGAGGAGGAGGAGGAGGAGAAGTTGCTCGGAGTTGTTCGCGAGAAGGACGGAAAGAAAGAAAGACTTTTACAGAAGGGAAAGGAAAGGAAAGGGGGAAAAAGGAGAAGGAAAGGAAAGGGGGAAAAGTAGGAGGAGAGGAGAGGAGAGGAAAGAAGGAAAGGAAAGGAAAGGAAAGGAAAGGAAAGGAAAGGAAAGGAAAGGAAAGGAAAGGGAAAAAAAGCAAAAGGAGAGGAGAGGAGATTCTTGTTCTCCTGCCAAGCCCGCTCCGGAGATGTCTTCCAGATTCACTTCAGTCTTGAAGCGGGTCTATTTGACCCTGGCGTTCCTCAACCTGTTGGCCACTTTCCAGCCTGCCGTTGCTGGCTTCTTCCCGCAGCGAGCCGGGGAGCCCTCCGCCGCAGCCCGCGGCCGTCTCCGGCACCCCAGAGCCGCGCCCAGGTACCCGGTATACATGCTGCACCTCTACCGTTCCCTGCTTGCCGGCAGCCACCTGGGTCAGTCCACCGCCGAAGCCTCGGCTTTGAAAGAATCCGACGCCATCCTCAGCCTGGTGGCTCGAAGTAAGTTCCGCGCTTCTCTTGATCTAGTTAATAACAACAACAACAAGTTGTTTATTATTATTATTATTGTTGTTGTTGTTGTTATTGTTATTATTATTAATCATCGCACAGTCAGCCAGATGTTCAGACTGGATTTGGCATTTTTGTCTACCTATCGAGTCCTTACCTAGGACCTGGGATAGGCAGATGTGGATGTTTGATGGTATTACAGATCTCGTCGCAGGATGGAAGCAGTTCCTAGTAAGGCCGCCTTTTGCAATTGACTGTTTTATTATTATTATTATTATTATTATTATTATTATTATTATTATTATTATTACTACTACTACTACTACTACTACTACTACTACTACTACTACTACTACTACTACTACTACTATTGGGATAACAGGACTGGGCTGCGCTTGTATTTAGAAAAGGGTGATAGCGGTGACTGTGAGGTTCCAGACCCCCATCCCCTATTCCTCGTTGTGGATTGCAGCCCCCATCCCAACTTCTCTCCCCCCCCCACTCCCGCAGCCGTCTGCAAAGGAGAACCAATCCACATCCTTCAACTCTTTTGACATCCTGCAGATACTCATGGGTGGGAATGGGGTACCAAAGTGAAAAACTCTGCTCCTTTGTGTATTGTGGGGAGGGGGGGGGAGAAGAGAGCCAATATAGATGCAGGTAGCACATGAAGGATGTCCTGAAAAGTTGCAGCTAAAAGTTCCCCAGAGCCAAGGCAGGCTTCGAGTGGGAGACACTAACGTGAAAGTGAAAGGAGCAGATCGGCAGGTTCCTTCACTGCTTTCAAAGGGAGGGGACACTGACTTGCAAATGCGCCCGTTTCTAAGACAGCCCAGGCAAGTCCACTTCAGAAACATGACTGGGTTTCCACGTTCCACAGATAGAGTCCTTCTCACGTGTCTCTACACTCATTCTTCAAAGCGCTTATGCTCAAGCCTAACCCTGGGTTCAGAAAGCAAAATGGCTGTCTTGAAGTAACTCCTTCGCCTGATAAGTTGGTTCATGCTACAGTAGTTGAGTGTTGGGTGTTTCTAGGCTACTGATAACTGAACCCATGTTAGCCTAGTATTATAGAAGCCCATAAGAATAGCATGAACAGGTTCCATGTGTATCACCCCCCCATGGAAACCCACACGCAGATATATTCACAACCCTGCACCACTCAGAATGTGGTGGTATGAATTGGGGGAATTCATTGGTACAAAACAGAAGGTGATTCTGTGGCTTGACGGAGAAGGGTGATCTAGAAACGTAAAATATAAATTAATCTTATTGGGTTTCATGGCAATTAATGGAAGGGCTATTCACTGCAATGACTGCCCTTTCATCAATTTCAATGAACAATGGAGTACTGATGCTGGGTGATGATTATTTTAGTAATGTTCTCCAGTTGGGGAACATCAAGATGACCAATGACCAATCTCCATGCCATCCCTTAATCCTTTTGATTGGATGTAACTCAGTTAGTCCTGGGATTTCTTAACCCAGAGAGAGACTCATGCTTCTAACTCTCTCTCTCTCTCTCAGATGTGTGAAAGACTAACTTTCTTCTGGCCTTTCTTGTTGGCTCACTTCAGTAGTCCAAAGGCCACTGTGATGCTATAAAATAATGAATTTTCCCTCCATCCCTTTTCCACTTTAACATTTTTAAAATAACTCGCAATAAGTGATTACAGCTTTTCAAGGATGTTACAAGGAGTGGGAAGGGATGATCAAAGCAACCCAGGATGTGGAATTCAGATTTCACTGACATTTAATGAGATCTGGTCTTTGAACATCCACAACTCAATTAATCAATTACTTAACCAATATTGGACATTAAGACATTAAACTGGAAGACATTGGGGTGTGAGCAGTAGTTTGCAGAAGTGTATGGAGCTGCTATTGGCAGGACCCAGGTTAATATTAGTTGTTTATAAAAGTTTTTTTCCCTTGTAAGCCTTAATTACAGGCTACCAATGTCTTTATTTGTGAAATACAACAATTCACAAAGCATTTTAAACACATTTTTTGCCTTTTATGTCTTATATATCTTATTTATTCTTCTTGTTACAACCTCATAAACAGACTATTGCTGTTCTTCCCATATTGCCAGTTTGGAGAGGCAGAGACTGCTGTGTCTGTGTGTGTGTGTGTGTGTGTGTGTGTGTGTTTGTGTGTGTGTGTGTGTGTGTGTGTGTCTTTGAGTCAGTTTTGAGTCCTGGGCAATTTTCTTGGCAAGGATTTTCAGAAGTGATTTGCTATTGTCTCTTTCCTAGGGCTGAGAGAGTGTGACTGGCTCAAGGTCACCCAGCAGGTAGAACTAGAACTCACAGCCTCCTGGTTTCTTGCCTGATGCTTTAATCACTACAACAAAGTGGCTCTCTGCAAAGACTTGAGTTGAAAGTTAATGACTTGGCTACTAGGCCACTTTTCCAGTGTCAGAGGCAGAGGCTGGAGGCATAATTTGCAGCTCATTCTCTTAGATGCCAACCAGAAGAGCTAATTAGCAAATTAAGAATGCATTGTTTTGTGCAATGGGTCTTAAATTCCCAAATAAGTGAGAATGCACACTAAGTGCCTTGATTGTTATTAATGATCATGGAATTCATATGCTTACCTTGGTATTTAAGCTTCATTCTCTTTTGGTGAGACAAAAGCATGGATTAACATGCTCTGATCTTTCTAATCTGACTGTAGTTTAGCTAAGAAGCAGGAGATGGCAGAGAAGTATTCCACTGGCTCCCACAGTAACCTGTTTGATCTTAGTGTCTCATCTTAAATATGGAGGATTCTGGGTCCTTGTTTAAGCATGATTTATAAATGAACTATAATTAGCTTCCCTCCCCCCCCCCTCTGTTCAATCAGGTGTGTTTTTTCAAGGATTGCCTGGGCAAGTCCCTGTGGTTTTCTTGGCAAAGTTTTTCAGAAGAGATTTGCCATTGCCTCCTTCCTAGGGCTGACAGAAAGTGACTGGCCCCAGGTCACCCAGATGGCTTTGTGCCTAGAGCAGAACTAGAATTTGTGGTCTCTAGTTTTCTACCCTGATGTTTTAACTACTACAGTGGCTTTCTAGGATCATATAATAAACAGGGTTTGGAACTATAGTTTTGTGTAAATGTGCTAACAATCGAAAGGTTTAAGGTTTAACATACTCCTCCAGTAAATCTTGAGCCTCAGTGATGAACATTAAGTGATGAGAATATTGGAAGTATATGAAGCTTTGAGGATACGTTTGATCCAGTGGTTAAGGCACCAGGTGACTCTCTTTTCATTGACCACTAATTTGTCACTTAGTTTAAGAACTGAAAACTTTTAAGAAAAGTAGCATGAATAGATTGGTGAATGTATGGATCTTACAAACTGCACTGCGTACAATCATCTTTGAATGCAAACAGTCAGAAAAAAAATAATTCCTCAAGTTTGATCCAGGAGAGGAGACATTATGTGAATAAATACAATAGTATCCCAATTACAAATTTGAACAGAGCCGAAGATTCTTCCAACACTACATTTTACTTCATAGATTTTATTTCTCATTGAAATGTCTTCCTACATGATATTTTTGGAGTAGTTCTGGAATCTATGCTAACATTTCAAAGTGTGAACTTTATTTTGTAATTACTATCCTTCTGCTGTCTTCCAGCTTCATTCCAATTTGGAGATCACTGGGACTTCTCCTTTGACATGACTTCCATCTCCAGCAACTATGATATCAGGCTGGCACAGCTCCGGGTTCATCTGCTGACCTTCTCTCAAACTAGAAATATCACTGTGCACATTTATCACAGCCACAACCACACGTGTTATGGGAATCAGACTTGCACAGATAGGATGTTCCTAGGTTCGTTTGTGAGTAGCGTCTCCCTCAACCATTCACCCTGGAAAGTCTTCAACATCACTGGCTTATTACATTTTTGGCTCCACCAAGGGATGCCATCAGGCATTGAGATTCCAGAAGTCCCACAGCAAGAGTGGGAAGAGGGGAATATATTTGAGGACAATAGTAACCCAACAGCTGGTGCCTTCCAGGATAAGTGTGTCCATAATAATTCTAGAGAGGACAAGAAGCATTTCGTCCACAATGGGCCTGACAGAGCACTCCTGGTGATCTTCTCCAAAGATAAGGAACCTATGGAGCCTTCTCAGGGTTCAAGTCTCATTAAAACGGTAGAGATGTCCAAGCATGTTCTGTTTGACAACACTACTAAAGAAGCTGGAGGACGTCGCCATCGTAGGAACAGGAAACAAAAACAAAGAATTAAACTGAGTTCTCGCCAATCCTCCAAATGGGCGGAGGAAGGCAGATTTCTATGCAAAAGAGTTGATATGATGGTGGATTTTGATAAGACTGGCTTTGGAAGCTGGATTGTACATCCCAAGACGTATAACGCGTATCGATGTGAAGGAGAATGTCCATCACCTGTCGATGAGACCTTTAAACCAACAAATCATGCTTATGTTCAGGTATGAAGGAGTGTGTGAGAAACCATGGGGCTTGGTAGATTAATACTCCCCAGTTCTTGGGAAAGGAACTGGAAAAGCAAGCTTTTACGAAGCAGTAGTAGTGTGGCCTTTGTCTAAAATTATGCACATGCTAGTTTATAACATAGATTCACATTTAGAAGTTCCACTTTACCTTTAGAAGTAAGAGGCCCCCATGTTGCTTTGTGAAGCAGATTTTAAGGATGCTTTGTTCAAGCTTGTTCAATGCAAAACACCTCATTGAAGATCTGCAATCCACACCACTCAGCATAAATAAAGCCAGAACAACCCATTCACTGAACAAGTAAAGTTTGCTGGAAGAAATAACAGATCCTTTCCCATTGATCATACTGAATAAAAATACAGTTGTTGGTTTGATTGGCATTAGCTGTCTATAATGGAATATATGACTCCACTTTTTTTTAATTATAAAAAATATTTATTATTAGGTAAACATTTGTACATGTAAACAAAGAAAAATTCAAGTTAAATGCCCTTCAACTTAATACAATCATTTTAAATTTGTAGACCTTCTTCACTCCGTGTATCCAAGTTTAACTATAAACCAACTACATTTTAAAAAATTGTAACTTTCACTTCTTTTCAGATCAATCCATTGGATATCAAGCAAACAAGTCATCTTATTAAAATTAATAATTTTCATGTCAATATGCCCTTCCCTCCATCAAGTACATTCTTAGTCTATTTGATATATACCTTCCACTAATCAATAGATAAATATTTGTATATGTAAACCAGGGGAAGATTCAAGCTAACTGCTATCCAACTTAATACAATCGATTTAAATTTAAATTTGTAAACATTCTTCACTCCCTGTGTCAAGATTTAACTATAAGCCAGATACATTTTCTTTGATTGGTGTTTCTCTTGTATGTAGTCTATCCACTGTTTCCAGTCTATCATATATTGTTCATTTGAGCGATCCTTCAAGTATGCCGATATTTTAGCCATTTCTGCCAAATTTATTACTTTCAAAGTCCATTCTTCTATAGGTGGTATTTCTGGCTTCTTCCAGTATTGTCCCACCAACAGTCTCGCTGCTGTGATCAAGTTCAGAATTAAGTTCGTCTCTGTGGTAGTGCAGTCATTTATGATCCCTAACAAAAACACCTGAGGTAGAAATTCAATACGCTTTTTCAAGATGGTTTGGAGTGTCCACCATATTTTTCTCCAGAAGGCTTTGATTTTTCTACATGTCCACCATACATGAAAATATGTAGCCTCCATACTACCACACCTCCAACATTTAGGTTGGATGTCTGGGTAGATATGCGATAATTTTTTCGGGTATATGACTCCACTTTTGATGGCTGAGCCTTCTGCATGTGTTGGTGATTCCTCATGTGAATCAGAGTCCACCCAGGGTCTTGGTCAATTCTGAAATCATGACAAATCAGGATTGGGGGCAGGGAATGCTTGGTGCTCTCTAAGTGTGGTTGTTTTCTTAGAGACCTTTCATTACCCAAACTAGGTAACACCATCAGATTAGCACTGATGATGTTACCTAGCTTGGGTAATCAGGTGTCTCCAAGAAAACCACCAAGCTCAGAGAGCACCAAGGACCCCTTATTTTAACCCTGAGCTACAAATATTCTCTTTTATTGAAATCAGGATCTGCCAGTTCATAATAGCAAATCCTCTTGATCTCTCTTGGATTTACTCTTACAGATGATGCTCATGATTTCCTCTTCTATTTCACAGAGCTTGCTGAAGGTGTATCAGCCTAATCGAGTACCTTGCCCATCCTGTGCTCCAATCAGGTTAAGTCCATTGTCCATGCTGTATCATGAGAAAGGAAGAATAAGGGTCCGTCACCATGAAGACATGGTAATTGAAGAATGCGGCTGCAACTGATGCTTATGGGCTATTGCTGGCTGATTAATGGGAGCCTTCTGCAAGTAACTTCCCATTACTACATATTTTATGGCAGAGGACCAAAGAATTTTTGCTGGAGAAGCACCTTCCTCAAGAAGTATATTCCTCAGCACACAGAGATCAAGTTGTTCTTCTAAAGTCTTCTCTGCAGCATCCTTACCAGACCAGGAGTTGAAGTAGGCACATGGGCTTGTTAGCTTGCCTCAGCCATTTGATAAGTAAAATAAATGCAACACTCACCCTGCAAAAGAGCTTCACCAACCACTTCTACTTTTACAAGAAAACTAGATTCAAAGCCTGTTCAAATTAAATAAGGATGGCCAATGAAAACGTGTAAGACTTTATTAGCACACCGAGAGTCTATTTTAGTGGAATCTTTCTAGGTTCTCTTAATACCTGGAACTTATTCTGCCAGAGAATGGAGCTGTGATTCCCCAACCCTAACTCCAAAACACAGTATTTGTTCTACATCCTACCACGTTGGGTCACAAATATGGCAGTTGTTTTAGTCAAGGATTCCTAAGCTTTAAAGATTGTGATGCCTTCATACTGATATTATTCCGAGGATCATTTGCTGGGGAATAAGTGTGCAAGGAAGTTATTGGTTTTTGTTCTGTTTGGGGGCTTTTTAAACTATCTGTTGGGCTTTTTAAAAACACCCGATGGGATCATTTGTATGCTGGATCTCACGGACAATCCATTTGATCTAGCACAGTGGTTCTCAACCTTTCTAATGCCGTGACCCCATAATACAGTTCCTCATGTTGTCGTGACCCCCAACCATAGTGGGCGTGGCCGCCAAGTGGGCGTGGCCGCCAAGTGGGCGTGGCCGCCAAGTGGGCGTGGCCACCAAGTGGGCGTGGCCACCAAGTGGGCGTGGCAAGAAAGACAGCCCTGGCCACCATTAATGCTGCATGTATTTTAATGCATGTATTTTAATGCATGTTTACCCTGCCTTTACATGTGGGACCAAAATTTACAGAAAGTTAGTATATGATATTTAAGAACAGGCTGCTTTCATTTGAACCATAGATTATAGTGGGGACCTGGAGGGATTTTCTTTCAGCGAAGATGAAAGAAAATATATGAAAGAGAGGGAATAAAAAGCAAAGCAGAAAGGAATAAGAAGAGTGAGAAATGGCATGGAGGTTATAGGTTTCATGGGTCAGAAATAAACAAAACAATTAAATCCGTTTTAAGAGAATAAATGGCAACAAATGGAAGATTCAAACTAGTTTTAAGGGAATAAAAGGAAATAAATGGAAGTATTAAACCACAATAAATGGAAGAATCAAAGCAGTTTATAAAAGGAAATAAATATCAGCAAACAAGAATGCTTTAACCAAATTTTTGTAGCCCAGATGTGATTACATGTATGTTTGTGCAGTTGTGCATTAGAATAGCACAAAATGTTGGTTTCAAACAATTTTATTGTGCAATAAATGAATGAATGAAGCCACTTTGTTCACCCCACCCCTCCCATTTGCTAACAAAATTAATAGCATGTGGGAGTCCACCCACCCCAGGGGTAGTGTTTTTCCAAAACACTCAAAGAGCCACTTGGACCCATTTCCCACCGAAAACAAATCACTGGGGCTGAAAAACCCTTTTGATATCTAAAATGAAGATAACACTGCAGATATCCTTTTTTACCTTTAATGTGTGTGTGTGTGTGTGTGTGTGTGTGTGTGTGCGTGTGTGTGTGTATAAAATAAAGGTTAAAAAGAAGGATGTCTGCAGTGTTATCTTCATTTTAAATGTCAAAAGGGTCTTTCTCTGTCACTTTCCTCTCTCTTTCTTTCCATTCTCTTTCCTCTTTCCCTCTTTCCTCTAACTTTCTTTTTCTGTCTCTTTTTTTTTTCTTTTTTGCTGGCTGTGGATTTCTGGGAATTGAAGTCCACATGCCTTAAAATTGTCAAGGTTGAGAAACACTGGTGTAGTAGAACAGTGTTCTACTCTTACCATCTCTTACCATCCTTCCCTCCCCTCTGTTTTGATTCTTGTTGTGCAATTTCACTGGAAGGATCCCCATGTTTGGCCTGCAGCTCGGCCAGCTTCTGCTTGCGTAGCGCCTCCAGCTCCTCGTCCGCCATCGCCTCGCAGGCCGGGAGACGGGCCGGAGCAGCCCCGCCGCGCGCGCCTGAGGGAAACGGAGAAGCAGCCGCAGCAGCACCGACCGCGCCCGCTGCGTCCCTCACGCCTCTCTCTCTCTCTCGCGCGCGCGCGCGCGCGGGCCCTCTGTCTCTTTTATCCTCTTTCCTCTCTTTCTTTCCTCTCTTTCTCCTTTCTTTCCACTTTCTCTTCTTTCTCTTTCTTTTCTCAATCTTTTTTCTCTTTCCTCTCCCCCTCTTTCTTTCTCTTTTTTCTTTCTCTCTCTCCCTCTCCCTCTCCCTCCAGTCCAGGCAGACGGTGGCAAATGGACAGGGAGGGCGACAATGGGCTGCGGAGAAGGGGCGGAGCCGACGGGTGAGAACGGGCGGCGGAAAATGGGCTGATGGGCGAGAACCGGAGAATGGGCTGCGGAGAAGGGGCGGAGCCGACGGGTGAGAACGGGCGGCGGAAAATGGGCTGATGGGCGAGAACCGGAGAATGGGCTGCGGAGAAGGGGCGGAGCCGACGGGTGAGAACGGGCGGCGGAAAATGGGCTGATGGGCGAGAACCGGAGAATGGGCTGCGGAGAAGGGGCGGAGCCGACGGGTGAGAACGGGCGGCGGAAAATGGGCTGATGGGCGAGAACCGGAGAATGGGCTGCGGAGAAGGGGCGGAGCCGACGGGTGAGAACGGGCGGCGGAAAATGGGCTGATGGGCGAGAACCGGAGAATGGGCTGCGGAGAAGGGGCGGAGCCGACGGGTGAGAACGGGCGGCGGAAAATGGGCTGATGGGCGAGAACCGGAGAATGGGCTGCGGAGAAGGGGCGGAGCCGACGGGTGAGAACGGGCGGCGGAAAATGGGCTGATGGGCGAGAACCGGAGAATGGGCTGCGGAGAAGGGGCGGAGCCGACGGGTGAGAACGGGCGGCGGAAAATGGGCTGATGGGCGAGAACCGGAGAATGGGCTGCGGAGAAGGGGCGGAGCCGACGGGTGAGAACGGGCGGCGGAAAATGGGCTGATGGGCGAGAACCGGAGAATGGGCTGCGGAGAAGGGGCGGAGCCGACGGGTGAGAACGGGCGGCGGAAAATGGGCCGACGGGCGAGAACCGGAGAAGGGGCTGCGGAGAAGGGGCGGAGCCGACGGGTGAGAACGGGCGGCGGGAAATGGGCCGACGGGCGAGAACCGGAGAATGGGCTGCGGAGAAGGGGCGGAGCCGACGGGTGAGAACGGGCGGCAGAAAATGGGCCGATGGGCGAGAACCGGAGAAGGGGCTGCGGAGAAGGGGCGGAGCCGACGGGTGAGAACGGGCGGCGGAAAATGGGCTGATGGGCGAGAACCGGAGAATGGGCTGCGGAGAAGGGGCGGAGCCGACGGGTGAGAACGGGCGGCGGAAAATGGGCCGAGGCCGACGGGCGAGAACCGGTGGAGAAGGGGCGGAGGACGACGGGTGAGGAGAACGGGCAGAGAACGGGCAGATGGGTAGGGGGAGCAGGACGGACGGCAGGCAGCCAAGCAGAGGAAGCTCAACAGCAGGCAAAACTTACGGTTTTTGCTTGTTCTCTCTTGCTTCCTGCCGCTTGTTCTCTCTCGCTTCCTACCGCTTGTTCTCTGTCTCGCTCTCTCCCATGTGCTCCGAAACCGAAACTTCCTTAGTTTATATTGGCTTTTGAACGCCAATAGAAAAGTCTCTTGAATAGAGTCTATTTGCGTTCAAAAGCCAATAGAAAGTAGCGTAACTAAGGAAAAGGAAAAAAAAAATGTCGGACAGTATTGGGGAAAAAAAAAATGGCGGACAGCATTGCTTGGCGACCCCGGTGAAATGGTCTCGCGACCCCAAATGGGGTCGCGACCCATAGGTTGAGAACCGCTGATCTAGCAGAAGTCCTATAGCTTCAACTTTAGGCAAGTGATCCTTTCAGAAAGTTGGCATGAGTCAATGCATGGGGAAAAAAAATACATCCCTGCATTTTGCCTATTTTACCTCTTTCGAACCGAGAAGAGAGAATACGTGCTTTTGAAATTTGCCTTAAAGGAAAATAAAATTTCCATAACATTCTAGGAGATGTAATATGATGTTCTTGCACTTGATTAGTTACAAGGTTGTTTTGGGTAAATTGGGTGAATGTACTTGTTTTTATTTTTTATTTTAATCGTCTCTCCAGAAATCTTTAGCTTTATGTGCTTGAATTATGGGACTTTTATAATTTGGGAAGCAAGTGTGGCCAGAGAGCTTACAAATTAATGAAGCCACATGCCACAGGGAACAAGGATACGAGCAATACCATCCTCTGATTTCTTCCCCAGTCAAACTAACAGAGAGATCTTGATCGAGAGAAATCCAGAAGAAATTCTCAATCCCTGTTTCAAGTGACTGAAAACATATTCTGAGAAACGAGAGGCAGATATTGGTACAACATTCATACAAATTCATATATTTTTTTAACCTTCTACACTTCAATGGACACATCAAAAAAACTCTACTTGTTTGAGAGGGCGTTTCCTGATAGTTAGAAACAATTAAGGAGACCCTAGATCAACTATATGTATTTGGACAGGATTGTTGTATGGGCTGTATTTTAAGTAATTCGGAATAACCAAGGGTATAGTAGTTGGTGCTAGTAACAGAATCTGTAGTAACAAAACATCAGATTGTATCGTTGACATCATTGCTCTAAAATAAATGCCAAGCAGAAAAATAAAAGCTGCTTCTTGTGTTTTGATAATAATATATTTTGGCAGTGCAAGAGGCAGGAAAGAGGGACAAATGGGGTTTGGGCTGAACAAGAGAAACTTGATACCCAATGTTGCATTTTGAAGATCTTCCTGTCCACCCACCAGTCTTCGGTGTCCTCCTGTGGGATACTCCATTCCATCCCTTTCTCCCAAGAGTTATTTCCACAGCCTCTTGCCAATAATTATTTCACATTCCTTTGGTTGGTTTTTTTTAAGACTAGCATACACACACACACACACACACACACACACACACACATTCCTCCCTTCTCCAAAAATATACCAACCAGGTGTAAGAGTGTTCAGTAATCATAGAATATTGACTTTCCATTTAAAAAACAAACATGTGGAATACTCAGTGAATGGAGAATTCTGAAAGCAGGTCAGAACCTCCACCAACTCTCAAACAATGCCTCCATTAGCTGTGCTTTGCTGATCAGACTTATAATTAGAGAGATGGGGAGGCTGTCATGCCTCCTTTTCCAATGTTTCTAGCAGCTCCAGCCAGCAATGGTAGTACTGTAGAAGCATTAGATATCTATCAAGAGTAAAAAGTTCCTCACTCCTGCATTGTTTTGGGTTAGGACTGGGAATGGCTGATTTTCAACCTCTCCACCCCACCTATCCCTGGCCTTTGAAAAAGGACAAAATGATGGTGGACTGGTGCATTATGTTGTCCAATAAAGAAGTAAAGCTCAATCAACCCTGGACATATTGCTGGAAAAAGGAATTGTATTTATTTCCTTATTTATCACATTTATGAAGTGCCTATCTCCCTCCTAGAGGGATTCTGGGCGGTGTACAATAAATCTAGAGAACTCAGAAGCTTGCAGATCCTCTGGTGCTACTTTTGCTTGATTTTAACAAAGATCTTATCCACCTGTGGATTTTAGAAGTCAATTCCCACTTGAATTTTCACAGAACAGTAAAGAGATGGATGGACAGTTTGTAACTCCAGAAATATATCAGAGATCCTTTTCAGCCCAACAAACCATCCAGTTATTGTGGTAGGGCTGAAACTAGCAGAGAGGGTATTATGTAAACCCCCATTAACTTCTCCTGGAAAGGTAGGATAAGAATTAACAAGCAAACCATAGAGTAGCCATAGCTCTCACTCTTCAGAATAGACATATGTACAGGATCCAGTATGGTAGACCTTGTGCTGCATGGTGTCTCATGTTCCCCACCCTGTTTAGAGATTTAATCTCTCAGAAACTGCAACAGAACTTTTTACAATGACAACCCAAGCAACATCTTCACCCTGCCTTCCAAATTAGAAAAAAAAAACCACAGGGATTTTTTTTTAAAACAGAGAACTTATAACAAATGATAGAAATCCATTCTAGACAATAGGACCTCTGGATCTTATACTCTTTTATAAACAGTCATGGCAAGCAGCTTTCTCCCCACGCTCTCCTTTGAAAGATGGAGAGTATATTTCTCTTCCTTTTGGGACATGGCCTTTGATGGCAAGTCTGAGCTCTTTTGTGTAATGGATGTTTGTTTAAGCAAAAAGGATCCCAGCTATCCCAGGGGAGTCTTCTTATCATCTTGCAAGGTGGCGATTCAGACACTGGGATCCAATCTGCATTATGAGGAGGAAAACGATCATTCATGCTTCTAAACTGCTAACTGTCCTGACAAGAAACAAGGTAAATTAAAGGTCACTTCACATCCCTGCGGTTGGCCAAGGAAACCTAGTGAGTAGGCTCCACTAAATATTTTCCCTGCATCAAAACTATGGGGTCTCCTCTACATTTTTGTCATACAATGTCTGGAATTTGGTTCCTGCCTGAAAAAAAAAAAAACCCAAGAAAACAAAAACTTTGCATTATGAAAGTGCCCATTTGTGGATGGAAATGTCAAGCCCAGAATTTATGGAGCAAGATAGTTCAAAACCTTGGCATCAATCTGGAGAAAACCCAGAGTCCAGCTTCTTTAACCATCCTCAAAAAGAAGTTCTTTGCACATCCAGTTGACTGTCCATCCCTTCACCCACTCTAAATAGCACACACATGTTCCCCAAGGTATACATTACTGTACATTTGTCATTCATGGGAAGCACAAAAGGAAGGATGAGAGAAAAAGTAGGACCAAGTAGAGCTGTGGCATCACAGAGGGAGAAACCAACAGAAACAGTCTCAATAAATCTTCATATATGAACCAGTTACGTTTGCCTCCTCCACTTGATGGCTCCTAATATACCATAAAACCATTCTCATTGGCCATATTGGCTGGGGGGGAGGGGGGGAAGACATGGAGGAAATTGTAGTTCAGCCAGGCTGGAGAAGGCTGTACTAGAATTCTTCCATTACATAAGAGGATGAAATCTCTAGCTGCTTTCTCTAACTAGAATTTTTTTTATCTATCTATCTATCTATCTATCTATCTATCTATCTATCTATCTATCTATCTATCTATCTATCTATCCATCCATCCCTGGTCATCTCTCTCCTTCACCCCCTCTCTCCTCCCCCCATTATATGTATATACATATAATGTATACATATATGCCTTCAACAATATGTATGTAGGAATGTAGATTCTTCTCACCCACCATTCTTTGCACCTTTAGCACCTGTATTTTTATTGATATGTTTCTGAATATGTCTCCAAGTTCAACTTATGAGCCTTACTCATTCCTTCTCATCTACAGTATAAGTTTGTGTCATTCCCATAAATTTGGCTATACATCAACCAAAGAAAGGCAGAACCAAAGGTAAAAATGCTAAAGGGAAATCTGTCTGTCTGTCTGTCCGTCCGTCCATAATCCATCCATCCATCCATCCATCCATCTCTACCTTTTATTCTCCCTTGGTTTGGTTGATATTTAGCCAGGTTTATGGGGATGGCACAAACACATAGATGGAAAGGGATGGGTAAGGTCCATAAATTGAGTTTGGAGACATATTCAGGAACATGCCAATAAAAACACAGGGGCTAAAAGTAGAAACAATGATAGGTGGGAAGAATGTACATTCCTTCCCATGCATTAGAATCAAAAAGTATTGATTAGATCAGCTTTCATCCTCTGCCTTGCTGGAGAAAGGACTACATTGATTTAATGTTTGTAAGAATATAATGTGGTAAATATTACAAATCCATGGGAATGACATTTCTCTCAAACTCTTGTATTCTTATATTCTCCCCCCAAAGGAACATACTGATGTGCTTGTTGAAAATCACTTGTCAAAAAGAAGGATAGTGCTGATCAAGTAGTCCTTGATTCTTTGGTCAGCCTCCTTTCTAAATAAGGGTGAGGCAATTCAGACAGGAATTGTGGAATATTGATTCAGCACTTCCAATTCCAAGGGCTTTTAAGCCAAGATTTTGCCTAATCTGCAATGTTTGTTTACCAGAATGGTTCTGATTTGGCTAATGGCTATTACTAATTTGACCACATGGGAGCAGGAAGTAGAACCATACCCTGTGACAAACAGGATACTCTAACAACTCCCTCAAGGCATGTGGGAGTTGTAAGATAACTAATTCATTCTATCTCCTAATATCCTAATATAGACATGTTCAGAGGATGGAGGAAAGGGACTGTCCCTGAATCTTCTGGATAACTGGATTGTTAATCAATGAGGATGGAGTAGAGAGAGTCAAAATCCACCCTTCTTTTTTGCAGCTAGACAGAGAAAGCCAGTTGAGTCCTAATAAGTTGCTTTGATCCAAGGTGGAACTTCCTAGCTGTAGATCAGATGGAACTTACAAGATCAGTGTACTGTACTCATGAATAATCTTGTAGTGCAGAGTCTGTGATGTCAAATTTTACCTCTTATTGTTTTTTGGCTATGTTTGAGGGAAGCTTAGGTCACACATAACTAAGTCAGGTAAAAGCCTCTCAACAGGAATCATGTTATATGTTAAGTTTGGTTAGTTTTAAGCTTTGTTAAGTTTTTACTGCATTGTACAGACTCTCCCAGTTTTATTATAGTTCAATGTATTATATAAACTTGGGTTAGGGTTAATTCAGTAACCAGAGTAAATGTGTTGTATGAATAAGGTCAATAGGTAACGTACAGACAAATAAATACATCAGTGCAAATGTATTGACAATATGTATTAACTCAGTGTTTCTCAACCTTGACAATTTTAAGGCATGTGGACTTCAACTCCCAGAATTCCACAGCCAGCATTGCTGGCTGTGGAATTCTGGGAGTTGAAGTCCACATGTCTTAAAATTGTCAAGGTTGAGAAACACTGTTAACTTACCAACCACCCATAATACATAATTAATATTGTGTGGTCCATCCTTGATGCTCCTTCTGAACTTCTTGACATGGTTCCTGGAGATTAATATTTGGCAGAAAGGGGCCATCTTCTGAGCATAAGGATATATGTATGTGTTTGTGTGTGTGTGTGGTATTTTTTTCTAGTGCTGTGGAGATCATTGCCGTCCAATCCACATTTGCCCATGTAGATAAACAAAGCTTGTCTGGGTCTCATCCCTGAGGCTAGCCTCCAAGCCTGGAGGAATAGCACTGGCCTCATATGCAGACAAAGTTTCACACTGCTGTGACCCTACAGCAATTAAAGGGTGACTAGAGACTCATTTGCAGAAGCTGTTGCCCCAAATGATTCTCACAGAGGGGTGAACCTAATTTTTCTTCTCCCTCCTCACTTAAGCATCATCTACCAAGGGCAAAGACATATGTGATACAGCGATTTAAAGAAGAAGGCAGGTTGTGATGCCACCCACCTTGCCAGCCCAGGAAAAAAGCTAAGCCACACCAGTAGATCACAGTGATTGGAGGAGCCCATATGTTTCCTTTTATCTCCAAGGTGGTGGTGGTGGTGTTAGTTGACACGGGCCAATTCCAGTTGGTTTCCATTGGGTACAAACATGTTTTCTGAGCAAGTGGGGGTCAACCATATGATTTGAGAGGCCATAATTCAGGAGGTCAAGCTGATTCTTTTCAAGATGAAAGTCCCAGGTTCAATCCATAGCATCTCCAACTCAATCCAGGATAGAATTTTATCTAGAATTTTGAGATGGTGCTTATGCTGATGGAGGGGGGGAAGTGATGGACATTGTAGGTCAACATAACTAGAGAGCAGTAAAATTGTGGAAAGCAGTGTAGACAGTAACAAACTAGGATGATCAGTAGTTTGACTTGGTCTAAAGAATGTCCTACATACTTAAACTACCAATGTTTCAAAGACAATATTGAATTATTCCTACTGATCTTAATCTTCTGATTCGTGGGGCAATCCTCCTCATTTATTGGAAGATGAGAACACAGCCTATGTTTCTACCACACTTGTGAAGTCTCCCAGAATGGAGAAAGCTGTACTAGGAATGCATTTTGTCTGGTAGAACGTTCCACCAATTGAGTTCTGAAGAGCTAGAGTCCACACAGAGGTTTACTTCTCAAGAAGACTTGACAACTTTCTTGAAGACTGAGTCACTGAACTTAGTCCTTTCTGGCTAATATTAAAAAAAAATGCTAATACGAGTCTGAGCTGGTTAGTACTTGGATGGGAGATTACAGGAAAATCCCAGGACCATCAAATACATCAGGAATGTGGCTAAAAAAAAATCTGGAAGAAAGAAACATCTGTATGATTAGCAAGAAAAATACATGGATATATCATGTATATCAGAAAAATACATGGATATATCATATATCATGAAGTCAACAGGAGTAAAGCTCTACTCAAAGGTGACTTTCATTTTTGATTTTTAGGGATTAAGCATTGCCAGAAGATGCCTTTCTGAACCAACTGAACACAGAATAATGTCTTCAGAGCTGTACACACACACACACACACACACACCCCACTGCCAAAAAAGCTACTGAGCACAAGAGAGCCCTCTATGAAGATTTTCTATGAATTTAACTGTTAGGACACATGGCTCCTTTGTGCCTTTATATCTTCAAACAAAATTCCTTTTTCACCCCCCCCCCAAAAAACTAACACATTTTGCACAGAGATAAAATACTAGCCTGCTTGGTTGACTGGATTCACACATCCCATTGGGTTAGCTTAACCGTGGTCTGTTTTTGAACCAAGACTGGCAGAGCTCTATTGCCATTGTGCCAACATTGACCGCAAACCCAAGTCAAGCCAGCCCCATTGTTATGCTTAAGAAAAAGCAGGAATCCAGACAGTAGATCTTTCTATCTCCTTGATCTCTTGAACTAATGTCAGAAAATCTTTCCAATCAATAAAAAAGGGAGCTAAATTTATGAATTTATGCCGTGGGCAAAAGCCAGGCTAGATTTGGTGCAAAGTGTTCCCCCCACCCCTGCATGGAATACCCAGCACTGGGGCAAATGTTTGAAATGCAGATTTGATCTTTGCATCTGAATAGTGATGAGGACACTCCTCCTGGCTCAAAAGGAGGCTGTGCTAAGGAGAGGCTGCTAACTCTACAGGGCCAGAGGACCCCTCTGCTTTCACATGCAGCAACCTACAGAGAAAGGAATGTCTGTAAGGCTGAACAAACCATTAAGTGCTAGTTAACATCTTTTCTCCCTTGAGGCACTTTCAGCTCTGTTGTTTCTTTCCAATAGTGTAGCCCCACTCTTCTCAAAAATTTTGAAGCATCTAAAGAATCCAGTTCCTTTCAGTGCTTGAATAAATATCCATACGGTGATATAGGGTGATAGAATTAATGAAATAAGACTAGGGAGGAATTTGGGGGAAAAACTGATTTGCCATGGGATCCAATTGTCTTTTTTCCCCTTGCTTTTTGCAGCCATATTATCATCTGTCTGTCTGTCTGTTAAGTTTTTAACACACCCATAATAATTGTTTTAGGGGATTGTTGCTTTTAAGATAATGTATTGGGTCTTAAATGATTCTGGGCCAAATTGTTTAATCTATTTTTAATCATTTTACTTTTTGTATGTTGATGTTTTTAATTGGGCTGTACACCGCCCAGAGTCCTTCGGGAGGGGGGCGGTATAGAAATTGCAAAATAAATTAAAAAAAATACACGCTCATGTAAGTAGATATGAGATTTTTTTCCTCTTCTGAACTAGCAGACCTGATCTGAACCAAACTCTTCTGTTTACATTACATGCTCTTCATTTCATCAATATATGAGTATATATTGTTATTGCCATTTTTAAAAATGATGTTTTAAAAAAAATTTAAAATGTATAGTTGAGTAATGTCTTGCTTAGAGGTACCATGTCTGCTGGCTCTTGGGGTCTCAGATGAGATTTTACAAATTTAGGAGACAGAACAGAAAATAAGAGCAGCTGCTAAAATTAGTCTGCTCTTCAACCGTAAGAAGTTAGAAAAGTTTCTCAATTCTTTTTATTAATTAATTTTTGAGATATTGCTAATCAGTAGACAATATGGCAGATGATTACTCCTAAAGAAATACAATTGCATGTCATGTAAAAATCTGGTATGTAAAAAAATATTAACTTATATTCCATGCCTAGTACCCAGATTGTATTGAGAGAAGGAAAGGTAGCAATTTATGAATTCAATATAGGATAAGGATTATCCAAAATAAGAGTATGGAATAAGCTTGGTCTCACATTTCATATTTTTAGTAGTCCAGGAGGTCTTCTGATGACCACAGCTTCAGATGACTAGATCTTGCTGGTGGAACTATAGCCGCTAAGATCAGGAGATTCTTCCATAAGAACATAAGAACATAAGAACATAAGAAGAGCCATGCTGAATCAGGCCAAAGCCCATCGAGTCCAGCATTCTGTGTCACACAGTGGCCCACCAAATGTACATGGGGATCTTGAGCAGAAAGAGAAGGCAAAACCCTCCCTTTCCCTTGACCCCCAAACAAATGGTACTCAAGGGAATCCTGCCTGCCTCAACCAACATAGAGGCGGCACATGGACATCTGTTTTAATAACCACCAATACACTTTGCATCCATGAATCTATCTAGCCCTGCCTTGAAGCTTTGCATCCATGAATCTATCTAGCCCTGCCTTGAAGCTGTCAAGGCTGACAGCTGTCACGACCCCTTCAGGAAGTGAATTCCATAAACCAACGACCCTCTGGATGAAGAAATATTTCCCTTTATTTGTCCTCACTTTCCATGGTGCTCTTCCTTGCAGTAGTTACTGATGTTTGCTGCCACTTTCTTAGCATGGTCAAATTTGGCACACAAATGTATTTAGAAAATAGAAGAATGAGTGATATATGGCATGATAATAATATGGAAGCATCTGCTATGCATGCGAACCTGTGGGTTCTCCATGTCAGGCTTGGATGCTTGAAATGTATCAACCATTACTGCCAGAATGGAAAACACTGGAGATTTGATTTGGTTGCTACCAGCAACAATGTATTTCCAACACAGCAAGGTTGACAAAGCTTAGAGGCAATCACAACATAGTTAAAATAGGTTATGTTCGCTAAGGTTAGACATTTAAAATTCAGGACAGGCAAATCATAAATATTAAGCAAGTGTTACCTGCAGCAGCATCTACAAATATCTTTTGCCAGAGGTCTGTTGTGGCAAGAAATGGGCATTTTAGCTTCCAGCTTCTAATTTTGTTTTGACTCCTACAACAGCAAGAACAAGTTAGCATTTACCCAACTTATACTGGTAAGGGGTGGGGGGGGTGGGAGGAAGATTCATCTTCTAACCCAGCTAAAATAGATGTTTGGAACTCTTACTCGTAAGAAACTCTATTTAACAGCACAGTCTGTTTCATATCCCAGTGCTACCTGGTTCAGTCGTAGCTATTCCCTATTGCTGAGATGATATTTCCTATGGATGAGATGGTAGATTCCAGATGGACAAAAGAATCTGTCTCAGAAGGCAGATTTATAGAATCTCAGACAACAGAATAACAGAGATGGAAAGGATCTTGGAGGTCATCTAATCCAATCCCCTGCTCCAGCAGAAGACCCTCTACCATTTCAGACAAGTGACTGTCCAGTCTCTTCTTAAAAATCTCCAATGTTGGAGCACCCACAACTTCTGAAGGCAAGTCATTCCACTGATTAGTTGTTCAGAATAGGTCAGAATATTCAGATTCAGATCAGAATAGGGCAACTGAAATCTATCGCAAAAATGTCAGATCTTTTTAAACATAGCCCAGTTTATTTTTAGTTCATCAGTTTATGTGGTTTTTAATAACCAGTTTGAGTTTATTACAGTACTTTACTTTTCACTCAAGGCAGCAAGCAGAAATTGCACAGTGCCTCTGAACAGTGAGCGAATTGCATCTTATAGGGACCAACAGTGTTTGTTCCATCTTGGTCTCAGTTTTTCAATTTGTTGCGCCCATAAACAGGATCTACCTTGGAAACGGAGTTTATTTATTTATTTAAACCATTTATACGGCTGCTCATCTTTCAACCATATCTCGGCCAGCCCTCGAATCAAAAATTAAAATATATACAAAATCATTTTAAAACTATAAAACTCAACCAACTGAAACATTGCGGGACCGTCTTCTGCCTCATGAATCCCAGCGACCGGTTAGGGCACATAGGGTTGGCCTCCTACGAGTCCCGTCTATTCGGCAATGTCATCTGGCGGGGCCCAGGGCTAGGGCCTTCTCCGTTGCTGTCCCAGCCCTCTGGAACCAGCTTCCCACAGAGGTTCGTACTGCTTCCTCCCTCCTAGTTTTCCGGAGATTATTGAAGACGCATTTATGCCGACAGGCTTGGGGCATATGAACTGCACTCTGCCCCTGGGCCAAGGAATGTCCCTCCATCAGCGACTGTGTGTTGACTGTGACTGTATGCTATATGAATGCAATTAATTTTATTGTATTGTTATTGTAAGCCGCTCTGGGTCTTAGGAGAAGGGTGGCATAGAAGTCTAAATAATAAATAAATAAATAAATAAATAAATAAATAAATAAATAAATAAATAAATAAATAAATAAATTTATAACTTATGGGTAGCTTATGTATTTCCTAAATAGATAGAAGTCATAAAGGAAGGCAAGGGAAAAAACCCCTCCCATTTCAGTCAATAGAAATTTTTTGCTTCCCAACCATGAATAGAAAGAGGTTAAGTGCTGATGGATGTATCTTTTAGCATCCTGCCTTAACAAAAAAAATTGCATTTTTGCACTGGAGCAGACTTAACCTCAAGAGGGCACTCCTTTGTAAACGATTTCTTGAGCATTGCCTTTAGTCTGGCAGATATTCAAGTGTTAACATGCCAGAAATTGTCCATCTGAACCCTCCGGCATTTGAAATTCAGAGCATCATGGATTGTTTTAACAAGGGAATACACAAAAGACAAGGAGTTTAGCCAAGAATTTTAGACTGGAGGTTTTCTGCCAAAGATCCTTTATGAGATTACCCAGTCTGCTCTCAGCAACCCTCTTAAGTTTCATCGCTCTTCTCAGAAACAGAGTTAAATTAATTTATAATTAGTAGTTAATTAAAGGGTGGGATGCAGAGATAGAGAGATAGATGTACAGTATGTGTATGTTCACGTTTGTTTTTACGAGTATGGGAATATGGGCAGGAGGATATGTGTATGGGCAGGAGCTAATTATAAGCAGTGAGGTAAGAAGAAAATAGAACGCAAAAAGCCAGTATTTACAGACACTCACATTTATAAAAATTGAAGAAAAACTCTAGCTTTGAAATGTTAAAATATCCTGTAAAGAAGGAAATCAAATGTGTTGTTCAAATGATCTTTGAATATACTGTATTGCATTGAAAAGTTTTTTTTCCATTTCTCACAAGGTACCAAAAATGGAAATAATATTATGGCCTTTTTCTCTTTTTTTCTTTTCCTTCCTTCCTTCCTTTTTTCTTTTTCTTTTTTCCTTTCTCTTTCTTTCACTTTTTTCTTTTTCTTCTTCTCTCTTTCTTTTCTTTCTTTTCTTTTTCTCTTTCCATTTCTCACAAGGTACCAAAAATGGAAATAATATTATGGCCTTTTTCTCTTTCTTTCTTTTCCTTCCTTCCTTCCTTCCTTTTTTCTTTCTTTCCTTTCTCTTTTTTCCTTTCTCTTTCTTTCACTTTTTTCTTTTTCTTCTTCTCTCTTTCTTTTCTTTCTTTTCTTTTTCTCTTTCATGCATCTCTGAGGTAAATGGACCATTTACAAGCCCCATTCTCTCCCCTTTAGTTTTTCTATGGCCCAAAATATGACAAATTCCAGACTCTTCCTTCCCAAAAGGATGGGAAGAAATGTTTGAGAGATTCGGGAAGTTCAACACTGAACGCATGATAGTACAACAGCAGCAGGGTCTGCCTCCATCTGCATCTCTGGCATAGGACGTCTGGTGGAAAAACAAGTGACAAGATTCCAGGGATACAGGTCTATTGCCAGACAATGAAACCCTGCCTTCAAATCCTTAGCCCAAGTCAGGACTTTTACTTACGGGACCGTCTTCTGCCACATACTTCCCTACGACCGGTGAGAGCGCACAGGGTCGGCCTCCTCCGGGTCCCATCAGCGAAACAATGTCGTCTGGCGGGCCCTAGGGGGAGGGCCTTCTCTGTTGTGGCGCCCGCCCTCTGGAACCAACTGCCTCCTGAAGTCCGCGTTTCTCCCACGCTCCTGGCCTTCCGTAAAAATCTTAAAACTTATCTTTGCCGGCAGGCCTGGGGATGATTGTGGATCAAATGATGAATATGAGTGGGTGTTACTTTGTATTTTAGATTTTTGTTTGGACTTGTATTGAAATTTTGATGTTTTATATACATGTTGTTAGCCGCTCCGAGTCTCCGGAGAGGAGCGGCATACAAGCCCGAATAAAATAAATAAATAAATAAATTCACTTAAATAGGCCCAGGCTACGTAGAATGAACTAAGCTCCCCATTTAAACTTATTGCATAGTGAGATCAAACATGGATTGGATAGAGCTGAAGCATGCAGGAAAGCCAGTCAGAAACTGGGGTCACAGATTGTGTGAAATCATTGTGTAATTACAACTAACTGAACAAAACATTTTCCCTTGGACTGCCTAACACATGATGCTCTCATGAAGCCAAACTGATTGCATTGTGGCTTAATGTGCTGGATAAACCAGGCGGTTGTCTTTCAGGTATATTTGTACATAGTTTTGATATAACAACTGGGTGGGACTACGACATTTGTTTTTCTTTCTGAACCCAGAAGTCTAAGACCAACATAGCTAAGAAGCAGGTCCCCCGTTTTTTTACCCCAAGGAAACATATAGTGATGGATGGAAGGGAGCCCATGTTGTTAACAGCCATCTTTCAAAAATTATACAATTAAAAGATCCACAAGTTGAGATTGGGTTGGCAAGGTTAGCAAGATATAGCCAGTGTTAAAACTTATTGATCAGGTAATTACTCTTTTTCTGGGTTCGCATGATCCACCGTACTGTAGGAATTGCACAATATGCTGGCTTAAAAAGGGATTGACTTGGCTGTGATTCAGTAGATCAGGCAAGCGTAACCCACTGCATGGAAATGTGTCCTTATTTTTTCACATAATGGCAGCATGTCCTCTCCACAGGAGCATTGGTAATATAACTATTGGATCTAGTGGTTAAGGCACCAAGCTAGAAACCAAGGGAACTGAGTTCTAGTCCTGCCTTAGGCATGAAAGCCACTGGGTGACTTTGGGCCAATTCCCAGAGGATTGTGAATTCCCCTTCTGCTTTAGACATGAAAAGCCAGCTGCGTGAATTTGGGCCAGTCACTCTCTCTCAGCCCCATAGAGCTCCCAGAGTTGTTGTGGGGAAAATAGGAGGAGGGGAGAATACGTAGGTTCACCTCCTTGAGTTGTTTTTTTTTACATATAAAAATTAAAATAAATATTTTAAATGAATGAATGAATAAATCATCCAATCCCTTAAGATTCTCCATCCTGAACTCTTTCTAGAATTCAACTCCCAAAATTCTCAGAAATGATTGTGCTAGCTGGGGAATTCTGGGAATTAAAAGTCCACACTTCTGCAGAGCAAACAGAATGCAGAACGGTCATCACTAGCAACATACAACTGGAAGGCTTGTGCAAAGAAACGACATCGATTGGCTTCATCCAAAACTCATACGCCAATTTTAACAAGTTTATTTAATTTTCAGTACAGCGAAGAATGTGTACAGATTTACACGTAGCTCTATAAAGAAAGGGGAAAAAAAAAAGTAATTGCAAGGCTGCCTGCTTGCCCACAGTGATGTTTACCCACCTCAAAGACATTGTTTTTCTTAAGTTTTTTGTTTTGTTTTGTTTTGTTTAAAAAAAGAGAGTGAGAGAAGAATTTGCTTCCTCTGGCACGTTCAGAATCAAAAAAGAAAATGAAGTTTCTTTCAAGGGTGAAATCAAAACAATCTGCTGATATGGGTGAGCTGATTTCATCAGACCATTAAATTCTTACGGAATCAGAGGAAAAATTGCAATGCAAAGCATTTGAGCAAGCATGTGACTCTTTTTTTTTTGGTGGCCAGGTTCCGCCTGATCCTGCTACATTTCGTCCTTTGTGGTTGGGGTGCCTGATGCTGTAATAAAGTTTTGGCCAAAAAGGAGAGCACAGACGATCACTCTTAAAAAGGGGAAAGATTTACAGGCTGAACAACTGAGGGGGGATAAGAAGACACCCACTTCCGTATTAAACGACAACTGATAACTGTATTAATTGCCTAATCTGACATGATTATTTAAGTCTCCCTGTGTCAGTCTCTGCCTCCAACCTGACATTTATGGAACAAAGGCACTAGGATTTGAGGCACAGAAACAGAAAACAACATTCCTT
Source organism: Bothrops alternatus (assembly GCA_034064705.1). Classification (NCBI taxonomy): domain Eukaryota; kingdom Metazoa; phylum Chordata; class Lepidosauria; order Squamata; family Viperidae; genus Bothrops; species Bothrops alternatus. The sequence goes on along the minus strand of JARGCV010000225.1, from coordinate 1,754,500 downwards.
CTCACTTTAGCATCCTTCTTCCCTGGAAGCTAAACACCAGAAAAAATCCACCAGAGTTTTCAGTCTTTAAGGAGTCAGAAACATCCTCTTTTTCCCAGCTTTACTATTATTATTTTTTAATGCGATGAACCATTTCTCCTGAAAAGCTTTGCATAGCGTGGGCTATTCTATAAGCCTCTCTCATTTGGGGAAGCATTATTGATATCTCATCTTCATCAGGAATAAAACAACTCTTCTGTCCTCAGAGATTTCAGATATCTATGTCGAACTGGGCTTCTTCACCTGCGAAAGAGAAAAAACGATGGATAAAAGTGTCTATGGAGATTCTCAGTCATCCAGGTCATGGTTGTCCCAAAGGTGCTTTTTCAAAAGGGAACTGGACTTTTTGTTTTTTCCTTGAAGACGATTCACTTCTCATCCAAGAAGCGTCTTCAGTGCTGACGGTCAGAACACTGAGGAAGCTTCGTGGACGAGAAGCTAAACATTTTGACGGAAAAACAAAGTTCAGTCACCTTTTGAAAAAGCATCTCTGCAATTGACAAAAATCTCAGTTTTATGTATCTTCATCAGATGCCATGTATGCTTGAAAGCATTACTTCTCAAAGTTTTCCTGAGCATTCCAGTTTTTTAACGGTGGACAGTCATTTCCAAAAAACCCTGCATAATTTGTTTTCCAAGAAGTAGTGAGGAGATGAACATCACGACTTCTTGAACATATAAATAGCAATTGACAACTTATAATCCTCCAGCAGTCCAGTCTGGCAAAGGACAATAAAATTATTGCTTTGAAAGCTGGTGATTCGGAGGCAGAAGAAGCCTATAATCTGTGCAAAAATTTACTTCAGTGTTCCCAGCAGAGAACAAAATACCCCCCCTTTTTAAAAAAATCTCTTTTGGTTGCTAGTTTCAATAGTGGTTTTGCTGCAGCAAAGCAGTCAACAAAGATGCTCAGAAATGGAGAATTCCAAGAAACGTTGATCTCAACTTGGTTCATTTGCAACCACACTCTATAATCATAGGACCTATTTTGTTTAGGCAACACAAAAGAAAACAAGAACCCCAGAGCCTAAGCAAACAAAAACAAAACATTAGTACACTCAACACTCTTGGGCCTAAGTCACAGTTCTGACATGAAAGCTGCTCTACTGTATTCTGAAAACAATCTGTGAGAGTTAAGCCTTTAAGCCATTAAAAAAATCTTCAACACAGGTAGTTTTCGACTTACGACCACAAGAGGGCCCAACCTTTCTGTCGTTAAGTGAGTTTTGCACCCTTTTACAACCTTTCCTGCCCCAGCCGTTAAGTGAATCTGGCTTCCCCATTGAACTTTGCTCATAAGGAGGTCGCAAAAGGTGATCATGTGACCCAGGGACACTGCGGCCGTCGTAACTATGAGTCAGTTGCCGAGCATCTGAATTTTGATCATGTGACCAGGGGCGTGAGGCAAAGGTCGTAAGTGTCAAAAATAGCCATAAGTCACTTTTTTCCAGTGCCGATATAACTTTGAATGTTATATCGGCACTGAAAAAAGTGACATGGCTATTTTTCACACTTACGACCTTTGCCTCACGCCCATGGTCACATGATCAACATTCAGACACTCGGCAACTTATTTTTGTAAATTGAATTACCTGCCCATGATCATATTATCAGTGATGGCGAACCTTTTAGAGACCGAGTGCCCAAACTGCAACCCAAAACCCACTTATGCATCATCGGGTGCTGGGTGGACGTGGCCCATTGGGTGGGCGTGGCCCATTGGGTGGGCATGGCTGCGGTGGTAACGGCAGACTGGGTGGGACTAAAAAGTTCAATCCATCAATTCCAACTTTGCGAGATCTTTTTTTTCCCGTGACAAATTGAAATTGAAATTGATTGAACCTTTTTTTTTTGCACACGGCGGCGGAGGTCTAAAGTGAAAAGGTTTTATAAAACCCAGCTGAAGGCCTAGGACTGGGGCGACGGCACATGTGCCCACAGAGAGGACTCTGAGTGCCGCTTCTGGCACCCGTGCCACAGGTTCGCTACCACTGATATATATAAAGAAAGATACAAATTGATAAGCTTATTAAAAATTCATTTCACTGAAATGTACTTTTACATTTAAAAATGTTTGATGGAAGCCGTGGGCATAGGAAAGTTTTAAAAGAAAGGCAAAATATAAATAAAGGCCCGTCTTTGTCACGCATGCTCTGCCTCGCAGCTTCCAGAAAGACATCTGGGAATGTCCAAAGTGAGGGAAGGCAAGCAAACGCATCCCTAATATTCAGACGCAGAGCTTCCGAACATGGAGGAAACGGTCAACAGCTGCTAACAGCCTGCATTTTCTCCAAAATGATCTAATCTCCTTCCCTAACATCTAAATCACCCATCATTTAATAGGAAACTCTACATCAGGGACGTCCAACTTGGCAAATTTAAGATCTGTGGACTTCAACTCCCAGATGGTTACCGGTGCAGAATTGTGTAGGGAATTTAAATGGAACTCCACAGGCTAGCAACCAAGGGAATGTGTTCTAGTCCTGCCTTAGGCATGAAAGCCACCTGGGTGACTTTGGGCCAATCACCAGGTGACTGTGAGTTCTAGTCCCACCTTACCCATGAAAGCCAGCTGGAGTAGTCACTCTCCCTCAGCCCAACCCAACCTCACAACAGAATTGTTGTTGTGAGGAAAATGGAAAGTCTATTGGATATATTTGCTACTTTGAGTTATTTTAAAAAATAATAAATAAATATAAATAAATAAAATATTCACAATACCCATGAAATCTCAGGTGGTCCGTTAGACCCAGCATTCATGGTGAAAACATGTAGGGTTTTTATGACAGATCAAAACTGACCAGGCTACATTGGTTTGTCACAGAAAAAAAGCAAGGTCTGTAACCCAACTCAGCAACCACGTAATGTGATTTGTACACGTGACCACACACCTGAGCCTGGTTTCTCATTGTCAGCAGACATAAAGTTGACCTCAGTCTGGAGCTCATCCACACTTCGATTTGTCACACCTGGAATGTCTGGAAGATTGCAAGGTGGTGTTTTGGCAACTGGAGAATTTCGACACGCCATTAAAAACTTGCGGTCATAAATAATGCGGGTACCTACAAGAGAAAGATAGCTACAATTTACTGCTGTTCTCAGGGAGTTAAGGAACCAAATATTGCTTAGAAAGAATTTCCAGTTAACCTGCCATGTACTTGTACTTGTATATACATTGTACTTTTGTCTATAATTTTCATTTAAACTTTTAAATGAGAAGATAAAAACGAATGGAAATTAAGGTAAAGTAAGGAAGAAAAAAGAAAACGAAATCAAGGAAAAATGGCAAGAAAAGAAAAAGTTGTAAAAAAAAACAGAAAAGGCGGAAAGTGGCTTGTGATATTCTTCGCAACAGTTTTAAGTACAAAGATATTTTAGCCTCTTTCTAAAGTTATATCATATTGCTCTTTTTTATGATCTATCCTATCTAATCATCAAAACCATAAATAACAAGCTCATTTTTTTCATTTTTATACAAAAAGGCAATAAGAGACTTCCAGTCACCAACAATTGTAGATAACGTCTTTTCTCTAACCGAAGTAGTCAATTTATTAATTTCAGGAAAATTTTTCACCAACCAACCATTCCTCCATTGTGGGTAGTGTCAAATCCTTCTATATCTAACTAGACTGCACTTTTAATATTCGACAGCTTGTCTCCTTCCCCAATCAGGGTTAGATTTTGGCTTGTTTTCACAACCTGACTCTGTCTTTCTTATTTGCTCTGTAAGACTGGATGGAATTAGGCTGCTTTACGTAAAAAGGTGGATACTCCTGGGGAAAGTGAAGGGTAATGTACAGAAGCCAACAAACCTGGAAAACAGATTGAGGTTCATCATAACCCATGGTCATAAAACCGTGGTTTCCACAACAATGAAAGCTGGCCAGTAAATCTGTCTCCATGACTCTTGGTCTGAAACCCTGATGATTAATAGTAACTGAGAAGTAAGTAGCATAACATAATTGCTTATGTGCCCGCATGTGTGATTATCTGGACAGTTTTACAAGGAGAAGTGCATATTAGCCTTGCTTTCCCCTTTTGGGCAAGAAGAACAGAACAAGCATGAAAGAAAAACAAGGGATGATATGCAATCTTACGTAAATTTGCAACCGGTTGAGGCTGCGTAAAACTTGTGAAGAGATCTGATTCTTCTGCTTATTTTAAGGTCTATCGTTAAGAATGGCTGGTTCTTCGTCTAGAAAAGTGTCCAAACATGGCAACTTTAAGACTTGTGGGTCTTCAACTCCCAAACTTCCCCAGCCAGTAGGTCTTAAAGTCGTCAAGGTTGAACAGTCCATTCTAGAGCAACTTACCATTCAGCCTTCAAGAAAGAAAAGCAGAGATGGTCCCACAACATTGGAGTCTTGATTGCCTTTCCTATGCTGTCCACCTTTCCCAGATGTTTTTCACCACAAAAAAGGTCTCATGGGGGACCATTAGAACAGGAGGCAAAACAAAGTCCTTTTATTGCAATAGATAGGTTTATGTGTGACCACTAGAAGGAGCCTTGTACTCTTATTTTGCTTCTGTACAGAGGCACAGTAAACACGACAATCCTCTGGTTGGGCTGAGTAACTGACTCCTTCCTGTTTTGAAATGCATATTCTACATTAGGCAATCAAGTCCTGAACAGCCACCAGTCCTAGGTCTTCATCCATGCAAACTTTTTAAATTTTTCAACTGTAATTCAGCCTTTTGCCAAGAAAGAAGAAAAATGTGCAAGTGTCCCTTAAAAAAAAAAAAAAAAGACCGTGCATTAACAGCAGAGGAATCACTATAGCTAATTTTGACTATGTATTCTTTTCGGTTTTGACATATATTTTTTTAAATTTTTATTAAAGCAATCAACATTAAACATAAGATCATATTAAGAAGCAATCATCATAGAACATAAAATACAACATTAAGTATTAGTCTTTGTAAACGTCTGATTTGGTAAACATTCCTCACTCCTCACGTCAAGCCTCAACTATATGCCAGATACATTTTATTTGATTGGTGTTTCTCTTGTATATAGTCTATCCACTGTTTCCAGTCTATCATATATTGTTAATTTGAACGATCCTTCAAATATGCCGAAATTTTCGCCATTTCTGCCAAATGTATTACTTTCAAAGTCCAATCTTCAATAAGTGGTATTTCTGGCTTCTTCCAGTGTTGTCCCCCCAGCAGTCTAGCTGCTGTGATCAAATTCAGAATTAAGTTCGTCTCAGTGGTAGTGCAATCTTTTATTTTTATGCACTTGGTTCAGCTTCACTGCACCTGAAATTCTATGTTTCTCTTTGCCATCTGACAACAGGATTCAACAGCAAGGTTATTTGTCATTATGATAGACTTTTTCAGTAATTTATTGTCCCTACTGAGTTCTTAATAAGATTCTTCCTGCTTCTGCAACTGCCCTCCAGCAGGAATGTAATGACAGAGAATTAGGAGGAAAATTGTGCATATTTTCAGAATTTGCATTCAACACTGAGCTGGCCAAGCAGTTTCCAAATATAGCTTTAAGTACAAATCTTTTAAAACCCAGGCTAAGAAAATTGGGACTTTATTTTTTTTTAGGGTTTAACATTAAACCCTCCAAAACCCGAAGCTCTAACCTCAAAACCACAATGCGAGAACTTGCCTTATTTGTAAACTTTATTGTGGTCATTGACCAATTCAAACACACACACACACATACACCACAAATTCTGAGATAGCAAGTAAAGACAGTAAGAAAACTTAATTCTAACACCGAAGCAATCAAACCATGGTATATTTCCAAAAAAAAGCAAACCATTTAGAGAAATTAAGCCATGCTGATCAGACTAGTAGGAAATTCAATGAAATGGAGAGTTATTAGCTGTAAATAGGCATCTTAGTAATAAGACCAATAGAAAAGCATGGGTTTATATTTCAGCTGTTGCCTTAGATTTAAGTAAATTCCAGTAATTAAAAAAAGGGAGATGGAATTGTGGTCCCCCAAGATTTTTATGTGCAAGTATTTTTTTTTTGCTACTGAATTGGCATTTTAAGCTGACTAGATGATTATTAAAAATATGGGGATAATCATAACTGTATCAAATTAACCCAGTTTGAATTAAGTTTAATATCTAAATGCAAAGCAATGATATTTAGTTTTTGGTCAGACCCCACCTCTGTTGGGAGTATAGGACCTGCTTCTCAAAAGCCGAATGCAAAGATTAGAAAAGCACATTGCATGAGGCATTCAAGGATGATTGCAGAACCTGTGGCCCTAGTCTTGCCATTCCCACTGGCTAGGCCAGGATTATGGGAGCTGTAGTCTAGCAGCAACTTTGAGTAGTGTAGCTGAGAGTCTTCACTTCTCCTCCTAAGGAGAGCCACGCTTTTGCATTTACACCAAGGAACTGTTTTCAAGTACTTAAGTTCTGCTGCCGAGTAGCACTATTTCCTTGGCCATATTTCGATCAAACCTTTCAAACATATTTTTTTTCCCCCAAAAAGAATTGGTGGAAAATGGGTGACCAAAAAAAAAATCAGGTTTCCCCCGTTTGGAGCCATTAGAGCTAAATTGTTTTCCAACCATCTGAAGTTTGGTGCGTTTCCAGGAACAAGGTGGGTGAAGCGGGGAGGAATTCAACGGTTAGAAGTCCACAGCGCAGAGCTCCACCCGATACAGAACAGCAATGAATCAAGATCTGCAGACAAGCAGCTTTCACTGCTTCTGACGCCTGCCAGCTGCTGGAACGCCCGCAGGACAAAGACTGTTTTCCTAGAAATGTTGTCACTGTACCAGTTATTGCAAGAACATTTCATAAGGGGTTCACTGGAGGTCTGTATCCCTGAGTTTATATTCAGACACACGCTCTCGGGACTCCTCTTTGCTTAATGTCATAGCCAGACAGGGTAAAAAGAGAGGGCTTTGAAATATTTTCAGTTGCTGGAGGGGGAAACGGAGGCCTTCAGGCCTCTGCAGTAGTCCTCAACTTACGACCACAATTGAGCACAAAATTTCTGTGGCTAAGTGAGACATTTGTTAAGTCAGTTTTTCCCCAGTTGTTAAGGGAGTAACATGGGTGTTAAGTGAATCTGGCCTTCCCATTGACTTTGCTTGGCAGAAAGTTGCAAAAGAGGATCACGTGACCCCAGGACGCTGCAGCAGTCATAGGTACATGCCAGTTGCCAAGTGTCTGGATTTTGATCATGTGACTATATGGCTGCTGCAAAGGATGTAAGTGTGAAAAATGGTCATAAATCACTTTTTTCAGTGCTGTTGTATCTTCGAATAGTCACTGAATGAACTGTCCAACCCTATACCATTTCAGACAAATGTCCAGTCTCTTCTTAAAATCTTCCAGTGTTGGAGCATTCACAGGTTCTGGAAGCAGGTTGTTCCACTGATTAATTGTTCTAACTATTAGGAAGTTTCTCTTTAGTTCTAGGTTGCTTCTCTCTTTGGTTAGTTTCCATCCGTTGCTTCTTGTCCTGCCTTCAGGTGCTTTGGAGAATTGCTTGACTCGCTCTTCTTTGTGGCAACCCCTGAGATATTGGAACACTGCTATCCTGTCACCCCTCGTCCTTCTCTTCATTAGACTAGACATCCCCAATTCCAGCAATCGTTCCTTATATGTTTTAGCCTCCAGTCCCCTGATCATCTTTGTTGATCTTCTCTGCACTCTTTCTAGAGTCTCAGCATCTTTTTTACATCATGGTGACCAAAATTGGATAAAAACTGGATAAGTAATGACAACCTGGAGTTTCCAAATATGTTGGCTTGCAATGCTCAAGCCTTTTCAGAACAACACCATGCTGCTTAGATATTCTGCAAGATGGAGCCCAACCTAGCTTGGAGAAAACTGGCCAGAGTCTTCATGAAAGGAAGCTCTCTCTGAACAACAGTGGGTACACTTTATGGGCATGTTCAGAAGAGGTCAGGCATGTAAGACCAAGGCTACATGTTAAGTTCCAATCAAACTGATTTATTGCTGAGGCCTAGGCAAAGGAATCTAGTCAACTAATGAGTAGCACTATTTTGTAATGGAATTCAGGAGGAATTGGTCTTAACCCATTTGTGGCTATGTAGTGATTCTAGGCGGATTCCTCTTTTGACTCTGCCCCCCAGGCTCTCTCACTCCTCCTACAGAAAGGGAACAGTGTAATGGTATGCAGAAATTACTAGGGAGACAGGAGGAAGAACTGCAGATTAAGCAACCTTCATGCAAATGATATCTTGACCTATAGAAAGAAAAGGGATGTGTATGTGTGTGGGGGGGGGATTAGAGAAGAGACCATCTCTACTTCACTGGAGAGTAAAAGGAAAGGAGGACGTCTTGCAAGATTCTGTTAATGTACCTTTAAGATAAAGCCAGACTTTAGTACTCCTAGCTGTGCTGGACTATCTTGAAAAGCCAACAATCAATCTTATTTTCTTTAATTCACCTCTCAATTGCCCCAAACACCACTATGCCTGGGTGTAAGTTTTTTCAGATATGGTTGCAATGAATTTTTCCCAGGCCACCACAGGCTGAATGTTTGTTGTGAGCAGGTCCCTCTCTGTGCCATTAATGTAAATGTTGTGACACTGGTCATACTGGCCAAATTCCCAGGGGCAATCTGAGACTGTTCAAAACAAACCACAAATAGGACTATCAGCCATCGATCTTATTGCGCTGAGGCAAAAAAAAAAGTGTTCCCTTTTTCTGAGGACTGAGGGATCCTCCTTGGGGTCAAGGAGAGACAATCATGATAAATTAAGGCTGGAACTAAAAAAACAACAACAACCCTATAGCTCACGAGACCTTAACCACCCTATTTGAAGCCACACTTCCTCATCAGAAATAGGAAAAGGGGATTTCAACCTCCCTTTCCCCAGACTGAGCTTTAGAGCAGAAGGAAAACAATACGTTTTTGTCCAGTTAGCAGTTTGCGTTATGCAACCTCTTCCTGCTAGAGCAGGAAAGATATAGGAAAGTGTAAACAAATCACGATTCTTATTGAATTTTTAGGAGAACAAGAGACATCTGCAGCAAACTGGCTTTCTGCATTTGGCTAGGAAAAAAATATAACCAATGTGCAACACAACAGTGCTATCATTAGCTTTATGATAATTGTTTGTCTTCCCCTTCCCAAGTTCTCAGCTCACAAAATGACCTCAGCCCTTCTCGGTTGCCTTCTGTAACTTTCCTATACAGCAGTGTGTCAGTCTTCACCCCCCCGCCTCCGGTTTGGGTTCTAGCTCAGCTCCAGAAATAACTTTTCTGCAAAAACATTTCCCTTCCCAAGGCTTGTTGTTACTCTCCAAGACTCTAACTAATCTAGAAGAGGGATTTTCCAAGACTCTAACTAATCTAGAAGAGGGATGAGCTGTGTTCATTCACAGTGTTTACAGAAGAGCCATCACAATCTTAACCTTTGGGTTAATCCTAAACTTTATTTGCCATCTCACAGCTTTTTGCTTTCTTGTTTACCACTGGTTCTCTCCACGTGGGAATGCACTTGCTCTGCCAATAGGTTAGTGTTTCTCAACCTTAATAGCTTGAGGTTGTGTGGCTGGCTGGAGAATTCTGGGAGTTGAAGTTCACACATCTTCAAGCTACAAACTCTGCAACAGGCTACAATAACTTCATCTGTTTGGCCAAGTGGGCTACAAACTTATAATTTAGACCCAGGACTATTTCTCTTCTTAGCTGGTTCTGAGTGCATTTGAAAGAAGCAAACATTGATCCTTTCATGATAATGACAATCAAGTTGGTTTCCAGCACATTTTGTTCGGGTTTTTTTCACCCCTCAAAAGAGTGGATGGGACCATTAGCAACCATTCAAAACAGCCTGCAGACAGTCGTGTTTTTTTTCCAGATTTTATGGACATTTTTCTGCTCTAGAGTCAGAGGCAAAAAGCATCCAACACCCAGTCACTCTCCCTACATTTGAAAGATTAGGAGGAGGATACCATGGTTGTATTATTTCCAGAAAGGTAGCTGTGTCAGATGCTGTAGCAACCATTAGAGGATTTGGATTCACTTAGAGCTGTCTCTGCTTCAAGGCCAAACTTTAAAAATAAAAAAAAATCACTGCGAAAGAAAATGTTCAGGCTGAAAAATTCAAATCACAGACTAAAAACACCATTGCCAGAACAGTCTGATTTCGACTTTCTGCAACCCAATCCATGTGCACAAACAACTTTCTCCGAATGGCAGATGATGCAACACACAATACGTTGAGGCAACCATATGAAGCTTTCCATAAGGCTTCTGCAACATTAAAGGGTTCGCTTTAGTAAATAATTGCTTTGTACATCTTGGAACCTGTTCGTTAACACATGATTCGCTACCTGCTAGAGTTCACCAAGGTGACCCAAGAAATGATAACACCATTACCTTGTGAGCAGCCTGGATGGCAGCCCACAACTATTATGCAATGCAAAACAAACAGAGCTGAACATGCTTCCTTCCAGCTTCGGAATTCTGCTGCGTGAGGTTTTCTGCTACCGGTACGTCTGTGCAAATCTCACCCTGGCTCTCGGGACTGGGTGCACAAATGTAGGGAAGCAAAAAAATGCTCATTATGCACGACTTTAAACCCACCTAAGATTCACTTCAAAGAGCCAAAGGAATTTGGAAAACTTCCCTTAGAAGTCCTGGACTTAACGACCACAATTGAACTCAATTTTTTTGTTGCTAAGTGAGAACAGTTGTTTCAGTGGGTTTTGCTTTATTTTACAACCTTTTTTTTTTTTTGCTTAAGTGCAATTGTTAAGTTAGCAAATCTGGCTTCTCTGTTAATTTTGCTTGCCAAAAGGTCACAAAAGGTGATCACAAGACCCCAGGGCACTCCAAGCGTCATAAATTAAGAGCTGGGGGTGGCGCAGTGGTTAGAATGCGGTATGGCAGGCTAATTCTGCTGACTGCCAGTTCCCCGCAGTTCGAGTCTCACCGGCTCCAGGTTGACTCAGCCTTCCGTCCTTCCGAGGTCGGTGAAATGAGGACCCAGATAGTTGGGAGGCAATATGCTGACTCTGTAAACCACTTATAAAACACTGTTAAGTGGTGTATAAGTCTAATGAGTCAGTTGCCAAGCATTTGAATTCTGATCACGTGACCAAGGGGATGCTGCATCGATTGTAAGTGTGAAAAAGTCATAAGTCACTTTTCCCAGTGCCACTGTAACTTCAAACAGTCACTAAGCAAACTGTTGTAAGCTGAGGACTATCTGTAGAGAGGTTAGTTTGCTCTAGCAAATTCCCCCCACTTGTTTCAACATTAGGACATAGAAAATCAAAGGGCCGTAGATTGTTCATGTTTCTTTTCCAGGTTAGTCATATTTTATTATTATTATTATTTTATTTAGTGAAAAGCAGCTATAATTGCACCCTCCTCCACACAGCAACAATAGCTTTTAATGGCATCATTTCAGATTGCAACAGCAGGACAGGCTTTTTGATTGTGAAAGCATGCAACTTCATCCACTGATGCTTATCGGTCAAATAAAACAAACTGCTTATGCTTTTTCCTTCCTTCCTTCCTTCCTTCCTTCCTTCCTTCCTTCCTTCCTTCCTTCCTTCCTTCCTTCCTTCCTTCCTTCCTTCCTTCCTTCCTTCCTTTCCTCCTTTTTCACTTGTTGTCGACAATGCCATGAAATTACTGGATGATTAAATAATAGAAGCTATTCAAAGGGAAGAGCCCAGACCTTAAAACTCAAGGTCTTCTGCAAAATGGAAATTGTATTTTCAATTTCAAAAATTCTAAAGTTGTGTCTATGAACATTTTGCTTGGTGACAGAGCAAAAAGATGGCTTCGGTCACACTTTGGGTATTCCGGCAGAGAGGATATGAAAGTTATCCTGCAAGTGGAAAAGTAGACAACAATTAAACAATGTTGTCTACTGGGATTCTGGAAGTGCATCTTCTGTATAGCAGTGCCTGATCTGTACTTACTGCACATCAAGCCACGTGCACAAATAACTTCTCAGAATGGCAGATGATGCAATACACAATATGTTGAAATACAGAAGAAACAACCATAGGTGTTCTACAAGGTGTTCTACACTCCCACCTCAGATCTTCTGTTTAGATAGAAGATCTGACTCCTAAGACTTTGGCCAGGGAGAATGAGACCGCCTTTGTCACACATGCCATCTTTTATTTTTACCTTTTATTGTAATTCCGTTGTTGGGGGCCACCCAGAGACCCACTGAGTGTCAGGTAACATAGAAATTCAACAGCATATTATTAAGTTAATTCTTTTTACTGAACATATTGTTAAAACATATTAAAAATAAGAGGACGCTGGAAAAGGCATGCTAGACTTCAGCTAGGCAATATGACACCTTTTGGGGAGCAAAAATGTGCAAGTTTAGAATGCCACCCTTGTGATTTAAGTTGCGTGACCTGCCATGTGGGTCTTCTCCAGCCACCAAAACACAGTCCAGAATGGACTGTCTGCTAAAGCTTCCTTTAATCCAAACTTAAAGGCAGTCACTATTTTGCATCAGTTATTAGGAATTAAACCTTGCAATTGCGTGCATAAACCTGATTTTTAGAGCAAGCATCGTCACAAACAGAAACAGCAAAAGTTTACCAGCGTTATCTGCAACTGACACACGGGTGGCTTATAAATAAACATTCACAAAGAAACAAATCTATTGCTTTAAGGGGCCTCAGTTTTAACGAATAGATTTTAAGTCAGACTTTGGTTGTTTTTAAGAAGGCAAATAAGCTACAATACACACTGCATTTTGCTCCATTGGATACAGGTAATCCTCTACTTACAACAGTCCATTTAGTGCAGGGGTTCTCAACCTTGGCAACTTTAAGACTTGTGGACTTCAACTCCCAGAATTCCTCAGCCAGCAAAGCTGGCTGAGGAATTCTGGGACTTGAAGTCCACAAGTCTTAAAGTTGCCAAGGTTGAGAACCCCTGATTTAGTGACAGCGCCACTGAAAAAAGTGACTTAACTTTTTTAAGCGTTACAACTGCTGCCGCCTCCCCGTAGTCACATGATCAACTGATTCATATTTATAACGGTCAGAGTGCCCAGAGGTCAGGCCATCCCCTTTCACGAGCTTCTGACGAGCAAAGCCAATGGGGAAGCCAATTTCACTTAATAACCATGTTACTAACTTATCAATTGCAGTCATCCGCTTAAGTGGCAAGAAAAGTCATAAAATGGGGCAAAACTCACTTAAATGTCTCACTTGGCAACAGAAAGTTTGGGCTTAGGTGCAGTTGTTAAGTTGAGGACTGCCTGTACTGGTATCTTGGAAGAGTTCCTACTTGTGCACTCCTAAATACACCTCGGGCAGAAAATATATCTTCTCCTCAATCTGCTCGCCACCCAAAAAAATGTTGCAATGCAACTTTTATGTTCTTAGTCCTCTTTTACACAACACATGTGGCTCAAATGAAGTTTTAAAAGTACAGATAGCCATGCCTGGGGAAAAAACAGAAGCCTATTCTGCAGAGTTTGTAGCTCAGAGGTTTGTGTCAGGTTTCCCACACCGAAGCCTGGGTCAAAAAGCTTTCTGTGCAATGCTTGTTTTTAACAGCACACTCACAACATACAGAACACTTTATGGAAAAGTGGCTTTTCTGATGGATAAAAAAGATGGTTCCCAATGACGCGTGATCCATTGCTAGTCTCCTGTAAATGTTTCTTAGGATTCAACCACTATTCCCAATTACCTCTGAAGCACAATCATTTCTTCCCTGGCCAATGTTTTGTACTGTTAAGGCACTCAGGGGAGCCACTGAGGATCTAAGTACCAATTAATCTAAACTTGGAAAGGGACCATGTTGGAAATAAAAACGATTCTCTGAGCCAGGATCTTCATATCCATAAGCAAGTTTCAGACGGGATATTACTCCTCTAGCCATTTTGAGAAAGGCTGTTCCTAGCTGGAAAATCAAAAGGAAAGTCTTGATCCGTGACCACCCGATTCCCTTTAGACAAGTAAGAATATTCCACTCCATTATGTTTTACTGTAGCCTTGGAATTCATTTATACATTGTCTTTCCAGAAAAATGGGAAGATTCCATGAGGAAGCAGGCCTAGCTAGGACCCATTTTAAAGAAATATGCCACCTGTTAAGGACCCTAATCCCAGTGTGTCCATGTGAATGTGTGTATGTGTGTATGTGTGTGTGTGTGAAGAATGCCAGCCTTTTCCACTGAGAATAGGAGAGCAGGTCTGAAGCCAATCCCAGATGTAGCCCTATCCTGCGTATTCCCTCTTGGGATGAATCCCCTTTTCTCTTACCCACACAGGGATCAAGGGTTTATTGATGAAATAAAAACTCTGAATAAGTGGAGAGAAGCTGGCAAGCCCGAGTCCAGCCTAACTGCTGGATCTGCACAGCAGGAAAGGGCTCTTCGCCCTTCTTGGAAAGATTTTAGCATGACTAGAAAGGAGTTAAAATGTTGGGCACTGTTTCAGGGTAAGCCCTGAATTGCTCAGAAGAACACATGCCCTGTCTTTGATTCTTCCCCTGCAGGATTGAACCCATGCCCAGAAGCATTATTGTATACAACTACTTTGTACTCTCCTTCAAGCGGTTTCTCTCCATGCTCAGTGGCACGTCAGCCCACAACTTCTTGTTCCCGTTCTTCTCTCCCCACCCACTGCTCTTCTTTTCATGACAGAGACTCTACTTTTGCTACCTTCTTCTTTTAGCGCTCCAATCTCTTCTCCTGCTCCCTTCTCTGCATGCTCAGAGGCATTCTTAACCCCTCTGCGTGTTCTTTGCCTACTCAAAGCCACCCCTAACACCATCTCTCCTTCCCTCTGTGCACTCTCTCCATGCTCAGAGGCCGTCTCCATGCCACCTCTCCTCTCTGCCCCTCGTGTGCCTTTCCCTCTCTGCTCACACCCTTAACACCTGCATTCCCTCCATGCTCAGAGACGCTCTTTCCACCTTGTCGGCCTGCTGTGGCTCTCCCTCCATGCTCAGAGGCACCCTTCACACCTTCCCCTCTGGGCACTCCTTGCATGCTCAGAGGCACTCTTAACCTCTCTGCATGTTCTTTGCCTACTCAAAGCCACCCCTAACACCATCTCTCCTTCCCTCTGTGCACTCTCTCCATGCTCAGAGGCCGTCTCCTCTCTGCCCCTCGTCTGCCTTTCCCTCTCTGCTCACACTCTTAACACCTGCATTCCTTCCATGCTCAGAGACGCTCTTTCCACCTTTTCGGCCTCCTGTGGCTCTCCCTCCATGCTCAGAGGCACCCTTCACACCTTCCCCTCTGGGCACTCCTTGCATGCTCAGAGGCACTCTTAACCCCTCTGCGTGTTCTTTGCCTACTCAAAGCCACCCCTAACACCATCTCTCCTTCCCTCTGTGCACTCTCTCCATGCTCAGAGGCCGTCTCCATGCCACCTCTCCTCTCTGCCCCTCGTGTGCCTTTCCCTCTCTGCTCACACTCTTAACACCTGCATTCCCTCCATGCTCAGAGACGCTCTTTCCACCTTGTCGGCCTGCTGTGGCTCTCCCTCCATGCTCAGAGGCACCCTTCACACCTTCCCCTCTGGACACTCCTTGCATGCTCAGAGGCACTCTTAAGCCCTCTGCATGTTCTTTGCCTACTCAAAGCCACCCCTAACACCATCTCTCCTTCCCTCTGTGCACTCTCTCCATGTTCAGAGGCCGTCTCCTCTCTGCCCCTCGTCTGCCTTTCCCTCTCTGCCCACACTCTTAACACCTGCATTCCCTCCATGCTCAGAGCCGCTCTTTCCGCCTTTTCGGCCTCCTGTGGCTCTCCCTCCATGCTCAGAGGCGCCCTTCACACCTTCCCCTCTGGGCACTCCTTGCATGCTCAGAGGCACGCCGCCCTCTCCTCCCTCCAGCGGCTCCGCTCACCGCCAGGCGTGGTTCCGAAGAGGGTGCCGCCAGGAGTGGTGCTGTAGTCGCCCGGAGGCAAGGCGACTCCTTCGGCCAAGGCCAGCAGCTTGTTCGGGACGGGGATATCCCTGCCCAGCGTGGGCTCCGCAGCGGGGTGGGGGCGACAACAGGCGGCGGACATGGCCGGGAAGAGACGCCGCTCGCAGCCGCGATCGCCTGGCGAGCCACAGCCGCCTCCGCCTCCAGCGCAGCTCAGCGCAGCAAAAGCACGGCGGAGCACCCGCCGCCCCGCCCCTTTGTTTGGCCCGCGCGAAGCCTCTTGGGAAGTGTAGTCTTCGAACTCGCCCCGGGCACGCCTCTCTCGCAGGGCTTCTCAACCTTGGCCACTTTAAGACTGGTGGACTTCAACTCCCAGAATTCCTCAGCCAGCTTTGCTGGCTGAGGAATTCTGGGAGTTGAAGTCCACCAGTCTTAAAGTGGCCAAGGTTGAGAAGCCCTGCCAGCTGGAGCTGCGGAAAGGAGACGCTGCTGAAGGGTGGGAGGTGGTCGCCACCTAGCCCTCGCCTTCCTCCCCCTCCCTGGATGATTAACGGCCCCTCTTGCTAAATAAGGCGCCCCCCCTCTTTTCTTTAAGACGTTTCAGCCGCAGTCCAAGTTCAGCCCTCAACTAGCAAACCGCCCTGGGGCTGGTAGGAAGCCAGGCGCAGAGTTTTTGCAAGCTTGCAACTCCTGGCATAAAAGGGTTGTGCTCCACCGTTTGACTTGGCCCAAGGTGGGAAGTGGGACTAAAAATAAAAAAATAAAAAGCCACTAAGTAAAGAGCCAAATGTGCCATTTGGACCCAGTACTCTGAAGAACTCTGCTCAAGAAGGAACAAAACCCAGAAGCCGTTGAAGAATTCTTCCAAAACCATTCTGGAAGGTTGAATAAAACCAATTCCAGCTGAGGTCAGCTGCTTTTTCAGGGAGCGGGTTGTGTTTTTAGTTTCTTTTACAAGATCTGGCTTCCCGCATTTGCTTTCTTGAGCACATTTGTGTGAATTCAGCCCTTGTGGTCTATGGAGGGAAGGGTGGTGGAAGAAACCAGGGTTCAGAAACCAGAACGGTGCAGTCAGGAGGGAAATTCATGCCTAGTCCCAGACTAAAAAGGCAGAAGGTGAGAGAGAAATGAAGAAAAGACTTAATTCTTGAAAGCATGCTGATAATGTATTTTTCAGCCTTACAAATTTAGATGGTAACACTTAGCAGCTGATCTGGAAAAACTAAGCTGGGTGGCCTTTGAATGGATTGGATAGGAGACTCAAGGGGATTCTAAGGCTGTAGATAACATTAGGAAATTGGGGGGGGGCAGCAGGAAGGAAATTCTGTGGGGGCACCGACAATGTGGAACGAGGTCCCCCCAGAACTCCGGACGTGTCATGATCTCCGCACCTTCAGAAGAGAATTGAAGACTCATCTCTTCAATCAAGCCGGCCTGGCCTAGACCTCCTCCGGTTTTTATGTAAATCTTTATGTAAATTTTTTAAACAAGGTTGTTCGGGTTTTATAATTGGGATTTTAACAGGTTTTAGTAACAGCCATGTATTAATTTAATTTATTTTTAAATATTTATTATTATTATCTGTTTTAATTGGGCTGTAAAGCGCCCCGAGTCCTACGGGAGAGGGGCGGTATAGAAATTTAAGAAATAATAATAATAATAAAAAATTATAAACCAATTGTCAACAAAACTTATAAACCTCAATTCCCAGAATTCCCCAGCCAGCATGGTTGGCTAGGGAATTCTGGGAGTTGAAGTCGGCAAGTCTTAAAGTTGCCAAGGTTGGACACTCCTATTTACAGTATACCTACCTGGAGGTAGATGAAGGTCCTCTTGTTTAAATAGCAGATGGATCACTCTTGGTTTTGGGAACTGATGAGTGACACCAGAAAGCCTTGTTCCCTTTGATTCCCAGGGCAATTGTCAAAGTGACTTTCAGTCGGTCCTTACACAATCATTGCATCATCCGATGGTTACGTGATTGATGCTTGGCAAGCAACGTGCATTTAGAACAAGAAGTGTTTCAAGGTTACATGGCTCCCATTTGCAACCTTCCCAGCTGCCTTCTGACTTCAGTGGGAGAAGTGGAATTTGCTTAACAGCCGCACGATTCACTTAATTGCAGTGTTTTTCTTAACAGCCATAGCAAAAAAAAAAAATTGGGCATGATTCACTTAACAACTGCTTAGCAATGGGAATTTTGATGCCAGTTGTAGCCATAAGTTGAGGGCAATCTGATGGCTTTGAGCTTCTGGAAGCGAAGGCAGGGCATAGGGTGAATCAATCAGTCAATACTCCTCAAGACCTAATGTCTCATAATTTTGCTTCTCCCTTGAAAGAAACTGTACAAGCAAAGTATTTTTTTTTATTTTTTTTTAGAAAACTCACGGGTTTTCCGCATTTTTTTTTTCTGACTTAAGTCATGGGGGCTACACTTGATTTGTCACTTGTCTGTTGATGCTGCTCTCTTAATCCTTTTAATTTCATCTCATCATAATAGAGTTCATTGTTCTTGCCTGCCAAAGTTAATGTACCATTTATTTCCTGTCCTGCGGCTTTTGAAATCTTTGTTCCTTTAATCCCTTCCTGGGACACGCACATAAGGGCTTCTTTGAGGCATAAATCGAATGATCGTGGTTGTTATGATCATGTTATTTTTAGATGATACGGATTGGACCGTCAGACATGTGGCCAGAGATTGTCCTGTCAATGTTGTTATTACATACTTAGATTTTCAGAAAACGCCTCTTCGAATATTTGGGGGGAAAAAAAGTAGCTTTCCTGGAATAAGGGCATATTGCTAGTTGGTGAAAAAGAGGAAGCAAACAGTAAGACTCAATCAACAAGTTTTTTTTTAATGGTGTAAGAAGGGAAATGTCTCAAAGGCTTTAGAGCAGCGGTTCTCAACCTGTGGGTCGTGACCACATTCGGGGTCGAACGACTGTTTCACGGGGATCACCAACCACCACAGTCCGCCATTTTTTCCCCATTTCCCCTCGGCTGTCGCGTGCGCTGCGCATGTGCGGTTTGGGCTGTTGTGTGCGCGCTGCGCATGCTCGGTTTGGCCCGTCGCGTGTGTGCCGCGCATGCGCGGTTCAGCCCGTCGCGCGCGCTGTGCATGCGCGGTTTGGCCCGTTGCGCCGCGCATGCGTGGTTCGGCCTGTCGTGTGCACGCTGCGCATGCGCAGTTCGGCCCGCCGTGCGCATGCTGTGTGTGCGCAGTTCGGCCCATCACGCACGCACCGCGCATGCGCGGTTCAGCCCATCGCGCCATGCATGCGCGATTCGGGCCGTCATGCGTGCAGCACGCATGTGCGGTTCGGGCCATTGAGCCGCGCATGTGCGGTTCGGGCCATCATGCGCGCACCACGCATGCGTGGCGCAGGTTGGGGTCGCGGCGCGCATGGGCAGCGCAGGTGGGGTCTCAGCCTGAAAAAGGTTGAGAACCGCTGCTTTAGAGCTTGTTCATAAGCAATCTTAACTTATACATCGCGCATGCGTGGCGCAACGGCCCGCATCGCGATAGGGAAAAAAATGGCTAACCAAAAAAAAATAAAAAATGGCGGGCCCGCACCGAGCATGCGCGGCGCAACGGGGCGCATCGCGCATGCGTGGCGCAACGGCCCGCATCGCGATAGGGGGGAAAAAGCAATCTTAACTTATTTACAAAGTAGTCCTCAACTTACAACAGGTTATTATTATTATTATTATTATTATTATTATTATTATTATTATTATTTACAATTTTTATACCGCCCCCCTCCCGAAGGACTCGGGGCGGTGTACAGCCCAATTAAAACAACAACACACAAAAATTAAAATTATTAAAAATAAATTAAACAATTTGGCCTAATATTTAAAAACCCAACTAAAAGGTTCATTTAGTGACTGTTGAAAGTTAGAACCATTTCAAAGTTAAACTGAAAAAAGTGACTTATGACCCACTTAATGACCGATGCAACATCTCCACAGTGAATGTGGTGAAAATTTGGACACTTGACAACCGGGTTCAAATTTAAGATAGTTGAAGTGTCCTGGGGGGGTCACGTGATCACCTTTTGTGACTTTCTGACAAGCAAAGTCAACGGGGAAGCTACCTTCACTTAACAACCAGGTTACTAACTTAACAGCTGGAATGATTCACTTAACAGCTGTGGAAAGAAAGCTCATAAAGTCAAAAGTCACTTAACAAAAGTTTCGCTTAGCAACAGAAATTTTGGGCTCAGTTTGGGCATGAGTCAAGGACTACCCTTCCATTCCAAGGGCTCTGAATTGATGAGAAGATCCAAATAAAATAAAATTAAAATGCCCACCGACAAAGCGGGGGGGAGAGGAAAGAAGAAAATCTACCTAAAAATCCAAATCAGTATTGCCAATCAATAATCAAAAATGCAGTGCCAGAGTCACGGGCTTGCAAGCTGCATTGTCAGTCAGAGCATGCCAGCGAAATGGTGAAGTTGCTTCTCTCCTTTGCTCTCTTTATTTTTTAAAAATGATCCGCTGCTCTGTTCCATGTTATCGGATCCTGCAGTTAACTGTAGCAACTGTACAGCCAAACCGTTCCTGGTTGAGAATGTTATTTACACTCCTCTGTCCAAGAAAAGATAATAGGATCATGGCATCTAATTGGCTTCTGTTGGACTTGATACCCCAGGGTTATTCCGATGTTCTTAAATATCCAATCTCAGGTGTGGCACAGACAGAAACGGCACAGAATAATGCAATCATATAGAAATTAATAACCTGAGGATTTCAATTCATTGATGTTAAAAAAAACCCCAGTCTGAACGTCCATTAAAATGAGTGCTTTCAAAATGAATCCAATTTGAGGCCAGGTCTTGAGTCAAGATCTCTTTTAGGGAATGTTGGGTAAGGAAATGGATATGGCAAACAGTCTTTCATGTCCTGGAAAAATCTGGGCAATAGGAATACAACAATGTGCATTCAGAAATCAGAAGAGGTATGGATAGAAAATTAAATTTGATACAAAACTGGAAAGAGATCTGCAGGTTCTGTATTAGCACCGTTGAGGAATGTGCCAAAGGATGAATCATAACATGTTCTCCGTGGACTTCTTTTCTTCTTTCTAGTTCCTACAAATTCAATGTACTCTCTCAAGGAGACCTGTTAGTAGTTTGTCAAGTCAATAGTTTCTTTTCTTCATTTACTGCTGCTCCTTGACATGAAATATGAATTTACTCTTTGCTTTTTTTGATAAAAAGCAAATAGTGAATATTATTAACCCAGAGATTTCCTTCTTGGGTGGCTTTCAGAAACAATTGTGAAACTAAATGGTGTGAGATTTTACAGCTGCATCTTTTTCTCCTTCCCTCCTCCATGGAGATATGAAACAGAAGCCTTTAGTGTGGGGTGACCTTGCATTGGTGTGAACTGTTCACCTGTTGAGGTGACAGGGAAAGGCATGGAAGAATCACACCTGCCATATGGTCTTTCCCCTGTACTGCATTTAGATAACATCAAGGAGAAGAAAACACAATGTAAGGTTAACCTGCTAATTATATACTCAACAGGTTGGGACACACTGTTCTGGTGAGAAGAGATGGGCTCCATGCATGATGCTAAATCATGGTTTCTTTAACTGTCATGTATTGGATAAATCACAATTGGTTGAGTTCACACCTTATCTTAAAACCATAAATGAATTGCTTTCAAATCACACTGGAAGAGAGGGCATAACCTACTGAGACAGAATCAAGCCACCATGTAGCTTGGTGGACTCGTAGAATGGATCAATGGAACTTCCAAACAGCTTTGAATCCCAACCCCATCCTTTTCTCCAACTTAACTATTGGTTAAGGAGTTCAGGGGTGTCAGTAAAGGTCGAGAAATAGGATCAATGTTTGTAAGATGTGATGGGTGATGAGCTTAGGAGACACCCCCCCAATGTGTTGATTTGGGAGATTCCCCATTATAAATCTAGTGCTTCAAGCTCTAGTATATGCTGGTGGAAGAGATTCATTGAAGCTAAGGGATCTCTCCTGCTTGAATCTCATGCTAAACCATTTTTAAACTAATGTTTTATTGAATAATGTGTGATTGGCACCTTATTTGATCAGCTACAATGGTTAGTTTATACAACATGCAGAGCCAAAACCAAACAGCTACAATGTCACTTATTGTGAAATATGAACACAATCACTGAGTTGACATCTGAATAAACATTCTTTGAGATTTCCCGTACCTCATCAGCATGCTCCTTTCCCCCTTCCCCTTTCCTTCCTCTTCCTCTTCCCAATCCTTTATCACTCTTCCACTATTTGACACCATGAATCTTCAGGAGGAGAAGAGAAGAAAAATTCTCAACCGATGAACTGAATGTGCAAATGGTCAAAAGTTCTTCCTTCAAGCTTTGAATCTGGTGTGGTCTGTACCATTTGTGTGTGCCCCACTGTGTCCTTGGCATTTTTGTGGCTGAAAAAAAAAAGAATGATCACAAATTGGCATTTGTAACTCAAGAGAACTGTTATGTTGGTGTGACTCAGGTGGCCTTAGACTACAAGAAGTGAAGAGGAAGATGAACAAGGGGCATATACAATCAAAGGAATAAACCACCCTTAGTTGCAATTGGAAAATATATTGATATTTTGATGATTATTGGTCTTGTATCCTTCCCAAAAGGCGCCTGGGAATTTGTTCAACTAAATTTTTCAGAAAGGACATCATCATTACTTTTGACTCTACTCCAGTCAGTTAATTAATTTATTTGCATGCATGTGTTTTATTTTTTTCCTGTATCCACCAGTTCAGGATTTATATTGGAGAACATGTCAAAAATAGCTTTTCCTTCTCTGACTAAGTTATCCATAATCAGGTATTCTTGGCATATAGGGATTAGTAATTCCCTTTGGATAATGGCTGAGTGACTGGTTGTGATATGCAATCACAACCAGTAATTTACAGCACTGGTATATCAAAATTTATAGGAGGAAAATCAATAGTAAGTAAACTTTTGGGGGCTAGGGCTTTCTTTTTCAGTGGAGGGGTGGAGTCTGAAAATCTCAGGGGCTGGCACAATTCCTCCCAATGGATATGGTCTCATCTATAATGGTAGAATTGAGGTTTAAGTCTATTTCTTGATTTTGATAGGCAATACATTTCAGCAGCATGGTGAATATGAATTCCTCACACCCCTGAAAGGTTCAGGGATCTTCCAACCTATGGTAATCCTTGAGAATTAGAAACAAGAATCTCGTCCTGCTTGGTGACCCATTGGGTTGAACTTGGGAATCCATGCCAGGGATAGGCTCTGCCAATAGCTTATTTCAAAGACACAAATAAAATATGTCAAGTTGTAGCGTTGCTGCAGGCCAACGTTGAGCTACTAGTAGCAGATGTAATGTTTGTACTCACTTGGAATTGTAACTAATTCAAAGGGTTAGAGTTTTTTTTTTGCATAGCAAGAATCCATCTCTCTCCTGTTCTTTCCAATAACTCAAGGTGGTTTACAATTGTTAAAATATTAAACCCAAGGAATAATACAAAAACACCAAAACAAAAGAACAGAAGTGGCAGAGAAAAGGAACGCAGATGGGACAAGGAAAAGGAAGAAATAACAATCTTTTTAACCTCTGCTTACCCCACCCACCTCTCTGTACTGCGCAGGTATCTCTATGTTGAGACATGGTTAAAAAAAACCACCAGAAAACAAGTATTTTCAGACCTTCAGATCCTAGGGTTTCTAAAGTAGGTTGTAGCACTACTACAGCCCAATGTTGAACTGCTAGTAGCAGGATCATATGTAATACCTGTACTCAGTTGGAATTTAACTAATTTATAGGGGTTTATCATTTATATCCCCCTTTTTCATAAAGATTGTGGGTCTGATTTCATTTGGATGGTATTTTTAGTAGTTTCTTTTTATACCAAGACTTTGGTTTGGTATCCTTTAGAAGCTACTGCTGCTCCCCCATGTGGCAAGCCATCAAATTGCCAAAGGTGGCTTATCCATAATTTTTTTCTATCCCCAAAAAACACCCTGCCAGAAACTTCTCTTCCTCCCTCCTTCCGTTTTAAGAATAATTCTGTCATTCTAACAGTCTTACAAGGATAGTCAAATCTAAAACATAGTAGCCTTTGTAAGTCTTTCTGGCCAGTCAATGCCATGATTTAATCCTAGTTTGTAAATTCCATCTCATCAGAAGACAGCCCAACTATATTCCAGATAAACAGAAGTGGAGGGTGCCAAGTTGGGGAAACTTATGTTATTTAGGGTGGAGTTAGTCAATAGCTTTAACCTTCTTGGTTAAGGTTAAACGTGCATATTTTCATACCGTAGTAAAACAGTGCCCCTAGCTGGTAAGTCAAGGACTGGAGCAAGGAGAGGATGATCAATCAGCATCAGGATTTCGGAAAGTCTGGACATTTCAGGACCCTGGACAGAGGCCAAGAATTAAAGGGGCAGCAGTTATTTATTTGAACCTGGGTGCACTAACATCTTTCAATTAGTCCAAGTTGAAGGTACCTCCTGTTCTGGTATGGAGAGCTTTGACACGGTTGAGTTTGTAAATCCCCCCAATCTTGATTCTCCATTTCGGAATAATATTATATCTGCCAATGACATAAATACCGAGAGGCTTCAAATTTGATGCAGTATCTATGTAAAGTTTGGACATGTTCCAAACAGATGGTTTCTTAGAAATATATACTAGGGAATGTTAAATACTTCTTTTAGGAGCAGGTGTGGTGGAAGATTAAACCATAGAGAAGTGAACAAATACATTTGAGGTTTTATTTCAATTTAAGATAGGCATAGAAAAAAGATCACACAAAGTATTAGTACCGCTTTATAAAATTCTAGTAAGACTACACCTGGAATACTGCAGCCAATTTTGGTCATTATATCACAAAAAAAGATGTTGAAAGTTTGGAAAAAATTCAGAGAAGAGCAACTAAGATGATCCAAGGCCTGGAGACTAAAACATACAAACAACGGCTACGGGACTTGGGTTTGGCTAGTCTAAAGAAAAGAAGAAATAGGGGAGACATGATAGCAGTATTCCAGTATTTGAGGGGCTGCCACAAGGCAGAGGGGGGCAGTTGTTCACCAAAGCACCAGAGGGAAGGATGAGAAACAATGCTTGGAAACTGACCAAGGAGAGAAGCAACCTGGAATTAAGGAGAAACTTCCTGACAGTGAGTACAATCAACCAGTGGAACAGCTTGGCACCAGAAATTGTGGGTGCTCCATTACTGGAGATTTTTAAGAAGAGACTATACATTCACCTGTCTGAGATGGTATAGGTTCTCCTGCTTGAGCAGTGGGCTGGACTAGAAGACCTCCAAGGTCTCATTCTATTCTATTCTATTCTATTCTATTCTATTCTATTCTATTCTATTCTATTCTATTCTATTCTATTCTATTCTATTCTATTCTATTCTATTCTATTCTATTCTATTCTATTCCATTCCATTCCATTCCATTCCATTCCATATTCTATTCTATTCTATTCTATTCTATTCTATTCTATTCTATTCTATTCTATTCTATTCTATTCTATTCTATTCTATTCTATTCTATTCTATTCTATTCTATTCTATTCTATTCTATTCTATTCTATTCTATTCTATGAATAGACCTGCTGTCCACCTTAGTTCAGAATATTGTATTATCCAGTCTCAGCGATGTTGTAAAAAGTGGTGCAATTGAATTCTGAGACATCCTTGAGTAAAACAGATAAAATCTTTAAACAGCTGGATGTATTTGTGCCTTTTTGATTCCTTCACTGACCTCATGATGTACCTTCATTCTGTAGGGAATTTACTTTGCAGGATGCAGAATTTGAAATACACGGATAAAGACATGCCAGTGACACTCTTGCCTCATCAAATGCAATGTTATTCTAGCAGCTCCACTTCACTCGCAGCCTGCAGAAACACAGCGTCCTTCCCCCAGTCCAGGGCTTTGCCTGCAGTACATTAACTCCACTTCCCCTCAACCACCTTGTTCAAGTGTCTTTGAAGAGAGAGAAAACACTAGCTGCCTTTGTCTCCCATACGAAGGCTGGTTTTCCTCGAACTATTGTAAAAACTTGCAGTGGCTGAGATTGTTACCTCCTTAATAAAGATGCATGATTTTTTTTCCAATTAGCCATTCAGGAAGGAAACCTAAATTTAAAAAAAAAAATCACATGAGCCTAACTTATGAAACAAGAGTATTATTGCAAAACTTCCTCCTTCAACTGTTCAATCTGGAAAGAATACTAGGTCTTTTGTTTTCATTAGTTACTTATCTTAAGCCCAGTAGACAGAGCACTAATAGAATGCTGGTTATATAGTGTTGTTCTTTCTTAGACTCCTGGGTGAATTTCCTTGTGTTCTTCAAGCAATTCTTTAGCAGTTTTTAGGCATGGCAAATCAAGCCATACATGCTTGGCATGTTGTTCAGCATTCTAATTTTATTAAGTAAAGAACAAGACATGGGAGTAAAGTTAATCTTCCCCTCTTTGTAGTGGTTATTAAGTGAATTGGGTCCAATCTTGTGACCTTTTTGCCCTGGTTCATTAAACGAATCACAGGGTTATTAAGCAAATCTGGCTTTCACTATTGACTTTGGTTGTTGAAAATCCTTGGGAAGATCACAAATGGCGATTATGTAATCTCAGGATGCTGCAACCATTGAAAATGCACGCTGGTTGCCAAGTGCCCAGATTTTGAATACCTGTTTGCAGGGATGCTATGACCATTAAAGTTCAAGGGCCAGTTGCAAGTTATACAACAGCATTGTTTCAACTTCAAATGGTCACTAAACAAATAGTTATAAGGGCTTCCTGTATGGTCATCCCAGATTTTCTTCCCATTTATAAGAATAAACTATTTGTTACTTCTTGAGTAGCAAGGAATTCCAGGAGAAATTATCTCCTAAACTGAGCTTGCTTTGAAAGAAAAATCATTAGAGGCTTGTAGTGGTTATAGCTACATAGCTGGAATCACCATCATCCAGTTCTCCCTTTGCATTCCAATCATTCCCCAGTTAACTGTCTCTAGAGCAGTATTTCTCAATCTTAGCAGCCTGAAGAACTGTGGCCTTCAACTTCCACAATTCAGTTCAACAGTCTCTAACAATTGGATAATATGAACCAGAGACTTCAGATTTTAGATTCTAATCAGCCCACTACTGTAATGTCTCATGGGCTGTTCAGCGAACATTGTATGGAGGGTAGAAACTCTACTTCAAGAGTGTCTTCAGTCTAGAGCAGAGGTCTTCAAACTTGGCCCTTTTATGACTTGTGGACTTCAACTCCCAGAATTCCTCAGCCAGGCACGCTGATGAGAGCTGAAGCACAAGAACACATCATGAAATTGTTTTAATTATGCACCACTTAAAGGACAACAAATAGAAACACTTAAAAGCTCACTACCCTATCTTGTCTGATTTTATAAGCATATTTTATAATTAAATAGCATTTCCACATTTTCATTTTGGCCAATAGGTGGTGGTGCTTTGCTGTTTATGTCAAGCGAAAAAAGCTTTGGTATGCTACAGGACAATTCCTTGTTAACAATTCCACACTGGTACAGGTTTATTCCTTAATGTTATCGGACTATTTTGTTCTGGAACTGTTTACAAGGATGAAGAAAAGAAACGAACCATCAAAAACAAAATGTTTCATAAGGAACGATGAATGAAATAAAATGTTTAAAAATCATACAAGAAGCTCAAAAGTTCTCTGCTTGTAAAAAAAACAACAACAGAGACTATCAAACTGGTCTATGACAAGTCAATAAAAATAACCAAGGAAAAAAAGCGAATAAAAGAATTGTGAAAGTAACCAAAGGACAAGACATGGCATTTCTCTAAAACTGGCAGAAAATGTTGTGATAAGAAATGAATGAGTTAAGTGCAGAAGACAGGACAGATTTTCTGCTGGAATGTATTACAAATGATTTCAAGAAAGAGGCTGATCAGATTTACCTTTTAAATCAATTCTAAGGGATAGTCTGCTAACATCCTCCCCAACTTTTCCCAGAGAGAGTGATATCAAATAATTGATGATTTGGTGGTTTGGTGGGTATTTGAGGATGTGTTAAGGGATCAGATGAGTGTCTTAAGCCTGACTTTGGGCACAGTTTCATCCTTTCAAACTTGTCTTTCCAAATGGGTCCTGACCTCCTCATCCCCTTTTACAGTGCAGACCTTGAGACACCACACAAACCTTGGTGACAAAACTTACACAACCTTGCTCTGCTGGATATAAAGAGGATCTGTACCACTGAAGGGCCAAGAAGATGGCCTAGCAATTCCAATTTCTATCGCTTACCACGAGAGCAAAACATTGTCTGTTAATCCAAAATGCACCGCTAGCAAAGAAGGTGCACAATAAAGAATCTTGAATAAATAACAGTAATCTACTTTTTTACTTTTCTGTTATCCCTTAAAGATTTTGGTCTGGGGACTGAAAAGGCCTGAAGAGACACTTTCAAATTCTACCTGCTATCTCTTTCTCCTTCTCTTCTTTTCTTTTGAGTGATTTTTACATAAAGTCTTGTTATTGAGCATATAAAAGTCCAGTTGTTATTGAGCATATGAAATGAGAATGCACAGATAAATATTCTAAACTGATAGCCCTTCTCTGTAATCTCCCACTCTTCTTCCACAATCCAGGCAGCCCCTGACAGGTTATCTTAGAAATTGCCACCATCCCTCTGTTTCTAGACTCTTTATCTCCAAGGATAAGAGCTTTGGAGAGCTTCCAAGAGGATACTACCCCTACCAGTCAATGAGAGTTGCTGTGCCACAGGGACTCCTTTGTCCAAGCTCCCAGATGGAGATCCAATTATCAGGGAGGACCTGGTGACAAAGGAAATGCATACATCCTGCAACAAAGAATAACTTTAGTATGGATCTCTCCACTTTGAGAAGCCTGAATGTTATAGGAAGGGATTGTCACCACTTCCTTTCCACAGAATTGAAAGGGGTCAAGGAGTTTCTTTGGAAGGACAACATTCAAAGCCTGACAAGAGGAAGAAGTGGATCAAAGGAGACCACAGGAAGACAGACCAGGATCAGTCAAATTCGTGTAGAGTCAATTTGCCCCACTGATTTCAGACCGCTTCAATACTCTTGAAATCCATTGAATTCTCAATGCTCTTAAAATCAAGATTTCAATACTTGTAAGCTTTGAACCCAACTTAATCATTGCACTTTTTTTTTTTGTTCTGAGCCAACTTGGTTGATTTGGTTTGCTTTAACATATGTACTTAGCCACTTGTTCTACAAAAGAGAGCATAGTTAAAGGGTGTGGAGACAATTATTTTATGTTTTCTGGGGAACAACCCAGTTACTCTGGGAAAGTTTAGCTTACCTTAAAAGTTAGGGTTAGGGTTGTTGTACGGATGCTGTAACGGTATGAAGTGTGAAAAACAGTTATACGCCACTTTTTTCAGTGCCACTATAATTTCAAATGGCCACTAAGTGAATGGTTGTTAATCAAGGACTACCTGTACATGTAGGGTTCAGAAGTCGTCTTGGACCTCATAATTATGCTTCTGACTGGTATTTGGCTTGTCAGTGTAGTTCCTTTTTATTATTTTTGTTATTAGGGGACTGGAGGCTAAAACATATAAGGAACGGTAGCTGGAACTGGGTATTTCTAGTTTAATGAAGAGAAGAATGAGCAGTGACATGATAGCAGTCTTCCAATATATCAGCAATTGCCACAAAGAAGACAGAGTCAAGCTATTCTCCAGAGCGCCTGAAGGCAGGACAAGAAGCAACGGATGGAAACTAATCAAGGAGAGAAGCAACCTGGAACTAAGGAGGAACTTCCTGACAGTGAGAACAATTAACCAGTGGAAGAACCTGCCTCCAGAAGTAGTGAATGCTCCAACACTGGAAGTTTTTAAGAAAAGACTGGACAGCTATTTATCTGAAATGGTATAGGCCTGAGCAGGGGGTTGGACTAGATGCTCTCCAAGGTCCCTTCCAACTCTTTTATTCTATTTTAATGTAAAAAAATCTATTAAAAATGAACATAAAAAATGAAAGAGCCTTCATGGGAGCGGAGCATGGCATTTAGTATGTTTTGTGAACTCGGCCATTCAACAAACTGTAATGAGCAATCTAATGACCTAGAGTGTTGTGTGAACATGTTGTCTTTGGTAGTTACAGTTATTTTTCCTTGCATCCTTTGTTTCAGACTGTTTTTGCCAAGCGGTTCCTTGTCTGTATATATATGGAATGGAGAATATTTGGAATACTTTTTCCTGTCTCTGCATTATACAATGCCCTGTGTGCAATGATTTATTTCCACTGTGACATCAATTCATGCCCCAGTATCCTGGGCCTGTGTCTCCTGAACCAAGTGGTGGTGGTGGGCTTAGAGATAGAACTGAACCAAACAGTTGGGTGTACCATTCCTGTACCTGCCTGCCTTTGCTATGAGCTAAACTTTTACAAGATTCCTTTTTCTTATAAATAAATGGGAAGCTACATTTTACAGATGAGTAAAGAAAGTTTGTAAAGCCATTAGCTTCTCACTTATAAAAGGTCAGTCCCTTAATGGGCCCGAAAGGATCAAAAATGGTGAATGGATGCCATTCAGTGTGCATCCACAAGGGAAGGGAAGATCTGATAGTAAAGAAACAGCTGAGAATTATGGGAAGCGAATAGCCTTTACCAGTATAGTTATGTTCTACGTCTGCAACATGCTGTCAACATTTCCAATACGTTCATGGTCAAGTGCTTTGCTCAAACCTGTTGCATAAAATTCAGACATCTTGAAGGCTCACTGTTGGTGCCCAACATTTCTTAGAACTTGGCCTTCAGCACGGGAGTCAAAAACTGTCAGGGAATTGTGCAGCTGGTGTCCAAATGGAGTCAGAGACACTGACACAAACTTGTCATTTTAAATAAATAAATAAATATATTTTACAACTATATATACAGCAAACTAGTTAGTCGGGCAAACAGGAGCATCATCAGGTAAATCAACCTAGCAGGAAGATCATGAGGTAAATTTCATGAGGTAAATTTCAGATCACACAGGGCACATAAAGGAAAAAAGGGAAATTCCCTCTCCACACCCATAGCAACCAATCACAGCTCAGATTGCTTCGTGCAGAAGCCAGCACTCTGGTGTCAATCTGTTGTCAACTGTGCATTCTGGCTCACTACATAACCCCACTGCTCCAGCTACTAAATTTAAATATCTTAACAAAAACTTTCCTTGCATTCAACTCACCCTTCCCTATTGTTGCTTGCAGAAGTGCCTTGCAATCTGCATATTTGTAGACTTAGCCTCAAAGTTCCCAGCTGCCCCATGTTCTTATCTGCTGGGTGTTTTTTCCCCCCATGGCACTGTGTTTATCTTCATCAGGATTAAAAGAAGAACGCATGCCAACTGGGGAGATTGTCTCAGGAGTCTGGGTCTGTCTCTGAATGCCCTTAAAAATATAAACGTTTTGGGGAAACTCTGCTAAAGATAGGCTGAGTTCATTCTTTGACAAAGGCTGGCACTTCTTGGAGCCAACTCTCTGTGTTACTGAAGAGGCAGATAAACAAATGTAGAGGAGACAAATTGAAACAAAATCCCAATACATCAGCTACATGCGTATGCTGACACAGAGACACATTGCCATATTACATAGGGTATTCAAATGAACTTGGAAACTGCCTTGTCTTCATATCTCCATTATAGTAAGCCACATCATTAGAGAGAGACTGTGGTTCAGAGGTAGTCCAGCATTTGCTTGACGTGTAAAAAGTTGTTAATTCAAGCCTCAGCATCCCCAGGTGAAAGGGACCAGGTAACAGGATGTGCCCCTACAGGTAGTTTATGACTTACAACCATTTGTTTAGTGATCATTCAAAGTCATAAGGCAGATAGACGTCATCGTGGCTGGCTGAGGGATTCTGGGAGTTGACATCCACAAAGGGTTTGTAAACTTCTGAATTAGAGTATTACGTTTCTAATTTCTGCTTTTTATTTTGGTGTTGTTAGCAGTCTCGAGCACACATCTAAACAGAGAGATGGGGCAACAAATCCTTGTGGGATGTTTAAATCAGATTCTTTCATATCCGCTTCCTTTCTCACAATAGTGCATAACAAAAATCAGGAATGGCAAGAAAGGGGAAAAGATAGGAAACACTAGCACAGCAATTTTGGGGTAAACAGGCACACGAAACTCTGCTTGTACGTAAAGAGTTTTCCCCAAGGGTCTACCATGTTCAAGTGCAACAGAAATACATGACGTTAATAGCTATATGATTCCAGGACCTTAAGCAGTCTTCCCTCTTGGCAGCTACAGTAAGTGACTAACAACTTCTTGGCAATTGTGAAAACAGCCTGCTGCCATGGCATCAGCCACAAGAAAGTACTCTGTGATGGAAGTACATTCTCAAGGAAATTCAGAGATTCTTGACATCTTGAGATAAATGCTTTGGCTGAGAAGAACAGAGAAGAGAAGCATTAGATCTGATGGGGTTACCTCATCGCTGCACTGGTTTTGGTGAAAGGAGCTTTGCCCAGAGCTTGGATTCTGGGAATGAAGCACCTACTTGGCTAAATAATGACAACTCTTGATAACACTAAGAGGTGGAAATGCAAAAGTGGAAACATATGCAAGACTTGTGGCTTTCTAAAGCCTGTAGGATTCTGGGATTGCATCCATTGCCTCCTGCACTCCTAGTAGAAGAGCTATTGGGAGAAGCTCAATGGTTTCTCTCTCCTAGGCTAAAGAACATTGCTTAAGACCTAAGACTTTACAACAGTGCATTGCCAATGGATCCAGGCACATGTGCAGGGCACTGCTGGAGAATGCAAAGATTCAATCATAGGTTTAGGAGGAGGCACAAATCTTTATATTATTTCAGTGTGCTAATGCCAACTCATAAGTGAACATTTGAAGGTATTACGATGATTAATTTTCCATTCCAGTCAGAAGAAACCATTTTAAATTCTTTTTATTTCCAAGGAAGTGGAAACATATGCAACCAGAAGTCCTGTGGAATCTTAAATACATATATAATAATAATAATAACAACAACAACAACAACTTTATTGTCATTTTGAATGTACACCAATCGGTATACATAAAAATGAAATTTCGTTGCATACAGCTCTCAAAGGGCTACCACCTTCGATATACACTCCTTGTATGTGGCCAACTCAAGTTTCAGATAATCCATTTTAGTCTCTAGGGAGTGAACAATGCAAACAGGACAGATGGAAATGGAGCTTCCTTAGGGATTAGCCCTCAAATTAGCTTTTATTCCTGCATGACAACCTTGCCTCCTTTTCTTTTTCTGATCCTGTCTCTTCCACTCTTTCCTTAAAGAGGCCTTGCTTCCTTTCGCCCCTGGAGCACGCTGCCGCCGCCACCAACTTCACCAAAAGCCTCTCTCTCTTCCTCTGGGCCTGCCAACGGCCTCATCCAGTTCCTTTGCTCCATAAGTCCAGGGACCTCTCCTCCTCTGCCTCCTTTGGAAACAGCCCTGAGTTGCAATAGATCTTGCTGCTGGCAGAACAATTTCAAACAGTGTGCAAATGACTTTTAACGGTCTCACCCACAGTTCCGAAACAGCTAAAAACTCGCCATGCCAGCAAAGATTGTCGTTCATATGTTAGCTTAGTCCCACCATGTTGCTCAAACACATTAAAACCTTCCCAATCATGTGGCCTATATCCCTTATATCCCTCCAAAACTTTTTCACCTTTGAGAGCCAATGCAGCTGCAACCGATCCAGGTGCCACCATCTTAGAAATACACACACACACACACACACACACACACACATTGTGAATACCAGTCCACATTTGTCAGCTCTTCCAGATAGACCAGACAAGAAAACAGAACTATGAGTATTAATGCTACATTTATTTTAAGATAATAGTAATAGAATCTCGCAAGTCTGAAAAGAACAAGGGAGAGCCAATGTTTCTCCACCCCCATTCCTGCTTTGCACTCAATTTTCTTTTATCAGACTGGTGTCTAGAATGCAGCCCTTCGTTCTGTCTCCCACGTTCATTCCCACAGCCCATTATAATGATCATCCTTGATCTTTCATCTTTGTGCATCTGGTAATCTCGCTGCATTAGTCAGATATTGGAATAATCTTCCTTGACTATTTCCTAACTGCAATCCACCAGTCCTAAAAGAAAACGTCTGTTTTCAATGAAATAACAATCCTTAAAAGCCTCTGTATCAACGTGTGTATTTGAATCCATTATTTTTAGCTTTTTTTGCATGTTCACCAAGCATGATAAAAATACCTCTTCCTGTTGTTTGCATTTCCAACATACATCTGGAATGTCTTTATGCATTATAGGTAATTTGTCTGGCCTCATGTAGAGAACAGTGGAACAATTTCTCATTAGATCCAGTCCTGGATAAGATATTTGGCCCTGAAATCAGAATCAGTTATAGAGGGCATTATAATTAGGCTGAGACCAAGGTGTTAGGCCAAGAGTTCTCGGTTGCTGTCTCTAAACAGTCTAGCCCCATGCCCTGCCCCTATAGGTCCCATCCCCTAATCTGCCATGCCCTACTCCTCCCTCCCCAGCAGGAAGACCTGGCAACCTTCATTCTTCAGAGTTGCATTGTTCCTCCATATCTCAAACCGGAGATCAGCTCGCTAATACCCAATCTGTTTCCTTGCCAAGGTATTTCCTGCTGTTTTTCTGTATATCCCCTTGATGTTTGCCAGGGGCGGCTGATGGCATTGCTGTGGAGGGACTTCTTGGCGTGAGAAGATGCTTTCCCTCCAACCTCTTCAGACCCAGGGTGGGACTGTCCTCTTCTGCGCAAAGAGACTCAGAGTGGGCAGTAAGGGGAAGTTCCTGCTTGCCAATGTGGAGTTATCTTCAGAACTTCCACCAATACTAACTGGGCTGTTAATGAAAAGCCAGCTTGCCCGAGACAGGAAAAAAATAAAGCAAGGAGAGGATAAACTTCCTTGCTTCCATAAACAGCAAGCAGAGATAGTGACGGGGAGGGAAGGGATTATATATCCTCTCTGTGATGTGGCTGGAATGTGCTCCTTTGGGAACTAAGCTGTTGTCATCTCTTCAAAGACAGTGAATGGCCTCCACTGCCTTGCACTCATTTGGGTCCTGTTCTGGACACAGAACAAATGTCTGTGTTCCTTGAGAGTGCAAGGAAAGCCTTGTGCAAGGCTTTCTCGTGTGCCTTTATGCATTATGTGACATGGTTTGGCTCGACCCTAATCCTTCGATATAGAAAAAAAATATTTTGGTTGCTAAGGATCATTGCAGCTGCCAAAAAGGCCAACACAGAGCTAGGCTGCATTAACAGAGGGATAGAATCAAGATCACATGAAGTATTAATACCACTTTACAATGCCTTGGTAAGGACACACTTGGAATACTGCATCCCGTTTTGGTCACCACGATGTAAAAAAGATGTTGAGTCTCTAGAAAGAGTACAGAGAAGAGCAACAAAGATGATTAGGGGACTGGAGGCTAAAGCATATGAGGAACGGTTGCTGGAATTGGGTATGTCTAGTTTAATGAAGAGAAGGATGAGGGAGGACATGATAGCAGTGTTCCAGTGGCTGCCACAAAGAAGAGGGAGTCAAGCTATTCTCCAAAACATTTGAAGGCAGGACAAGAAGCAACAGATGGAAACAAATCAAGGAGAGAAGCAACCTAGAACTAAGGAGAAACTTCCTGACAGAGCAATTAACCAGTGGAACAAGTGAATGCTCCAACACTGGAAGTTTTTAAGAAGAGACTGGACAGCCATTTGTCTGAAATGATATAGGGTTTCCTGCCTGAGCAGGGCGTTGGACTAGATGACCTCCAAGGTCCCTTCCAGCTTCCAACATTATTATTATTATTATTATTATTACACAGAAGCTTAGAAAAAGTCAGGTTCTTATAGCAGAGAAGTACAGTTAGTAATTGCAAGAAGTACAGTTGTGCTTGAAATTTAGGTCACTGAACCAAATGATCATTAAGTAAATTATCCTGTGACCAGACCCAATTTTAAGACCGTTTTTACAATAGTCATGAAGTGAATCTCCATGATTGTTAAGTGAATCCAGTTTCCTCAATTGACCCATTAATTTACCACCAATAAATTCAGAAGGAATACCACCAGAAAAAGTGGAAAGGATCACGCACCTCGGTTCTAATTTACATGAAAGCTGGGACATGACCACTGAAGTAAAGATGAGGATAGAGAAAGCCCGAACAGCATTCTTCAAAATGAAAAAGGTCTTCTGCAGTCACGACATAAGCCTGAAAATCAGACTTGTCAGATGCTATATTTTTTCTGTCCTGCTCCATGGAGTAGAGAGTTGGTCTCTGACAGAAGACCACCTGAAGAGACTAGAAGCATTTGAAATGTGGATTCACAGGCAGCTGTTACGTATAAGCTGGGTTTACAAGATCAGAAATGAGGAGGTGATAAGCCGCCTGGGAAAGCCAAGGGAAATCATTAAAACGATTAAAAAATGAAAATTAGAATATTTTGGACATGTGATGCGACACCCAGAAAAATACGGCATACTCCATTTCATCCTCCAGGGAAAGATTGAAGGCAAACGAGGTCCAGGCAGAAGAAGAACATTGTGGCTTCAAAATCTAAGAGACTGGTTTGGACAAAACTCAGCAGCACTTTTTTGTGCGGCTGCTGATAAAAACAGGATCGCCAACATGATTGCCAATGTCCAATAACGGATATGGCAGAAGAAGAAGAAGAAGAAGAAGAAGAAGAAGAAGAAGAAGAAGAAGAAGAAGAAGAAGAAGAAGAAGAAGAAGAAGAAGAAGAAGAAGAAGAAGAAGAAGAAGAAGAAGAAGAAGAAGAAGAAGAAGAAGAAGAAGAAGAAGAAGAAAGTTGTCAAAAACCAGCTGGTAAAGTTGCAAATTGCAATCATGTGATTGCAAAATGCTGCAACTGTTGTAAATACTACGTAGCTAGTTGTGCAGACTGGTTTGCCCAGTGCCCAAATTGCAGTCATATGACCATGGGGGTTGTAACGTTGAAGACAGGTTGTAAATCGCCTTTTTCTGAAGCCATTGTGACTTTGAACCATCCTTAAATGAACAGTTGTAGCCAAGGACTATTTGTACTGCACTTGTACAATGTCCAATCTACTGTTTCTCCATCATTTTTGAAGTGTTCACGTCCCTAATAGATTCTGGACATTGGCCTATGACAAAGTCTTCTCGTAATCTGAGGAACATCAGATGGTACTGAGATACTCCTTTGTGACTTGGCACAGAGTCACCTTAGACTAGGGGTCCCCAACCCCCAGTCCTTGGACCGGTACCGTGGCATGCCAGCAACCAGTCTGCACAAACAATCACCTCGAGGCTCGACTACTGCAATGCTCTCTACATGGGGCTACCTTTGAAAAACGTTTGGAGACTTCAGGTAATGCAGAATGCAGCCGCGCGAGCAGTATTGGGCCTACCCAGAAATGCCCACATTTCAACATCACTCCGCGAGCTGCATTGGCTGCCAATTGGTCTCTGAATGCAATTCAAAGTGTTGGTTATGACCTATAAAGCCCTACATGGCATCGGACCAGGTTACTTATGGGACCATCTGCTGCCGCATGAAACCCAGCGACCGGTTAGGGCCCACAGGGTCGGCCTTCTCCACGTCCTGTCAGCCAGACAGTGTCGCCTGGTGGGGCCTAGGGGAAGAGCCTTCTCTGTTGCGGCCCCGGCCCTCTGGAATCAACTCCCCCCAGAGGTCCGTATTGCCCCCACCCTCTCCGCATTTCGCAAATTACTGAAGACACATCTTTGCCGACAGGCCTGGGGCAGTTTGTTTTCGGATGATTGTAAGTTTGTTTTCGGATGATTGGTTTTTAATCTAGGGGTTTTATAAATGTATTTAATGTCAGATTTCTATATGTTATTATCTATGTTGTAAGCCACCCTGAGTTTTTGGAATAGGGCGGCATAGAAATCGAATTAAATAAACAAACAAACAAACAAATAAATAAATAAATAAAGCCCCATCTGCGAGATGCAGGCAGCACACAAAACTACACACTCTCTGGTCCGCGGAAAAACCTCTCTCCACGGAACTGGCCCCTGGTGCCCAAAAGGTTGGAGACATCTGCCTTAGATGATTCAGAGCGGTAACATGGATGTGTTCCTATGTCACAATGGGATTACCCTTTAAATCTTGGCAAATGCATCCTAGCTCTAACTAGAAGTCCCAAAGCTAACTGATGCACATCAAGAATCTGCAGTAACTGGCAAGGCTTCTAGCCTAAGTCTAGAAGCAGGTATTCTTTTAACCTAGGAGAGATTGGGCTATATGAAGGGGAAAATGCATCTCAGATGTGCCCAGGGTGCTAGAATGGAATGAAATGGGTCACGGATAAGAAGAGAACAGCTGTTCTCAGCTGTTGCAGTCCCTTTTTTCTGCACAGGAAAAGAGAAGGGGGGAGGGAAAGTCTGTTCTTGGCCATCTTCCAAATGCATCGTCTTCATTCAAACATTTGTTGGTGACAAGTTGATGTGGATGATATCCAAATATCTTGAAGGTCCTGGCAACTTCTATTCTACCCTTTCAAAGAATAGAATGGCCTTCTCTTTGTGATGTCAGCATGATGAGGCACTTCAAAACCTCTGCCATGTTTACATTCCTCTCTGCTTGCCAGCCATGATAACATCCAAGCTGGCCCATTCTGCTAGTCAGCCAGCACTTGACATGGAGATTAACAAATGCCCAAACAAACAAACGGAACCTGCTCTTGGGAAGCTCCCACCCATGAAGTCAGCCTCCACCTGAGCTGCCAAAAAATCTAAGGAAGCCAGACATCCTTACTGGAGGTGGGATGTTCCAGCAGATGCCACCAGCCCTTACTCCAGGCAGCAATTGCTTGCCTTGCTAGATACATTCCATCCAGAAATAGCATGGAGCAGTCTAGCTTGTCTTTATAAATGGAGTGGCAGAGGAGATAGAAGACAATAGCAAAATACTCACTGCTATATCTCAAGCACATGAAAAACTTCCTGTGTTGAATGTCTGCCCATTAATCTATCTGAGACACAAGTAAGTACCTTAGACATTCAAAAACTGTTTGGATGAAAGGTGGCTTGCTCTGTTTCATGACACCTCACTTTTCTGTTAACTAGTTCAAAGAGGTGGTCATGTCTTTGTTCTCCAGTACAGATATGTTTTTTTTATGTATCTCACAACACTTGTGTGAAGTAGGTTAAGCTAAGAAAATGCAGTTGGCATAAAATTATCTTGGGAGTTTCATAGTTGGGCAGAGTGACATCCAGTGAACATCCACAGACGTCAGTTCATGAAATTAATGTCTCTACTTGCTATGTCTAAGAGTCCCAAATAGGGAGTGGGCAAGTTAAAAATAGTCCTGGCATGGGAAAGCAAATGGAGAAGGAAGGTCTCCTATCGCCACTACCACTATTGCATAAACAATCATTTCAGCAAAAAGTAAACAACTGAAGTCCTGTTATTCTCCTTTTCCTCACTTTGGGGCTTTAAAATCAAAGAAAGAATTTTCCCCCACCCTTCTCTGCCAGTTCTATAGGAGAGGAGCAATTGTATTCTTTTTCTGGCATCTAGAATGTACTGGGACACAGGAATGTAACCAGAAGGAACAATAGCACTGCCCGTCTTCTTCTGTTCTTGGCTCCTGGCTGGAACAAGGAGGCATTTTTTGAGAGACAGCTGGAGCTGTCTTCCCCAACCTGGCACTCCCAGGCATTTGGAATATAGCTCTTATAATTTCTTCCATTGGTAACTTATCAGAGATGAAGAAACTAGATAAAACTCAGCTTTGCTTTGCTTTTCTCCTTCCTTCCTTCCTTCCTTCCTTCCTTCCTTCCTTCCTTCCTTCCTTCCTTCCTTCCTTCCTTCTTTCCTTCCTTCCTTCCCTCCCTCCCTCCCTCCCTCCCTCCTTCCTTCCTTCCTTCCTTCCCTCCCTGACTCCCTCCTTCCTTCCTTTCTTTTTTCTTTCTTTCTTTCTTTTTCTTTCTTTCTTGTATTTTATCAATGGATTGATTAATTATGTGCCATCAAGTTGTTTAGATAGATTTTTTCCCCCGTTGGTGATCCATCCCTAACTTGTTTTTTCAGGTCTTCTAATGATGCACTCATTGGCACTACAACCGAAAGTAAACTAGATACATACACAGGGTAACAAGGACCAGCATTTGTTACGATCCAGCAAGCACAGCCAAGTGCTGCTGCTTGCTGTCTCTTGTCTCATTAGTTCATCAGAAGCAGTATTATTCAAGGTTTTCCTTCTGTAATTAAGTCTATCTCATTGTTGATATGTCACTGTTGATATAGTTCTGCGTTTGGTGCTTTTAATGGCATTAGAAAGAGGTCAGCTTGTAACAACGTTCCAGGGACATTCAGTATCCAGTGGGTTAAAATGATGCACTCTTTTTTTTTAATCATTATTTTAATTTTAATGGGCTGATGGGGAAATTTGACAGATCATTCCAAACAACTTCAAAGGAAGATACAGAGAGGCCAACATGGAAACTATTCCTAAGGCCCAACACATAAAGCCAGAACAATTATCATCAGCCCTTCCTCCAGAAACATTAAAGTAGAAGCTCAATGTCGGTGCCAAAATTCTAGATTTTGGTTGGCCTAAAGCCTGTTGACATCAGACCATATGGCATACCTAATCTCTCATCACCCATATAATTTATCAAACAGCCCAAGAGGATTTGCGGCTAAATTTGGAAATGGGTGTTTTGAAACAAGGAATCACAAACTGCTGTATTTTCTGAAGTCCAGCACATGCAGAAAGTCTTGAATTAAAGAAGTTTCAGAAGCTTCTGTGCTGGCCTGTTGCGTCCAGTGTTGAATTAACCTCTACTTACCATTTGAAGTATCGTTATACTGTGTATCAAACTATTTTCCTACTCCTTTTCGTAAAACCACTAGATAAACCAATGAAGAAAGAAAGAAAGAGATAGAGGGAGGGAGGAAGGGAGGAAGGAAGGAAGGAAGGAAGGAAGGAAGGAAGGAAGGAAGAACCTTACTATCATGCCAATATCTTCAGCTGTAGGGAGATGGACCTTATTTGGCCATGCTCTCTTTAGGAGGAGGAGGAGGAGGAGGAGGAGGAGGAGGAGAAGGAGAAGGAGAAGGAGAAGGAGAAGGAGAAGGAGAAGGAGAAGGAGAAGGAGAAGGAGAAGGAGAAGGAGAAGGAGAAGGAGAAGGAGAAGGAGAATCCATTCAGTCATGTCCAACCCTTGACGATGCTCTGGGTCAGGTCTCTCCACATTTTCTGATCTTTGAGTTTTTCTATGCTCTTCCTGGTGTCAACTTTGATGGTGTTCAGCCATCATGTTCTTTGATGGCCTGGTTTCCTTTAATTGCTAACTTTTCTTAATGTAATTGGTTTCTTCATGAATTCCCTTGCATGACATAGCCAAAATAAGTGAGATGCAGTTTTAAGATTTTTCCAGATATATTTATATGGTACCAATTATTATCTCCCAGAAAGTGGTTCTCAACCTTTTCTTCAACAGGATCCCCTTTAAATATCTTCTGTGGCCACAGACTATGACCATACACCCCCCCTCCAAGACTTAACTCAAGATTTAAATCATAACATTTCTTCAAGCCTTCGCGGATGCCCTGTGATGAGATCGCAACCCCCCAGGGGTTGGTGCACCATAGATTGAGAACCACTGTCCCAGAAGTTTGTTCAAAATGACTCAAGATCAGAGGCTGGCGTAATAGGGCACCTGCTCTGTTCTATGCCCCAGCTATATTGATTTATGGAATTCACTTCCAGAAGGGGTCGTGACAGCTGTCAGCCTGGACAGCTTCAAGACAGGGTTAGATAGATTCATGGATGCAAAGTGTATCGGTGGTTATTAAAACGGATGTCCATGTGCCGCCTCTATATTGGTTGAGGCAGGCAGGACTCCCTTGAGTACCATTTGTTGGGGGTCAAGGGAAAGGGAGGGTTTTGCCTTCTCTTTCTGCTCAAGATCCCCATGTACAATTGGTGGGCCACTGTGTGACACAGAATGCTGGGCTCGATGGGCTTTGGCCTGATTCAGCATGGCTCTTCTTATGTTCTTATGTATATTGCATCTAATTTAGCCTCCAGACTCAACCTCATAGTGCCCAGAGCATTCCTGGGAATGAGCCAGCTAAGCTAAGCAGTACAATTAAAATGCAAACCCTGAAATATTTGGGATCTGACGAAGTTCGCTCTGTGCTTGATGAAACCAACCTTTTGACCGATCGCATGATTCAGATGGATATTTAAGGACCCAATCTAAAAGTGGTCCTGGGCAAGAATGAGACTGAGGAATATGGAACAATAGCCTAGAATGGGCTGCCTACGTTCCGACTCATAATAGCACAGCCATCACTTGACACTTGTCACTCACTTGTCACTCTGGTGGTGTTGAACTTACCTTTGATTCCCAGCAGGCATATTTTCCATTGCTTGTTCTGGCTTAGGGGCAGATGTGAGCAGTTTATTACTGTAAGTCCGAAGAAAGATTCTTTTAAATCACCTCTCACATCACAGCAATACTGAATCTTGATTGAAATTTGGCTAAGGGTTTAATGGCACCATAACAGGCAGTAACAAGATCATAGGCTATTGTGGTAGGCTTGAGAGACTGCTGCGGTGGAATCTTTAGGTTTCCAATATTTATAGAGGCATGTCTGTATTTATTTACTTACTTAAATCTATAGGTTCGCTGCACTGTAACCTCTGGGAAGCCACGCCCCTATTTATTTATTTATTTATTTATTCATTATTTAATTTCTTATTTATTACCTAGCATATGCCATTTGTGCATTGAGAGATAGGGAGCCTACAATGTTACTACAGTTTGGCTGTTTTGTTTGGTTGCTTCAGAAAACATAAAAAGACAAAGCACAAAGATAGTCAAAATACAAATATTTATTTGTTTTATAAATATTTGTATTACAAAGAAAACAGAAACCCCTGCATCAAAAGTGTTTAAAAATGACAAAAGAGAGAGAGAGAGAGAAAATCAAAGGATAATACTTTTTTTTTAAAGACATGTTTTTACAATAACCTATTCTTAACCAAGCTTGGCGAAAAGTAATGGGGGATATAAAGCAGGACTGTGCGACAAAAACTAAAATTTTCAGAGGTGACCCAGTATGATCTAGGGGTTAAGGCACCTGGCGAAAAACCAGGAAATTGTAAATTCTAATCCTGTTTTAGGCATGAAAGTCAACTGGATAATTTTGGATCAGTCCTCCCTTTCAGCACAACAACACACAGAGTTCTTGGTCTTAACAAATCCGAACAATCCATCCATCTTTAGAAGCTAAATCACAGCACAAGAATGTTTTTTATTTAAGGAAGGGGAAACATTGTAGATTTCTTTGGAAGGGAGAATGGTATACAGAAGAACAGAATTGGAAGGGATCCTGGAGGACATCTAGTCCAACCCCCTGCACAGGCAGGAACCCCTATATCATTTCAGACAAATAGCTGTCCAATCTCTTCTTTAAAATTTCCAGTGTTAAGAGCATCCACAATTTCTGGAGGCAAGTCGTTCCACTGGTTAATTGTTCTCACTGTCAGGAAATTTCTCCTTAGTTCTAGGTTGCTTCTCTCCTTGGTTAGTTTCCATCCGTTGCTTCTTGTCCTGCCTTCAGGTGCTTTGGAGAATAGCTTGACTCCCTCTTCTTTGGGGCAGCCACTTTGATATAGGAAGACCATTATGTCACCCCTAGTCCTTCTTTTCATTAAACTAGACATATCCAATTCCTGCAACTGCTCTTTGTAGGTATACAATATATATGCATACAATACGTACAACAAAAGTAGTGATACATTAATAGTAGCAATAAGGCAAGTTGTCAATGAATGTCCATTATGAGA
Source organism: Bothrops alternatus (assembly GCA_034064705.1). Classification (NCBI taxonomy): domain Eukaryota; kingdom Metazoa; phylum Chordata; class Lepidosauria; order Squamata; family Viperidae; genus Bothrops; species Bothrops alternatus. Next base: position 1,710,809 of record JARGCV010000225.1, on the reverse strand, counting down.
GGAGGAAAAGAAAACACTGTCATTGCTAAAGTCTACAGGATGCTAACTCTGATGAATCAAAGTAATTCGTTTTACAAATTCTAGGATTCTTCTGAATTTGGGATAGTGAAACCAGGATATTTCTGGTCTGAATTATCTGTTATAAAAAGCTTTTTTGTGCCCTTAATGCATCTCTGAATAAAGGGTAACAGTTTTTGCTTTTTACTTTAATATGGATGATATGAACTCAAAGGACACACAAAATCTATTTTGAATTTGAAGTTTGCTGTAGGAGAACATTGTCTATTAGCAGATGTTAACTTTAAGAGATTTTAGGACCATAATAGAGAAAGAAGTGGTTATGTTCCCTCTCTCTGGTTGGCTTGATTATTTTTGTTTCCGTTAACTTGCAAAGACTTAGTGTTTCATTTGATTGTAAGCCAAAAACGGATAATATTTTTGAAGCTAGTGGAGATATATTGGGAATCTCTCTCTCTCTCTCTCTCTCTCTCTCTCTCTCTCTCTCTCTCTCTCTCTCTCTCTCTCTCTCTCTCTCTCTCTCTCTCTCTGTGTGTGTGTGTGTGTGTGTGTGTGTGCGCGCGCACCTGTGTGTCTCTCTCTGTGTGTGTGCACGTGTGTGCGTGTGCATGTGCAAGTCTGTCTGTCTTTCTCTTGGAATGGCATGGAGCTCTAATTTTCTTTTGTGTAAAATAAAATAAGCATGTTAAGTCTATAAGAGGATTAACCCAGCTTTGATACTGTTTACTTTTTTTAAAAAAAAATAATTTTAAAAATATTTTGCTAAAATTCAGAAATCAGCTACTGAATTTCAGTGGAATGATATTAGACACTGGGAGCTGCAAAGCTATTGGACTTCTGTGGCCCTGACTTGTCCTAGGTAGGGGAGAAAAACTCAGTCCACTTGTGCTACCTTTGCCAGCCTTAGTGGTGCATTAAATGCCCTTGGAATGCATACATTTGTTAAATGAATGTCAGTCAGAAATTAGATTTGAATCTTCAATGGTCTAATTGTTCAGGCTGCTTTTTGTCCTTAATGAGCTGCGTGCTGACTCTACCACTCAGCAACTATGGGTATTTATCTTTTTACAATTTACTTTAATCGTATGAAAACAATGAGAAAATTGCAGACAGGACTCGTAGTTGGCCAAAATGACTTTATCGCTAGAGTCACCCCACTCTGAAAGACAGTTGATATCTTATATGCCACCCATACCTAAAAATATCCAGTTCCTGGCCAGATGATCTTTAAACTCTGGGCAATCCAATGTTGGAATTTTTCTACCCTAGATATATCAGGAGTACTTAATCTACTCAATTGTCCTGTTGTGTAAGCACAACCTAGGCCTTTTTTCGGGATAACTCTATATTACTTCCCTAAATGGAATGTCTGAGATGACTCTAAGCATTATACAATATTAATTGGAACCTTGAAAGGAACATCATGAAGATACTTGTCTATAGAAAGCCATTTCAGTATTGATGCTTGATCATTCTGAAAAATCATAAAACCGTCTTTTTTCTTTCCTCCGTCATTTCATGCACTTGTGCTTAAGGCAGCATGTGAGAGCTTATTTTTGACTTGGCCTGTTATACAAATTCAACTGTTGTCCAATCTAGGCTGTTGTGTTTGGAGAAATAATTGCTTAGTCTGATGTGTGACGAGGCCACTCAGAGGTGGCTCAATCTTTACAGAGACCCTACAGAATTCTTCATTTTATCTGAACATCTTCACAAACTTTGACAAGACTTTTCTCTAGTTTCCATGTAAACTAAGGTTGTGCTGTAAATGTCTCCCGCCTTTCCCCTTACCCCCATAACATTCTCAATAAGGTCCTCCCTTCACAGTCTGCATTATCAAAGTTTCCCATGGTTTAGTTATATCTCAAGACTTTTTGAAGGAACACTTCCCATGGAGTTTTTTTTTAGGTCAGGAAGTGAGGGCAGCCAGGGAAGGTGCAGACTGATGGAGAAATGTGGAGCAGAAAAACCGCCAGCCAAAATAGTGAAATCAACTCACAAAAAAAAAACACACCCCACCAAAAGAAATTTTAAAGAATTCAAAACACGCTAAAGATTTGGCTGATACAGTCCTGGCAATAAAACTCCAGGATGGCCTTCGTGTGCCAATTTTGTTTTCCCCCAGTTTATTCTTTTAAAAATTATAACCTGTTAGCTGTTCTTGAAGTATTTTCAATGCAATCTTCTGACAAGCCAAGTCAATGGGGAAGCTGGATTCACTTAACAACTATGTTGCTAACTTTTTTTTTTTTTTTTTTTTTTATTGTGCCAGCATTACCTATTAGGTATGCCAGCACCAATGATCATTTTATTTATATAAGTAACAAAGCAATTTCCTCCAAAATTACAAACACCTGAATATACTGTGAACATTGGTCTTACATACAGAGTTTGCACCATCTTAGGTAAGGTATGATTTAGTAATTTTCATTTTGTACCATGCTGTACTTTCCTTTCTGTATTGTATTGCAGAGAATTGTAAAATATCGTATTGTATATTTGTATAGACAACAACATCAAGATAAAAAAACCTTTAAGAACATATTGTTGTCCAAGCAAGTAGTTATTTTACACATATATATTCCCAATATGCTGTTTTACATAACTACTAAGATGCAAACATTCAACTCTTGGACACAGTTTGAGAAATGGAGGAGATGCTCTGACAACATATACCGGTAGGGTACGTAAAAAGCCTTTACATTCTTCACCATTTAAGCCAAACATCGGTCTCATTTATTCTAAATCTAAAGCATATTGAGACTCAACAAAAATTAACTTGAAACAAGCTTAATCTTTATTCTTATCACTAAGTGTTTGGGTTATAAAATGCTAAAATTATGATTTTCCAGCTCCTTCTTTTGCTAATCGATCAGCTGCTTCATTTCCAGGAAAGCCAGCATGACCGGGAACATGCATCCACTGGATGTCCATGCCTTCTGAAAGCTTAGCAAGCCTTTCAAAATCTTCTTTGTTTGTTACTTCTTTTCCTGCACTGGTTTTCCAACCGTTAATCTTCCAGTTTGGGATCCAGCTTGTCACACCGTTAATGGTGAATTTGCTGTCAGTATAGATTGCCAGTTTTCTGATATTTTGACTCTTTGCTTGTTCTATTGCTTTGCAAGCTGCATGTATTTCAGCCCTTTGATTTGTTTGCCGTCCATGAAGTCTTTCACTATTATTTAGAGGGTGATTAGGTCCCCAATATACACCTGTTCCAGCACGTGCTGCCTGGCGTCCATTACTAGAACAACATCCATCCGTATAAACAGCTACATAATCTCCCTTGTATGAGAATTCATTCTTATTTTGCGGAGGAGTATAAGGAACATCTGTGTATTTCACACGCTTATATGTACGTTTGTTCCCTGAAAGCTCTTCGTATCGTCTTTTGTGTGATCTCGCATAATATGGCTCAGATGTAGTCTTGTTACTGTAACAGCTAGGATAATTCTGCTTTTCACCAAAGCTTGTATATATGTCCTCTGAAAGCTCTTCGTATTGTCTTTTGTGTGATCTTGCATAATATGACTCAGATGTAGTCTTGTTACTGTAATAGCCATGATTGTTCCACTTTTCACCAAAGCCTGTTGAAGAAATGGATGATTCTGCTGACTCTTCATTTATAAAAGCCCAAGCTTGTTTCTTTGTTGCAAACTTCTTGAAGCTGGCACACTGATATCTATGAACTTGTTCATTACATTCATCCCAGGTGCCATACACTCCTATTTTCCTGCCTCTCCGCACCGCGTAGAACATGCCGCCGCTGCCGAGGGCTTCGGAACTTCTGCTCCGAGTTTACTCCCGGCTCCTAAACTTCACGAAGGCGGGAATCTTCTGCGCTCCAGGCTTCCCATTGACCCTCTCGGAGAGTCACTATGTTGCTAACTTAACAACTGCAATTTACAACTGTGGCAAGAAAAGTCGTAAAATGAGGCAAAACTCATTTAACAAATCTCTCACTTAGCAACCGAAATTTTGGAGTCAATTGTGGTCATTCGTCAAGGACTACCTATACTACATTCATCCTCTAAGTAGGAGCTATGGTTTCCTCATGATATCCTCCAGATACCTTGACCTGCAGACATAGCCTTTCCTTTCCTTTCCTTTCCTTTCCTTTCCTTTCCTTTCCTTTCCTTTCCTTTCCTTTCCATTCCATTCCATTCCATTCCTTTCCTTTCCTTTCCTTTCCTTTCCTTTCCTTTCCTTTCCTTTCCTTTCCTTTCCTTTCCATTCCATTCCATTCCAGTAGTTCTAGCTGAAAATTGCGCAAGCCAAGGGTAATGCATCCAGAAGACTGAGCATTGGCTGCTCTAGAGATTAGACGCCATGCATTAAAAAAAACGCTCAAAGTGGAACCAGCAAAATTAAAAAGGTCTGTTTTGGAAGAAGTAGGCCACAGAACTATGCAGGACAGGAATGTGAGTCCATTGTTTTGTTTGTGTTTTGTGTTGTCCTGGTGTCACGCGTGTATTAACAAACAGAGCAATCAAAGAAGTGAGAAATTGTGCTTGGCAGAAGCCCATCTAAAGCAAACAAGTCCAATTCACAGGGTGCAGCCTATCATCTCTGGCAAAGGCTCTCTTCTGTGCTGGGAGTGAGAAAAACCACAGAGAGTTGTATATTGCTATACATTCTATAGATCTGTTTTCTTTATGCATCCTTACTGCCTTCCTTTATTTTTTCTTGTTCTTTCTTCTCAGTCCTTCTTTCCTTGTCCTGCCTATCTCCTCTATATTCCACTTCCCTAACCCTTCCTTCCTTCCTTCCTTCCTTCCTTCCTTCCTTCCTTCCTTCCTTCCCTTGCTCACTCCCTCTCTTCTCTCTTTCTAATTGAAGTCCAGTGGAGAGCAGTTTGAGCACCCCACCAGTGATCTGTATTTATTCTGATAAATACATTGCAAATGGAGTGAATAAATGCTGCAAATACATTCCTGGTTCCATATGGCCTTCAAGCAGGTCCATCACCTGCTTGAATCATACGATTGCATCTAGTTATGTATTTGATCACCATCAAGGATAACACTGGACATTCATAGAACAACTCAAAGAAGCAATGCAAAATTGGAAGATGGGGAGAGACCTGGCCCATAGAATCGCCAGGAGTCAGACACAACTGAATGGATAACATCATCACCATCACCATCACCATCACCATCACCATCACCATCACCATCACCATCACCATCACCATGTATTTGATTAAACTGGTTTGCTGCACAAGAACCATTATGGATTTTCCAAAAAACATCCTTACAGTGTTTCATTTCCCCTTCTTTTCTCTTTGATGCTTAAGCAAGGCTTCTTTCTTTTTCTCAGCTGACTCTGTTCAGAGACAGTATGGGAAAATATGTACAGCATTCCCAATTTACTCATCATTATAAACAGAGACATTTCAGAGTTTTTGACTAGCACCAAGGCCACTGTTCTACGTTTCCCACTTTGCTTGCAAATAACTCTCATTGAGCTCCGTAAGGTTTACTTCCATGAAGAGGATCACAAAATCAAAGCAGACTTTTTGGGTTTTTAAAAATATCTTTACTTCCATAGCACTGCTGAACATGGAATTCAGAGGCTTTAGAATAATCCTGGACAAGGACAGAACATATTGTCCCCATACAAAGAGAAGTACACATATATACAAAAACAGTTTCTCAAGGGGAAAAATGTTCCAACATGGGAAAATCAGATACAATAAATGGATAATGTTTACACAAGAGCTTGGATTGTGGTATTGGCTGCTTGCAAAATGGTAACACATAATAACACTAATATTACTAATAATATTACCAATATTACCACCAACAACAACAATAGTACCTTAACAGTTCTTAAATCCTTAGTTAGGACTTGAATTGTTAAACTTTTACTAGTCCCTGACTGTGAATCAAATTGAAGATTAAATCTTAAATAACAGTAGTAGTAGTAGTAATACATCAGAATAGAAATGTGCTATTATTGTGCCGAAATGTGCCTTCCAATTCCAGAGTGAGGGTTTTTTTCCCCTCCCATGAAAGACACTTCTGTTTATTCACCTCATTTTCATGATGGCTTTGAATGTCTTCAGCTCATTTCTTAGAGCTTATTTTATTGTTGTAAGATTTCAGAATATGTCACCCCTGTCTTCCCTCTTCCATTATTTTCATTATCTGCCCTTTGTCTGGTTGTTTCTGTTTTTTGATGGAGAGAAGGAAGGAAGGGAGGAAAGGAAAGAAGGAAGGATATATCCAAACAAAATTCTGAAAAAGTTTTAACTACCATTTTGCTTTTGAAATAATGACATTCAAAATCTTTTGGAGATCTTGGAGGCCAAAAATATTTTAAAAAAAAAAGTATAGACAACTTCATTAACAACAAAGTCATCCCCACAACTAATGAAGAATAGATAAATAGATGGATGGATAGATATTTGCCATCTCCTGTTTCTCTTCTTGTTATGTCTTTAACGCAATGGCTCTGGGGAAATAAGGCCATTATAACAGAAGCATTCCAAATAATTAGCAAAGCAGGGAGGAAAAGAGAATCTGTCGAACAAGTTTATTGGGCTGCATATTTCTGACTGCAGACGTTCCACTTGTAAAAAACATTTGAATTTAAGCAAAAGACCCATCCAGGAAGAATGCATTGAATCTAGCCTCTCCTGTAGACCTATTAAATAAGCAATGGGTCTCAAACAATAATAACACTTGGAAATTTCATTATTATTAGGTCATTCTTTTGCCAGCAGTTTAGAAAGCCTGTCGTTTATTCTGCTGATAATGCTTCCCCCCCCCCGCCTCCCCGATTTAAACCCATGCGCTCACCATACACTTAGAGGAGACTTTATAGAACAAATGCATAATACTACAACGTGAAGAGTCCAGAAAGCTTTAAGTGAATGGCTATATTTAGAAAATGTTTGACTGCTAAGACTGTCCATTGAAAGAAAGCAATGGACAGAAAATATAGTCATTATGGCCAGAATAAGCAAATGTTGTGTATCCACGTGCTTGCTTAAAAAAAAGCATCCTCTCAAAGCAAAACTAAATGATAAGGGTGTGTGTGTGTGTGTGTGTACCCAGAGCAATGACATGTCCTAATGAGCAATAAAAATATAATTTTGGAGATACAAAATAAGTTATTTCAGAGTTCAAGCAAAATTCATTTAAGGATAACTGAGAATACATTAATGAATCAGAATGGGGTTGTGCATATCTGAAAAGCCCATATTACAATTGATGCTATGCCAGGATCTAGTTTTTTCAGGATTTTTGCCTCTCTGGAAAAGGGGGGGGTCTATTATTCTCAGGGGCTTGAATATTTCTATCAAACTTCTCTTCATGGTGTTTTTGAGCTGATTTTCTGAAGGAGAGGCAGGGTGCTACAATTGCTGTTCCAGATCTTTCCATCATTCCAAAGTCTCCCTGGTTACCTACATTTTTTCCCATGGCAGGATGTTCTCCATGAAATCTACTTCAAAAGTTTAATTAAAAAGTAAGATGCCAACTGTGGAGTGATGACCGTACAGAGAAAGTGATGACATTTTACACATCCCATGACTTTAATGAGAATTGGTAGAAAAACATGTAGGTGTTTGTTTGTTTGTTTTGCATTGCATTGCATTGCATTGGCTACAATCTTTGTGTTCAGTTTCTCCAAACTAAAGAGAGACTCAAAGGCTCCTACTGGTAGTTTTAATTATGGTGGAGAAAGACTGCAAGAGAAGTAGTTTCAAAGTCTTTGTTGACCAACAAGCAAATTCCTCCTATGGTATGTATGCAGACATGAATCTTATTCATTCATTCCTATATTTATTACAAACACATTTTCAAGCCTTCAGCTGCGATTAGCTACTGCGGTCATAAAAACATCGGAGCCTCCTGATGCTCTGGCATTCTCCAAGAACATAACATTTGTTCAGTAAAGATATCCTAAAGAGCCTGGAATGCTTATCCTGCAACAGAGCATGAATCTCTCAGAATAAGCCTCTGCCCTTTATTTTCATGTCCTTATTTGATGATTCCTTTTCCAACCCGCCTTGTCCAGGAGCACTCGCAAAGTTGTTAAAAGGAGTTGAGTCATGTTATTTGTAGATGTTCTTTCCAACTAATCTGGAGGTTTCCTGCCATGACCCTCATCATGCATGAAACAAAAGAGAAGAAACAAAAGAGCCTTGGGTCCACCATCAAAACATCTCAATTTGCAAGAGCCAGGTCCTTCGTGCAAGTTGAGTTATTGTTCAGTTGCTAAGTCATGCCGGGGACTCTTCGTGGCCCCATGGACCTCATCACACCAGGGCCCCATGACCTCCACTCTCTCCCAGAGCCTGCTCAAACTCATGTTTGCTGCACCAATGACACTATCTAACCATCTCATCCTCTGCTGTCTCCTTCTCTCTTTGCCTTCAATCTTTCCCAGGATGAGGGTCTTTTCCAGTGAATCCTCTCTTCTTATTTGCTGGGCAAATTATCTCAGTTTCAGTATCTGCCCTTCAAAGGACAGTCAGGGTTTATTTCTTTTAGGATTGGCAATCTTAGCAATTTCCTGAACTTTCTTTCTGTCAAAACTGGTCCACAGACAGCAGGCAGAGACCATAGTAGACATTCATTTGAAGGTGTCACTGATTCTCCACCAACCCTTCTAGAACAGGTCCCCTCCAGCTCCCGGAATTTCTTGCTGGGAAAGAAGGTGTTGGCATTTGCATTCCTAACATACCAGGATCGTGCCAGGTTGAGCACCAGCTGGAAAGTGTGGACCCAGCATGGAGATGGTCCTCTGCATCTTAATCCCATCTGAGATCAGGTTTCTTGTTCCTCACCCCCCAGAAACGTGATGAGGAGATGAAAAAATCTGTATTGGGACAGTTGTGTGCATCCACGGAGGGGAGAAAGGGAGAAAAGCTCACGTCCTCTTCTTTTCAGCAGGTGCGACCACTGACTGACCTTGGATCCCCTACACTTAACATGAGGTTTAACAGGGATTGGGGAGGTGGGGAGAAAAATGCAGCTGCCAACAACTAAAGGTCTTTTCTCTGGATGTGTTCTAGCGACTAGGGGCTAACCTGCATTCAACTGCTGCATTAGGACGTGACTGTAAGTTTGATTGTGTTGTTTTGGGACTGCACTGAAAAATTGGTTTCTCTCCCTAAGAGAAAAGGGGGGACAGGGCAAAGCTACCCACAGGGTGTTTTCACCTTCTACTACTCTATTGAACCCAGTGATTCTCCCTGTTGCTTGGGTTTTGCACCTGGATTTGGGAGAAAAACAGAGCTTGCCAGCTCAACCAAGTCAGTTAAATCTGCAGCAGTGGCTAAAGTCGTATAACATTTCTGCGCCTCGGCGCGGAGCATAAAGCGAGGATCAAGTTAGTCTGCGATTATGCTTCGAGCACTGAATAAACTCAGCCAATGGTACCATTCAGTAGCCAGCGGAATCATGCGGGGCGTCCAGAGAGCCAGAGAAAGGAACTGTCCCCCCTCCCTGTCTTTGCTTGGTCACGGATAGGTGATCCCGGTGGAATCTCGCTGCAGCTTCGGTGGAATCTCCCCACGCACTGAAACGTCCGATTTTATCGGGGGGTGGGGAGGCGGGGAGAAAGACAGAAAAAGGCAATTGATCCGGCGGTGGGGGGGGAGAGCAGAACGGGAGCGATGGCGCGGAGTTAGAGGTGACACCAGACGCTTCCAGCTAGTGCGGTACCTTGAGCTGGGGAAGCCGGTGGGCCCGAAGTGGGACGTTCTGCGGGGATGCCCTGTTCACACCCCAGCCCTTAATGCCACCGCATTTTCCGCTGTACGAGAATCATGAAGGGCAAACTGTAGATGGCCCTGGCATGGACACTTCCTCCTCTCCCCCCCCCCGCGCCCCAGTGGAGTGCCATGCTCCCCACACCCAACCCTAAACGCGTTGGACGACCACGCCAAAAGGGAGCAGAAGAGAAACCACGAGGGCGGCCAAGCTACACCCTTCCACCTTCATCCCCACCAGCCCACCTGGCCCTTCGTGGGAGCCGTCATCGAAGGCTGGCTTCGCGCTAATTGCGCGCCGAAGAGAGTCATAAGTACCCAAACGAATTTTCAGGGCTCGGGAAGATGGTTTTGCTGAGCGGCGGACCTCGGTTGCCAAAAGGCCGTGTGAAGGCTGCCGCTCTTCCTCCACCCTCTCCCGCCGCCACCCCCGACCTTGGGAAGGTGTCGGGAAGCCTAAGGACTGAGGACGGTCGCGGGGCTTGGTGGAAGAATGGGACGACCGCGGCCAATGTCATTGCTTTGGACGGCGCGGTGGGTTCAGCTGGGCTGGAGAGGCTAAAGCGAGGCGCAACTTAGTTCTTCCATTGGACCTTCTGCCTTCAACGGGCCAGAAAAGTGAGCCTCAACCTTTAATGCCAAGAAAAGGGGGAGGGGGGAGGGGAGAAGAGTTCTGCAGACGGGGAGGGTCCGGACGGGATGGGTCCAGGTTGAAAGGGGCTTTGCACGGTGCAAGTCAAAAGCTCTGGCGAGGCTGCGAAGCCAGTGGCTTTCCCGCTGCGGAGGGAAGGACAGAGGCCCGGGAGACACAGAGACCAACGCCCGCGTCCCGCCTCTGGGTCCTGCGCCTTTAAGAACTCCTCCTCTGAGCAGTGCCCACCGAGGGCAGGGCGGCGCTGTCCCTCCGAGGCGCCTCCAGTCTTCCCCCGAGCAGGGGCTGGGCTGCGGAGCCTTCAGCGGCGGCGGCGGCCGGGGGTCCCGTGCCGCCTGGAGAGCGCGCTCCCTTCCCGCGGAGGGCAGCTTTGGTGGACTCCAGGCGTCCAGAGGGCGGCAAGCCAGGTTCGTTCCCCTTCCAGCCTGCCCTCTCTGCCATGGCTCCCCCCTGGCCCCCCAACGGGACCTGGCCGGGGTCGGCGGAGCAAGCGGGGTTGGGGGGCAATGGCACCAATTGTTCTGGGGCAGAAAGCAGCCTCAGCCGGCAGGGGGCGCTCGGAGCTGCCCTCAGCCTGGCCGTGCTGGTGACGGTGGCCGGCAACCTGCTGGTGGTGGTGGCCATTGCTAAGACCCCTCGCCTGCAGACCATGACCAACGTCTTCATCACTTCTCTAGCCTGCGCTGACCTCATCATGGGGCTTTTGGTGGTGCCACCAGGGGCCACCCTGGTTCTGAGCGGCCACTGGTTGTATGGCACTATTGTCTGTGAGCTGTGGACCTCACTGGATGTGCTGTGTGTGACGGCCAGCATTGAGACCCTGTGCGTCATTGCAGTGGACCGATACTTGGCTATCACAGCCCCACTGAAGTATGAGATGCTGATGACCAAGAGCCGAGCACGGGGTGTGGTCTGCCTGGTGTGGGCCGTGGCTGCCTTCATCTCCTTCTTGCCCATCATGAACCACTGGTGGCGGGATGTAGCTGACGAGGAAGCCTTGCGCTGTTACCAGGATCCTCAGTGCTGTGACTTTGTCACCAACAAGCCCTATGCCATCTTGTCTTCTATCATCTCTTTCTACGTGCCTCTGTTGGTCATGATTTTTGTCTATGCCCGGGTCTTTGCCATCGCTACCAGGCAACTTCATGTCATCGAAAAGGACAAGGGCAGGTTCCTTCAGGATGCGTCCAAAGGCTTCCGCCGTAGGAGGCCCTCCCGTCTCCTGCTTGCCATCAAAGAGCACAAAGCCCTGAAGACTTTGGGCATCATCATTGGTGTCTTCACTCTCTGTTGGCTGCCCTTCTTTGTGGCCAACATCATCAAGGTCTTTGCAAGGTCCTTTGTCCCTGACCCACTTTTCCGCTTCTTCAACTGGCTAGGCTATGTCAACTCAGCTTTCAACCCCATCATCTACTGCCGCAGTCCTGACTTCAGGTGTGCCTTCAGAAAACTCTTGTGTTGCCCTTGGAGATCGGATTCCCAGCTTCATGCTTTCTCCAAGGACCTGCAGAGATGCCTCTGTGCCTTCAGCTCCCAGGAGAGCAAGTCCATTGCTACAATTTCCAGAGAGGAGGAAGAGGAAGAGGAGGACTTGGGCACTGGTAGCACCAGCAGTGGCTCCAGTAACAGGACCGAGGAAAGAAAGCATTTGGATCTGCCCAGCAATGGGCACAGCTGTACACAGCGTTTTCTGGGGGAAATCCAGGTCCAAGGCACCCAGATCACTTTGTGCCCACAACTGGAAGAGTAGGTGTTGGGAATGGTAGTGGGGATGGAAAGAGAGCTGACTGGAGAGTGAATGGCATCTGGGGAACAGGGAGAGTCCAAAATTGTTTTTGGAAGGGTCTACATTTCTTGCCCTCTAATGTGCTGTGAGGAAACTGGAAGGGTTGTGAAGATGTTTCCTATCAGAATCCTTTACATACCGGTAGTTGCTTGAAAGCAAGTCTGAGCTATTCTCACTGAAACTTGCTCTCTAATAAGTGTGTTCAGAAGAGGATTGGCAACTACGGTAGTATATTAATGAGCAGTGAATCCTGTGGTAGCTATTTCAGTTCCTGGACTATGAACAAAGCTGATTATAACTCAGGTGTAAAACATGCCCTGTATGCTGGAGCCAGAATCAGGTGGCAGGTGATAGGACATCCTAGGGCAGGGGTCCTCAAACCTGGCCACTTTAAGACTTGTGGACTTCAACTCCCAGAATTCCCCAACTGTCTTAGGGCTATCAGAACTGGGCTGCAGTTGCCTACAGTTCCAGGTGCCTACTAGAGGCTGAAAAGAGATGCAGAACACCCAACTCTTTGCTGCTATGCAGCGGAGTTTCTGTTTTATTTTTATATCAGAGTTATGACAACACTAGGAAATCCTTCCTTTTGACCATTAACTGTCACTCCTGATGATGCTGGCTTAGACAGATAATCTAACCCACTATATAGTAGTTTTCGTTACTGTGTCTCTGTTCCGGCTGCAAACTTTGTTTGATTTCTTTTTCAGAAATGGACTGACAGTTTTTAGGCACTGAACTGGAGCTCATTCTTTAGTTTCTCCTTGTCTAGGTGAAATATTGAGCAGTTAGGAAGCCTATCTCCAGAAATGGCTGTCCCTCTTTGCTGGCTTCTGCAGAAAAATGTCCCAACAATTCAGAATCCAAATATCCTAACCGTAAAACATAGGGGCACCACATTGCTCTGGCTTGAAGGCTGGGGTGTGGAGAATGTTAGAAGATGCACTTCTCCTTTCTTTGGTGTTAGATTGACATGTGTTTTTGATTTAAGTGCTGGAATTTGGCTTAACATGCTAAGCACCATATCCAAGAGAAAGATCAATTCAGCTCCACTTTGGTGGTGATCATTTTGGTGGACCATAAGAGCAGAAGGGTAAGGGAGAGTTGGGGGAATAGCTGGAGTAGGTTGAAGGAGGCAGATGGCAGCAGATATGAAGGTTGGCATAAGGAACAGTTGTGCCAGGTACAAAGGATCAGGACTATGTGTTAAGTTGCAATTCAGATGATTTATTGCTCAAGGCTATACACAATAATCTAGTCAACTAAAGTTCAATACTAAATTGGCACCCGATAAGAGTCAATGGAATTTAAGAGGGGTTTGGCTTGGACCATTTGTGGCAATGTAATGGCTCGAAGCTGATGATGCGCTTCACTCCGACCCCTAGTTCACCTACTCTTCTCCTACAAGTTGGGGGAACAGCTGGAGTGGATTGGGGGAGGCAGATGGCAGCAGACCTGAAGACTGGCATACCTCAGCCTTCTGCAACTGCTACCCTCCAGATATATATAAAGTTCTTTTTGTTACCATTGGGCTGCATTGCCAGTGACCCTGCCTTTTAAAAGCAATCCATTTAATTGGCCAATAAAGAATTCTTTTAAAAAAAAGCAATCCATTCATTTAATAACTGAATCTTGAAAGGAAAACCTTATCAGAAGAGCAGGGGGGAAAATATTTTTTGTATTCATTTTATTAGTAGCAACTGTCAACCTCCTATCAAGAGGTCAAGAGAGATGGTAGGATCACATTTTAGTACACAATTCATAATGTCCCTTTTTTTCCCCAAAGGCAAACCTCCCAACAACTTGGGATATAGAAGGCAGCATGCCATCAGCTTTTATTTATAATAATAATAAAGTTGGAAGGGACCTTGGAGGTCATTGAGTCCAACCCCCTGCTCAGGCAGGAAACCCTATACCATTTCGGACAAATGGCTGTCCAGTCTCTTCTTAAAAACTTCCAGTGTTGGAGCATTCACCGCTTCTGGAGGCAGGATGTTCCATTGGTTGATTGTTCTAACTGTCGGGAAGTTTCTCCTTAGTTCTAGGTTGCTTCTCTCCTTGACTAGTTTCCACCCGTTGCTTCTTGTCAGGCGCTTTGGAGAATAGCTTGACTCCCTCTTATTTGGGGCAGCCCTTGAGATATTGGAATACTGCTACGTATCATGTACCTCCCCCCCTTCTCTTCATTAGACTAGACAGACCCAATTCCAGCAACCGTTCACTTCCCCCCTGCTAATTTGGGTGAATAGCCTTTCCCAGAGACAGGGACACGCAGCTTGTGAAATTCCCAGCAACCCAACAGCTTTGGATGTTGGGGAAGGCTGGTTCTTGGTCGAGTGTCCCACAGGGATGATTGGGATCTGTGTCTTTTGGGAAGGAAGAACAGCTTGCCCATCTTTGCAGATAACTAGTTGGGCTGTTCCTTCGCCCCACTTTTGGGAGGCGGAGAAGTGACCTACCAGAGCTGTCAGCCTTGGGCTTCTTTTTCCATCTTCCTTCACTGCCAAACCAGATGGGGAAGTAGAAAATCCAAGTTTTTCTGGCAACTTCTGTTCACAGCAAGTCTGTCTGCTGCTACGGTGTTTCTCAAAGGCAGCCCAGCCTAGTAGCTAAACGGGCTCCTTGCATTCTGCCCCTTTTTTCTGGATGGGCAAATGTTGCTCATTGAGTGGAAGACAAAATGTGTGTCTGTCTGCTTTTATTTCATGTGCAGAAGAAGGCGGCGGCTGTCCATGTCTTCTCATATTTGGCATTCTAGCCAGTTACACGCCCCTTTTCAGGATACTCTAATCCCTTCTAGTTTTCCTTTGATTTTTTTCTGATTTGTTGTCCCTAGCATTCAATTAGCGTCCCACTATCGTTGCTTCCTCCTTTACTTGCTCGATAAATTTACAGCCAGCGACCCGATACAACAGTCCAGAGGAAGAAGCTGCTTACAGAAAGAAAGTAGTGATGAGATTCTAGCAACCCTCTGTAAAAATGGAATAAAAGAGAAAAAATGTAGAAGGTTGGCACTCTTAACAGCAAACCTGGAATCTACTCACTGCGATTGCAATTGAGCAAAACTTTGCTATAATCCTGGAAATTTCAGCAGAGACGTCAGCAAGTAAGAAAGAAATTTTAGTTTCAACCCTGGCTGCACCATGAAGTAAAATATGATTTACAGATTTCAGTTGTGGAGTTGGAATAAATGCAAAAATGTCCTGCATGAGGGATGTTTTGTATAAGCCTTATTATGATCTTAAGCCAGCCTTTATACATAAAATGCATAAAAGAGATGTTATTATACCTCTCCTTGATCAGTACTGACATTGCTATTAAACATTGTCAACCCAGACTGCAATTTTTCAGAGGATCTTTGTTGACTTTAATGTAACCTTTAAAGATTTGTGTTCCCCCGCCCCCACAAACTTTGGTGCTCTACATATTTATTTATGTGCAGTTTTTGGCTACTGTTTTGGCTAGTTAAGGATCTACCTTTGTCTAAAAGGTCTGGAAAGAGTAAGGCAAGTAAAATGAAAAAGTCTGCACCAAAGGAAGCCTAATTCTTAATTAAATGATTCAAAAGCCAAATATGTAACATTTCAAACTAATTCCTGGAGGCATCCAGTTAGCTAAAACAACACTCAGGATAAAATGGATTTTCAAAGGAGCCTTTTTTTTTAAAAAAAAATGGTTTGCATCATAAGAATTTATACTGCCCATATTGACTAGATTTGCACATTACATTAGATTGTGTTTTACTGAACCCTGGTTTGTCTGATAAGTCATGGTTTGTTGTGGCTGAATTCAAACATGCTAAATTAAAGCCAAAAGCTTAATGTGATCTTAACAAAGGGCGCTAGAGTCCTTTTGTCTGCAGAAGCGTCTACGTTTTTCTTCCTTGGCATTTCCTGCTCAGAGACTAAAAGTAAAGTCCCCAAAACAGACTGAGCTAGGTGAAGGAGTGTGAACTGGGATAGATGTTTTTTCCTATCTTCTTCAGCTGGAGAATCCCATCACCCCCATCCAGGAGAGATCTGCCTGACTTAATGCAGTACAAATCTGCCCCATGTTCTGCATCTGAAGGCAGCTTTCTGACAACCCTTCATCCTCTCTCTTCCTCACTAAGCAAAATTTGCCCTTTCCGGCATTTTTTTCATTTGGTTTGGGTTCCAGTATGGATGTTTATAAAGGGAATTCAAGCCTGCACAAGTCATATCAGTTTTGCATTTCCTTCTGAAGTGTACATCTCTGCTCTATTCAAGTTCAATGGTGGATTTTATTAAAAAATTGTCCATTTCTCCAGTTCAGATTTCATTAAAACTACAATGGCAGTAAGGTGAGTTATGTGTAGCATTTCATTTCATGCAACAATTGCCATCGAGTGACTATTTCTGGAAAATGTGACCGATCCAATAAACCATGGTTAACAAAACTCACATAGCATGGGATATGCGTTCTGTCT
The DNA here is from genome assembly GCA_034064705.1 of Bothrops alternatus. Classification (NCBI taxonomy): domain Eukaryota; kingdom Metazoa; phylum Chordata; class Lepidosauria; order Squamata; family Viperidae; genus Bothrops; species Bothrops alternatus. The sequence continues at coordinate 1,694,182 of JARGCV010000225.1, read as the reverse complement.
ACAAAGTGGTGTCTTCTTCCAGATCTGTCCGTTTAGTCCAGTCTTGTATGTCACTTCATTGCAAGATTTCTGGACGGTTCAGATTGAAGGGAATGTATCAAAATTAAGGAACTGGGCAGGCAAAAAATATTCTCTACTAATTCTGCAAGTTAATCACCAGATTAGATGTGTCCAAGTGATACAAAGATTCAGAGTTCTCTTAGGAGTAAACTGTAAATGTCATGCAGGTGACTTGGGTGTAGATTTATTTGATTGATAGTGCTGTTTCGCCACAAGCTTAAGCATCTTACATGAGGCTCTCCCTCCATCTTTCATCCACACAACAGGAAGGCTGGGAAGAAAGGTGAGTTGAGAGTGACTAGCTCAAAACCAACCAGTGAATTTTCATGGCTGAGTGAAGATTTAAATCCAGGTCTCCTTCACCCTATTCCAATACCTAAATTTCTGCATTTCACTGGTTCTGACAGTAGGCTCCCTGCTCTTTTGTATATATTTATATATATTTTGTATATATTTGTGTATTTGCTAAATTCCCCCACCTGTTGATTTTTTTTTCATGCCAAACTTCACCATTTGGGAGTTTCTAATCTCACTGTACTTTAGTCCAATATATGAATCTTGCCAATATAACTCAGAATGATGGGTGAATCAGAGTGCCATTATTGGTTTAATGTTTGCGTCACTCTTCTAAACTTGGTTTCTTTAGCCCCCCAAGAGATTTTAATGCTGACTGTTGAATTATTCACACAGTGGCCATGTTATTTTAATGTTACAGTTTGTTTTAAATTGTGTAATCCGTTTTCCTAATCTTGTTCTGGCCTAGTCTACCAAATAACAGATGTGATCTGAAGCCTCTTTATGGGAAAGTCAAACCTAAGTTGGAATGAAATTGCCTATCTTTCTCTGAAAAGAGCTTTCTTTTACAGTACTGTATTCCATGAAAATGTGTGTGGAATTCTCAAAGTATTTTCTTTAGATTCAAAATCACCTACTGTACCTTTAGCAAATGTGCTATTCCATATCTTCTAAGACACGCACCCTATTATACAGTACATTACAGTACATTACAACATTAGCTCCCTATAAATGCCTGGTGTACGGTAGTTGAAAATAGCATTCCAAAGCCACTTGAAGTGCATTATCTGGAAACACCCAGCACTAAATGGCAGGTATGCAAAGCCTGTCCCCTAGTCCTCTGAGCTACAAGTGACACATATGTGAACTCCATGACACACATCATCAAGCATTTCCTCCTGGTGTATTAAAAGACTGAGATGCTTGTAGATTTTGCAACACTCTGATAATCATCTCATATGTTTTCTCTCTCTCTGAAGAAACAAATTAGGAGAAGGGGCTTGGAAAAGGAAGTGGGAGAAGGTCACGAAGTCAACCATGATCAGGTTCTGCCAAAAAGAATTAATAGTGAAGATAAACCAGGTCTTCCCATAAATGTAAAAGTATTCAAGCAACAGCAGCAACAACAACAAAGACACAGGAGGAAGGGAAACATAGAAAAAAGGAAGATGGAAAAAAGCAGATGGGATGGTGGTCAGGATCAAACTGTTCGAATAAAAGCATGTCAGGCAAATAATCCCCACATACTAAAGGTTAAAACTAGCAATTCTCAGAGTGTTTTAGTTTTAAGATAAACAAGCTAGTAACTTCATTTGCAAAAGATGTCAAGTTAAGTTCTTGAGTTTATTTTGGTACCTAAAATTCTCGGCTGATCCCTGAGAACTGAAACAGTTAAGCCTGAGCTCAATTGTCCATATTCTGTAGCTTCCAGATTAGACTTCTTTAATCTGCTAAATGCAGAGCAGTTTTGGATGACTGCTTAAAATTGATCTTGGATTGCAATATATCTTTGGGACTGCAAAGTTAGACTAGGCATCGTGATTATATTATCCTGGTGCTTCTCCAATTAAATTAGCTATTAAGAGTTCTGCCACAATGTGTACATTTTGTCATCAATGGTCTGGTTTGGAAGTCCCCTCCCACCCAAATTATTGGGCTCAGAATTCTTTAACTCCAAATTTATTTTTTTTAAAAATGAGCAAAAGTATCTTGCAAGCCCAAAAAGGAGAGTTGTGTATACTTTGAAAAGGGTTTAGAAAAAAGTGATAAGATTTGTGGGGGCATGTTGCTTCCTTAGTATTTGTTAAAACAAGCACCTCTTTTTTTCCTGGCTTCTGTGGAACTGAAAAAAAAGATGCTGCTGGTTTAATGAATCTGATCATTAAAACATCCTGTCTTTAATTCAACTGCTGCCTCTTTTTAATCTACTGAGAACATCTGCCTGAAATAATAGATTTTCCTGGCTTCCACGAAAAAGAAGAATAATCAGAATGAATTATTGTAGACACCACTTTAACTATGCACATCAAATAAAACTGTAGCTAATTTTTTTCTCTCATTTTTGTCCAGAAATCCAGCTGATAACATCCTTAGATGGGGAGGGAGAAGCAAAAATGGAATAACTGTGTAAAAAAAAAGAGAGAGAGAGAGAGAGAGACAGGCAGACTGGAAAAAATTAACTTTTTTTAAAAAGCTGGAGTTTGACAGATTTGAATGCCACTGTAAGCTTACATTCTTAGTGTGAAGTTTGGTTACTCCAAGAGAGTGTTGGAATACACAAAAAAATTTCTTCCACCCAACAACACCTCATCCTTTCTGTAAAACACAGAGGCAGCATGTACACTGAAAATATCAAGACAGCTTTCTGTCTCCATGCTTGCACCAAGAATGTTATCTCTAAAGTTTATCCTGGTAATCTTGCTTACGCTCCCAAGATCCAGCTGCCATATTTGGAATTTGGAAGAGTAGCATCACTTTGGCCTGAAATTCTCTTGGTCCCTATTACACAATTCAGTCCTCCCTGCCCCGCCTCCTTTCTAAATAGTCTCTGCCAGGTTCTTCCTGCCCTATTTAGGATAGAAAAAGAATCTCACTATTGCCTTGTGCCTTTTTCTATTGTCCAAATAGTGCTGAATTTAAGCAACAGTTCAGAATCTTCCACTGGCAGAAAATATTGACTTCTAGGTGTAGATGACCTCAAGAGTTTTGTAAAGTGTTTCAAAAAGCACAGGTCCCATATGGAGTCCACTGGTGTTTGGATCCAGTTCAGGGGATAGTTTGCAATGGAATTCCATCCTCATTCATCTTGAAGGAGGTGTTCCAGTCCCAGACAGTTTAAGGGTTTTTAAACACTCTGAGACCCGAATAGCTCCTTCAGTGTGAGCCACTAGTGGCTCTACTAAAGCTGTAGTTCCGATCCTGGGAACACATGAGGACCACTTCCAGGAAGAAGCTTTCTGAAATACACATGGAAAGCTTTGCCTTCCAACTACTGATATCCTTATTAGCCCATTTCTAGCCAATGCATAGTTGGCATCCATGGGAAAGTCTTATTACGCACGTAGAGACAGAGATGGGGCTACTTTGACCTTTCAGATGTTCTTGAACAACTCTCAGCGTCCATCATCCCTGGCTATGTTGGCTGCTATGAATCAAGATTTGGCAACATTTGGAGAGCCACAGCTTCCTTCACAAAGTGATAAATCCTGTTTGTGGTGAGTTCAGGAAAGCATCAGCATGATCTGAACATTTTGCTGGCCAGTTGGAAATGGAAGAGCGAAGGACATGGAAGTGGAGATGGGCAGCCCACCTAGGACACAGTCAGCTGTGACTGATGAATAAATAACCATTGATAACTTGCATGAAAAGAAGAGGACTTAGAGCCTGCACAAGGAGTAAGGCGTTCGAGAGATCGGCAGCTGACTTGGACCATAAGTCCAAGGCTTTTAGAACAGGATATTAAGCTTGGTATCTACTTATATTTGACCCCAGCACAGTTTTCCTGTGACAGCACCAATTCTGTTGTCCCCATGATAGCCCTTGCCTGCACCCTAGCTCACAAATCATTAAGATGTTACCGGCTGTCTTGATATTAAAGCAGAATCTTCCCCTTATTCTTTGATGGATCAGGTCAATATTTAACATGCTTTATCACACTTTAATTTATTTATTTATTTTTATTTATTTTATTTGGACTTATATGCCGCTCCTCTCCGAAGACTCAGAGCGGCTTACAACATATATATAACATCGATAACAATCTAAGTCCAAATCAGAGAAAAAAAAATATAAAAAATAAAAATAAAAAAAACCCCACACACATACATCATTCAAGCAACAATCCACAATCATCCCCAGGCCTGCCGGCAAAGATAGGTTTTAAGATTCTTTCGGAAGGCCGGGAGGGTGGGAGAAGCACGGACTTCCAGGGGCAGTAGGTTCCAGAGGGTGGGCGCCACAACAGAGAAGGCCCTCCCCCTAGGGCCCGCCAGACGACATTGTTTCGCTGACAGGACCCGGAGGAGGCCGACCCTGTGCGTTCTCACCGGTTGTAGGGAAATATGTGGCAGAAGACGGTCCCGTAATTTGAAGATGAAGTAAGAGGATCCTAAGGAGTGTGATGTTCTTGGCGAATGTTAGGCTAGATCAGGGGTGTCAAACTGCCGGCCTGTGGGCTGGATGCATCATAGTGAAAGCGCACCAACCCCATTGCCAGCAATGGCAAAAAAGTCGCAATACATCACGACACGTTGCGAGTTTGACACCCCTGGGCTAGATGGACCTGCTTCTCTGCTCGTTGGCCAGCTTTTCTTCCCTACATTTTGTTTCTTTCCATGCTCAATTTTTCTTTCTATCTTTTCTGCTTTTGACACCCACTTCTCCCTAGACTTCCAAGAGGCAAGGAGAAGACAACACACTTTCCCTCTTTTACCCGTGAAGGAGGAAGGAGTCGGTTTGCACCTTTCCACACTACAATGTCCATGACGTCTTATCATCAGTTTCAATCCACCACTTCTTGAAGTACATCTGTCCTCATTCAGTGACAACCATAGGAACAGATAATTGGTCATTAAGGAAGCAGTTGCTAAGTGATCATAACTGTGCTTATGATCTTCCCTCAGCTTTCTTTTGCTTTTTGGACCCATGAAGTCATAAATGTGAGGATTAGTCACAAAGTTACTTTTTCATCTCCGTCATAACTGGAAAAAAGGACTACGTTTTTCTTGGGCAAAGAATCTCTTTGCCCAAGAACTCACCAGTTTCAGTTTGCTGGTTCTACATAGAAGAATCCCCAGATCCAAGCTAGTTTCAGTCACGACAGGGTCTGCCCCCTTTCTCCCTGGGCCCGTTTCTTCCCTTCTGTTATCTTATTTTAACTTGGGAAATGCCCAAGTAGGGCAGACAAATGAGACAGGAAGAAGGTGGAAATGAGACGCACCCATTTCTGCTGAAAAGCCTTGATTGGTGCATCTTCTGGGGCTGCTGACAACTGACAGGGGGCCACTGGAGAACCCATGGGGAAAACCAAGGCAGTTGACTCAGAACAGATGCAACAGAATGTCAATCCTTTGAGGCAGACTACTGTAGATTAGGAAGCCAAAGTTGTGACGGCTAAACCAACTTTTATTACAAGATTACAGTAACAGAAACTAGTAGATCTGAGCATGCATCTCCTTCCCTCCTTCCTTTATTTTCACGATAGTAGAGAGGGTCAAGACTGAAACTCTTCCTCGTGTTACAATTTTGCTTTGGACTCATATTTCTAGTATCTAACTGTGGTTCTAGATGTAGTTCTTCCACCTGTTCCTCAAGGTTATTGCTGCTTCCCATTGCACAGAGGCAGGATAGAGATGGGATTTCCCCCTCCCCCTCCATCATTATGATGGGAATGAGTGGATAATACATCAATTCAGTTTTGGGGAGACACCTTCAGGTGATTAGAAACAAGAGGAGTATGAGGGCGAAGGTTCGTTCTCTGAGCTTGTGGGTTAAGAACATTAGAAGAGCCATGCTGAATCAGGCCAAAGCCCATCGAGTCCAGCATTCTGTGTCACACAGTGGCCCACCAATTGTACATGGGGATCTTAAGCAGAAAGAGAAGGCAAAACCCTCCCTTTCCCTTGACCCCCAACAAATGGTACTCAAGGGAATCCTGCCTGCCTCAACCAACATAGAGGCGGCACATGGACATCCGTTTTAATAACCACCGATACACTTGGCATCCATGAATCTGTCTGACCCTGCCTTGAAGCTGTCAAGGCTGACAGCTGTCACGACCCCTTCAGGAAGTGAATTCCATAAATCAACGACCCTCTGGGTGAAGAAATATTTCCCTTTATTTGTCCTCACTTTCTTAGCTATGAGCTTTAGGGAGTGCCCCCTTGTCCTGGTATTGTGTGATACAGAAAAGAATTTTTCTCTATCCACCTTTTCTATCCCATGCATGATTTTATACACTTCGATCAAGTCACCCCTTAAACGCCGTCTTTGAAGGCTGAAGAGACCAAGGCGTTGCAATCTGGTTTCATAAGGGAGGCGCTCCATTTCCTTGATCATTCTTGTTGCCCTTTTTTGCACCTTTGCACTTTTTTGCACCTTTTTGCACTCTGAATGTTTCGTTACCAGGCTAGATAACATCTAGGTAACAAGAGGAATATCTAATCTAGTTATCCCAAGGACAAGAAGGATTTCTCCAAGCTGCCCCTGCTGATTGATATCTAGTAGGGAAAAAATGTCCATTTTGTTCATTCAGGATCCTATCCCCATCGAAACAGCTAAGAAGGGTGTCCCCTTTCAGACTGGATGGTTGACCACACACAATCCAGGAGTGTCACTCACACAAAATGGCATGAGGGCTTGTCCACATATATGCAAGTATTCCTTTACAGGGATCTGATGACATACTGTATCTCAGCTAAATAATTTTTTTTCAGAAGCCAAACTTTCTCTCACATAGACCCAAAATTGTGAAATGCCTTTCCAAGAGGAATTACCTGTCTTTGCCACGATTTGTCTTTCCAAGGGCAATCCTTCAGAATGTTCCTTCTCCTTGGAATTTTACTAATTGATTTACTAGGTCCCAACACTCATGTCTGGCACATCTCCGGCCTAGATGGAAAAATGACCTGAGGAGAAGGGAAAGCAGAGAAGAGTTGCTTAATTACTTCCCTTTCTCGTATTTATTCCACAAAACTGTCCTCTTCAATTGCATGGTCTCTGCTCAGAAAAAGTATCCCATAAGTTCTTTTTTTAAAAAAACAGTGGAAAGGGAGCCAAGAAGGAACTTTTCCAACCAGAAAACATGCAGGAGAAAAAGGATTAAATCAGATTTCTTAACAAGCACAGAAAAATTACTCCTCTGATTGTCTCCCTAGCTTATTAGGAACCGGCAGAAGAGAAATAAGTTCGCTTCTTTTTAAATTTATTTACTAGGCTTTATATGCCATTCCTTTCCAGGGGAACTTTGAACACTTTATATTCTTTTCTTTTAAGAGTAACAGTAATATAGTAAATCAATATAACAAAAGAGGAATACAGTGGAGTGGAGTGGAATGGAATGGAATAAAATAGAATAGGCTAGGCTAGGCTAGAATAGAATAGAATAGACAATATGGAATAGAATGGAAGGGAAGGGAAGAGAAGAGAAGAGAAGAGAAGAGAAGAGAAGAGAAGAGAAGAGAAGAGAAGAGAAGAGAAGAGAAGAGAAGAGAAGAGAAGAGAATATGGATGAGAATAGAATAGAATAGAATAGAATAGAATAGAATAGAATAGAATAGAATAGAATAGAATAGAATAGAATAGAATATGGATGAGAATAGAATAGAATATGGATGAGAATAGAATAGAATAGAATAGAATAGAATAGAGTAGAGTAGAGTAGAGTAGAGTAGAGTAGAGTAGAAGAGAAGAGAAGAGAAGAGAAGAGAAGAGAAGAGAAGAGAAGAGAAGAGAATAGAATAGAATAGAATAGAATAGAATACGGGAATAGAATAGAATAGAATAGAATAGAATAGAATAGAATAGAATAGAATAGAATAGAATAGAATAGAATAGAATAGAATAGAATAGAATAGAATAGAATAGAATAGAACAGAACAGAATAGAATAGAATATGGATGAGAGTAGAATAGAATAGAATAGAATAGAATAGAATAGAATAGAATAGAATAGAATAGAATAGAATAGAATAGAATAGAATAGAACAGAACAGAATTAGAATTAGAATTAGAATTAGAATTAGAATTAGAATTAGAATTAGAATTAGAATAGAATAGAATAGAATAGAATAAAATAGAATAGAATAGAATAGAATAGAATAGAATAGAATAGGGAATAGAATAGAATAGAATAGAATAGAATAGAATAGAATAGAATAGAATAGAAGAGAAGAGAAGAGAAGAGAAGAGAAGAGAAGAGAAGAGAATATGGATGAGAATAGAATAGAATAGAATAGAATAGAATAGAATAGAATAGAATAGAATAGAATAGAATAGAATAGAATAGAATAGAATAGAATAGAATAGAATAGAATATGGATGAGAATAGAATAGAATAGAATATGGATGAGAATAGAATAGAATAGAATAGAATAGAATAGAAGAGAAGAGAAGAGAAGAGAAGAGAAGAGAAGAGAAGAGAAGAGAAGAGAAGAGAAGAGAAGAGAAGAGAATACGGGAATAGAATAGAATAGAATAGAACAGAACAGAACAGAATAGAATAGAATATGGATGAGAGTAGAATAGAATAGAATAGAATAGAATAGAACAGAACAGAACAGAACAGAACAGAACTAGAACTAGAACTAGAACTAGAACTAGAACTAGAACTAGAACTAGAATTAGAATTAGAATTAGAATTAGAATTAGAATTAGAATTAGAATAGAATAGAATAGAATAGGGAATAGAATAGGGAATAGAATAGAATAGAATAGAAGAGAAGAGAAGAGAAGAGAAGAGAAGAGAAGAGAAGAGAAGAGAAGAGAAGAGAAGAGAAGAGAAGAGAAGAGAAGAGAAGAGAAGAGAAGAGAAGAGAAGAGAAGAGAAGAGAATACGGGAATAAAATAAAATAGAATAGAATAGAACAGAACAGAACAGAACAGAATAGAATAGAATATGGATGAGAGTAGAATAGAATAGAATAGAATAGAATAGAATAGAATAGAATAGAATAGAATAGAATAGAATAGAATAGAATAGAATTGAACAGAATAGAATAGAATTAGAATTAGAATTAGAATAGAATAGAATAGAATAGAATAGAATAGAATAGGGAATAGAATAGAATAGAATAGAATAGAATAGAATAGAATAGAATAGAATAGAATAGAATACTTTATTTGACCAGGTGTGATTAGACACACAAGGATTAGTCCCTTCACTTTTCTTGGCAAGATTTCAGAAGCAGCTTACCTTTGCTGCCTTCTTCCTACACTGAGAGAGATGGTCTGGCCCACATTCACCAGGTGGCTTCATACCTGAGGTAGAACTAGAACTCACAGTCTCCTGGTTTCTAGGCAAATGCCTTAACCACTACCCAAACTGACTCACTTTTTTTTTAAATTAATCTTAAATAATAGCGACGTTTAACCGAACAACAGACTATAAATGAGAATAAGCAAATAAATGCTGGGGAGAGAGTGAGACTGGATTAACTGTTCTTCTTTCCCCCCTTTTGTAGCTTCAGGTGCAGGTTTTGGACTGAAAAGTAAGAGGCCTTTCCTGGATATTTAGTCTTTATGGGTCCTCAGCGAATGCCTGCACTTTGTGGCCGAGGCTTCTGTTGACTTGTGCTCCTTTGGCATAATGCCTTTGGAGAACTGGATTTCTCCTTCCTTTGTTGGCTCCCCAATTCTGTGTCTCCACAGGTATGTCAACATTTAGCCAGAATGAGTTAAAGTCAAGTGTGGGTCACTTCTTCAATTGCTGTTTTTGGCTTGATTCGTTCACTTGTGAAAGGGAGAAAACAAGAAAACTTTGTTTCCGTCATCCACTGAGAAGCTCAGAAGAACCAGTTCTGCACACTTTCTGATTGATTCCTGACCTGTGTGCATATTTGCCTTCTTGAAACTTAAGCCTCAGATTGTTTATCACTGGGAGACTAATTTGCTGTGTTTGAGGCCCTTCAGACTTTGATAAAATTGCTAGTCAATGGCGAACTTTCCCCACCCTACATAAAAATTATTTCTTTATTTCTCCTTTCATTCAGGGCAATCAAAGCTCTGCTGGGGTGGCCTCAACTTTTGGCTAAGCCTGTTTGGTTTCTCAGATAATACTCACTGATTTCACATTATTCTGAACATCTTTGGCTCTTCTGAAGGAGGGGGGAGGGGGGAGCAGCAACTCTTCAACTCTTTTTCATGTTTCCAGTTGGGATCAGCTGCAGATCCTGTAGATTCAGAAGAAGTGAACAAGGTAGGTGTCCTAGAGGTGGATCTGTTGATGTAGGGGGGACAGAAATATTGTTTTGAATTCCCTGAATTTTCGGAGCTACCCTATTATTTATATTATGCCAATCCCATGCTAGCTACTATGCAGTCTTCCTGTAACCAAATCCTGCCCTCTCCTGAGCATTCAAACTTTCTGCCAGGTTTTAAGATGGAGCTGTCACTGAGAGTGTATAAGCCCTTTGTTAGTCATCTAATCACTACATGATTAGGTACTTGACAAATATGAAACTGACTCAGGTATTTCAAAATGCACTTTAATATCACCCTGGAATAAAGCACAGCAAAATAGAATTGGCATCCTCAAACTATCTCAGAGATGCTTTTTCTAAAAGGCAATTGGACTTCCTTGGGGTTTTCTTTCTTTCTTTGAAAATGTTTCACTTCTCATCCAAAAAGCTTCTTTGCTTCTCTTGGATGAGAAGTAAAATGTTTCCAAACGAGAGGAGGGGAAGCAGGAAAGTCCAGTCGCCTTTTAGGAAAAGCAGCCTTGGGGAACTCCATGACCTGGATGATTGAGAATCTCCATAGACATCCTCAAGATAGCTACAGGGTTTAAGAGGGTTGAAAATGGTTGAGGATATTCTTGAAAACAGCTGCATCTCCCTGAGAAGGGAAATATAAACAAGGCAGAGATGAGGCACCATTTGTCCAACACTGGTCCTAGTCAGCATCTTTTAACCCAGACATGTCAAACACAAAGCCCGGGGGGGCGGATGCGGCCCGTGAAGTGGTTAAATGCAGCCCGCAAAGCCATCCTGGAAACAGCCAGCGGGAGCCAATGTACAATTTTGTGATGGCCATCTATGCTGAAACACATTCAGTCTTAGCTCCACAAGGCCGTCTGGAAACAGCGAGGAACCAGGATAACCTTGAGCAGCAGCCTTGAGGAAGTGGGGCTGGGTTTGGTGCCGCGGGTGCTCGAGGGTCAGGCTGGGCATTTGACCTCTGCTGCCCAGGGCTCTGGGCAGCCCGCACCACCATCCAGCTGCATGGCCTGAGAGGAACAGTGAGGCTCCTCCAGTGGACCATGCCTTGGCACTTGCCCCGGTCCCCCCCCTTCTGCCAGAGACCCTCAGATCTGTCCCCCAGGCCCCCCCAGCCCCCCAGGCACCCTTGACGCGAACGATGTAGAGCTGGCCATGCCCACCCAATAGGCCACACCCACTCCATCCACACCCACCAAGTAGGCCACACCTACCCTGGCCACACCCACCCAGCCCCCTGAGGGCAACTGCAATGCTGATGCGGCTCTCAATGAAGTTGAGTTTGACACCCCTGTTTTAACCCTTTTTAAATTATAAAATATAAAAAAATGCAAAAAAAATAGTGGGAAGGTAAGGGTGGGAGAAGGAAAGGAAAAGTGTGGGGAAAAGGGGAAAAGAAAGAAAAGGCCTTTGGTGCAGTGGAATAAAATAATAGCATCAAACCTCAGTTTTTTTACTTTCACATAGTTAATATAAGGTAGCCGGTTCTATAACAACAAACCTATCTAATCAGTAAAACCCCAAATCAAAGCTTCTTTCCCCCCCCCACCTCAAGCATAAAGTCCAGAAGCCATTGTCAGGTAGAAACAAAAGTAATTGTGTTTTTTTTTCTTTAATCAAAGCAGGCAATTTAGCCATCTCTGCTAGCTCCATCAACTTCTGCAAGCCATTCGTCCACTGTAGCAATAGCAAGGCGTGACGGGAAATTTAATTTAAGCAAGGGCATTAGTCCAGCCATCACAGGCAGCATTATTCCAAGATTCCAGGCAGCTTTCCTTTCTCCTACTACCTGCAGACGCTAGAGATTGAACCTGACATTTTCTGCACGACGAAATATGAGTTGCATCTGAGGCCACATCTCTTCTTCTTCCCCTGCTTTGCTGGTAAAATAAAGGGCAACTTTTTCAAGATTGTCTCTGATATGGCTTAACAGGAATCTGGAAACATATCTCTAAGAGTTCTTTTCCTTCTGAAATCAAACACAAGGACAAAAGAATATCCCAAATTCTCGGGAAGAAAATAGAAAAGGAATTTTGTTGCCATTTTTTTTTCTAACAGAGCTCCTTTGCCTTCAATACTCATATGTCTGGCAGAAGTTCAACCCGCATAGTGAGTGAATCTTAAAAGTTTTTTTTTAAAGGCCTCTCGTCCTTAGTAGTTGGATTTAGACCCCTGCAAATATCTTCATGTTCATGGATTAGCTTGCCTGTTGTTAAATGGACAATGCATTGCTGCCCAACCAACATGTCAAAGCACAATTCCCTCCTGCAACTACCAGTCATAAATCACATTCTCCAATTAGTTTGACATGCTGGCTTTCTGCCCACTTCTTCCCGCCATGCCTTATCATCTCTTATTACAATATTGTATGTCTAACTAACTCCCATCACAATCCTTCCCCTCCCCCAGTATCATCTAATGCTAAGAGTAAAGCAACAGAAAGAAAAAGGCTGCATCTCCATATGTTGTCAAAGCAAGAACATCCAATGTTAACAGCGTTGACATCTGCTTCATTGAAAGAAGTTTGAGGGTCCTAGGTGTGCTTTGAGCTTGGCTGCTTCCTGGCAAGAAAGCAATCTCAGAAAGCACTCATTTGAACCTTGAGCTACAAATATTCTCCTTTAAAGAGTAGTTTGCACACCCATGTCACTAAATGCAGAAGGTGCCAGATACAGTCTTCACCAAGTCCACTTAATGATTGGGTAATAATTTTGAAGAAAATCTCAGATCCCGGGAGTCTGGCCCCAGTTGGGATCAACACTGGGTTGGAATCAACAGTATTTTATTGTTCAGCTCTGTTAATTTTTAAAGGATAATAGGAAGCCATCTTGCTGCAAAGTAAAGCACCACCCTCGAAGATAACCTGCATTTCTAACAGGGACTCCAGGCCCCTCAGTTAGAGTTGCAACGACTCCTACTGAAGTATGACTGTGAATGCTCACCTGAATCCATGAACATTTAATTTGAGCCATAAAAGAATCATTTGTTTTGACCATTGGTTCAGGGACCATGAAGAAGTCAGTAATCTTCCAGACCAGCTCTGTTTCCTGTATGGATTATCTACCTCAAAAGCCAGAACTTTGAAGCCAGCTAAAGTAGAGCTTCACATCCTTTCCCCCATTTCCTTCCTTCTCCATTTTTAAGTATTCATATATGTGTACATCTGGGGAACAATTACCCAGGATATTCTCTGTATATCTTAGGCAGCCCCCATTGTTTCTCCCCTCCCCAATTTAATAAGTGGACAATCATGATGATCCAATGTGTGAAAATCCATTGTTTCATTGTGTTCAAGCTGGTTTATTGGCAATATTTTGCTTGTTGAAGACATTGGTCCCAACCAAGTTTCAGTGATGTCAAACTCTGAAAATAGAATTTCAGAAGTAGGTTCAGACTCTTGATTGATGATAAGCTATTATTTGGATGGTACGAAGTTTCCTTGGTTGTTTAAACTCAGCAAACTGTGGTTAATGAGGTCTTAGCAGATATACAACCCAGATAGTGACTTGGTTTACTCATTGCACAAAACTTGTACAATGTTGACATCATTATGGCTGAGTTCACACAACATGCTTGGGTATAGACTTTTGATTCTGGAGCATAATTATTGGTCTCAGATAAAACACTAAGCCAAAATCAAATAACCATGTTTTGTTTTTACAAAAATGCTGGTGCAGCCTTGCAAATGGTCCTGGTTTATTTATCCATCATGACTCCATTTAGCTCTAGCCAACATGGAGAGGAATGTAGTCCAAAATGTCCAGAAGGCATTTAATTAGAGAAAGCTATTGTAAAATAAGGCCAAAATAGCTCAGACATCAATATGTTTATGAAAGTTGTAGAGATAAGCATTACAAATGAAGAACTACCAGCTATAGTCCAGCGCCTTCACTTTTAATTATATGGAACTGGGGTGATCACAGATTGAGGGCTGTGGCAGTCTCCAATAGTGGACAGAACAGGTCATATTTTTTTTCACCTGTTTTGTCTTTGTTTTTAAAAGGATGCACTGAAGGTTGGGTGGACTGAAGAAGCTTCTTGATGAGAAGTGAAACATCAAGGAAAAATCAAGAAAGTCCAGTTGCCTTTTGAAAGAACACATCTGAAACAACCGTGAAACAACTGAGAATCACTATAGCCGAATGTATAGGGCTGCATCTTCAGACATTTGCAACCTTAATAACAAAACAAAAATCTCACAGAACTTTAAAAACAAATTTATTAAGGCAAAGGCTTCTTTTAGCACCATGGACAATGTAACAACATGGACTATCCATGACATGCAGCCCTTCAAATGATTATACACTTTTCTTAAGTGTTGATGAAATCTGACGAGCTAGATTTACTGCCGACAGCCAAAGCTTCAGTTGGTTGCCCTCATTTGTCAAAAACAATTTATTTAATTTGTTGTCAACGTTAAATCCTGGAATTGAAGCATGTTTTTCTACTTCAGCCTCATTTATAAAATCTGAACTAGTTTCTTTTAGTTTTCTCCTAAGTATAAAAAACAAAAAGATTTGCTTTATTTGGTTGACTTTAATTGGAAAAGATGCTCTAGCTTGAAGACTCAATTACAAGTTGTCTCTTGCTGCCCTCTACTGGACCAAGTTGTCATTAATGTTACTGGAAGAAAAAGATGCAATAGCTATTTTTGGTGTGCTCCCTCTGCAAATGCAAGAACATGAAGAGTGGTTGAACATTTGATTTTTACTCACCCTTGACCTCGCAGCTGTGGTGAGCTATAATCTCCAGCACCCGGAGCCAGAATGAACTATAGTGAGTTGTTGGGAACTGTAGTTCATTAATAATCAGAGAGTCAGAAGTGGGTTTTTTTCTCTCCTTTCCATTCAATTGTGTTCATTCCTGGAGACTTACCTGAGCAATTCCATGTCGTTTTCTTGCAAAGTTTTTCAGAAGTAGTTTGCCATTACCTTCTTCCTAGGGCTGAAAAAATTGGCTGGCCTGAGGTCACTCAGATGGGGTTTTGTTCCAAACTCAAATATTCCTAGTTTCTAGTGATGCCTAAACTGCTATACCAAACTAGCTCTTATTCAGCCTAAAATATAAATGATTACCACCAAGAAACTTTTTAAACCTTCACATGTCTGACTTTACAGTGTTCACTCGTGTGTGCTTTTCCAAACAAACACACCTAGGATTAACGTGTGAAAGTTAAAATGTCTACACCACATGCTGTATAAATCAGGGCCGGCTTGAAATATTAGTCAGATCAGAAAATCCCTGATAAAAGGCACAGTTGCAGAGTAATCTAGAGCACTGGTTCACAGGAGAATAAAAAGCCTTCCCAGTAAAAACACATTCACTTTTTTCTATCTTTCACCAACCCTTAAAATCATTGCCTGCTTCAGAAGAACAGGCCACCTGATGACCGTAGATTGTTTCTTTTTTTTATAAAAAAATTTTTTTTTATTAAAACAATCAACATTGAACATAAAAACATATTATGCAGTAATCATCATGGCACCTGATATACAATGCTATGCATTAGTCTTTGAAAACGTCTGAGTTAGTAAGCCTTTTTCCCACTCCTCGCGTCTAGCCTCAACTATACTCCTGTTACACTTTGTTTGATTGGTGTTTCTCTTATCTGGTTCAATATTAATGTGATCAACATTAAACATAAGATCCTATTGCTAAGCAATCATCCTAGAACATAGCATACAACTGAACTACACGACACAGATCCTTCCCCAATTAGCTATGCCAGTTGAGATTCCCAGGAATTGCAGTTTAATAGCACCTGGGGAGTCATAACTTTCCAACTGGGTGCAGAGAAACGGCAAGCAGATGAAGCTCATCCTGACAATAATAGAGCAAACAGAGATTAACTTTAAGCCAAGCACGTTTTAAGCAGATACTTTCATTCGTGCTACTGATTCTAAGTAAACAAGAGGAAGTAAAGTTACACAGCTCTGTGGAGGGGGAATTTAAAGCTACAGGCCTCTAATACCTGGGGTGTGGCTCCACATCTTAGAACAGATAAAAGGTGGAGCATAAAATTCATTTGCATAAACTTTTCAAGTTTTTAGTGCTCCGTTAATTCTGTAAGTAGCTTGCTATGGCTGATACATTGCAAAGTTTGTGGTTTTCTAAAATGCTGGGTGTATGTTTGTTGTAGCTTGGTTTGTGTTATGGGTCAATCCCATCCAAAGAAGTTATTCTATGAGATAATACTAGGAATGTATTCAATGCACAATTTGGTGAAGAACTATGATTATATTTGTGTTTTGATTTGTTTAGCAATTCACGGCCTGTGTTATGTTAAGAGTGGCAGCATACGTACAATTAACATCCTAAAGTCATACTTGCTTAGGTTTAAAAGCGTCTTATTTTTCTGCACTGTGCGCCTACACCTTAAGTAACTTTCTGTAAGATTTTGCTTGGCCTCAGCTGTGTTCATATGACATACTGAATCCATACTGAACATTTCCAATTAGTGTATGTTAGACAAACCCAGTTTCTGCACAGTTCATAGTTCAGTGTGCGGTGTGAATCTAGAAACAGGAGTTGAATACACTAAACGTTTAGTTGTAGGTTGTCATGCAAAATACAGAACATGATGGATTTTCTTCTTTTTTTGCACTTTTGCTGCAGTCTCCTTTAAGGAGGATTTTTTTTTAAAATTCTCCTCTGAAAACAGTTTAGAAAATAACCATGCTGTGAAAAATAAGGTGAAAACTTTACCTCTGTAACTATGATATCCCTTCTATTTCAAAATATGGTAATATTCTACTAGTAACCAAAATATAACCAAAATATTGGTTATTAGTAGAATATTAAGTATATGTCTAGTCACTTTAAGACACTCCTGTTCTTGTCAGTGCTACTCACTGACTATAGTCTTGCAATACATTTAATTGGATTATTTGATTACCTCATTACTGAATTAACACAGCACCAGGATTACATAATATGCTTTGGTAGATGAAATCAGGCTGCATTTGGACAATGCGTTAAGCTGGATTAGTGCTAATTTTGTGTAAGTGTGTGATTGTATCTTGACATGTTCTAAGTACTCAGTTATTTGATTCACAGTTCAGGGTGTTTTGAGAACCCATAAAGTGGGTGAATTCAGTACCATGCTTAATGGCATAGTGTGGTTAGGTAACAAACTGATTCTTAAATATATGAACTGGATTGGTTTTGCACAACTTTTTGTCTCCCAGAAAGCCAAGTTTAAAACTAGAGCTGTTCAGCATTTTGTCTGAATGCCGCTACTAATCAACTGTGTAAACAGTTGTGATCCTTACTGTACCCTTTTAAGGTACACACTACTTTTAAGGTAGCAAGTAGAAGCATTCAGATTCTACTCCTCTGCTATTGATGTCCGCATATGAATTAAAACAAGCAAGCAAACATCTAGGTTAAAAGTGGTAGGGAGACACAGACTGGATTCATGCTGATACAATGTGGTTTGCTGATTCTGGCTTAGAAACCCTTTGAATCCATTCATTGTCCCAGAGAACATTTTCTGCTTTTATCCACTGTGATGAAGGCACCAAAGAATGGCTTATTGATGAACCAGGTTATACGAACCATGGCTCTTTGCCTCCAGATGACTTTCCTACAGCCAAGCTTTCCAGTTTCACACAGGAGATGACGCAAGTGCATATTAGGGTCTTTAATTGTCAGCTCTCAGCCAGCGCTGCAGATTCACAATTACAATTTGCCAGTTGTTGGTCAAGCAATCATTGCGTAGCTATTAGGCAATAACTGGGAGGCTCACCACTCAGTTTCACACCACAAAACCAAACCAAAAGTAAATTGCAAAAACTCTTGGTGGCATATCTCCTGCCAAGTCAATTCTGTACGATAACCCCTTCACAGAGCCATGCCATCCATCCCCAGTGGGAGGCTGGTGAACTGGGCGTTCTCTCCAGTAGCTGCAGAAACTGTCCTAGGAAAGTCTATTTTTGAACAAGACAAGCTGTTTCCAAATGGAAGATTCCTATTATCCTAAACCTCGGACTATATAGCAGAAGACAGAAATGTCATGGTAAGTGTCCAACAATGGCATTAACGGAACACCAGAGGGCTCAGTGCCCTTTCTAAGTGGACTTGAATCTACAACTGATCATGTTTTGAGTGCAGCGTGTGAAGCTGATATTATAATACAGCTATTATTCTGCAAGAAGAATAAGCAGACCTGAAAATGGATTGAGTCTGCCTAATACATTGAAAATACGTGCTACACGTTGTTTGCTTTAATATTGTTAAAGTAGACTGAATCTCTACCTCAGGATATGAAACTTTTACCTCAGGATCTCGGGTTGGGGACCATAAAAGATTGCACTAGTAATGGGATGAAGTCAACTCAGAAGCGCAAACGCACAATATGCGATAGACTAGATACAGTAGATAGACCATACATAGGAGAAACACCAATCAAACAAAATGTATTCGGAGTATACTTGAAGATGTAAGGGAGGAGGGAAGAACGTTTACTAAAACAGATGTTTACAAAGATTAATACCTAATGTTGTATGCTATGTTCTAGGATGATTGTTTAGCAATAGGATCTTTGGTTTAATGTTGATCACATTAATATTGAAACGGATAGGGGAAACACCAATCAAAATAAAACATAACAGGAGTATAGTTGAGGCTAGACGCGAGGAGTGGGGAAAAAGGCTTACTAACTCAGACGTTTTCAAAGACTAATACTTAGTATTGTATACCAGGTGTCATGATGATTGCTGCATAATAGGTTTTTATGCTCAATGTTGATTGTTTTAATAAAAGAATTTTATATATATATATATATATATATATATATATATATATATATATATATATATATATATATATATATATATATATATATATATATATATATATATATATATATATATATATATATATAAAATTTTACTTGGAGATCTTGACCTGTCCTAAAAAAAAAAAAAAAAAATACGTGCTACAGATATGCAAAGCAATGTTGCTCTGACGAGGCCCTCTCTCTTCCCGGTGGCTTGGGTGAGGGTCAGTCTGCCTCAATCAGCCTGTCACTTTGGTGAATAAGGCTTTTGAGGAAGCCAGGGACCGACTTTCCTCAAACATCAAAGCATTTTGAAAAGGCACTTCAATCAAAGTCCTCAGAGCTCTGTACACACTGTTATTTGCCCAGTGGAAATAACATGAATGAATAGTGGAAAAGTTAATAACATTAATTGACCTGTTTCTCTCCAGATATGTTGAGACTACAATTCCTTACATTCTCCTGGATTTCTAAAAGTCGGACCTAGTAGTTTAGCGGGGTTTCTTGCGTTCTTACTCTGTATTCACTCTGGGAAGCCTGGGGGGGGGGGAGGGAGATAATAAGTAATAGATTATGTTTCTCAACTGTAGTTGGGGGTATAAAGGGAATAGATTTTTTCTTTTTTAGGGCGTTCGGGAAAACTCTGGACACCGCATTGGATGGTGAGGAAGGTGGAGTGAAGGTTAGGTATGTGTAGAGGGTTAGAGGGTGGAGATAGGGAATAGAGGTGAGTGGAGGGAAGATGTACAGAAAGGCGAAAGTATGTAGTTAGAAGGATAGAAGAGGGTAGGTTGTTGGAGGATGTGGTGGTGGGGGGGTTCCGAGCAGCTATTTGTAATGATTGTTAAATATGTTATTTGCTTGTTTTCAGTTGAGTTATTATGTTATTATGTTATAATTTTGTTAATAGTTTTTAAAATTTAATAAAAAAATATTTAAAAAAAAAAAGTCGGACCTTCGACCTCTCTGGAGGGCAACAGATTGGGAAAAACTCATCATGTTCTGATATTTTCAAATCTTCTCCTCCTCCTTCTCCTTGACATTGTTGGCCCTTCTTATTCCAGATTCATCTAAACAAGATGACCTCATTTTCTTCAAATTCAGATTCATCTTCTAATAAAGGAAATCATATGTCTGTGTTTTGGGGTAAGATGTGTTGGGGGGGCTAGTAAAATAAACATCCTTTTATTATTAAATCTTGGGTCTTTTTTTTTTTAATGAATCGAGATTATTGGTAACCAAGCTGTTAGATTAGACTGGTCAAATCCCTTCCTGACTAAATATCCATTTGGAGCATCTCAAATCATCGTAGATTACACTGTAGAAATGCAGCAAACAAGTGCTGGTGGGTGCAATTTCTCACCTCTTCTCCCCCCCCCGCCCCAAGAGATAAAATAGATTGAATAATTTCATAATATCTCATATCTCCCTTTGGCAATATACCGAATTGTAAGAAATCTGGAAGACTGCAGAATATTGGAGAGAGATTGTCCAATTACTGACTTCAGTCATCTCTTAACTAAGATGGGGGGGCAAAACTCCATCTCTTAAAAAAAAGGGTATGAGTGGGGGAAGAGAGAGAGGGAATCCATCAGATTGAGTAAAAAAAACTCAGGAAAACACACAAAATGCATTTTTAGCTTAGCCCAGATATATCTTTTGGCAAATGTTATCCTTTTCTATTTTTGTTTCTTTCTTTCTTTTTTTCTATTTTCCATATGGTTTACTGGTATCTCTGTATAGGTTGTGAACTGAATGCCACCACTCGGAGATGTGTCGTGAAAGAAGATGATGACTTATTAGAACACTTGGTGTATTTGAGGACGGTAAGTTTCAGTAGAAAAGAATCTCTGTAGGTCAAGGTTGAAGTTGGTGCCCTCTGAGCTTGGGTGTTTGCTTGCAGCCATTTCATTACCTGACTAGGTAACATCATCAGTGTTAATACTGTAGCTCTGGGATCAGATAAGCCCCAAAGTGGCCTCAAGAGCTCTCAAGAAAAGTGCTAAGACCAGATGATAGCAAAGAAATATGATCCTTCCCACTCCCTCCCCACATCCTGTCAGAAATCTCTCCACAGCCCCCACCATCCTGCCAGAACCGATGAAGCTTCTTGGATGTCTAGGGAGATTTTCAGTCATCCAGTTCATTGTTGACCCAAAGGTGCTTTTTGAAAAGAACTGAAGAAGCTTCTTGGATGAGAAGGAAAAGGTCTTCAAGGAAAAGTAAATAAAGTCCAGTTGCCTTTTGAAAACACACCTTTGGGACTAGTTTCTTGGATGAGAAGTAAAACATCTTCTTCAAGAAAAAAAACCAGTCCGGTTCCCTTTTGAAAGAGCACCTTTGGAACAGCTATGACTTGGATGACTGAGAATCTACCCAGTGACTGTGGTTTTTTTTCCCTTCCTGTTTATATATGGATAATAAAACAGCTGCAAGGAAATAAGCAAGCTTGGAGAGCATCAAGATTTCCAACAGTAACTTTCCAATGCTGATGCAACCTCTAGACATAATTGTTCACATTTTTCTGGAAAGCATTCTTTTTCATAAACTAATGTTGGGGAATATGTGCCCTTCTAGATTTTCATAGATACCAGTTCCTACCCTCTCTAACCAACATAGCCAATTGCCAAAAATGATGGGAGCTACAATCCAACAATGTTTGTGGGTGGCCCTACAATGCCTTAAACAATACCTCTGTTTAAAATGTTCCTTATTCTACACATTCTGGAGAAGAGTATAGATGCAGATGTTCAGGAAGGTTTGTGAAGGCTTTAGATCAGGGGTCTTCAAACTTGGCCCTTTTATGACTTGTGGACTTCAACTCCCAGAATTCCTCAGCCAGGCAGTTGAAGTCCAGAAGTCATAAAAGGGCCAGGTTTGAAGACCCCTGCTTTAGATTCAGCCCTGTATGAAGGTCAATAAAGGATTCTACATAAATACTCAGAAAAGGCCACTGATTGTTTTTTGTTTCTTACCGCTCAAGGTCGTCCTGGGTGAAGATGCTGATGATGAGACCCATGTGGTGGCTGTTGAATCAAGAAATATGGCCAGTGTTCCTGAGCCAATACCGATTGTATCATTGAAACATTCTGTCTTACCAATGGTAATGCATACAGGCATGCGGTGGGGGGGTTGTCTTATGCTATTTCATGCTTTACAAATGGTTCAGAAGTTTTCCTAACTAACAAATTGGACATGCCTGAGAGAGGTAATTTTCTAGGTATTCATATCTTAAAGTGCATTAGGAAGCTATTGACTAGGCAACATCTGATATAAAATTATTTGGATATGTCCTAGCTAATAATGTAGAGGAGTTGAATAGAGCAGAGCAGGGCAGGGCAGCGCAGAACAGAACAGAACAGAACAGAACAGAACAGAACAGAACAGAACACTTTAGTGTAATTGGACACCAAAGGAATTTGTCTCCAGCACAGAAATTCTCAGTGTACATACAAACATACAGTATATCCTACATGTATTGCAGGAGAATGAGAAGAGCAGCATTCTGAAACACAGCATCTGTTTTTTTTTTTTTAATATATAACAGGTTTGTCTTGACGGCTTTGAATTACTTCCCCCAGTTTCTTTTATCCTAAAATCAGGAATGGGTCCAGTATATCTCAACGGGCAGCACCTGATCTGTAAGTAGAAGCCATGGCTCTTAAGTGCATGCATGAGAAGCGACTGGGAAGTAGTGAGTAGATAATTAGATCAGGAGATGTGACCTGGAGTTGTATATAGAAATTCATTTGCCAAACCATCATGAGCTGCAGATGAATGAATCTATATACCTAAATAACAACCAGGAATTAATGGGGGGGTTTTATTTCATGTAAAAAATATACGAGGTATGGGGAAAATACGTTTGTATCTTCGGAGAGTATATGTAGCAGCAGCTAAAACACCATGCAATTCTTGCTGTCAATGAATTATTGTTAAATCTAACATTGGCAGTAGCTCCATACTGCCTCCAGATACCAATAAAGGAATGGATTGGGAAATCGAAGTGTGATTGACATCATTGATATATGAATCTATGATGGCTTTTTAAAATCATACATATCAACCTTCCCCAACCTCAATGATGCTCCTCAAGTGGAACAACCATCATCACAAGAAAGTTATTATTGATGTTTTGGTCTAGACAAAAAAAAAGGCTGGTAAGTATTCTATCAAGGGTTATTAACTGTAATTGTGTCGTGAAATATCACTATCTAAATTGTTTCTTATTTTAGAAAGAAAGCAGAGGTTTTCTTGGGGGGGTGAGGGAAGAGAAGATTATCAATTGAAGTGATAGACAAGAGAAGAGGTGTCTAATCTTTTCCAAAGTTTGGGCTTTTTCAATATTTTTTTTTTAAAAAAACCTCTTTGTAAACTGCTTCTTCACCTTAACTGCCACGGACAAATAGAGGCGTGCTGAATTGATGAGTATGAAAGAATGATTTAAAATCCCCTATGTGGTCTAATTTCTTCAGCTAACTTTGATTTTTTTTTAAAGAGAGAGAAAAATGGAAAATGTAAAAATCATTATTTAACTTACTTTCTTGCAGGCATCCGTTGCTTTTATTCTCTCTTCCTTCTTCAGGGAAGTGTAATATTTTATTCTTTATCCTGTTTACAAACCACTTTTAAACTTCCTATTGAAAGCAATGCATAGCTAAACCAATCATCAAAAAGGTATTGCAACTTAATGTCTTTTATGGCTAAGGAAAATGACCTACATGCTCAGATTCTTAGTTATTAAATGTTAACAGTTGTACAAACTGTAATATTTAAAAGGATGAAAAAAATTAACATTTTACAAGCAATACCCACATATCATACCATCCAGAAATCAATCTTTTTTCTCTTCCTCAACTGGTTTCAATTTATATGTTAATTTTTCCAACTTTACTTAGATCCCCCTTTTAGGTACTTCCATGATTTTGTTCTTATTGACTAATAATAAAAACATTAACAGCACCTTTTCACATTGGTATAAAAGAACAAGTTAGGTATATTTATACACTTATCTATAAATCAAAACAAAGTACTCTTGCATTTTTTAATCTGAATTTTTTAGTTTGTTCAAAGAAGGTTAAAATATAAAACGCCAAAATATTTTTTAAAAGAAAAAAATATCATACTATAAAGAAGACATTAAAAAAGTGTATTAAAAAGAGTGGATTAGAAAGGCATCCTAAACAACCCTTAAGATATGAGTCCAAAATAAATAGTTTGAAATTGAACTTTGTGAAGCTTGAGACTCTTACACAGATTTATTCTTGGGCTTCAGTGTCTAACGTCTGAGGCTACTCCTATGAAGCAGAACCCAACGAAACATCCAATCAGAGTAATTTGGCCAATGACTACAAGCTTTGACCCATGTCTAGAAGTTGTAGGTGCTCCAACACTGGAGGTTTCTAGGAAGAGATTGGAGAACCATTTATTAGGGGCCTGGAGGCTAAACCATATGCAGAATGGTTGCGGAAATTGGGTATGTCTAGTCTAGTGAAAAGAAGGAATAGGGCTGACATGGTAGCAGTATTCCAATATTTGGGGGGCTGCCACAAAGACGAGGAGGGTCAGCCTATTTTCCAAAGCACCAGGAGGCAAGACAAGAAACAACGAAAACTAATCAAGGTGAGAAGCAACCTGGAATTCAGGAGAACCTTTCTGACAGTGAGAACAATTAACCAGTGGAATGGCTTGCCTTCAGAAGTTGTGGGTGCTCCATCACTTTTAAGAAGCGACTGGACAGCCACTTGTCTGGAATGGTATAGGGTCTCCTGCCTGAGCAAGGGGGTGGACTAGAAGACCTCCAAGGTCCCTTCCAAATCTTTTATTCTGTTATTCTCTGCTTTCCTCCCAGCATTTTTTTTTTAAAAAAGCAGTGTTTGCTGCCTTTGTGACATCACCTGCTGCTCTGGCTTCCATTCTGCTCTTCCTCCCCATGGATTCATTTTAACTGTCACAGAACTCTTGTTGGTGCTGAGGACAGTGGCTGAACTAGCAGGGGGGGGGAATCAAAGGAGGATTTACCAGCTGCCTCCTTCAGCGCACCACTAGGCAAGCTTCTTCCAGACGTCTCTTGCTGGTGGTCCAAAGCTTTTTTGGGGTTCTAAGGGAAAGGAGGTGATGCTCTTCAAAGGGGCCCAGTGGTGGTGGATGTTATGTTTAGTACTGCCTTGCAATTCTTTCCTGCAAGTGGAGGATGACTCCGACTACGAGCCGACGGATGATGAAATTCAAGATGATGATGATGCTGATGCTGACGATGACAGCTTTGATGATGAAGAAGAACTACCAAGTCCGGAAATGCCAGCTGTGAGTTTAGTCAATTTTATGGATGATGGGTTCCCCCCCCCCCAATAGTTGGGAGTGGATAGATGGATAACATTTCTTACTTTTCCAGACTTTTCTACCACCTTTAAAAGAAAAAAGAAAATCTAAACTCTTATCAGCCTGTATTGTTCCCAGTCCAGAGTGATGTATGGGTAGTCCAGATGCTTGGCAACTGATTCATACTTATGACTATTGCTGAGTCCCAAGGTCACGTGATCCCCCTTTGCAGCCTTTTGACAAGCAAAATCAACGGGGAAGCCAAATTCACTTAACAACTGAGTTACTAACTTATCAACTGCCGTGTTTCACTTAACAACTGAAGCAAGAAAGGTTGTAAATTGGGGCAAAACCCACTGAACAAATATCTCACTTAACAACAGAAATTTTAGGCTCAATTGTGGTCTTAAGTGGAGGATTACCTGTTTTTAAGATAGGCGGCTATATATGCCTTTTTTAAAAATAAATAAATCCTATTCCTTTGATATCTTAATGTGTTAACTGCTCTCCATCTGCATAAAGGACTCATCGCCGCCATCTCTCTAATTGACCTTAGGGTGCTATTTAGTTCAGCATAGTAAACCATAAGGATATCATTGCAAACGGCGAGACAGGGCATCTTACATACTGATTGCTAATCAGGAGACAGAAAAAGTGCATGTAATTCCCCATATGCGAGTTGAAAGGAAAAGACAGAAGTTAGCGTAGCACAGAATATACAATATGGTGGCCATAGTCAGCCTACCTATTTCTTCTGGCTTTAGGTTTTTGCTTAAAAATACGTTTTGGGTTAAAAACAATAGCGAAGGTAGCTTGCTGAGAAATAATAAATCGGTATTCAGCCTCCTCTTTATTTCCCAAAAGGTCTTTAGATGTTGTGTCGGTTCCATAGGCTTTTTTAATAAATAAAGCTGGGGTGGTTTTCAAGACCATTGTCAAAAAGCGTTCCTTTGCTTAGGGGAAAAAAAACTAAGAAGAGTATAGTAGATTTGATCCCACTGGTTTAGTGGAATGCAACCTGAGGGAGATAGGGGCAATTGAATATAAACATGCCATGTTCACCATAGAAATTATTCTATGACCAAGGAAAGAAATTTTCAAGATTAGTTCCAGATTTCCCTCTTAGTAGAGCATGCTTTTTCCTTTGCTGCCTTTGAGATGGAAAATGGATGTTCTTCTGTGTACAGACCATGAAGTTCCATTTGGATATGGGTAACATCCTAACTGAGACTCCAGTTTGATGTAGTATTAAGGCCTCAGGCTAGAATCTGGGAGACTGGGATTTCTAGTTCTGCTTTATTTATTTTCATACTGCCTATATTATTTTTATCAATAATTCAAGGCACCAAACATGCCTAATTCTCCATCCTCCTCCTATTTTCTCCACAAGAACCCTGTAATGTGGGTTGTGTGAGTGACCTTTGGGTTTCTTCTCCATAGGAAGAGACATCGAATCAAATTTCCTAGCTGCAGCAAGTATCATCTGAAGGAGACCTGCCAAAGAATCGAGTTTGGATTGGTTCCTGCCAATGGATTATTCTAAAGAAGCCTGATTAAAAATGTATTGCAATAAAAGCTGTTGTTTGCTTGTGGGTCTACCACAGTCTCCTTTTTGGATGGGTGGTTGGGAAAGGGAGATGTTAAAATTGTCACCAATGACCTGAGGTTTTTTGGTTTTTTTGATAGTGTGACTCAAGCATATGTTATTTATCAGATTCAAGGAACTGGGTAGCACTTTTCATTGTCCACATATATGGACAATGGTGGTCATCATCAAGGTTGTGGTGGGGTAGAGGTTGGACAGTCCTAATTGCAGCAGGACATGCTCAAGCTACAGATGATCAACCTATGTTATTTTAGATTATCTTCTGATGAGTTGAAGGAAAACGTTTATAACTGAAATAAAAGGTGTCTTTAAAAAAAATCAGTCCATGATTATATTTTTGTCAATTGTCAATGCTCCTCCTGTGCTATCAGTCTGAACAGATCCTAAGCACAGATCTAATATTTGGATAGGATATACTATATGATATAAGTTAAGTAAAGTTGCTACATTCTCAAGCATGGCTCCTAAACTCCAGTTGTCCAGCTCATGCAACTGGACTACACAGATTTTAGCAAGGTATCTTTAATGCTAGTTAGAGGTTAATACACAATGTTGGAAACTGCCAGAGAAAACTTCCTTCCTTCCTTCCTTCCTTCCTTCCTTCCTTCCTTCCTTCCTTCCTTCCTTCCTTCCTTCCTGCCTGCCTGCCTGCCTGCCTGCCTGCCTGCCTGCCTGTCTTCCCTCCTT
Organism: Bothrops alternatus; assembly: GCA_034064705.1. NCBI lineage: Eukaryota > Metazoa > Chordata > Lepidosauria > Squamata > Viperidae > Bothrops > Bothrops alternatus. The sequence goes on along the minus strand of JARGCV010000225.1, from coordinate 1,666,504 downwards.
TCTTCCTTTCTTTCCTCCTTCCTTCCTCATTTCTGCTTGGAATGACTTGAAATACTTCTTCCCATGATTCTATGCCAATAGGACCAAAGTGCCATTTAAGAGAAAGCCTGTCAATTTGTCTGCTACCTATTCATTGTTTGTCTATTCTTCTTCATCATTTGTCATCCAAAGCTAGGTTTATCTCAGGAATGCACAACCTGAGATTCTATAGGTAATTAAAAATGGTAATTAAACATCTTTCATTAGATCAAAAGGAATTTTCCCCCTTTTATTGATCCTAGTAGATTAAGAACCTTGTGGGATTAAAAGCCTAAAGTTCTGTTCCCATGTAACCTACTAAATACTTCTAGAAGCACATCTTTAATTTTGGCATACTCCAGAGATTGGCATTTAATCTATATTTTTATTGTGGTAGGGTGGTGATGGCGAACTTTTTAGAGACTGAGTGCCCAAACTGCAACCCAAAACCCACTTATGCATCGTCGAGTGCCGGGTGGGTGTGGCCCATTGGTTGGGTGTGGCCCATTGGCTGGGTGTGGCCAATTGGGTGGGCATTGCCAATTGGGTGGGTGTGGCTGCAGTGGTAACGGCAGTACTAAAAAGTTCAATCAATTCCAACTTTGCAAGATCTTTTTTTTCCCGTGAGAAGTTGAAATTGACTGATTGAACCTTTTTTTTTTTTGCACACGGCGGCGGAGGCCTAAAGCAAAAAGGTTTTATAAAACCCAGCTGAAGGCCTAGGACTGGGGTGATGGCGTGCGTGCCCACAGAGAGGGCTCTGAGTGCCGCCTCTGGCACCCGTGCCATAGGTTCGCCACCACTGTGGTAGGGTGTCTGTAGCTTCATTTCTGCTTGCCAATGCTTTGGCTAGGGAATCACTTGAATTTGTCTTTCAAAATATCTATTAACAAGTGTGGAAGCTTCACTGTCATTGGCTAATTATAAGCTTCTCGTAAGCAGAGTGCTGGGTAGATATGATTTGGATTCCTCTTGCTCTAAGAATTTGGATCCAGCAGCTTTGAGAATTTGTGATGTTGTAATCCCAGTCGCTTGTTAATGTGTCAGTTCTGAGAAGGTCATCAAAGGAGATGGATCTTAAAGATGGTACTAAGGGATAATCCATGTCTTCCAAAGTATATGGGTTGGGTTCATACCAGCTTCTGTACCAAAAACCAATTAAACCATGTGATGGTTGAACACAATTTGTGAACAAGGCATTGTCTTAAATCTAAAGCTAGTGCTTTGATATATGTGGAGCCAGGAGTATATACATGGTCTCTGGCATTGCCAGTCAACCTTTTGGTAAAAATGAGTAAGTATATATCCATTTTTGCAGGATAACATGACTGATAGCCATCTGATGCTGCTTCATCCTTCACTTAGTTCAGAATGTTGAAAGGCAAATATATTTGGTTTCCCAGGAAACAGTTGCCTTAGGAACTCTGCAAGCTATACTAGAACTTGATGGACCAGTTTTTCAACAGAACAATAGTCTGTCTGGAAAATCATCTTAGCCATAGCTGAAGTGTGCTATGACAACTCTTTCTGTCTTCTTGGATGTTCCCTTGGCTACGGCAGTAGATTTTCCCTTAGATGTCTACAGGGAAGATCCCTCACCCCAAAAAGTGTGCCTTGGACATGCAGGTAAACTAATTCTTATTCAGACATGAATAGCCCTGTTTATATTTACATGCCAACTTGAAAGAAATCTCCATTGACAAACATGTATATGCTGCCCTCTTAGATACTGCAGTAACTGAGGTTTGTGGTTTACTGTACTGTCCAAATCTGAAGCAGCCCTATTTTGATTCTCTGGTGATTGGGAGATCAGGAGATAATAGTTCTGCCTCAGGCACAAAGCCAGCTGGGTGATCTTGAAAAAGTCATTTTCAGCCTTAGGAAGAAGAAGGCAAGAGCAAACCACTTCCAAAAAGTCTTGCCAGAAAAACTGCAGGAATTTGTCGAGGAAATTCCCAAGGCCCAGTATTGAGTAACACGTATCAGGATTTGTAATCCATAACAAGCTTTGATGGTAAGATCGGGTTTCCTGTGAGAAGAATTAATCAGGAGTGGTTTGCCTAAAGAAGCTGTAGGTATTCCATCACTGGAGGTTTTCAAGAAGAGATTGGACAACCATTTGTCTGAAATGGTATCGGGTATCCTGCTCAAGCAAAGGGTTAGACAAGAACAGGGGTAGGCAACCTTGGCTCTTCTGGGAGATGAAGTCCATGAGTCATAAAAGAGCCAAGGTTGCCTACCCCTGGACTAGAAGGACTCCAAGGTTCCTTCCAACCCTCTTAATTTATGTTCTATGTTCTATTTCAGATTTTTTTTTAATCTCTAAACCAGACATGTCAAACACAAGGCCCAGGGGCCGGATGCAGCCCACGAAGTGGTTTCATGTGGCCCACGAAGCCATCCTGGAAACAGTGAGGGAACGGCCTCCTCCGCCTTGGCCCTGGCCCAGGCCAGCCGGGAGCCCATGTACAATTTTGTGGTGGCCATCTATGCTGAAATGCATTCAGTCTTAGCTCCATAAGCCCCCCTTCCCCACATGGCCTGAGAGGAACAGTGAGGCTCCTCCAGTGGACCATGCCTCGGCACTTGCCCTGGTCCCACCCCCTTCTGCCAGAGACCCTCAGATCTATCCCACTCCTGCCCAAGCCCCCACAGGCACCCTTGATATGAACAATGTAGAGCTGGCCACACCCACCCAGTAGGCCACACCCACCCAACCCCCTGAGGGCAACTGCAATGCTGATGCGGCCCTCAATGAAATTGAGTTTGACACCCCTGCTCTAAACAGTACAGTCCCCCCACAAGTTGGAGTGTGAAATCTTATGAGAATGGCAGTCTTTCAGAATCACAATGAGTATCCGACAAATGTTTAGCCTTTAGGATAGAACAGAAGGTATGAAGGCATGGGGACAGTGTTGTACTGTAGTGTCTGCCATATACATCATCACATCCAATGAAGAACATCATATAAAACCAACATAGAAAACAGCAGACTAAAATGAAAAAATATGAAGCACTAACCGAAATAGCAAAATGAGAATTTCAACCAGTAAAGACTATAACCTAGGTACTGAACAGATATCTGTGGGAAGGTCATTCAACTGAAAAAGCCCGTTTTGTGATCACATGAGATTAGTATATATTTTTGATTTGCTGAAAACTGGTGTTTACTTCTGCAAAATGGTTGTAAAATCAGGCATGGTCACAGGGGGACCTCCTTAATGGCCAGCACTCCTCACAACCACAATTCTATGTTCAATTATGGTTATAAGTCAAGGACTGCCTGTATTCAGAGTCTGGTTAGGTGGATTTAGTCCACTTTCCCTTAAGCTCTCAGAGAGATACAGATATTAATATCATATCATATATGCAGGGTTTTGGATGACTTCCAAACTTGAAGGGGGAGATTTCTCTATTTTTACACCGTGTAACTCCTGTGTGGCATTTCCAGTTAGTGACCATCAGGAGACACCCGCACTACTATTGTCATCCTTGTTATGAATCTTTAGATGCAAGGAGCCAGATGTTATTCTATGGAGTTTAAAAGGCCCAAGCCATGAGCCTTAGTATAAAAATAACAGTGTGTTGACAGTTTTCATCCCTAAAGCATTGGCAGTTATGTCTCAGTTATGTTGCTTCTCCCAGGATGCCACACTGATAATGCTGATGAAATCTGGATCCCACCAATTGTGAAAAAAATTCTGTGGCAAATCCCTCAAGATCCCACTCTGGATCATGAATACATCAGAGAACTGGGCATCGTGGAGTTCACCAAAACAGCCATGGAACTGGTCATTGGCAAGAACAACCAGGCTGTCTTAGACAACAGGGTATGTGGATATTTATATGAGTATGGCCCTATGCCAGTGATGGCGAACCTTTTAGAGAATGAATGCCCAAACGGCAACCCAACCCACTTATGCATCATCGAGTGCCGGGTGGGTGTGGCCCATTGAGTGGGCATGGCCCATTGAGTGGGCGTGGCTGTGGTGGTAATGGCAGACAGGGTGGGACTAAAAAGTTCAATCAATCAATTCCAACTTTGCAAGATCTTTTTTTTTCCTGCAAAAAATTGAAATTGACTGATTGATTGAACCTTTTTTTTTTTTTGCACACAGCGGTGGAGGTCTAAAGCGAAAAGGTTTTATAAAACCCAGGTGAAGGCCTAGGACTGGGGCGACGGTGCGCGTGCCCACAGAGAGGGCTCTGAGTGCTGCCTCTGGCACCTGTGCCATAGGTTCGCCACCACCGCCCTATGCTTAGGAGATAGAGATATGAAAGGAACAAATAGACATTTTCCCTTATTGGTTACATTCAAAGTTTTCTATGGAGTCCCATTTCTTGTTCATTATGACAATTTATTTTGTTGCCATGGCATGGGAGGAAAGAATGTTTAAGGCCATTAGCAGCTTGGGAATAATCATGAAAAAAATAAAATAAAGTGCTGTTGCTCTTGTCAAAGAAAGCTGTGATTTGGCCCAGATTTGAGAACCCTTTCTCCAATGAAAGGAAGAAGGAATGCTTAAATCTTGCAGAGGATTAATAAGCTGAGAAGTAATCACAAACACTAACCTATGCCTGTTGGCTTAGAACAGCGGTTCTCAACCTGCGACAACGCAGTCCGCCATTTTTTTTCCTCTTTTCCCCTCGGCCGGCGCAGGGGGCAGCACCGTGCATGCGCGATGCGGGCCGCCGCGCCGTGCCCACTTGCGCGATGCGCGCCGTTGTGCCGCGCATGCGTGGTGCAGGTCGGGGTTGCGCGGCGCATGCGCGGTGCAGGTCAGGGTCGCAGCCTGAAAAAGGTTGAGAACCACTGGCCTAGAACCAATTTTTAGATTGCCTGTTGAAATAGGGTAGCTAAATTCTTCTTCTGCCTTTCCTACTTTCTGCCTGCATTCAACTTTGATTCTAAGCAGTGATTTATTTAACCACGACTTATTAAACCCTCCTTAGTTGAGTTTGCATGACACGTTAGCTGGAGAATTCTGGGACTTAAAGTCCGTACATCTCAAAATTGCCCGGACTGAGAAACACTGGCCATGAAAATTAATCTTTTGAAATGTTGAGTTGACAATTCTACGTGCTTGTTTGATTAAAAAAAAATCTTCTTTCTCTCTAAACAGGCAGGTGGTGTTCACACAATAGGTGGGACAGGTGCTGTGTGGATCGGAGCTGAATTTTTGCACCGTTGGTATCGTTCCAACCATTTAACTCCAGCAATTATCTATATTGCTGAACCACAACTGGGTAGCTAATATATATATATATATTGTCCCTGTTTGACCTAGTCTTACAGTTAAAACCATTAAAACCATTAAAGCCATTAGAAACATTGCTGGGAAAGAAAATCAGACATGACAACAACAAATCAACGGATTGGAAGGTTATGTGGCCTTCATCTCCCATCTGGGTGGTCATAATATAACACAGTGATTCTCACCCCTTTTGTTCATCATGGACCCCCTTAAAATACCTTTTGTGGCCACAGACCTCCATGACTTAACTTGAGATTTAAATCATAACATTTCTTTAAATCTTTGCAGACCCCTTATACCTTTTGTGGCCACAGACCTCCATGACTTAACTTGAGATTTAAATCATAACATTTCTTTAAATCTTTGCAGACCCCTTTGATGACATCACGCCCCCCCGGGGTCTGCCAGCTGCAGGTTGAGAACCACTGATGTAGCAGAAATGATCTTATGCCTCTGATTAATGATGTACCTGTGTAGAACTACACATGAATGAGACTTGGTTTTATCATGAGGGCTTCAGCAGTCACACCCTGATAGCAATAAAATGCTTCCTGCCATAATGTGGCACTCAAACCATGGGTTTGTGTTTTACAGCATTGGGAGATTGTTTAATCCAAGTTAAAAAAAATGCGACACAAAACGGGTGTCCCTGTCTTTGCAGGAACTCTTGGCTGCATATTCCAAGTTGCTGGCTTTACAGATATTCGTTCTTACCATTATTGGGATCCCATCAAGCTGTCGGTTGACGTGGAAATGTTTGTGGCAGAACTGCAGGTATCAGGAAGCAACAATTTACATGTCTACTTAAAGCAACAGAATCAGGACCATACGTTCAGTTGCAGTTAAGATTTATTGCTCAATCCTATACACAAGTATCTAGTCAATTATTGTTCAGCATTAAACTGGCCCTAGATACAAGGGTAGGAAAATCAGTTATGGAAGACTACAGAAATGGAAGACCACATTGATTCCTACAATGGAGGAATGGTTACAAAAACTGACGGAGCTAGCAGAGATGGCTAAACTGACTGTACTGATTTAAAAAAAAATACGAATACTTTTATTGCTAGGTGGAAACTGTTTCTAAATTTTGTGCTTGAGGTGGGGAAAAAATGACATTCTGATTGTGGGCTTTACCAATTTGATAGATCTGATTGAAATGGCTAGTTTATATTATTTTGTAAAAATAAAAAGTTGAGGTCTGAAGTCGATACTCTATTGCATCAAAGGAAGTCGGAAGTCAATGCCTTTTTTCCCCTTTTTTTCTCTCCCTTGCCTCACTTTTCTACTCCCTTTTCCCTTCCCCATCTTTTCCGCTATTTACTTTGTAGTTCGATTGTATCGTATAGTATAAACTAATAAAACTTTGTAAAAAAGAAAGAAAGAAAGAAAATCAGTTACAGATCCTTTGTTTACTTCTGAAACCGAATGGCTATCCAATCCTTCTCACTTTAGCCACAGCAGGTTTAGATGTTACTTCCTCTATGAAAAAATAATGCATACTATTAATACTTTATTAAAAAAAAGAAAAAAAACAACTTTCGTTGAAAATAGTCATGGTTTTAAGAATGTGGGAATTTGACCTATATCACATTAGATTATTTGTCAATTTTGCTACTTCAGTTGATAAGAGTAAAAAAGATTAACTTCTTCTCCATTACATACTGTCTTCCAACACTTTAATAGGCTATGCATGGATATGAATTTAGGAGAGTTTTCAGGAGAAAAAAATGAACATGTCCCCTATCCTGGATCTATAATTGTGCCCCATGTGCATCATGGAGGCAAATACTTGTGTATACTGTTTCAAGCATCTTAGAATCAACTGTGCTGTTTCCAAAACTGCTAGTAATTATGGTAAATAACCCTTTGCCTCCAGCTGTGTCTTTTAAGCCTTCTGCCCTACTGTCAAAGTCCTTGCCCACCAAAAACTGATGGCTATTATATTGAATGTCTTTGCAGAATGCCCGAGAGGGCTCCATTATATTCCTGCATGCTCCTGAAGAAATTGGCTTCCAGCCCTCTGAATGGAGAAGAGTTGCCTCAATTATGAAGGTAAGTGATACCTTCAGGAGATGTATGGCTAGACAGGCCACAATATGTAGAGAGAAACACTTTCAAACGATATCATGCAAAATGACATCTGTTAACACCATGCCTGTCTGGCATTACGACCTTGCTCTTGACTCACAGTGAGTTAGCTTAGGCTGAACTGCAAGGCCTGTGAAGTTTAAGAACCTTCCGATTTAATTCATCTGTGACGTGGCCACAGTGAGGATTCTTTTCTTTGACCGGCATTCAAATTATAACCAAATGATTTCTATAGAAAATATGAATGCACTGAACCTGAATCAGAACAATAGATACTACAGGTATTCATCAATTTATGACCACAATGGAGCCTGCCCATTAGGGACATACGTCATTATGGCTGTAAAATAATGAACACAGAAGCCATAAAGTGAACTCTGTGGTCATTAATCAATCATCAGATACATTAAGTTAACCCATAATGTCAAGAGTGAAAATTTGGCAGCTATGTGCCTCTCTCTTTTCATCTTGTCATTAAAGGGGGGGAGGTGTTGTTTTCGAATGGGTTAATTCAGCGGTTCTCAACCTATGGGTCGCGACCCCATTTGAGGTCAAACGGCCGTTTTGCGGGGGTCGCCAGACACAGCGGTCCGCCATTTTGTTTTTTGTTGTTGTTTTTTTTGTTTTTTTCATCGCGCGCGCACTGGGGTCGTGCTGCGCATGGGCGGGGCAAGTGGGGTCTCAACCTGAAAAAGGTTGAGAACCACTGGGTTAATTAGAGAAACAAAACCTTTCCAGATCTACAGAAGCTTGTTGTCAATCGACAATGTGGAAACCTTTCAAGGACATTCTAGCAGGTGTGAAGAAGATAGCAGATGGGTCTCATAACAAAGAGAATTTGTTCACATGAGCTGCATGGACATCTGGGGAGGGGGGCTGGCTAGGAATGTTATTGCTATATGCTATGGTTTGATGCCTTGGGATTTTAGAGTTAGTTTTACCTCGCCTTTACGAGGCCATGTATTCAATAAATAGTAAGCTTTTCAGAAATGAAAATAATCCTGGACTTTTATTTGGAGTCTTGTCACATAGTTGGCTATGGGGGCATTTTTTTGCCGCAAACAGAAGTAAACACTAGTTTTCAGCACAAACATCATAAATCATGGTCCCAGGATTGCAGGATGCTGTAAATGGCCATATACACAGGCTAGTTGTTTGAGTGTCCAAAATGCAGTCACATGTCCACCTGGATGGGTGGCCATCAGAACTGGGTCATCCTGTACGTACTTTTGGGGTGGTTCATCATAATTTTCAAGCGATCACTAAGCAACGGCTCATGAGTCAAAGACTAGTGCAAAAACATCCTTCTCTCATTTCCAGTGATTGAGATATCCTAGAACAAAGTGACTGGGTTTATTTTCCTTTGAATGGAGTCACAGAGGACAGTTAAGTTGCCTCTGTGTCAGATCTCAGACATTATTCATGCACTGCTTTTAGACAATACACATACAAAATCACTAGCCTGCAAGACTTGATATACATATACTGGGTATTGTCAAAGTGAATGTTAGATGTACCTTTTTCCCCGTCTGTCCGCCCACGTAATTTCTGTACTTGATATCAAGGCTATAATCTCTGCTGTCTTGCTTGCAGAAGTTCCACAGCCTCAGTGAATAGCCATTTCTAAGCTCAACACCAGGCAGCATTGAGGCCAAATTGTACTATTAAACTCATTCGTCGTAACAGATGAACTATATTTACAAGAAGACATCTGCTGTCTTTCCCTTCCTTCTTCTTTGCCATTGTTTCACCAGAGAAGGCATCTTTTCCCCTTTTTTGATGTCGCAGCTCAAGGACTGGCCTCAGGAGACCTGGACAGAGATGTTTGGGCAGTACGTCTGTTTGTAAACAAAGGTTTTGAGATGCTATGCGCTCAGTCCTTTTCTAAAAACTTTGGCTTATATGGTAAGTCTTTGCATTCTCGACCCTCTTTGTCTGGGAACTGGGGCCCACTGAATGTTATTTGGGAATCCCTGCACAAATTGGAAGTACACGTGCCTTAAAACCTGGTTTGGCAGCTGGCTTCTGGCCCCAGTGGGGACACTCTTTGCTGGTGTGGTTGACAGGGTAAAAAGGCCTCGCCCCTTGTGCCACCCATCCCTTGGTCTTAGTTTTTTTGTACCTCTTTTTCCATTTTTAATTGTTTTTATAATGATCTTTTTACCATTTGTAACTTGCCCAGAGTCACCTTATCAGTGAGATGGGCAGCATATACATTTAATAAATAAATAATAAATGTGGGGTAGGAGCTAGCTAGCTCCAGCTTCTATCCATAGTGGCACAGTGGTTAAACTGCGGTATTGCAGACAAACTCTGCCCACTGCCTGGAGTTTGATCCTGACAGGGCTCAGAGTTGACTCAGCCTTCCATTCTTCCAAGATTGGTAAATGAGGACCCAGATGGTTGGGGGCAATAATGCTTCTTCATTGCAAACCACACAGAGAGTGCTGTAAAGCACTTTGGGGTGGTATATAAACCTAAATGCTACTGCTATTGCTATAGCACATGCATCAATTATTTTTTCTTGAGTGCATGAAGAAGTTGGATGCACTCCTGATTCTTTCCATTAGAAGAGTCCTAGATCTGATTCTAGAAGTGGTATATAGCTATGAAACAGCCAGTCATAATTTGTCTGCCCTTCTTGGAAGTAGTAACCATCAGCAAGTCCATCATTATGTGCCTTGGTGCATAGGTATTGCAACCCAGATAAGGAAGATTATTTTTTCGGTGGCTAAACATATTTACCAGGAAAACATCTGAACTGCATTTTCAGTTTGTTTTCAACAGTGCACAGATACACAGTCGCACCAGTTTTCATCAAGATTACTTTCAAGCCCATTTCTCTATTTGCTGTCAACTATCTTCATTATTTTCTGCATGACTGGATATATTTGTCATTACCATCCACTTTAATCAGTACTTGTACAATCTCAAAGGTTCACTTTTACAGATCCTGATAGATCTCAAAATTACTACCTGACTAACGATAGCTCTCCAAAGTCTCAAGAAGAGTCATCAAGTTTCCATCATCTGCTCTCTTCCTTTAGAGTGATATAAAGAACAAATTTGAACCTTGTATATTGAAAACACCGGGCCTGCGGCTAAAATATGATCTTTTCTGCCAAAATAGCCGTGGAGATAATTGGATATCAATGCATAATTAATTTAAGTGCAGATGCATTCTGGTTCTTAAAATAAATGCTCTCTGAAAAAAATATTATACAGTATGTATGTCCAAACACTAGAGGTCTCTAAATACAAGAAAAAAGAAATTATGTTCTTGAATTTTCAGGACTGAAATGTCCACCTTAAAATTTAACTGTTCCTTTTTTGACAATAATTCCAAGCTTTCCTTTGCTACGTTGATGCTCGGTGTCTAGATTATTTATGGTTTGGATTGTTTTATCCAAAGATAAAGACAAGACAAAGACTGTGAGCTATGGGTGCCATTCTAATGTGTCATAAATTAGGCTTTACAAAATTGCTTTGTGATGTCAAAGAACAACTCATGTTACTTAATAGATTTAGAAAGCTTGTGGGCATGTCATAAACGCAAGTATTGATGGCCCAGTTCTTAGACCAGAAATTATTGATTTTTTTAAAAATAGGACTTGTGCATCACACCTAGTGCTTCTCACACCAGTCTGGGTATAGGGTGACTTGAGCATATCCAAAGCATTGTTTTCAAAGAGCTATTTGGACCCAGGTCTTTTGGGATGTTGTCCAATCCTCATATCACTATATCAATTTTCCCCTCAATGGGCAACATGGCAAATGAAAAAGGCTGAACAATAATGAAACCTTCATTATTCCCATTAAACTCTTTTTATCTTTCCAAGCTATTTGGCTCAATTCCTCAATTCCTCCTTGTAACAGGAAAGCAGAGGAGCTGTCCACCATAAAAAGAAATAGTCCTAAGCAAAGAGGCTGAATTAGGAAGGGAGCTGTCCAGCGAAAGAATCCAACAAGGACTTAGATACAAAGGTAGCCACAACAGCCACAGTAATTAAATCATTTGAAGCTGTTCTTATTGTCACATCATTTCCTAGAGCACATATTCTTGCTCCTGTCTCTTAAACAGGTTCAATTTGTGTTGTGTTAAGAGTTGTCAAGGATAAAAATGCAAGGCCTATTAAAAGGCATTGGTTCCTAGGAGAAAGGAGGAACGTAGAACATAGAATAATCAAGTTGGAAGGGACCTCAGAGGCATTCCAGTCCAACCCCCTGCTTGAGCAGGAGACCCTATGCCACTTCAGACAAATGGTTGTCCAGTCTCTTTTTGAAAGCCTCCAGGGATGGAGCCTCCACAACGTCTGGAGAAGGTCTTACAATTAGAAGTTCATTTGTCATCTCTAGTAGGTCTCATGAAGTTACCTGTCTAGACACTGATTTGTCTTACCAAAGTCTGGTGGATTTAATGTCAAAAAACAGAGATAAGCTAGAAATTTTTCAGCCCCAAAATCACACAGATCCTAGACTAATTCAAAAATCTTCCTTGAACATCAGTTCACATCTCTGACAAGAGTAATGTGATTCTGATTCTCCTGGCATTTGTGAGGGGAGGATGAAAGAAAACAGTCCATCAATATCTCATCTTCATCTGGATTGGATGTCTCTGATTAATATATTATCCTCAAGGAAAGGTAGACTCCTCTCCAAGACCCCATCCCTAAAATAAGGTTTATGGGGAATTCTTCTTTTAGTAATTGGTGAAGTGTAGAGAGAGTGAATCAGAATAAGTTTCTGTATTTGATGGGATGACAAGAACCCTAATATTAAGAGGCTTGGGGGAGGAAGGAATATTTGGAGGAAACTAGTTTCATAGAAATACAGGCACAACTACAATATATTAAGTGCTGCAGCATTGTGTCTCTTTGGCTGTCTCATGCAGATGAACGAGTGGGGAACCTCATTGTGGTGACAACAGACAATCAAACCCTGATCCGAATCCACTCACAGATAGCTCAACTAATAGCCATGACATGGTTTGGACCCACCAGCTTAGGGGCACGGGTGATTACAATCGTATTGACCAGCCCTGCTCATTTCTATGAATGGTAAGAAGGAAGACAAGTAATCAGATAGTCTGAAATTACATTAGCCATGAGATCATCTCTCTGTATTACCATCTTGGGACTATTACGATCCATCTGCTATAGTAAAGTATCCAAGAATATACTTTAAGATATAAACTTTTTGCTTTTTGAGGGAAGAAAAGAAAAAAGGCAATAAAGGCGTTCTTCAGATGGAGGTTCTGCCATCTTCAGTGTCCTCATCTAAATAAAACAAGAATAAGGATTCTTGAAAACACTTGGTGAGTTAGTACAGAAGTGTTGGGATAGGTCATTAGGATTGTCTTCTGGTTATAGACAATTTAGTTTGGCCAACTGAGTGGCGTTTGAATTCAATGTTCATAATTCCCAGAATTTCTATCCTGAAACTTCTAACTGACGAGTCGAGTGAAGCTTTGTTTTTTTATTGGAAGTAGAAGACAATGTAGTTTATTTACCTTGAACGGTGCTTATTAGCACGGTGTGACTCTCTGGCCATTGATGTATGTAGAAATGGTTTCTAGGAATGATTTGTTTGTACTGCCTTTCACCAATTATTTCTTCAATGTCTTTTAAAATTCTAGGAAGTTCTAAATTGCAGAACTGATGGTCAGTCATCTTTGTACGTGCATTTCAAAAGCACATAGTTATCTTTCCCAATGCAATGCCCTTTTGAATTATTTGACTATAGCTTCTAAAATTCCTGCTCAACAATGTCACTAATGAAGGCAAATTCACCTGTCCCAGGATAATGCTACAAAATCCAATTTGGTCGGTCATTGGGACCAGAGATTTACCCTTCCAAGCTTTCAGTCTTGTGCTGTAGCCCATCCTCTGGGAACTTCTCTCTAGCAGAATATGTGCTTGGGGCAGGGGTAGGCAACCTTGGCTCTTTTATGACTTGTGGACTTCAACTCCCAGAATTCCTGATTCCAGCATGGCTGGCTCAGGAATTCTGGGAGTTGAAGTTCACGAATCATAAAAGAGCCAAGGTTGCCTACCCCTGGTTTGGGGCCTTTCTGTGAGTCGTATTTATGTGGTGCTTTCCTACTGTTTGATTGGTATATTGATGGCTGGCGATTGGCAGCAAAAGGAAACAACAGCTAATCACCATTTATCATCTATCTACCAATCAAGCAATAGGAAAGCACCACGCAAATACGACTCACAGAAAGGCCCAAAGCACATATTCTGCTGGAGAGAAGTTCCCGGATAGGCTACAGCACAAGACTGAAAGCTTGGAAGGTAAATCTCTGATCCCGGTGACCGACCCAGATTCAGTTTTGCAGTAATGTCACTATCCATTATTTACCAAGTCGATGGAGGATGTACATCAGCACATTAGCATGGCATCATGTTGGAGAAAGCTAATAGGCCAGATCGATCCAGTATCATTTTAGAACTGCTCTTTTTGGCGATGACACACTCTTCCCAGCCTTGGTACATTAACTAAATGCTGTGTTAAGAGAGAAAACTCTTGATTTTAATTCAGTTCTATATAGACGTGATCAGTTTTGTTTTTTCTGAACTCCAACCTCATTAGGAAACAAAGTCTTCAGACACTAGTGAAGAGGATTATGTTGATTAGGGAAAAGTTGAAAGAGAAGTTGCGGCTTCTGGGAACACCCGGTTGCTGGGAGCATCTGACAAGGCAGTTGGGAGTCCATAGCTTTATTGGATTGAATCGTAAGTATTCAATGAATACTGTGACTAGTTTGTCGACAAACCAAGGACAGCTCTTCCTAACTACTGGCTGATGAAACCTCAACTGCTATATGGCTTCTTTTTTCATTTCTGCATCAAGGCATGTTGGAACTATAGAACTCCTTCATGATAATCTCAGTAGGAGTTAGGGAGAAAAGTGTTGCGCTTGGGAGACATTGGGTGAGTTTGGGCCACACCCTATTTCTCAGTCCAAACTATAAATATCTGCCATGGAGGTCGTGAAAGTCAATGTTGATCCAATCAAAATCTTGGTTCCATCCAATTCAAGGATTGATGGCAATTTGCAAATTTTGATTTTGAACAATTTGATTTGGAAAAAAAATCAGCTATTGCACATTTGCTAAAATCCCTTCCAAACGATCAGATGGATTTGAAAAGAGACATTTTACGGATTCATGCAACCTTCCAATTTGATTCACAAGGTTGATCTGATCTGAAAATTCACACAAATCAGCTTTGACTCCTATTTTTAAACTGAAGCTTTGCAGCAAAAAACATTATTTATTTATAAGATTTATTAACCAGGTATCCAAAAAAAAAAAATCAAAAGGCTTTTGGAAACCAATAGGGTTCCACATATTTCCATGTGGTTACGGTGTAATTACTCTCCCAGTTAATTAACTCTAGAAGGGTTGATTGCATTCAGAGGGTGATGGGGCAAGACAAATACTCCAAAGGCCCTCTAAGTCAGTGGTGGTGAACCTGTGGCACGGGTGCCAGAGGCGGCACACAGAGCCCTCTCTGTGGGCACGTGCGCCGTCGCCCCAGTCCTGGGCCTTCAGCTGGGTTTTATAAAACCTTTTCGCTTTAGGCCTCCATCGCCGGGTGCAAAAAAAAAAAAAGGTTCAATCAATCAGTCAATTTCAACTTCTTGCGGGGAAAAAAAAGATCTTGCAAAGTTGGAATTGATTGAACTTTTTAGTCCCACCCAGTCTGCCATTACCACCGCAGCCATGTCCAGCCAATGAGCCACGCCCAGCCAATGGGCCACACCCACCCGGCACCCAACGATGCATAAGTGGGTTTTGGGTTGCAGTTTGGGCACTCGGTATCTAAAAGGTTCGCCATCATTGCTCTAAGCAAATGGATACATTTAATTTATTCATACTACATTTTGGCTACAAAAATGAGGTGACCGTTGGAGGTTTCCATATCTCTTGGCTGAACATCTGGTGCCATTCAGGTTTTTGCAGTCCAAATCCGGTACGCCTATATTGATCCAGGAACGGGCAACTTTTCAATAGCCAGCAATGGATTGACTGCAGAAAGCAAAAGCCGCAGTGGGCGTACGAATCGTGCAAAAGACTGAGTTATGAATGTGACTGGGATCTGGATGCTCTGCTCTTTTATTGCTGTAATTGCTATTTTGGAAGGCAAATTGAAGTTTTTCTGTAAAGTATGTTATACCCATTGCAGGTTTTTTAAATTAGTTTTCCTGTGTTTGCCCTCCCCCCTCCTCTGAATGTTGGGAAAGTCTGGCTGGTTTTGGCAGCTGCCTGGAGACGGCTTGGGATGTGGGCTGAAAAGGTGCCTCCAGAGATCAAAATTTATTTATTTATTTATTTATTTATTTATTTTGGACTTATATGCCGCTCCTCTCCGAAGACTCGGAGCGGCTCACAACATATACAAAACATCAAACAATCTAAGTCCAAATCAAAAGTATTAAAAATAAACACCCAACACACATACATCATGCAAACAACAACCTACAATCATCCCCAGGCCTGCCAGCAAAGATAGGTTTTAAGATTCTTTCGGAAGGCCGGGAGAGTTGGAGAAACGCGGACTTCAAGGGGCAGTTGGTTCCAGAGGGCGGGCGCCACAACAGAGAAGGCCCTCCCCCTAGGACCCGCCAAATGACATTGTTTCGCTGACGGGACCCGGAGGAGGCTGACCCTGTGCGCTCTCACCGGTCGTAGGGAAGTATGTGGCAGAAGACGGTCCCGTAAGTATCCTGGTCCAGAGCCATATAGGGCTTTATAGATAATGTTTTCTCCTCTACTAAATAATGGAAGGGAGGTTAGCGAGATGTCTCAAAGGTGCTTTTTTTTTTCAAGAGGCAACTGATCTTTCTTGTTTTAATTTGAAGAAGGTTTCACTTCTCATCCAGGAAACTTCTTTAGCTCTGACTGGGTGAAGGGGAATGGATGGATTTATATTCCTTACAGGCAGCTGGTCATTTGCATTCTTTCCGAGAATCGTTGAGGCCACTTGGAGGTTTATCTGTGTCCTCAGGGACAAGATTCAGCAGTCCATCTGCATTCAAAGACAAAGGCCACTCTTTTGAAGACAGCAAAGTCCACATTTTGGACAGAGAAGACTGCTGGTTTGAATGGGGGGATGAAAGAGGCCATCTGTGTCAAAATTGAACCGCCCTTTCTCAACAGAGGGTGAGGGATATGGCATCATCTATCTCCAGTCTACAACACCATCCTTTCAGCAGTTCCAAGAAGGCTCCAGACCCATTTGCATCACTCAGGTGACCCTGAGGACACAGATAAACCTCCATGGGGCCTCAGTGACTCTCTAAAAGAAGGCAAATGACAAATTATCTGCAAGGAATATAAATCCTTCCATCCTTCACCATCCAATCAGAGCTGAAGAAGCTTCTTGGATGAGAAGCGAAACATCTTCAAAGAAAAACAAGAAAGTCCAGCTGCCTTTTGAAAAAAGCACCTTTGGTAGAACCATGACCTGGATGACTGAGAATCGCCATCCGCAGATTTCCTAGATATTTGCCAGTCTTCCGGCATAAAATCCACAGCCACTCATGCAAACCAGATGCACACATTGTTCCTATTTAAGTTAAATTTTTCTTCTTAGCTGGAAATCTCTCAAAGTGAAAAACATTTCTTTTTCTCTGCCAGCTTCTCAAATGGAGTTCCTAGAGAAGCACAAACATATCTACTTTCTTGCCAATGGGCAGATCAACATTTGCAGCATTAATTCCAATAACTTGGGCTATATCGCACAAAGCATCCACGAAGCCATCTTGGTCACCACCTGTCAAAATCCCAGCTACCACCGCATAACGGCTGATCAAGAAGCCGAGAAGAGATCTATAGATTTATCAGATTCTCCTTAAATCAAAAGTGTTCTAGTAAAACTGTATTTTGGAAACTCTTGACCTGGTCAATGTATATATGTTTCTTGAAACTGATCATAATCATGATCTCCAGTTTCCAGATGTTGTGTCTATGTACTCAGTAATCATTAAAATGATCTCTGATGTGAATCTTTTTGAAGTAGAGTGCTCCTTTGGAAAGACACCAAAGTCTACTTTTTCCAGTATATAATATGTTTACTCTTTGTCCAAGAGATTGCTTTCTTCTCAGGCATATATACATGGAGTACATGCTCACTGACTGTCCTTCTGGTAGGATGTAGTTAGCTAAATCAATCTCCTTTCAGTTATAGTTTATTTTATTTTATTTTAGTTATAGGTAGAAAACTTACTGCACTAATCAATGTTCAGGTCAGATTACCTGTTCCCAGAAATGCTAACCTCCAACACAAAGAAGGGCAGAATCTGGAATTGAGTAATGTGGTTAGAGTCACATAAACAATCTCTTTCTTCTTTTAAACGTTGGTTGAAGGAAATTTGCATTGGAATTCGGTCCCCATAAGCTTTCTGTCAGATATAGTATGATATGTGTATATGAGAGAGATAGTGGGTTCAGGTTAGGATTAGGGTTAGGGTTAGGACAGGGATAGGCAACCTTGGCTCTTTTATGACTGGTGGACTTCAACTCCCAGAATTCCTGAGCCAGCATGGCTGGCTCAGGAACTCTGGGAGTTGAAGTCCATGAGTCATAAAAGAGCCAAGGTTGCCTACCCCTGGGTTAGGGCATTCTCCAAACTGGTGCTTTCTAGATATTTGGAGATTACAGTTCCCCAAAATATTTGAAATGGGTCTCAGTTTCCAGCTCTGAATGTTTAGTTGGGATTTCTTGACCTTTAGCCAGACTTGTCTCTTTGGAATTGTGATTGGTTTGTGTTTGTTGGTTTTTAGGACTTATTTGAATCTGGTTGTGATGTCTGCTAGGATGGGTTAACTCAGTGGTTTCTATGGTAACCACACTGGGTTGTCCCTGATGCAGATACCCAGAAGGTTAATCAACAAAAAGGAGACAAACAAAGGACTGAAATTCATTATAGCAGGAAGCATGAGATGTCCAAGGAACCGCTCATGAAAGTGATAGCCATAAATGAAAAGCATTAAAGGCTCAGCTGAAAAAGGACAATATACATGTTTTAACAATCAGGCATGGATTAATAGCTGGTTGGATAGTTTATTTTTAGTTTTCAAGGAAAAGAACTGACAAATCTTTATGGAACAAATTAGATGTGTTGTTCGAAGGAACATCCTTTTCTAAACAAAAAGTATAGAACATTGTCAAGAAAGTAGAGCAATATGCATATTTCTACCAACCAAGTAAACGGGAAAAAATTGTTTGTTACATTTCTCCTTATTTTAAGAGAAGGGGTGGGAACCAGTAAACCAAAATGCAAAGAGACCAAGCAAAATACAAACTGTTATTCTCTCGGCAACCAAATGGGCATCAAATCTTGTCTTTGCAAATCTAAAACATTGTCCGTTCTCCAGACAGGAAACACAACTAGGTGAACTAATTCTACTTTATAGTAAGGCTACATTAATAGAATCTTGCAAGTCTGAAAGTAGAAACTTGCTGCTGCCATTTTTAAATGTTGAATCCATTAAGGTGGTCTTCTTTAGTATCTTCTTCTGATGGTTAAGCCTCTCTTCTCAGATTGTTTCCTAGACAGCAACTCTTCCCCTCATCCCCCAAGGTCATACACAACTTCCATTACAAGAGTGTTATAGGAATTTCACTTCAGTTGTGCCTGACTTTGTCAAAAAGGCTATGAATCTTGATGCTGATGTTCTCTAGATGAGGAAAAAAAAATCGATATTCAAACTCAGTATACTACGACAGAAGAGTCTGCTCCAAGACTTTTTAAAATAATGGGCTTGCAGAAAATAACAGCGTCAGGTGGAAATGTATAATTTTGTCTAATAGCCAAAATGGGAGGGCAGGGGCAGGATGTTTCCAAAAAAAGCCATTTCTTATGAGTTCTTTGCATTTAGCATCTTATTTCTTCAAAACAGAACTATGGCATTTTGTCCTCATATAAGTTATAAATAGTTCAACAATGATTGTTTGAGATTTTTCAAGGCTATTGAAAGCTTCTGCTTGTGTAAAGAATAAGCTTGCTTTGAATAACTTTTGTTTATTTGTTTAACAATTCACATTAACAATACATTTCTTTCCATTGCACAATAATTAGTTAGATCCTGTCCCTTCTGCAGAGGTAGGTTTTCTATAACTGGTTCCCTCTAATGTGAAAGAAATGAGGGAGAAATGAAAGGGAACCCATTTTAGGAAACAGAAGCAGCTGCTACACTAGCTGGAGAATTCTGGGCGTTGAAGTCCACATATCTTAAAGTTGCCAAGCTTAAGAAACACTGTTCTAATTAGGCCAAGGAAGGGGATGTGGGAAGTCAGCCCCCCAGAGAAGAAAATATTAAAAGGGCAGAAAAATATATTTTTTCAAAGGATCTTAAAGAGGCAGAAAAGCAGGCCCAATTTTCTTAATAGCCCCAAGTCTCCCTCCCCCAAGCAGAAACCAGCTCTGTAGAAATGCAGATGTAAATAATCCAGGAAGGTTGGAGGCCTCCAGCTAGAAGATTAAGAAGACAAAGACACCTAGAATCTACATACCGCACCCAAACTCTAAGACAGGACATAATAGGATTAACCCACAGATACCAAAGGGCACACTCACTCAGGTCAAAGTTCACGCCACAGGAACAACTTCAAACAAAAAGCTCCAGAGGGTATAAAAACCCACTCCCTACATGAGCTTGCTCTTTTTTCTTCCAGAGCCATTTTCCTGTCTGGCTCTCCTCTTCAATAAACTGCAACCTTCTTTCTAAAGCAGTCGCCATGTTGTTTATTCCCAGCTTGGACTGAATCATGATGAAGACTTTTCCTTCAACAGGGATGAAGGAGGAATTATATTCACCTTCAGTCCTCTGCAGTTGCCTTCCCTGTTCACACAATCAGGATTGCACAGGAATGCCTTGTTTCGTTCTCACTAGAAGAAGCCATCTTTCTGGTTTGGAAAGTTGTAAGAATTTGTCCATTGTAGCTTAGTCAGGAACTAACAATTTGACAAACCAATACTTAGCACACTGCACACCCTTCCAGTAAACATTACAATAACCTTTTTGTACTGGAGAACTGAAGAAATTCTTAGATGAGAAGTGAAATGTTTCCAAGGGGAAAAAACAAACAAGAAAATCCAGTTGCCTTGGAAAAACATCTTTGGGACTACTGGAGACTTGTGCAAAAAACATCATGGGAGAAAGCAGTTGCAAACCACTCCCACAATTTTGAGACAGGTACAGGAATTGAATGAGACATGAAGTCACTGATACCCATTCTTGTGTTCTTGGTTGTTCCTTACAGATGTCTTTAGAAAAACTGGGTTTTGACTCTCTAAGGAAGCCAAAAATATGAAAGCAAGCAAGATAAAGATAATAAACTCAGAAATCTTCACAACCTGATTTGGATACTTCTCTAGTAGGTGCCTCCATAGCTGTCACCAGTGTGTATCTGACAGTTAATTTTCTTCATGTCGTGTTTTCTTCTATCTTCGGTAGCAGTAACAAAAAAATAAAGCTATTTTATGTAACCTTTCATTTTGACTATTTGCCTCATTCTGAAGATAGGCAGTATCAAAATGACAGCAAATTAGATAAGACGTCTAATTTGCATACTTTATTCATCCTTCATTGAATTGAATTGCAATTAGACATAATTTACAATTATGCCTGGAGTTGAATTTTTTGCTTAGTGCAAAAAAAATATAGCTTCTTCACAGCTCAACAGCAAAATTATATGGTACGCAGATGCTAAAACTTTATTGCAATTGCCCTTGATAATATCCAATATGGCAAACATATGCAGATCTTAGCATCAGAAAACAAAAACAAGCAAAAACAGGGTTTTGCCAATTGTGGCTTCATTTCTCCTCCACTCCTTCCCCTTATGATCAACACCATGGATGAAAATATCCACCCAGATGTGATTGAAGATGCAGATGCTTCAAAAATTTCCCCAAATGCGGTCTTTGAATATGCATCGTTTATTTCAAACATTATTACAAAGAGTGCTGCTCACAGCCTTAAGAATATACCTTCCCGATGGCTAAATACATTATTGTGTTATAATTTCTTAAACATACCACAGAGGGCTGCTTCACTTGCAAAGATAAGTCATAAACCAACAGTAGTGAGAATACAGAATAACAGAGTTGAAAGGGACACTGGAGGTCTTCTGGTCCAACCCCCTGCTCAGGCAGGAGACCAGACAAGTGGCTGTCCCATCTCTTCTTAAAAGCTTCCAGTGATGGAGCACCCACAATTTCTGAAGGCAAACCATTCCATTGGTTAATTGTTCTCACTGTTAGGATGTTTCTCCTTAGTTCTAGATTGCTTCTTGGAAACTAATCAAGGAGAGAAGCAACCTAGAACTAAGGAGAAACTTCTGAACTGAAACGTCTACTGAACTGAAACAGAACAGACTTCATTAGGGTTTTGCATGATGTGTGAAACCCAGAGCTTACTTGGACCAGAAGCTTGAAGATTGTTAACCAAGTAGGAACCTCTAGCCTGGAAGATGATGGACAGACTGAAAGGAACGTGTCTATGTCCCTAAGCAAAAAGGGAACGGCTGAAGCAGCAGAAGGAATAATGAAGAAACCTTCATTACTCCCCTGTGACATCTGTCATCTCGGTTGTTCATTGTGTTAGATGGTACAGAAAAACTTGATCATGTCATATGGAAGAGCTCTTGGTTATGTTGACTCTAGGAGAAGTAATCATTCTGCAGATTACAAAGAAATTAACTCCGAAAAACATGGCTGAAAGATCACGCTGTCTTTTCTTCAGAAAACATTGTAGGAAAGATGAGAACCTTTGTATGGTGTCCTCATAGTGCATTTTGCAGAGTCCATCATAGTTCACTGAAAATAAGGATAATTGCAAATATAAGAGGGAAGAGCCTTTGTATGTCCATTAAGGGATTCATTTTTGCCATAACAAATGTGTTGGCTAGTGCCCATTGTGTTCACAATGAGATTAATTAAGCAAAGCTACTGCTGGGTCACTATATTCAGAGACACACACTCTAAATGCAGAAAGCTGCCTTTAACAACTCCTTATTATTTGTGTATCTAGTTCAGTTGGGCCTCTTCAAAATTATAAAAAAGGGTAAAGGCTTTTTAAAGCCTAGCTCAACCTTAGTGGTTCAATGGTTCAATGTTTGGTTTTTTTTCTTGGCAGCAATATAGAAATGGGTTGCCATGCATGGAAAGCCAATATTCTAATCCTGAAGTATGAATCTCACTGAAAAATTGGCGCTCTCCCCATTCATCTGAGTAGGAACAGCAGCAGCTGAGTTAATCCAATATGGGCATCTTTCCATTCTGCTGTCCCCCAAGGGGCATTAGATTATTTCAGGTGCTATTCACAAATGGATGTATTCTTTCAATTCCCTTAGTGCAGTCTTTTTTTTCCGTATAAAAATTCTTTTATTAAAACAATCAACATTGAACATAAAAACATATTATGCAGCAATCATCATGACACCTGGTATACAATACTAAGTATTAGTCTTTGAAAACGTCTGAATTTTTCCACTCCTCGCGTCTAGCCTCAACTATACTCCTGTTACATTTTATTTGATTGGTGTTTCTCTTATCTGGTTCAATATTAATGTGATCAACATTAAACATAAGATCCTATTGATAAGCAATCATCCTAGAACATAGCATACAACATTAGGTATTAATCTTTGTAAACATCTGTTTTAGTAAACGTTCTTCCCTCCTCCCTTACATCTTCAAGTATACTCCAAATACATTTTGTTTGATTGGTGTTTCTCTTATATATGGTCTATCTACTGTATCTAGTCTATCGCATATTGTTCGTTTGCGCTTCTGAATTGACTTCATCCCATTACTAGTGCAATCTTTTATAGTCCCTAACCAGAGATCCTGAGGTAAAAGATTCATATCCTGAGGTAGAGATTCAGTCTGCTTTAACAATATTAAAGCAAACAACATTAGTCATAAGGTTATGTTAAGAGGCATTAGTTATAGAACTTATACATTCTTAGTTATAGAACTTATACATTCACAGTCTTGACTTACTTAAGACTGATCAGCACTTTGATAGCCCATCTTGACTGACTGGGAAGTGTTGCTGCCATCAACTTTCCGTTACCTGGGCATTCAGATATGAAGGTGTAGGTGCTCCATTGCTGGAAGTTTTCAAGAAGTGAAATATTATTTTATTGTATATATTATAATAGTGAGTTCATTGGTAAACCAGTGAAGAATAATAAGTATAAAATCTAAGACAGAGTTTTCTCTTTTCTTTCTTAATTTGTATCTTTAGTTTGTATTTTTTTTAATTTTAGATTCTGTTTTTGTAAGCTTAAAGATTATTTTATTATAAAAAGAAAGATGTTTAAAAAAATAAAAAGTGAGATTAATAATTTGAGAGGAAAGCTCACTTTGCATTGAACATTCCTCTAGGTATAAACAAACCATTAAAAGTGAATTAACAATTAACGTAGTTTGGATGTACCTGAGGCTTTCAAACAGAAATCTAGCAGGAAATGTTTTATGTAAAGCATAATTTGAATGGAGACACAAATTTAGAGAGGCTATACCAAGATAATAACAAATATCGTATGATTTTAAAGATATTAATTTGTGGATTTGACTAAACTCAGTCTTTGTACTTCCTATACCACAGTAACAGTCTCTTTAGCTTCCCAGCTGCTCATAAAATAAGAGCAGAACATTGAAATGTCCACATCAAATACCTGGAGATCAAAGCTAACTTACAGCATTACCTATGCTGCATAAATAATACTGAATTTTTATTGAACAAATTCAATGAAATGCAGAAAAAGTCTCTCTTGGGTATTCAAGACAGCACTATTCAAATTAGCACCACCAAAAATGCAAATCAAATGTGCATTTGGAAAGCTTATGACACCCGATGGGACTGCTATTTTTTCAAGTTAATTTGCATCTAGTTTCTCTTCCCAACTTTTTCAGACTGATCAGCCCAAACATGTCTCCAAGTCACATTCCCTACAACATGGAATTTAATTTCAGTTAAATGCCTTAATGCCCAGCTAGGTGACAGCATCTACATCACCTTATCCAATGTTAAAAACTTAAGGAGAGATCTGATTGGAAACGTTTGGATATACATTATCCCATTATATGTGAGCAAGCATTGCTAAATAACATTGTCCAGCACCAGAGAGATCAGGAGATCCAGGCAGTTCAAATGAGTATAAAGTTGTATTGCAAGCTTACGCTCTCTAAAAGAATCTGACCAACTAACAGTCAAGGGAAATAAGCAGGAGATAAGAGAGGCATTCATGGTGGACTGGACTTAAATATCTTGCAGGCACGTAGGGATTCGTGACTTATGACATGTTTGACCCATCCCTCAGGCTCAACCTGATCATCTCATACAATCATAGTGTCTTTAGCCTACAGTTGTGTCTAATCAAACTCAGCTTATATAGCATACCAGGATTGTAGGCTAAACTGAATAGTAAAAAAATGAAATAAAACCTAGATGAGGGATTTGGCAAACCATTTTCATCCAGATGCCAAGAAAACTACATTAAGTCCCACAGAATCAAGCTTGTAGGAGGCATAGCTTAACTTTCTTAATGGAATACATCTGGCATTTTTTTTGCCTTTCTTCTTGATTCTATCTTTCTGCCTTATCTCTTTAAAAAAATTATATCTGCAACAAATGCTGGGAAAGTAATATCCCCTCTTTTGCTCCTCCAGAATTTCGGAGTCAGTCTTTTTAACGACTTCCCAGAGGAATGAAATTAAATAACATCTATTTGTTTCTTTCTCACAAACCTATATTTTTTCTTCTGCCACAAAGATACTATTCACAGACCCCATTTAACCTGGCATGCAGGAGTCAAGTAGTGTTATTGATATGACATTTCTCATCATCATCTGATGCCTACATACATTTCTGTTTCATCTCCTGACAACTAAGATGGAATTCCACTGGAGTTAGAAGGCTTCTACATCAGCTTTTACTCTATCTTTGCTCTGCCCACTTTATTTGTCTGTTTATTAATTTTATCTGTTGCATTTCTCCCAGAGGTGCTTTTTCAAAAGGCAACTGAACTTTGTTTTTCCTTGAAGACACTTTGCTTTTCATCCAAGAATTTTCTTCAGTTCAGAACTGAAGAAGCTTCTTGAATGAGAAGTGAAGCATCTTCAAGGGAAAACCAAGAAAGTCCTGTTGCCTTTTGAAAAAGCACCTTTGGAACAATAATGACCTGGATGATTGAGGATCTCCATAGACATGTTGCATTTCTCTTTTCCTCTTCAAGCAGTAAGAAAGCAAAAGGATTCCTACCTACAGTTATAGCAAGTAATCTAAGTTTAGTTTTGTACTGAATGTACATGGAATATTCTCCAAAGCCAATCTGCCTTTGCAATTAATCAAAGAGTAAAAGACTCCTGACTGAATTACTGAAGTTCAAAAAATGGCTCCTTCTTCCTGACTGAAGACAATCATCCCACAATCTTATTCTCTCCAGTTGTATTAATTTTGTTAAGGCAGGCACTGGCCATCTCCCAGCCAACAGACAGAGGGTTTTCTTCTGGGTCTTCCATTGTTAAAAAAGGATACCAAGAACTTGTTTGCAGGTGATGGTGGAAGATAGCTTCTAGGCGTACATCTAGGGCAAACCACTAGATGGAAGCACAGAGATACAACAAACTCTTTGTTGCCATCTAGTGGTCTTATGGAGTTTTTTTTTTAAAAAAAATCCCAGTCTTCCTTGCCTTCATACTGATGCAACTTGCTAGCCTTGTTCCAAGACTTTGATCCAACAGTCCCGCTATTTGTCACTGAGAGTGACTTTTGCATGCAAGCTCTGGGCAGAACAGATCTGTTCTCCCCAATGTAGCCATCAGCTCTTCAAGTGATGACTAATGCTGGTATAAGGAGTTCCCATCTGCAAAGCACCCCTTTGGCCCCAGTGAGCATTCCTTATGGTTCCCCCTGCAGCTCTCAGCCATTGCCTAGATAAAATCCCATTAAGAGGTAAAAATTTGTTCTGCTGTTTCACGGCAGGAAACTAGGGGTGTTAATAACTGAGCACAAATTGACAATCATTATTGTCCCCAACAGCAGGTGGGTAGAAAATCATTAAGATTTTGTGAATCTTTCTTCCTGGATGTAGCATTCCATCAGAACTGAAAAGTGTATTCACTTTCCAAAATTTTATAAGCTCGAACCATCAGATTCCAGTAACCTTTCTTTTATTACAAACAGGAAGAAACAAAGTCTAAGGCTATTAAGTATGGTGGTGCAACTAAGCAACTCATTGTCTTCTTTTGATTGCTTTCCATTTAAAATTAGCTTTACAGTCTAGCTTTGCACCCTTTGAGAAAGGGAACAAACGAAAGGGAAAGGATCATGCAATATTGAATCTGCCTTTTTATTATTATATAGACTTTTCTGCACTGGAACTCACTTGCTCGGAGGCAGGTTCAACTTCAAAAGAAATACAGCTTGGAGGGGGAAAAAACCCTACTTGTTTGCAAATCACATATACGTAGTCCTTGACTTATGACCGTAATTAAGCGTGAAATTATGATTGTAAGTCATGCTGGTGTTTAAGTGAGTCATCACATGACTAATCCAATTTTCTGATATTTTTTTTGTGTTGGTTTTTAAGCAAATGCTGCAGTCATTAATGAATATCAATCATTAAGCAAACCCATTATCAGCAATGGGTGGCTTTTTTGCTCAAAACCAAAGGTAAACATGGATTTGGGGCAAAAGAATTCATAAATTATGATCATGTGACCACATGAACTTAGCCATAAATGCAGAGCATTGCTAAGCACCTAAAATGCAATCCCACGAGAGTTTGAAGTTGGAACTTCAAATCTGGGTCATAAATACCTTTTTTGGAGTCTCTCCTAACTTCAAATGTTTACTAAGTGACTGGTTGTTAAATGAGGACAACTTATATGCATCTGAGATAAAATAACTACTGCTAAATAGTTATGGGGGTTACAGAACTGTTTAATCTTTTGTTTGTTTGAGTCTGATAGCTTATCTAAAGCAACTTTCATAAGATATGGTTGTAATTGAGAGGTCCAATAGATACCATTCATGTCCCCAGAAAGTCCCCAATTCAATACCTGCATCTCCAAATGAAGAATTTAGGTCCCAACCAACTTTGGCTGAACCTGAAAGAGCTAATCAGAATTACGTCTTGGTTAGAACTTTGGTGGGAGATTACAAGGATAGGATATTAGATGGATTCTGAAAAAAAGAAAGCAACAGTAAAACACTTCTGAGAAAGTAGCACTTCCATCTGCACGTAGTCACCATGAACCAATCTTTCCAAACATGGGCACCCACAAATGTTTTGGACCACAATTTTCATCTTCTCCAAAGACTTGAAGGCAGAACAAGAAGCAACGGATGGAAGCTAATCAAGGAGAGAACCAACCTAGAAACAAGGAGAAATTTCCTGACAGTGAGAACAATCGATCAGTGGAATAGCTTCCTTTCAGAAGTGATGGCTGGAGGTTTTAAAGAAGAGATTGGACAACCACTTGTCTGAAATAGTGCAGGTTTTTTGTTTGAGCAGGGATTGGAATCGTTTCTGCACCAGACAAAGCCAAAGTCCGTTTTATAGATGAATAAAACAATCATGGCTAATTTAGTCAGCTTCTGCTTCAGATGTTTTTCCTTTTCTACCTGCTCTTCCGTTCCTCCCTTCGAATTGGCTATAGACTTAAATAAGAACTCGAACGCATCAGCAGTAAGTCAGGAAATTACAAACCATGCCTCCCCTTTCTCACATGACATGAAATTACAACTGCCTACAGTTTAATTGCAGAATTAAATAGAAGTTTGGTGTCCTAAAACAAGCCCATTTTTTTTTACTGTCCCATTCACATATTCCCACCAAGCCCAAACCAAACCAATCACATTAAGATTTGGTGAACTATACGAGCCCAGTACTGTATACTAACTGGTTGCTTGTAGAACACATCATGTGTGCTATTCCCACATTATGATGGAGATCCTTTTTGCTGGCATGAATATTCAACTGCTACTTGGAAATGGTACCACAGTCCATTGGGATGAAGAAAGCTGGAGAAGGATGCATGCTTAATTACAGATACCATGCTGAACAACTTTGCAGGGAAAGGAAGGGGGGAGGGATTAATTAACAAAATGGGCCACTTCGTTAAATTAGTCCCAATAAAGAGCATCTCTCAAGCATTTGGTACCCATGAAACATGTTGCATAAATCAAATTAAGTGCATCAGCACCCTTGACAGTTATTTCAACACATGAGAAAACTCAGAGTCTTCAGCCTTGATTCACTAAGTACAAAGTCAAGGTTAAGAGAAAACCAGAGTGATAAACACAAATTTCAACAGTTCTTCCAGTCTTGTTTTGCTTTCCTGCCGCTAAAGTCCACTGAAGCAACAGTTAAGGAAATATGAGGTGTAATCACGAGATTCTGCTGATGTCCTCAGAGCTCAGTTTACTCTTGTGTCTGCGTATCACTTAGGATGAGCATCTGTCTAGAAGAGAAGTACTGCTTGTCTGGAAAAAAAAAATCTGTCTGAAAGCCAGATGGTAGCCTGACTAAAAATGAAGATTAATCTACACCTAATGAATACATATCTATTTCAGAATTAGAACTGGGATGCATTTGGCAATTTTTAAAGCAATTATTTGACTCTTGAAATGCTGGGATGATTTTCTGTAACCACCTTCTAGTGTTGGCATTTCCTTGGCCAACAGCTTCCAAAAGGGCAATTTCCACCACCTTTGTAGCAAAACCATCTTGTGGCACATTAAAGATCAACTCCTCATTAACCTTTCATGGTTCACAGTCTGCTTTATCAGATGAAGGGTGCAAGTCCTTAGAAAGAAAGATACACAGACACAATGAGGTGCTTTTGTTAATGCTCACACTCAGTAATTGTACCTCTCCCGTTTCCATTCATTCGTCTTTGTTCCCTGCTTCCTTTACACATCAGGGCTCTGCTTTAAAGACTTTCATGGAAACGATTGGTTCCATGCTTCTAAGCATGACTAAGTCCCAATTTAATCCCATTAGGCATGTTCACTTGTAATTCCATGCAGCAGCCAGCTCTAATCCATCAGAGTTTATTTACACTAAATGTGTTTATCTTCCAGCTGCCACAAGGCTAGCTCGGTTCCATTGTTTGATTCACCACAATTTGTGGAGGAAAAAAAAATCACCATGGCTAAATAGGCCATGCTCTACAAATCCCAAATGCTGTGTTTCCTTAACCAACAAAAAAAACAAGAGGCCAACTCTATTGCAATGTACTGAAAGTCCAAAATTGTCATCCAATGTTTAAGTAGCATTGCCCTGAAAAGGTGGCCAGGGTGCATTGAAAATAGGATAAACATTAAATGAAAAAAATAATGAATTATCAAATTAACTCAACTAGGCTCTGTTCAGACAACAAGGTAGATGAACAAGCAAAGCCCCATCCGCGGGATGCAGGCAGCATACAAAACCATGTACCCTCCGGTCCACGGAAATACCTCTTTCCAAGGAACCGGTTGGGGACCTCTGCCCTAGATAGTCAAACCATCTCAATGCATTTCTTTTCAAACCCAAGAACGCTCTCTTAAGATCTTACTTGATCCCCAGATTTAAAATAAACCAAGGACATGGCTACAATATCGGATGTGCAGAAATATTACCAACCAGTAGATGGCCACAAAGATTTGATATTTCCTCTCTGCCTTTGTGGTCCTCTCCTGGTTACCCAGAATTTTGCACCTCAGATATAGTTGTCCTACATAAGACCGAGGTCCAGGCAGAAGAAGAACATCATGGCTTCAAAATCTAAGGGACTGGTTTGGACAAAACTCAGCAGCACTTTTTTGTGCAGCTACTGATAAAAATAGGATCGCCAACATTCAATAACGGATATGGCACAAGAAGAAGAAGAAGACATAAGAACCGTGAGCAAAAACCAAAGCAAACGAAAATCAAAAAGTATTCCTTCATGCACAGAGAAAAATTAATTTATGAATAGGCTGCAGTTTGCACGGCCATAACTAATGGGTTATGTGAACCAGGTCTCTTGTTATTTTTGTTGCAACAAGTTAACACAATTCGGCTGGGGGGGGGAGTTAAAGCCAGAGTAACCAGCAGAGGGTAGTAGCAAGCTGAAAGCTATCCTAGAACTTCAGCTACTAAGCTGAAATGTACATAGTTGGAAAATAGTATCTCAGGATGCAACCTGCACGATCTGTCTCTCTTCCTGATATGCACATCTTCTGTTATTCCGATCCTTTGCTCGTGGCATCTTCAGTTTGCTTCCCATCCTGAATTATTATAAAGGTCAGTAAACATCTCATTGATATTTATATGTTGATCAGCTTGTTAGCCAAGTACTAAAAAGAAGGGAATCTGTCTCAAAAGCATGGTGAAGATTTTGAGTCAGCTTTTGCAGGAGGATCTCTTTTTTTAGCATTTTGTTGGCCAATGAGTAAATTTCCGAAACGTGATCCAGAAACGGCATTATTTCAAAAAAGAGAGAAGGAACATAAGCTAAAAGCAAGATTTTTGCTCGCATTCTGCTTTTTGGAGCATTTTTAGGAGTTTGGCTGGGCAGAACCTGAAAGGAAAGGAATCTTAATTAAAACAGTAGGGCTTATCTTTGAGAAATAGAACTTTAGCCTCTGTTGCAAGTTATATTTACTTAGAATTTAATTTACCGAGCACAGGGAATGTATCTTCTAGGTACTCTTAGTAAGGGTTAAGCTTTAAAAGTGCTAATTCTTAATAGCCGCTCCATTCCAGACACTCTGCTATATTTTATAGGACTTATATTCAGGAAAGAAATCCGTGTCGTTTATCAGGGGAAAAATATATTACCTTTCAGTGATAGCTCACAGGTGTAATTAACATTTTTATAGGTTCTTTCGATTACCTCCTTCCTGAAATTCTCTGTTAAGGTTGAAATCCTATTTTATTAAAAACTTACAGATACGTTTCATACATTCATATAACCCCATTATGTGTTTCAAATGTTTTGAATGTTGCATGATTAAGTGATATCAGTTCCCCTTGCCTAGATAAACAAAAGACTTCTAAACACACCTAGAAAAGTAGATGCTTAAAATATATCCAGTCTAAGTATCTGCCTAATCTACAGTGTATTGTTAGACAATTTTAGATGGTCAACTTTAGTGGACTTAAGATAGCAATAGCAATAGCCAGGGCTTTTTTTTTTTTTTTTTTTTTTGGTCATAGAATGCCCAGAACAGAGTTCTGGCACTTTTGGGATGGAACCTTGTAGGGTAGGCAAGATGGGTTGTATGACGTGTGTGTCTGGCACCTTTTTTTGTTTTTTACAAAAAAAAGCACTGGCAATAGCACTTAGACTTATATACCACTTCACAGGGCTTTACAGCTCTATCTAAGTGGTTTACAGAGTCAGCGTATTGCCCACAACAATCTGGGTCCTCATTTTAGCGACTTCGGAAGGATGGAAGGCTGAGTCAACCTTGAGCCAATGAGATTCGGACAGCCTGAAATGCTGCATTCACCACGGCTCTTGGACATTAAGATGACAATGTGTTTTATTTCATTCATGACTGTCAAAGAGGATCATTCAGTTCAGCAACCTTCCCATTCATTCTGTGGTGTAGATCTTTGACTGTATATCGCAGGGTGACTAACCCACAAAAATTGTTGCTGAATCTAACTCTCAAGTCAACATGTATGGATTTCAATTTCCAAAATTTCCCAGCCACCCTGTTTGGACTTCTGGGAGTTGAAATCCACACATCTTAAAGTTGCCAAGATTGAGAAATACTTTTTTTTTTAAAATTGGAAAGTTATAAGGATATTTCTGAATACAGAAGGGATAATAAAACTGTAGTATAAAGAACTACTTTAGATTTAATGTTTAATTTAAATATCCTAAACCCTACATTTTGGAAAGAAAACTCCAGCAGACCATTCAAATAGAAAAGTACGATCTTCAGTCTGAAATACTTAGCCAGCCCTTAGCGGTTCCTGTCAGACAAAATGTGATATTCATGGGTTTGTCATCAGTATCTCTATATTTCCTAGAGTCTGAGCAGATGAAGGAAGTTCATGAATTCCATAAAGAAAGAAATGTAGTATAATTTTACCTTATTTTTCTGTACCCAGCTCCTATGTCTAATTACATTCCTTTATGCGGATTTCCTATCACTAGAACAAACAGACCTGAACAGGTGCAAAAAGTTGATTTTAGGAAAAGGAACTCGATGGATCTGCCAAAGTTCTTCCAACATTTGTTCTCAGATGAAAAATTAACAAAAATCAAAAGCAGAGCTGAGAACCAACCGCTGTAGAACACTTAGCATCTCCTCTAAACAGTGTAATTGGATGTCCCTGGGAATAGAAGCTGGATTGATTTATCTTCTTCTTGGCCTCCCCCAGCTGGTATCTTCTATTTACGGAAGAACAAAATTTAATTCATAGGGATTTTTCAGATTGATCTAGTTTGCTCAAAATTGATCTAGTTTGCTCAGTTGCTAAATTGATCTAGTTTGCTCAAAATGCTACATAAGGTTTGACCTTGGTTGACGTAGTTTCCATATAAAATCAGCAATTGATTCCACAAGTCATGATTAAACAAACAACAGTGCAGGGTTTGAGTTTGGTCGCTCTCTGGATTTCTCTAGCTCTCTAATGCTCGTGAATCTCTAAGGCTATTCCATGTCAGTAGTTTAGACACCCACATGATCTCTCTGAATTGGCCCCATCTGCTTCAGGATTCCAGGTGGATCTGTGACCGAGGTTCATAACAGCTCATGGCGGAGTATATTTCGTATTTCCATGGTCACATGGCCAGCATGATGTCACAGAGCACTGTTACCTTCCCATCAAAGTGGTGCCTATTTATCTACTTGCATTTGCATGCTTTGGCAGGAGCGGAGGCAAGGACCACAGCTCACCCATTGTGTAGCACTTGGGTCTTGAACCTCCGCTGCTGGCTTTCCAGCCGACAACCTCAGTGTCTTAACCACCGTGCTGCCCTTATTTATTTGTATCCTGCCTTTATTATTTTTTTTTACAAATGACTCAAGGTGGTGAACCTATCCAACACACTTTCCTACTCCTATTTTCCTTTCTCCTATTTTTAGAAAAGCATTTGATTTATTTATTTATTTGCGCATGTATGTATATATGTATTGCTGAATGTTTCAAGCACCCTCTCTTCGCAACACAGCTCTGTCAGCTCTGATCAGTGCAATTCGGGGCTTGGCATGTTGCTAACATATTTTTCAGTTTGCCAGTCTTTAGGGAAAGCTGTTTACCAGATTCCCTGTCATTCTAAATCTCTCCCTCCCTTTTCTTCTTCTTCTTCTTCTTTTTTTAAATTGCTGTTTTCAAGCACCCCTGCAGCAAAAGCCTTCCCTTGAAAAAGTAAACAAGGAGGTTGTGATCTTGAGATGAAAGAGTAAAGTTACGGAGGAGCCTACAGAAGCTACTCAGAGGAAGAAGGGGATGGCGTTAAAAGGCAGGGGACGCCTAATGAGCTGAAAGGACTCAAACTCATGGCCTTTGAAAGCATTTTCTTGGCGGCTTCAAAAGCAAGTCCTTCAAAAGATGGCCCATGAATACAGAAGTGCATCAGGACAGAAGGAATTTTCTGAAATATAGATAACTGAACCAGGCTAAAATCCAGCACCCATTGTATTTAATAGATGTCTTGTTTTTCCACCATATCTGATTGGTGTGAAACAATGCTAAGGCTACTCTGCCATCCAAGCTGATTATCTCCTCCTGGGATATTTTTCTTTCAACTTGTCAGCGTGGTCTACAGCCCATCCATATCTGAAGCAGAACCAATCCTGCTTAGCTGTTGATCCCCAAGAAGGTCAACTACTTGCAGAGACAATGTGAGATGGAGCTCACTTATGGTCAAATCCAGCTTCTACTGTGATTGACTCATGGAATCCACCAGCTATTGGGATACTGGCTTCTTTAATGGCAGCAGCTCTGGGGTAGCATTGAGGAACAGCTCCAATTTCAGCTCCCAGTTTACTGGTGTGGAACTGATCCAGTCTTTCAAACCTCTGATCATCCCCTGCTACACCTTGGTGGTGCTTGTCGGCATCTTTGGCAACTATCTTCTTCTGTATGTCATCTGCAAGACCAAGAAAATGCACAACGTCACCAACTTCTTCATTGGAAACTTGGCCTTCTCAGATATGTTGATGTGTGCAACCTGCATCCCCTTTACTCTGGCATATGCTTTCGACCCCCAGGGGTGGATCTTTGGGAAGTTCCTGTGTTACTTTGTGTTCCTGATGCAGCCCATGACCGTCTATGTGTCTGTTTTCACACTTACAGCCATTGCTGTGGACAGGTAACGAGATATTCCCTAGTAATCAAGAGTCTAATGCAGTATTTCTCAACCTTGCCAAGCTGGAAGTTGTGTGGACGTCAACTCCTAAAATGTAGAAAGTTGAAGCCCACACATCTTCAAGTTGCCAGGGTTAAGAAACACTGGTCTAAAGAGACTTGAGACCTCATACACTTCTCGCTGAATGTCACATTTGGAATGCTAACCAGAGAATTAGATTCATTTGACCTGCTGTGCTTATTTGGTTTTGGCCTAGTGCAGCGGTTCTCACCCTGTGGGTCGCGACCCCATTTGGGGTCGAACGACCATTTCACGGGGGTCGCCAAGCACCGCAGTCCGCCATTATTTTTTTGGTTGGCCATTTTTTTTGGGTCGGCCAGTTTTTTCCCTATCGCGATGCGCCCCATCGCGCCATGCATGCGCGATGCGCCCCATCGCACCGTGCAGGCGCGGTGCAGGCCCACCATTTTTGGGGGGGTCGGCCATTTTTTTTTTGGTCGGCCATTTTTTTCCCCTATCGCGATGTGGGCCGTCGCGTCACGCATGCGCATGCACGGTGCAGGCCCGCTATTTAATTTTTTTTTGCGCGATGCGGGCCAGGGTCGAGCCCCGGAAAAGGTTGAGAACCGCTGGCCTAGTGTGTTGTGTGAATCTAAAGATTGGAATTTATTTGGTGAACCATGTTTAGGCAAATGATGCCTTAACACAACGTGCAAATCTAGGTTCTGTGTCAAGAGGAAGCCCTGCAGGTCAGTGGTGAAATATATGATTGACAGAAGAGAAGACCTCTTATTCAGTCATTGAACTCCCTCGTTAAGTTGAATTGCAACTCACCTTGAGATCATGCAGCTGGGATGTTTGTGTTACTCTTAAGCAGGCATGTCAAACTCTATCAGAGCTTTTTCGGCATTGCCGGCAATGGGGTGGGCGTAGCTCCCGTCTGATGAAACCTGTCCACGGGCCGGCAGTTTGACACCCTTGTTCTTAAGGATTGAAGCTCTCCAGGAAGTTGATCAAGAGTTCCTCACTCTTCCCAAACCTACTCATAAATTGTGAGGATTGATCCTGGGATTCTCTGTCTGCCAAGAATGTACTTAACGTTAGATGTTGGTTCTTTCCTTAGGACAAGATGATAGGTCAATGTTCTTTCTTATGTCCTATCAATGTCCTACTGTTTTCATTTCATTCCTGCCAGAAAGAAACTTTTTTTTTGTAAATATTTTATTAATTTTATAATTATAAACAAAGAATCAAATTGAATACAACTCAACTTAATACAATCTTTTTCAACTTACTCCCACACAAAACAAAACATATATTCTTATAAAAACTTACATAAAATAAAATAACTATGGGTGTTGCTCGGCAGCACCCCCTCCACCACATCCCCCTCTTCCTTCCTCCCTATTCTCCTACTTCCCTCCCCCTCCCCTCTCTCCCTCCCTCACTCTCCACCCTCCTCTCCTACAACCTCCCTACTTCCCTCCACTCCTCCACTCCTCACTCTCACCCCCTCCAGATGTGGTCCAGAGGTACTGCCCGAGCAACTCCTCTCATATCAATAAATATATCATTCTTATATAATGAAGTATTGCAGTTGAGTACATTATTACACCCCCCCAACCCACCCACCCCCCAACTTCCCAAAGTGAATACAGGGTAAAACAAAAGAAAACCCACTAGATTAAACAAAATTATTATATAAATTATAATAAAAATTTAACTATATGCTAAATACAATTTCTTAGATTGATATTTCCCTTGAATATAGTCTATCCATTTTTTCCAGTCCAGCATATATTTCTCATTTGAATGATAAGAAAG
The DNA here is from genome assembly GCA_034064705.1 of Bothrops alternatus. Classification (NCBI taxonomy): domain Eukaryota; kingdom Metazoa; phylum Chordata; class Lepidosauria; order Squamata; family Viperidae; genus Bothrops; species Bothrops alternatus. The sequence continues at coordinate 1,629,990 of JARGCV010000225.1, read as the reverse complement.
GAACTTATTATAGTTGGAGGAGATTAAACTGGTACTTCCTTCTTGTATTTTCAGCAGAGAGTTAAAAACACAAAGCATTTACTGGTTGGTCGTCATTATCCTGTTGTCAGCTCTTTACTACACCTCACTTATCATCCTTTCCTCTCCAACCTCTCATTATGTTTCTAACTTGTGGCCAACTGCTTTGGTAAATAAGTTAATTTTTACACCCTTTGTCCTCCATAGGTGGGCTGAGCGAGTGACTATAACCAGAGATTTAGATTCATTTGCTCGGCTTATCCTTTTCACAGCCTGGTCCAAGGAAGGATCACAGAGACAGTTGGTCTCTCACTGCAATGGGAATTGTCCTTGTTCTTCAATTAATAATGTGATATCTTATTATTTTCCACAGAGAAAAAAAACGGTGCCAGGGTCATCAAATGTAGCTGTTGCCTTTGGAAAGCCAGACAAACACAGAAATGGTTTGGAACTGGGAATGGGTAATGGAACATTTCCGTAGCAACATAGTCCTTGCAAAGGCTGGAGATGCAGCTTGTTGTAACTCTGGCACTTCCTACCAATACACTGAGCAGCACATCCGAAAGGAGTGGGACGCATCCCAAAAAAGTAGATAAGACCAGGACAAAAAAGTTGAAGCTGATGGGACTAAATAAACAGTTAAAATATAAAATAATAATTGCGTATCTGGAAGCCACCATTCTAGGGCAATCTGTGAAGGCTTCTGGAGAGTCTCTGCTTGGGCTTTTAGAGGGTTCATGGTATCCTGGGCCAAGTTGCAAACAATATGGATTGAAAACAATGGGCCAGATTGCATAAGAGATTTATTGATATCTACAGCCCCTGCTGTAGGAAAATAAGATCCAGCTCCTCAAACTTTCCAGGCTAATGTGTTTGTCACGTCCATAACAGGACAAAACTAGATTACGTCTGATTCTTGGCCATGCATTCCCCTCGATTTAATCCTGATGCCCCTATATGCACCATGTTCCACTTCGGTTGGCCTTTGTAAGTGATACGTGTGGTGGCTCAGTGAAATAGCAGATAAGAGAGAAAAGAAAATCTTACCCTTTTAATCTCCTTTTCCTTTAGAGAACTCAAGGCCGAGAACTCCCCCGCTCTCCACTCTGTATCCATCAAAAGAATATATTCCACAAACAACTGTAGTTTGACTGCTCTTCAGATGGAGAAGCTTCTTAAGTAGAGGGCCTACAGAGAATAAAGGGGGAAATGTTGCTATATTACTCACTGCCCATAGAGAAAATCCTCCATAACCAAATGAATGTTCTTTGAGTAGGGTTCCCCCCCCCAGTGTTCCCTCCATTCTCAAGGAGTGTCTTGCCATGGAGAATAGGTTCATAATTTGATATCAGAATGCAGACAGCGATCATTCATGATTGATAGTTCCCATTCTCAAATAAGCTGTTGACTGCAGCACAAGAGGAGCAAAATGCAATTTATGAAAATAATTCTTTGTTGCTCTTGAAACGGTGGTGAGTACGTCAGTGAATATTCTTGATTTCTGCGGATCATTCTTTAAAGCGGCAAAGGATGACACTGGCTAAGATATACATAAATTTTGGTGGACCTGAATTTTTGGTGATGTGTTTCCTCTGATCTGGGACTACTTTGTAGAGAAGGAAGCAAATTTTCCTTTAGCAAAGCCTCCCATGATGGAGCATTTTCCCTTTTATTCCGATATTGTCCAAAGGCATCCGCAAAGTATAAAATACCTGTTAAACTTTGCAACCTTGGAAGAAAGTTAGAGAACCGGCAGTGACGGGAAGTAGAGGCCATTAAGCAAGTTACAAACTGGCAATGGGACAGCAATTCTCATGACAACGTCAGCTTCTGCCGACAGTTCACAGTGGGGAAACTGCCTTTACCTCAGAAAATCAGACTTTAGAAAGATTTGGCATATATTTTTTAAAGTCAGAGCTGGGGGAGGGCTTTGGTTTATTGACAGACTTTGAGAGAGACCAGGAAGAACCTGCTGTGTGTGGTATAATTGACTACCTGAAAAGGAATACAAAGCCTCTGTGATTCATTCTTCCACAATATAGATTGTTCCCGTTATTTTATTCTGTGATGAGGATACTAATGGGATAATTGGCAACTCCCAAGGATTGAGATCATTCGGGGATGTGTTTTATCTTGGGACATGCCTCTCTTATTTAATTAAACCCAACAAAAATAGAACGTAAATTAAATCAAACCAGAAGGTAGAGAAGAATGCAGAACTAAATCCACATTAGGCACCCTGAAGGTTTTGCCGGCTTCTGTGGACCAGCCTGGCATTTTCTTCAGTTGATCATTATTGGTCTAGTCCAGGGGTAGGCAACCTTGGCTCTTTTATGACTCATGGATTTCAACTCCCAGAATTCCTGAGCTGGCATGGCTCAGCTTGGAAACCTCTCCCTTTCCCTCAGGATGCCTGGCTCAGGAATTCTGGGAGTTGAAGTCCACCAGTCATAAAAGAGTCAAGGTTGCCTACCTCTGTCCTAGGCCTAGGCCGCTTTCTGACTCGTGGACTTCAGCTCCCAGAATTCCTGAGCCAGCATGGGGGAACTATGGCCCCTTCATGACTCGTGGACTTCAACTCCCAGAATTCCTGAGCCAACCTGGCTCAGCTTGAAACCTCTCCCTTTCCCCTCAGCATGGCTGGCTCAGGAATTCTGGGAGTTGAAGTCCACGAGTCATAAAAGAGCCAAGGTTGCCTACCCCTGCGCTAGTCACTGTAAGGTTGCACCTCTGAATACCATGAAATAAACTTGAAAGACCATAGTTAAAACCCTGGACTTTGATGGCTTTTCCAGATAAAGATGTAGATCTTGAGAACTATCGAAATGAGCTTCTGTTAATCCCAAGGGCTTGCAAAATGCAAGTTATTTTGATTATATTCCTGACCCTGGTGGTATTATTGGGATGGGGAAATATTGTTCCAAAGCAGCAAATGCTTCTTTAGAAATTAAGCCCAAATATTGAACTTCCAGAGGAGCAGTAGTAAAACTGAGAATAATGCTGAGCATAGAAACAGGAAACACTTGGCAATTTATTTTTGTGATGTGAGAAGACATTTATGCTTAGACATGAACCTGAGGTGGGAGTGAGCACACAGTTATTAGGCACCAATCAATATTTGTATTCACCCAAGCACTAAGTGTTATGCTAGCAATAACAATGCACACTGATTGGAAAGACAACCGTTTGTTACAGAAGTAGTAAATTAAAAGTAAAAAAAGTAAAAATGAAAGTTAAAAGATGTTGGGGAATAACAGTTGTTGTTCTATCTGCCCCAGGGATTGTGTTTGCTGTTTTATTGATTACTGCATATTTATTTATTTATTTATTTATTTTGACTTCTATGCCGCCCTATTCCGGAGAACTCAGGGCGGCTCACAACATAATAGAAATCACAGTAAAATACATAAATATAAAAACCCCTAAGTTAAAAAAAAACAATCATTCCACAAACATACACACAAACATACACTGGCTAGGGGCAAGGTGTTAGCTGCCCCAGGCCTGCCGGCAAAAGTATGTTTTAAGCAGTTTACGAAAGGCGGAGAGGGTGGGGGCGACACGGATCTCCGGGGGAAGTTGGTTCCAGAGGGCCGGGGCCGCAACAGAGAAGGCTCTTCCCCTAGGCCCCGCCAGGCGACACTGTCTGGCTGACGGGACCTGGAGAAGGCCGACCCTGTGGGCCCTAACCGGCCGCTGGGATTCATGAGGCAGCAGACGGTCCCGTAAATATTAAGATTACTGTGTCTTGAATAAGTACCGGGCACCTAGGAAAGTTCCTATTATTATTATGTGTATAATAAACATTAGTATTAATCCTAATGCACAGAAAATTGACAACAGTGATAATGATGATGACCAGAAGAAACACGATTGCTTTTTATGCTGCATTTTCTTGCCTTAATTATTACTGTCCTTGAAATTTATCTTGGATGTTGTCCTCGGTTTTAATTTTTCTATTGTTTTAACATGTTTACATAATAATGTATTTTTTTTTCTAAAAGATTTGACAGCACCCTACGGAGCTGTGGTTAGGGTATGACTGAGAAGCCAAAAAGAATTCCATAAAAGAGCAGAGAAAAGAGCAAGAGAAGGGTCATGCTCGTTCTCTTTCTCCCTGCTGGATGAATGAAAACTAATCAAGGAAAGAACCAACCTAGAATTAAGGAGAAATGGCCTGACAGTTAGAACAATTAATCAGTGGAACAGCCTGCCTCCAGAGGTCCAACACTGGAGGCTGGACAACCATTTGTCTGAAACGGTATTGGGCAGTGGTGGCGAACCTATGGCACCTGTGCCAGAGGGGACACTCAGAACCTTCTCTCTGGGCACACACGCACGCACGCTGTCACCCCAGCCCCACCTCCCCCATGGCCCCCTCCTCACCAGCAGCCCCTTTGGAGGAGAGTTGCCCCTGGGCACAGCCCGTGCGGTGCAGCGCAGCCAAGGACATGGCAGCCGGGCAGTAGGGACAAGACTCCATCCTCTGTCCCCTCACGCAATGATACTGTGGGGCGTGGGCGGAAGGCATGGCCATGGCGCTGCTGGGCCACCTGGGCAATCGGAGGGCCATGGAGGTGGTGGGTGGCCCTGCGGGTGGTGGGGCGGGGCAGGCAGGGTGGGGGCAGAGCAGGTGGGGTAGGGGACGGGGCGGTTTTTGGGCACTCAGTTTCTAAAAGGTTCGCCATCACTAGTATAGGGTTTCCTGCTTAAGCAAAGAGTTGGATTAGAAGACCTACAAAGTCCTTTTCAACTCTGTTATCCTGTAACTCTGTCATTCTGCTCCCCCAGATATTATACCACTCTGCATCTCCTGAAGAAACGCATCTCATTTACGACGTGTGTCTATGTCATTGGTGGGATCTGGCTGCTCTCGTGTGCCCTGGTAGCTCCCGCTGTTGCCCACACCTACCATGTGGAGTTCCAAAAGGAAGGCTTTGCCATCTGCGAGGAGTTCTGGATAGGAGAAGAGAGCGAGCACCTGGCCTATGCTTACAGCACCTTGATCATCACCTACATCCTGCCTCTTTCAGCCGTCTCACTCTCCTACATCTGCATCACCATCAAGCTGAAGAACCGTGTCGTTCCGGGTCATCCGACACAAAGCCAGGCAGAGTTTGACCGCCTGAGAAGAAGGAAGATCTTCCGCCTCCTGGTGTTGGTGGTGGCTGCTTTTGCTGTCTGCTGGCTCCCCATTCATGTCTTCAACATCATCCGTGACATCGATATCAACCTCATCAACAAAGAATACTTCCTTCTGTTCCAATTGCTCTGCCACTGGTTTGCCATGAGCTCCTCCTGCTATAATCCTTTCCTTTATGCCGGGTTGCATGATCGCTTCCGAAGTGAGTTGAAAGAAATGTTCGCCTTCAAGAAGAAAATAATCCCCGCCAATAATTGTGTGGCAGTCAGTGTTATGCTTTAGATATAGACTCAGTTTCCTGCAGCAAGTAAGTAAGGCAAAATCTCTCTTGAGTGGAGTTCAGCTGCTTAGGGCTTCACAGAGATGTCCATGTAGTTTTCATATAGTAAAGGGCATATGTGTGCACGTAGGAATAGATTGCTGTTGTGTGCATCAGATATTTTGAATTACAAATCCAGTTGCCCCAAATCAGGAATGGCTAATGGTCAGGTGTCAGGCTAAGCCCAAGAATAATGAGGAGCAATTCAGTTCTTTATTTGCTTACAGTCAATAGACAGAATCTTGCCAAACTAAACCCTTACTATTCCCATCCTAACAGATATACCCTGGTAGATTCTAGAGAGTGGCTATTCTAACTCTCTGTCTTCTATCCAGCTTCGGGTTGTGCTGCCTCTTGTCTAGTCCCCCTTTCCCCCTTTATTATTAAAAATATTTCAGTAAAAATTATATTTAAAAAATGAAGAAAGACAAATCAACTGATTTAAAATATCCTTTGAACTGACAAAGGCAAAATACCAAATTTAAATCACTACAAAATAGGTCATTAAACTATTTTTTTTTTTAATAAAACACATCTTTACCAAAAATTACATATGCCAAATTGAGCTCATAAGGAAGGGAAAACATTTTCTGTGATGCATATTTATTATCTAAAATGAATAAAAAAGGATGACTTTTCAAGACCATTGTTTCCTCATATGCACATCTGCAAATTTTAATGGGCAGATTCATTAATCGACCCAACCATCAATAAATAATGTATTTATTTGGAAGCAAGTCCCGTTTTCAATGGGATTTATCCACGGACAAATTGGCCTAGAACATTTATAAAACTGTAACTTTTCAGGTTTTGCTGAATTGTAGCTCGTGGCACCCTTCACAATTGCCCCATGCAGCAAGGGCACTGTGTTCAAATCTGTCTAGCACATTTATAAAACTGTTTTCCTCTGGAAATTTGTTATTTTATGCTTCTAAAACCTCTTCCAGCTAGGGCCTGGAGAATTAATGGGGAATATAAAAGGGCTGATAGCAGATAGTCTGAGATAACTTTTCAGATTTTGCTGAATTGCAGCTCATAGCACCCTTCACCATTGCCCGATGATGTGTTCAGCCACACGTGCCATGTTGGCAAATCCTCTCTCCTATTACACAGCCACAGTACAAATGATGACACCCAGTTTCTAGCGCACAAACTCCAATACGTCCTGTAACATTTATTTATTTCGTGATTGATTGCCCATCAAAAGCACTTTCCTGGGAGTGAACCACTCATCCTACCTCAATGTCCCTGCACTTACTTTCCATCAATACAGGAAGTCATTTATTAAAGCAACTCTTCTCTCTATAGCCAGATAAAAACTCTTTTCCCTGCCTGTGCATTGATTAGCCTTTAAAAACAGGAAAAAAACCGACAATTTGTAACTGCTTTATTCCGTCAATGGCTTTCAATGCTAAGCTGATTTTAGCTACTGGATTGTGGATTTTTTTTTTTTTTTTACAAATACTCCCTCTGAAGTCTAATGTGAAAAAGACATATAAATGTTCTCAATCAGCTCGCACAATAAGAGCTAACATTATCCTGTCCTAGAAAGCACTTACATTTTGCCCATCATGTTCCTTCTTGATAACATGGCAACTACTGGTTTCATCGTGTCATAATATTACTCACAAAACATCTTTATTTGAGGACAGAAGAATCTCCCAGACAGTACAATTCTTTCCTTCTGGAAACCAAGGTGACTATTTGAAACAGCGGATTTTAAGAAAAATGAAAGAGCAACACGGAGTGTAGATAGAGTGTAGAAGAAGGTGCTATCAGCCCTTTTATACTCTCCATTAATTCTCCAGGTACTAGCTGGAAGATGTTTTGGAACCACAAAATAACACATTTCCAGAGGAAAACATTGTAAGACTAATAAACCAGCATCAAATATTTCCAACCGTCCTTAACACGCTAATTTGCCCTCCTTCAAAAGTCTTTGAAAAGACTCCTCACTCCTACCCCACCTCAAGAACTTCTAATATAATCCTGGTACCTTCTGCAAAGGAGGAATAATTTGATTTTCTCTCTGCTTTAGAACATCAGGACTATTCTTCTGGGGATCTAATTAGATTGCACCTTGTCTAAGTCTCTCACTCTAGAAGCGATTACAAAATATTGAGCCCTAGGCTTTTGTTTGTTTGCATGTGTTTGTGTATACTTCCATTGCTACAGCACACAAGTCAGGAGGCATTAGGCAACACAACTAGTGTAAGTCCAAACATCTGATACAGGGAACTAAGGTTAGGAACATAAAAGAAAGGCGTTACACCAAATCAGATTATCAGATGTCTATTATTTATCTGCATAGAATTGTGAGTGGCTGCAGTTCCTCTGCTTCTAATTTGAAGGCAGATTAGAAAAAAAAAAACACAGCCTGATTTTTTTTCTCAGCCCTTCTTCACCTGCAAATGTTTCACAAAAATGCAGCATTTCGCTTGAGTGCAGAGAAGGAAAGTACAAAGCCTTTTATATCCCATTAGTGCTTTTCTGAGACTTTATTTTACCTTTTTCAAACATTCTCATTTAATGAAAATTAAATAACTTCCCCATTTTAAGGAAAAGAAAAAAGAAAATCGAGAAAAAAAATAAAACGTACTCTTAATAGAAACATAGAAAACTGATGACTGAAAAAGATCTAGTAGTAGTTCATTGAGTCTGCCCTTTGAAGGTTTTTTCCTTGCCGTTGTTCTCTTTTTAATGAATTAATTTATTTTAATTAATATTTCTATTTTAATAAAATTAATTAAAAATAATTATTAAGTAAATTTAATTAGCCTGAGAATGCAGTATGAAATCAAACTTGGAAGAATTGGAATGTAAGTTTCAATCTAACTAGATCATACTTTGCATTGTGGCACAATATATTTGTTTGACTTTGATTTAGCAAATTATGTGAAGTCAGACATTCATTATTTGTACTGTATATCTGGCTTAGCCTAGTGCATGACCCTGCCAAGTATGGCTTGGTCAACCATGCGTAGTGTGACAAAACATGACTTAGCATGAAGCATGTACCCTATTGGGATCAGGTAGCAATGGAGCCAATTCAAGCTTTTTTATCTTCCCCTCCCCTGCCAGTACTATATCTGTTGTGATATTGAATTATCACATGCTTTATCCTAGGTAACCAAAGCACCTCATGTCAAGAAGTATGATCAATGAGTTATAAATCAGCCAAGTGGAAACTAATTACTTTGTGGTGTCTGATCATACCGGATGGATGAGCTTTTAAAAAGGACATGGCGTAAACACCGTAACCATAGAAGCATGGCTAATTGTTTGCTTTGCAACATGGCAATCTTCTCCTATAATCTACCTGTCCTGGGTTAAGTGACAATTTCAGAGGTGATGCATACCCAAGATATTGCTCAGGAATGCTTAGACTTAAAAAATATAAGCGTCCGTTTGAATTCCTGAAATATGAACTTACCTTTCAAAAGCACATTACATTTGAATATTTAATCTTTAAATGTGAATTTGGATAGATCAGGCACCCAACAAAATTCCTATTAGGAGACACCATTTTATTTTTAATGTTCCATTAAAATTGTAATTTACCATGTTGGTCTAGAGAACAGGTTGTGACTGGTTCACATATCACATTAAGTTTTGTTTAATTGTGGCTCATGGAATAAACCAAGGTCACCTAGGGCAGTGGTGGCAAACCTATGGCACGGGTGCCAGAGGCGGCACTCGGAGCCCTCTCTGTGGGCACACGTGCCGTTGCCCCAGCTTTGCCTCCCCCCGTGACCTCCTCCTCTCCAGCAGTCCCCCTGAAGGAGAGTCGCCCTCGAGCGTGGCCCACACGGAGCAGCGCAGCCAAGGACATGGCAGCCAGGTAGCGTAGAAAGACTCTGTCCTCACGCCCCATCATGAAGTTGATGCTGCAGGGCGTGGGCAGAGGGTGTGGCCGCCATAGCGCTGCTGGGCTGCCTGGGTGATCTGTGGCGGGCCCTGGAGGCGGTGAGTGGTCCTGCGGGCAGGTGGGGTGGGGGATGGGGGGTGGAGCAGGGGCGGGGCAGTTTTGGGGCACTCGGTCTCTAAAAGGTTTGCCATCACTGACCTAGGTTAATACAATGATAATTTGTACAATGATAAACTTAGTACAAGGGGAGTTGCATGGCTAATAGTTCTCAACTAAATCATTCTTCATCTCGCAAACAAGCTAATTATGGCATAGTTTGATATCTGAAGTGAGAACACAAATTACACTGATTGCATAGTTCTCTGTGTTCTCCAGAAAAGCTCCTTCCTTCCTTCCTTCCTTCCTTCCTTCCTTCCTTCCTTCCTTCCTTCCTTCCTTCCTCCCTCCCTCCCTCCCTCCCTCCCTCTCTATTTTCATAGTACTTTTTTCTCTTTCCCATCTTAAGTATTTGCTTTTGTTCATTTTTCTCTTTCTAATCTAAAAAAAAATATCTGATCAAGTCATCTTAACAGAGATCTTAAACCTTCATACTTAGGACCTTCTTCCAATTAAAGTCACAATGTATCTTCAGCAGTGTCAGCCATTGCACTCTTTATAATCAACTGTCCTACATAAAACACTGGTGTCTGGAGGGAAAAGAGTCGTCTTCTGTTTGTTTGAAACATCACTCCTACAAAGAAAAACCTAAGGCAGTACTGCAGGATCAATGCCTATCAGCAAGACTGCAGGTGGACTTCAAATGCTAAAAAGAAGCAACAGCAGCGTTTTGTAGTCCTTGAAATCTAGAGATCTCTCCCCTCCCCCCCAATCTGAAGAATTACAAAAGTTGTTAGCAAGTTAGGGAAGCTGATTCTGAGACAGCAGAGGGAATGAAGAGGGGAGGATCATAGGAGCAAATGATTAGTAAGAAAATCACCATTCACGGCCCGCAGGATAATCTGGGAAACTATCTGAACTGTGATTTCCTCTGAGTCACGCAACGATCTTAAGGATGCTCCTAACAATAGCATTTGATTGCCAAAATGAGTGTCAATCAAGCTTATTATGGAGCCTAGAAATACTGTAAAATAGTTTGAGGAGGGTGAATGGACATTACCACCAAAGGAGGCCATGAAGTGAGATGGTGCAACCTTTTTTTTTTTTTTTGGTAGAACCCTCCATTCCACATGTAAATGCTGCCCTCAGAGGTGAGCATCAGTAAATACATGAGAACCATCTGCTCTGTTGCTGTGTGGACCACTACCAAATAAATCCATTGTTATCATAGCTATGGGAGAAGAAACTGGAATCTGAAATTCCCAAAGTCATCCAGCTGACTTTGTATCTAAGTGGACGCTAGAACTCAGTCACCTGGTTTCCAATTCGGTGCTCTAACCCAGGGGTCCCCAACCCCCGGGCCGTGGACTTGTACCGGTCTGTGGCATGCCAGCAACCGGTCTGCACAAACAAGCAAAGCCCCATCCGTAGGATGCAGGCAGCACACAAAACCATGCACCAACCGCTCCCTGGTAGCCAAAAGTCTGGGGACCTCCACCTTAACCACTACACCAAACTGGATCTCTGTAGGGAACATGAAAAATTGCACCCTATTGCAGGTTGCTTAAGAAACAAAGGAAGGCAGTAACTTTAGGTACAGCTCTGCAGCTGAGCAGCGATGCAGGAAGGCAAACCCAAATAGAAACTTTCTGGGTTTTTTTTTTAAACTTTCCCACTCCCAAAGCACATTCTTCAGCTGCTGCATGAAGTTGAATAAACAAGCCCTAACAAAATGGCTTAATGTAATGTACGGGTGCATCTGGCACAGCCATAAAGTAGACACGCATGGGATCATCCTATTTGACACAGGCCGATATCCATAGGAACATAAGAGGATCTTTTTTGCAAAAAGATGGAAAAGCAAAACACGATTTTTATTGAATTCGTAAGCTTTAGAAGACAGGAAAATTGTTTTGGCTGAAAAGTGTATGGGGCAGCAAAGCTTTAAACCTAAGAGTTTGAAGGATAAATTAACTCGGATCTGATTGTCATGTACTAATAATATTAACATTTTTAATATATACTACCTTCATTTTTAGAAATGCCATTTTGGAAAGATATTGACTTGTGAATAATTAAAATGTGTGTATTTCGTTTTTGGATCACAGACATGTCTGAACGCTCCCAAATTTTGTTTTGTTCATAATTATTTCTGACTTTAGCTTCCCTTCCATCCCATATAAAGCTAGTGTTTATTTCCCATTTTTCAAATATGGACATCCATACAGCCTAAGGAGAGCTCTGCTGGATTTGAGCAGGAGGATCCGTTTGCTTCAATGATTACTACATTACCCAACCTTTGCCCTTAGTTCTTCTGCCACATATCAAGGATTTGATGTCTGCTTTTTAATAGTTGTGTTGCAGAGATTTCAGCCAGTGTGGCTTCCATTACAGTTTGGAGACTTCTGGAAATAAACAAATGCTAAGGAACTCCCTTCCTTGTCGTGTACTTAATTAACTTTTTGCCAGGCAAAAATATGTAATGCATGACATATAAATCATTATAGATTTTGGGGGGGGGTTGTATTATTCCTATGCGGTGGGAGGCAAGATCATGGAGGGACACAGCACAGGTCATCCTCGACTGACAACAGTCCACTTAGTGACCGTTTAAAGTTACAACGGCACTAAAAAAGTGACTTTGGATCATTTTTCTACACTTACGACGGTTGCAGATCCCCATGGGTCACGTGATCAAAATTCAGAGCACTTGTAAACTGGCTCACATTGATGACAGTTGCATAGTGTGTCCCATGGTCACGTGATCCACCTTCTGTGACCTTCTGACAAGCAAAGTCAATGGGGAAGCCAGATTCACTTAACCACCGGGGATACTAACTTAACCAGTGGCAAGAAAAATCGTAAAATGGGGCAAAACTCACTTAACTGTCTTGCTTAACAGAAATTTGGAGCTCAATTGTGGTCCTAAGTCGAGGACCACCTGGACTTTAAAAAAAAGTTTTTTTAAAAAAGGCTTAATGGTAGGAACTTACGGGACCGTCTTCTGCCACATACTTCCCTTCGACCGGTGAAAGCGCAGAGGGTCGGCCTCCTCCGGTCCCGTCAGCGAAACAATGCCATCTGGCGGGTCCTAGGAGGAGGGCCTTCTCTGTTGTGGCACCCACCCTATGGAACCAACTGCCCCCTGAAGTCCGTGTTTCCCCCACGCTCCCGGCCTTCCGGAAGAATTTGAAAACTTATCTATGCCGGCAGGCCTGGGGATGACTGTGATTGTGTGTGAATGATGAATGTGTTTGGGGGGGTCTTTTAAATGCTTTGTCGACTCGGTTTTTGGTTTTTAAATGCTGTGATGTTTTTTGTTCATGTTGTTAGCCGCTCCGAGTCCTTTGGAGAGGAGTGGCATAAAATCTAATTAATAAATAAATAAGTAATAAATAAACTGGGAGCCCCCAAGGGCACTGCCTCAAGTATCCAGCTATACCTGATGTTGCCGTGTTTTAATGGGAGAACGGAACTTGCCAAGAATACAAAAATACTACATTGGCCCAGCCAAACTTTACCCATTCATCCACTCAGCTCAGCTTGGCTTTTTACATCAGCACGACATAAAAAAAACTGCTTTGCAATTTCTGGAGACTTTTCTTCCTGTGAAAGAAACTATAATGATGCTGATGAGTCATCTCAGCAGATTCTTTAGAAGTCAGCAGGTAGAACTAGATTTAACTGCATGTTACCTAAGCATTTCCGGGACTTTCCAGCTATGGCTCTGTTCTTCTTTCAGATCAATTAACAAAGCTGTGTCTGAACTTCCCAGCTTGTCTGTTCTTTTAGCTTCTGCAGGTCGCCCACGTGCTCTTCACCAACACTTCTTAACACCGCCTTTGTTTATTCTGTAATCACTTGCTCCATCCTCCACTTGCAAATAAGAATCAGTTAGTAAACTAGTCCCTCTTCCTTGTTTTCAAACATTTAAAAACAAGATTAAAAACTAATCTCACACGGGCCTATTGTACATATTTAAGAACAACCACATTGACATCATAGCTGAAATACCTCAAATCTATATTCTGTAAATTTGTGATTTGCCAGGAAATTATTGTAGGGAGGGTCTGCGTGGAATGGAACTGATGCAGACTTGTGTGAACTAGAACAAGTAAAACCTCTGTTGACTTAAACTTGGTTCCTGGTGACATATTTCCATAATGCAAAGATGGTTTATCTCTTTCTTCCAGTACATGTTTTTCAGCTTCCCAATAAGATCTGTAGAATTTGGATTTTCCAGAGGTCTCTCGTTATGAGAGAAGAGACGGAGGAGGAGAGATTGGGGGACTACAGTGAAGCAACAGTTTTCCAGGAAAGACGAAGCACATTCCAGAAAGTGGGGTGATGAGCCAAGAGGCAGCACATCCTACAGCTGGATAGGAGACAGAGGAAAAGAGTAAGGCTAGTCAGTCAGGAGGAGAAGGATTGTGGTGGGAAAGTATTGGGAGCAGAAGAAAAATGCTGTCCACTGGCATATGTAAATGCACTTTGAATAGGGCATTAACATCTTGGTTTTAGACTAGGTTATTGACCTAATAGATCAATGGTAAAATTATCTGTATTGGGACTGGAGCTGCAGCCAAACTGGAACAAAGCAGCAGAGACCACTTGCTTGGAAAGTCTTAGAAAGAACAATTTTAAATGAATAAGGGCGGTGGGCTAGGGATTGGGGGACATCATCATTTGTTCCTGCACCCAGGACATAATGAATGACAGAGGTTTCCCCCTCATTGTTGCAATCATGTCTTGAGGATTTTTTTTGCCCAGGAGAAGAAAGAGATCATTTACCTTTAAGCCAGTGGTTCTCAACCTTTTGCAGGCCGCGACCCCGACCTGCGCCGCACATGCACGGCGTGACCCCGACCTGCATCACGCATGCGCAGCGCGACGGCCCGCATTGCACATGCGCGACGCAACAGCCTGCATCGCACATGCGCGGCGCAACGGCCCGAATCGCGCATGCGCGGCGTGCGCGACGACCCAAATCACGCATGTGCGGCGCACGTGACGGCCCGAATCGCGCATGCACAGTGCGACGGCCCGAATCGCGCATGCGCGGTGCTACCCCACGCATGCGCGGTGCTGCCCCCTGCGCCGGCCGAGGGGAAAAGGGGGAAAAAATGGCGGACTGCGGTGTTTGGCGACCCCTGTGAAACGGTCGTTCGACCCCCAAAGGGGTCGTGACCCATAGGTTGAGAACCGCTGCTTTAAGCTATACTTCTGTAAGAAAGGAGGACTCCCTCTTAGAATGGACAGAAAACAGTCAAATCACCGTTTACTAATCCATGCATGAATGAATATGTTTGTTCTCTCTTCAATCAAAGAGAACCACACCCTTTAATGTTATGAGTGGGTAAACATCGAAACTCCCTAGCACACTTTTCACCTGGTTGGCTGTTCTTTCCACCAGTTCCTCTTGAAAGAACAGGACCTCCTGCTTCAATACGAGCAGGTACATAATAGGAGGTGGGGAGAAGCCATCGATACTGGCCTTTATCTGCATTTATCTTTTTTTTTTTTTTTTGAAAGAAGCTGAGAGACTTGGCAAAATACATGAAGGCGATGGAGGGATAGGAGGAGTTGGCAAATCCCTTCCCCTCACCGAACCAAGAGTTTAAAGTTCTGGAACAGGAGCTTAAATAAACCAACCTAAAATATTACCACAATGCTGGCACCGTGACAGAGCCCAGAGTTCATACATACATCTTATGGATTGCTGACTAAGCTATGGTTTGATTAACCAGTTTGCCAAATCGTCCCAAATTGACTAGGTTTTCCTGCAAGCTATATAAGTTAAGGTTTCAGGGCTACCTGTCCAGCTTCATTTCTGTGGCCTTCTGTGCAAAGCCACAATTGCAGGAAATTGCTCTTAGGAGTGAATAAAACAACAACTTGGTGGAGGGACAATAACTGTAGAACTTAAGTATATTAGTTTCTTCCAATCAATGAGTGTTTTGAAAAGCATCTTTCATATCTGCTCATAAGTGGGGTTGGTGCTGCCAGAAAGGAATTGCTAACATGCTTTTTTCATGATTCAGTCCTTTCTCCAGGATCTTCATAAGTTCAGGTGCATAATCAGTTTGTGTTCATATCTGCCATCCTACAGATTTCACAGGCCCTTGTTAATAGTCACCATCCTGCTGTAGCACCCTATCATTTCTCAGCTTTGACTAAGGGTAGGCTGTAGCAAAACTATAAGCACATAATTTAGGCATAAGAATCCTTTACAACAGGGGTCCTCAACCCCAGGTCCGTGGACCAGTGCTGGGCCACAGCATACCAGCAACCAGTCCGCACAAACAAACAAAGGCCCATCCACAAGATTGCAAATAGCACACAAAACCACGCAGTCTCCGGTCCGTGGAAAAACCTTGATGCCCAAAAGGTTGAGGACCTCTGCTTTACAATATAAACTTTACAATATAAACTTGACAATATAAATTGGGCAAAATGTGGACAGCCACAACCAATGCCTTTTTCCACACTGTGTGGCAGAAATCAGCAGCAGATGGTCTGATCCAAATCTTTAGACATTACATTAACTACTGTGAAATGTCCTTAAGAAAGGTCTTGTCTAAGCAATCCAGGTCATGAGGAAGAATTTCCATTTAGCTGAAGAAAGCTCTGTATTCCACTTCATATATAAAAATCCTTTTACATTTACATATAGCAGTGACAGGTTAATAGGTATAAATAACTAGGCATTGAGCTGAAAAGGATGATTAAATTTATACTTCTGGGAAGACAGCTTTGACAACAAATTCTTATTTCCATCAAACATTGGGTTAATACTCAATCTCAACACAAAGGATTGCAACCACTTCAGCAGTAAGTGAAATTTAATATTAGTAACATTATGATATAAAAACACTGTATCTCTAAGTCCTGTAAGTAAAATTGTGCTGTTGCTATTAAACTCTCCAATGGATAAATAAAACCAACCAATATAATAGAATGACGTAAAAAGACAAAGAAGCAGATTTACTGTTAAACTGTAACATGCCTGGTAAAAGTTCTTCATTTTCTATTTTTTGTAATTAATATGGCCTCAGGAGGAAAATGGAGAAGATGACTGATGGTTCAAATAAAGCTGAATTTACATGTCATAATGTTTATTGATTTACTTACTGGAATACTCTGTTGCAATTAGACTGTTCTCAGCAGTTCGCATGCACCAATGGAAATACAGTAAATATCTAAAATAAAAATATAAACAAAATGACATAGTTCAGTCCCTGAAGCTCTCTGAAATAATCCTGAAATTTGAATCAGAAGTGTCAAAACTAAAGCAGATACTGCAAGTGTGAATAGAAACCCCTATGGGAAATGGGGGAAAAATGAAAAAAAAATTAAGTTGTGATTTACAGATCAGCTTTAATGATTAGACATTATAAAGAAGAATCATAATGTAACTTTAGAGAAAAAGATTAATAGCAATAGCACTAGTCCTTAGACTTATATAACGCTTCACAGTGCTTTACAGCCTTAAGAGGTTTACAGAGTCAGCCTATTGCCCTCAACAATCTGGGTCCTCATTTTACCAACCTCGGAAAGATGGAAGGTTGTCAACCTTGAGCAGGTCAGGATTGAACTCCAAACTGTGGGCAGAGTTAGCCTGCAATACTTCATTCTAACCACTGTGCTACCAGGATTAAAATATAATTGTCCTTATAACTGCTGTGAAGTATATCAGAAGCTACTTTTTTCTTTTTTTCATATTTTTTTTTACTTTTTTTTCTTTTCTTGAATATTTAGCTTTCTTTCTGATTCCTTTCTGTTTTTCTTCCTTACTTCGTATGACTTTGTATTTGTTTTTATCTTCCTTTTTAAAAGTTTGTGAAAATTGTATATTTAAAAAAAATCAAAGCAGATAAAAATTCCTGCAATCACTTTGGAGGCAAGGAAGGCATGGCTTGAAAGGATTGAAAACAAGGATTTTGAATTGTTTTGAAACTAATAGAAAGGCAGCTCAAAGCCTGAAGGACAGGGCTGATATGGCCATGTTGGTGGCTACCTATGTGCCAACAACAGGCCGTTGCATTCTGGACCAAGGGAAGCTTTCAAAGCATCTTAAAAGCCAAATCCATATGGAACACATTGCAGTAGTCAGGTGGCTACAACCTTCATCTGCCCATCTAATTGTTGCTGGGCCCTGCGATCTCAAAGTCTCTGAAATGCTTCCTTAAGTATACCCTACCCAGAAACTGGAGACTTCAAAGAACAAAGAGCAGCTGCATCTTCTTAGGTTATTACTTGATTCATCCCATCCAAACTATTGCAGCCTCCAGACATTGGGTTGCTGCATGTCCTTTACACCAGGGGTCCCCAACCCCCAATCCATGGACCGCCACCGGTCCAGGGCATGCCAGCAACTGGTCCACACAAAACAAGCAAAGCCCCATCCACTGGATGCAGGTAGCACACAAAACCACACACTCTCCGGTCTGTGGAAAAGCCTCTCTCCATGGAACCAGTCTCTGGTGCCCAAAAGGTTGAGGACATCTGCTTTACACCCCAGAGTTATACAACAATATTTACTTTCAGGCAAATATACAGTCTTTTGCATGCTTCAACTTCATAAGTGTAAAACATACTGGCCTTCAATGGTCAGTTTTTGTCCCTAAGTTAGATTCCCTCATGTCAGCAAAATAGATTTTCAAATTTAATGCAATGGGTCGGACACGACTTCGCAACTAACAACAACAACAAATAAAATGTTACATCCATTGTAATCATAGGTCAGGGATCATAAAGACTAAGATTTTCTCAGTTCTTATTGGGCAAAATTTACCCTTAAATGCACAGGAATCGCTTATCAGAAAATCCTTTTTACCGCTTATCTTGTTTAAATGTGCCTTTCGGGATTGGGTAATGGGTTCATGTGTTGCTGTCCAAAGGGGGGGGGAAGTATTTATTTTGGAGTAATTTACCAAGGTTTGGGAAGCACTAAATTTAACTTCTTTAGATAGGCTTCTAAATGTCGCAATGCAGGGTGGAGTCTTTATGCATTAAGTCATTTCTAAAAAAGGAAATGCAAGACATTCAGGCTTGAATGCATTCAGATTGCCTACGGTGAAAAACTACACCCTTCTGAGGTGAAACTATTATTATTTAACTGCTAGCTTGTGTACAGGTTTATTCACCCTCAGGAAGAAATGAACTCTGTATATATTCTAAGACAAATTGGCTCTTTAGTTTCACAAAAGAAATACCAGATATTCCTCCCCCCTTTTTCCTGCTGTGAGTCTTCACTAATATAGAAATGACTAGTAAATCAGCAGAAATCCTTTCTCCAATATGAAGAAGCCATTCAAGGAACTTTAGTGTCAGAAGTTTTGCCAGCTTTTTTGAGCTACTTCAAAAACTTAGCCAGGAAACGGCAGGAAAGTCTAAAAAAAACCCTACCTCTTTTCAGATCTTGTCCAGATCTTGCTCCCCAAACTAGTAGCTATGGCTGTCTAGGCATTATTTGATACATTTGTCCCAATTTCTGGGCCTGTTATCAGCATCCTTACATGCCACATTTACGGTTGATGCTCAGTCATCCTGTGGTTTATTTGCCTGTAAGTTGAATGCAATGTATATGTTGTTGTTAGTTGCGAAGTCATGTCCGACCCATCGTGACCCCCATGGACAACATTCCTCCAGGCCTTCCTGTCCTCTGCCATCTTCTGGAGTCCATTTAAGCTCACGCCTACTGCTTCAGGGACTCCATCCAGCCACCTCCTTCTCTGCCATCCCCTTCTTCTCTTGCCCTCCATCTTTCTCATCAGGCTCTTCTCCAGGGAGTCCTTCCTTCTCATTAGATGGCCAAAGTACTTGAGTTTCAACTTCAGGAGCTGGCCTTCTAAAGAGCAGTCAGGGTTGATCTCCTCCAGGACTGACAGGTTTGATCGCCTTGCAGTCCAGGGGACTCGCAGGAGTCTTCTCCAGCACCAGAGTTCAAAGGCCTCCATTCTTTGGCGCTCAGCCTTTCTTATGGTCCAACTTTCAGTATAATCCATACACTGCACTTATAAACTCAGTTTGTGCCCCAGAATAAAAACCAAACCAAACCCTAAGCAACAGCGATTTATCCAGCAAACAATTACAGACAGTGGAATCCAAGGTGAAAATATAGACCTATGTTTAATAGCTTATAGACACACCAATTTTCTTAATAAAAAGCAATGGAAAGCCATGAATTTGGCAGAATCTGCTATATGTATGGTGACTATTCATTTTTTATTACAAAGGACAGTCTTTTTATCTCAGGAAGACGTCCTTTAGATGTCTTTATTTTTCCAAAACATACTTTGGTCCTTTTTGGCATTTAACTTACACTGTACACATGGCACCATTTAAGGAACAGACATTCACATTCTTGTGAAAAATATGGAAATAGAATAGCACTGATGTGACCTAGGTTTGATAACGAAACACTTGCAAGAAAACCACCTAGCTCAGAGAGCACCAAGGACCCCGCTCATAAAATAGTCTTTTAAAGTACAAATTTACTTATTGAATTTTAGGGGTTTTTTTTTTATTAGAGCAGGCGTTTTTGTAAAGTTGTCCCTTGGCCTTGCTCTCGAATTTTCCTTTCTAAAGCAAAGTTATAACCACAAACAAGTCTTTTTATATCCTAACAAACCTCTTCAGCTTTGACCCTTTTCAGCTGAGTCCTTTATTATTTTTTTTTCCCCAACAAGCTTTTATTTGCACCGCAGCTATGTGCAAATAAAGGCAGAGCAACCGACGGCCTTCCGCATATTTTGCATTAGCCCGGCTGCCGTCCTCGCAATGGGAATGCCTCCAAACCAAAACCACAAAAGGAGGCACCGGATAAACCAGGGGTAGGCCACCTCGGCTCTTTTATGACTCGTGGACTTCAACTCCCAGAATTCCTGAGCCACCGTGGCTCAGCTTGGAAACTCTCCCTTTCCCCTCAGCATGGCTGGCTCAGGAATTCTGGGAGTTGAAGTCCACGAGTCGTCAAAGAGCCAAGATGGCCTACCCCTGGGATAAACAATCTCCAGCTTCCCCCACACACACAACTAGGCTGGAGGCCTCGCCCCTTGTCCCTGGGCAGATCTCGCGAGATCCGCGCTCGAGGCTCTCCCCTTCAAGCGTTTTCTTTCCTCCTTTCGGAAGGGGGCGGGGCGCGGCGCTCTCGCGAGACTAGGCGCCAGACTGCTTGGCGTCGCCTCGGTGCCGGTTGCTCAGTCTCGGTCGCGCGAGGAGGAGGAAGAGGCGGCGCTGCCGCCGGTCTGACGGATGCGCTGCTGAGGCGGACGGAGCCACCACTATGTCGCTGCCGGACTCCCCGAGCTCCCCGGCCCCGCGCTGGGCCCCGACGCACGTCCAAGTGACGGTCCTCCAGGCGCGGGGGCTGCGGTCCAAAGCCAAGGGCGGCGGCGGCGGCGGCGGAAGCAGCGATGCCTACGCCGTCATGGCGTTGGGCAAGGAGAAGTTCGCCACCTCGGTGGCCGAGCGCTGCCTCGGCTCGCCCGTGTGGCGGGAGGAGGCCACCTTCGAGCTGCCCTCGCTGCCCCGGCGGGGCCTAGGCGGGCCTGGGCCCAACGCCGTACTGCAGCTGACCGTGCTCCACCGCGCCCTACTCGGCCTCGACAAGTTCTTGGGCCGCGCCGAGATCGGCCTCGGAGAGCTGCAGGGCGAAGGCGGCCGCCGCAGCACCCGGTGAGCGGGCGGGCGGGCGGGCGGGGAGAGCCTCCAGGCTCAGGGGCAGTCTACCTGCCCGTTTAGGAAGAAAGGGCAGGGACTTCCCTGAGAAAAAGCAGAGAAATGTGAAAGAATATATACAGGAAGTTTTTCAGACAGATCGGTCTGATTGGTTACACCTTGACATTGGTGGTTAAATCACTGCCTAGTATGTAAAACTGCCCAGGTTCGAATCCCATAAAGGGTATGGCTAACTGATGAGAGCAGAACGAGCTCGAAATGGCCATCTTAGTCTCCCAATTTAATTCTTTACCTCTTTGTCAAAAAAAGAAAATTTGAATATATATATATATATATATATATATATATATATATATATATATATATATATATATATATATATATATATATATATATATATATAGATATAGATATAGATATAGATATAGATATATATATATATATATATAGATATAGATATAGATATAGATATAGATATATAGATATAGATATATAGATATATATATATAGGTATATGTTTTTAAAATTGTTAACAAAGAAATAAGGGATTTCTGAGATAGCTATTTTGAGTTATTTAACTCTCTTCAGTCAGAACTCACCCTTTCTGGGATTCGAACCCTTATTTGTTAACAATTTTAAAAACATATATATATTTGTGCTTGCAGATGGCTCTGGGTTGAGCTGAAACAAGCAAAGGAAAGAATGATTTCTTCCTCCCATATTTGGGTTTACAGGGTGCAATCTAAAAAATAACCACTTGACACACACACACACACACACACATATATACACACACACACACATACATATATATTCTGAAGATCTAATTGTCAATTTTCTAGACACCTGTCAATTAGATCTCTAATGTTGTATATAGTATGTTTTAAAGGTGGGTTATGTCCGTGTTCACTTGGAGAGGAAGCAACTAAATTTCATTTTTAATGTGTGCCATTGTGCCCGCAGGGAAAAAAATGACAATAAAGGTTATCTCATCTAATATCTGGAGATCTAAATAGTTGCACATTAGATGTGTGGTAGGCGTCAAATGGAGCCTCCACCTTCAGGGGCAGTGTATATGTGTACACCTGAAATGAAGGGGAATACTGGGTGAAATTGGCCTGAAGCAGCCTAATGGGACAAGAGGGGATTTTATTTTTGGAGTAGGACCTGTTTGTAATGTTTTGTGTGTTGTGAGAACCCACCCATTTGGGTGGTTCATGATATGGTGTATTGTGTGAGCCCCCCAAAAAGTTGAATAGGAAATGGGAACCCAGATAGCGTTCCTTTATTAGGAGAATAAAATGTTATTTTAAAGGCCATGTTCATATTTAACATAAACCTTTTGGATAGGCCAGCTCAGCAATTTTTTAGTTTAGTTTTGTGCTTTGGGTTAAAATAGTCATTTGAATTAAATGAAAGGGTGGAATAGTTCTGCTGGATACAATTAGAGGCTAGCCAGCACACTTTAGTTTGCGCTTTTAATACAGACTTTTAATTAAAAGGAAAGCCTATTTTTAAAAAAATAACATCCTGTTTTCAAGTACTGTACTTTATTTTTTATTTATTTTATTAAGAAAATTTACGTGGCCACCCAAGTTACTCATGGTGACTCCATTCAGCTTATAGAAATAAAACCCAATACAAAACCCAATAATACTTCCAAGAAATGCCCAAGGAAGGTATAAAATGATGGACTCTTGTTTTCATTTTTCACTCAGCAGCTAATACTCAGTACATCATATTGGTTCTGTTTAATAGATAAATGCAGTTACATTCCTTTTACGTTTTTCAAAGTAAATATTCATCTTTGTGAGTAAAATTGGCTTTCAATACTGTAAACAAAAGCTGCCCTTTAAGAATCTAATAGATTTCACTAAAATAAGATATATTTGTGTGTGTTCTGGAGCGAAGGATGAATTTGCTTGATTATGAAAAAGTAAATGGAGAATGTTTACATTTATAAATTTGGGGACGATGGTGAAATAAAAAGTTTCGTTTTTAAATTACTACTTGAACTGAAAAAGAATTGTGAACCGGCAGAAAATATGGTAATATAGAATATTGGTATAAAAATTAAGTTAGAAATATTGACAGCTGAAGATGGGTAGAATCCAGTAATTTGATGAGTGAATGTTGAATGTTTGGAGATTAATTTTCCCCCCCAAACTCCAGTGTTAATTTAAATAACATACTTTTAATAGGTTGAACTACTAGTAATGTGAGACTGGGGGTTAGAGGGAAAGAGAGGTAAATAATCCAAAGGGATTAAGGTACCAATAACTAGGAGTTATTGAAAAAGAATGAAGACTTCAATTTCAGTCCAAAATGTAGGGCTATTTAACCAGGGGTAGGTAACCTTGGCTACGCTGGCTCAGGAATTCTGGGAGTTAAGTCCACGAGTCATAAAAGAGCCAAGGTTGCCTACCCCTGGGATAGACATTTATCTTTGGAAGAAAATACTGGAATCTAAAATTCTACAGTTAATGCAAGGTTTCAGCGGGTGTGTCCTTTCGATCAAGATGAGAATGTTTTCAAATGTTTATATGGCAATTTGTAAACTCATGTTGGGTGTGTTCCTTTTATAAAACGTGCATCATAAGATCCGAGCAGGTGAAGTATCTATATTCAGTAGCTGCTAGGAATGAGTCAGAGTTTTCTGTATATCCTTATAGTCATTTACTGACTGATTAGATTTTAGCAGCCCCACAAAACAGCCTACTTGGTTCTGTAACAAGAATTTGAATGTTGCTAGTTTATTGAGAAGTTGGAAAAGTGAGTTTACATATTTTTAATTGCTCTATCCACCTTGTAAGACAAGAAACATGTGAATACCATCAGACAAACACTTGTAAGCAGAATACACACACACACACACACACACACACATATATTCTTTCATAAACATTATTTCCTCCCATAGGTAGTTTTTCATACATTAAAAATCATTGTCTATTCTTTCTGGTGAGAATGTGCTTTGAAAGCAAATGTGCATTGTTATGTGAGGTATAACTCCATCATATGCTACTTGTTCCTCTGTAGGAGCAAAGTTGCTTTGGGATGGTAGATAAACTTCTATAACTTTGTACAGACTTCAAGCTGGAAGTGGTAGTAAGATGAATAGCTTGCATCTTCATTATTGAAAGTTGTGTTTATAGTACTTCCCCCAATTTTTACATATGTTTTTATGATTGTTTAAAGGAGGCTATTTGTGTTTATTTTAAAATGGCCTCTGTGGAATAATGCAAAGAGCTTCCAGACTCATAGCTAGTCTGTTAAAATTTCTTGTTCGGCATTTCACATCCTAAAAACAGCATTGCCAACTATATAACCTCAATCAGTGCAGGATTTTAAAAATAAAGCTATTGAAGAATTCATTTGTTATTTTAAAATAGGCATTTTCCTATTTTGTCAGGATTCCTGCTGCAAAACATCTGCACATAGTAAAAAGCATGCTTTAAAAATAAAAGATTAAATATTTAAGACTGTATTATTAGGTTATAATTCTATGGCCTTTTGGAAAATGTCTCCAACTGTACCAAAATTTCTTATTTTGACTTTGAAGAGAAGATTCTAACCTTGGGAGAGAAAACATAGTCCTTTTTTCTGCCATCTTTCCAAGTGGAAAAAAACTAGATATAAATTAAATTATGTTTCAATAATAATAGTTGAGCACCATATTCACATTCACCATTGAATAAAACCATCTGATTAAAGTAAAAATATACGTGCATGGTAGATAATTGATGTATCACTGTTTTGTTTTGGAGTACAAAAAATGATATTTTAGAACAAAATAACATGATCCTTTTCTTTGGTCAGCATGTTTTTAGGCTGAGCTCATACTTCAGGGTTAGGAATGTAAATTACAATATATTATGATAACATTATTTTCTTAAAATCTGTTATAGTTGATAAATGGCAGCTCTCTTGTAAAGGCTGAACTATAACAAGTCTAGCAGGCTTACCAAGTTTGCCCTGACAGTCTCAAATTCTTTGTACAACCATGATAAGCATCCAGAGAATGTTTGAAGGAAAGGCCCTGTTCATAACTTTCTTAAGACAATAAGCAGCACAATGTCAGCTAAGCCATTGGATTGGTTTTATAGGGGAAAACCAGAGCTGTTTGATCTCCTTAAATTTACTGATTTAATCACCTTTACATCTGCAATTGATTGACTATAATGCCATCATGTATTCTAAATCTGTTGGTATCTTTCCATTTGAAAATGGTATCCTTTTACAGAGCCTTATACCAAGGGGGTGATTTTTGATATACAGTAGTACTTTTCCTATGGGATGGCAAATACACAACCATGTGCAGGTAATGGTCATGGTTTGAACTAAGGAATATCCCACTTAGAATCATATCACTTAGGACAGGGGTCCCCCAACCCCTGGTCCGTGGACCAACATCAGACCGTGGCATGCCAGAAACTGGTCTGCGCAAACCAGCAAAGCCCCAGCTGCAGGATGCAGGCAGTACATGAAACCACGTCCCCTCTGGTCCATGAAAAAAGCTCCCTGGAACCGGTCCCTGGTGCTCAAAAGATTGGGGACCGCTGACTTAGGTGACCTAGTTGAAGAGGATTTGCACCATCTCATCTGCCGTTCAGAGGGAGGCAGGAAAGACAGTGGAAAATCAGTTGCTTTACATCTGGTGCTTTTTCTCATTCTATTCCTCTGTTTCGTTCTTTTCTCCAGGCTTGGTATGTACACTTTTAACGCATGCAATTTTTTCTTATAATAATATGGGAATATTTCAAATGAAAGGAGAAATTGCATGAACACCGGTAGTCCTTGAGTTGCAACCCTTAGTTTAACAACCGATGTTACCATGGCACTTGAAAAAGTGACTGAACGACCTGTCTCGCCACTTACGACCGTCACAGCCATGGCCGTGTGATCAAAATTTGGGCTCTTGCGGCTGGTATTATTTCCAGGGCATCACAGGGTCACGTGATTGCCATTTGTGACCCTCCCAGCCAGCTTTCGACAAGCAAAATCAAAGGGGGAGCCAGATTTGTTTAATGATCGAATGATTCCCTTGAAAGCCACACTGATTTGCTTAACAGTGGCAAAAAAAAAAAAAATCTCATAAAATTGGGTGCAACTCACTCAACCACCTTGCTTGGCAGTGGAAAGTGTGGTCCCAATTGTCGTAAGTCGAGGACTACCTGTAAATAGATTCCTCTTTCTGCTTCCAAAATCTTTTTTCTGGTAATAACTTTCTTCTTTTCTTTCTTTCTAGTCCTGCTATCTCCTAAGCTGTATCCAGTTCCATTCAAGACTATACTACAGTACTTGTCTTGGTTCATGTTGTACCTGTGAGGGAACCAAAAGGTTAGAGAAACCAAGATGGCTGGCATCTTAGGCTTCAGTAGAGAAGCAGTTCATTCTTTCAAAATATATTTCCTTATGTCTAGCAGTGCTGGCATTTCAGCAGTTACCATTACCAATCTTAAGGAGAGAGTTTGGGAAACAGCCAAATCCTGACGGTGTTTTTATACTGTAGCAATTTAAAATGACAGAACTGTTGTATAACAAGAAACCTACTGACAGAATAAGGGGAACTAGAAAAAAAGTTTCAAGTTCCTATTAAAAGCAAAACCTTTCTCCAGTTATATTCCTGTATCTTAAGAGTGAAAGCTCCCACTTTTCTTAGCAGCAGATAAATCTACATCTTCAGTTTAGGTAAGGCTCATCCTGTTTTAAGTATCTCAATTCTCCTTTCTACCCACTATAAAAAATTCTCTGGGTGTATTATACTTTCATAAGTGTGTTTAAAATTCTTACAGAAAACATGTTCCTCTTTTGCTAAACAGTTTGAAAATCTCCTTAAATGGGAATTACAAAACTAATTACTATCTATGGCAGGGGTGTCAAACTCAATTTCATTGAGGGCCACATCAGCATTGCGGTTGCCCTCAGGGGGGTGGGGTGGGGTGGCCAGGGTGGTTGTGGCCTACTGGGTGGGCATGGAGTGGGTGTGGCCTACTGGGTGGGCATGGCCAGCTCTACATCGTTCGCGTCAAGGGTGCCTGTGGGGGCTTGGGCAGGAGTGGGACAGATCTGAGGGTCTCTGGCAGAAGGGGGTGGGACCAGGGCAAATGCCAAGGCATGGTCCAGTGGAGGAGCCTCACCGTTCCTCTCAGGCCATGGGGGGGGGGCTGGATGGTGGTGCAGGCTGCCCGGAGCCCTGGGCAGCAGATGTCAAATGCCCAGCCTGGCCCGCAGCACCAATCCCAGCCCCACTTCTCCAAGGGGGCGCCTAGCTGCACTTACCTCCTCCTCAAGGCTGCTGCTGCTGTGCTTGCTCTCTTTAGCCAGGTTGCTCATGATGGGTACGAGGGCAAAGTCAGAGGGAGGCCCATTCCCTCTCCATGGGAGGAGACCCGGCTTTGTATCCAAAGCTTCCTTAGCAATAGGACGGGAGACCCCCAGGATAGGCCAGGAGGAGGGGGCATGGGGATGGTGAAAGGGCAGCAGGGCAGGACTAAGGTAGGACTTCCCTCAGACCTTCCCTCTCCTTCTTTCCTTTCTTCCTAAGTACAGAGTGGTGGGAAAATATTTGAGATGAGGGAGGGAGAAAAACAGGCAAGAAACACAGCCAGGGCCAAGGCAGCGGGGGGCCGTTCCCTCACTGTTTCCAGGATGGCTTTGCGGGCTACATGAAACCAGTTTGCGGGCTGCATCTGGATCTGGGCCTTGGGTTTGACATGTCTAATCTATGGACATATACATAAATGGATAAATAACATGATGCACTTAAATTCACACTAAATTAATATGAACATCATTTGGGAATAAAGAGCAGGATTTTTCAAGATTTTCTTTGCCTAATAGCTATCTATGCCTGATAGTTCAGAAGGGTCTACGACAGTGGTTCTCAACCTTTCTGAGGTTGAGACCCCACTTGCCCCGCCCATGCGCGCCATGACCCCGACCTGGGGGCGCGCGCAAAAAAAAATTTTCATTTTTTTAAAAAAACAAAATGGCGGCCGCGATGGGCGGATCTGTGCATGCATGGATCGGCCCGTCGCACGCGCCACGCATGCGCACATCCGCCCGTCGCGGGCCGCCATTTTTTTTATTTTTTATTTAATTTTTTAAAAAAAAATAAAAAAAACAAAATGGCGGTTGCGACGGGCGGATCTGCGCCTGCGCGGATCGGCCCGTCGCATGCACCGCGCATGCGCGGGTCCGCCCATTGCGGTCCGCCATTTTGTTTTTATTTTATTTTTTTTATTTTTTTTTTTTTTTAAATTTTTTAAAAAAATTTTTTATTTTTTTTTCCGGCGCGACGGGCGGATCTGAGCGTGCACGCGCGCGCCAAAAAAAAATAAAAAAAATTAAAAAAATAAAAAAAAATTAAAAAAATAAAAATAAAAAACAAAATGGCGGCCAGCGGTGCCCGGCGACCCCCGCGAAATGGTCTCGCATCCCCAACTGGGGTCGCGACCCCAAGGTTGAGAACCACTGGTCTACGACAACTTACCACAGCCAACTCGCCATGCGACAATTTGCTGCGGGAGAAGAGTTATATTACTATTGAAAAAATAGTGGAATAGAGTCATTAAAGAAAGGATTCCAAAAGAGGGATAAAATAAAATATGGATATCAAAACTTGAAATAATGGCTTAACTATTTTAAATAATTAAACTGAATTGAATTATTGAATTGAATTGTTGAATTGTCCTGCGGCGAGTTGGCCATAGGGAATCGTCTGTGGCAAATTGGCCATGGCTAGTTGGCTGTAGGGAGTTGCCTGCAATGAGTTGTCCCATTCCCATTCAGAACTACCCACCCTTCTAAGATCTGTAAGCATAGAGACCCTTTTTTTCTGATATTTGTACACTAGTTTTAAAGCAAAAAGCTATAACTATAAGTATTTTGAGAATAATGCAGTACATTGGAGGAATAAATACTTTTATGATTCCCCCCCCTCTTTTTTACATTAACCTTTGCTGGATCATTTCATACCCATAGAGAATTTGATTCTTCTTTTATTTGAGGTAAAACTCTGCAGCAAGCATGTTGGAATCCGTGTCTTCATGTTCCTAATTCCGGATTTCACTTTCCATGTACATAGATGGTACAAGCTTCACTCCAAACCAGGGAAGAAGGAAAAAGAGCGGGGCGAGATTGAGGTGGATATCCAGTTCATGAGGAGCAACATGACAGCCAGCATGTTTGACCTGTCCATGAAGGATAAGCCCCGGACTCCCTTTAGCAAGCTGAAAAAAAAATTAAAAGGAAAACGGGGCAATGGATTGCCAGACACCGCTTCAGCAATTATCCCTAGCATTACTCACTCTCCAGCTGACAGTGAAGAAGAGTCAAATGACAAGGAGAAGAAAAAATCAAAGTTCAAGACACTGTTCTCTAAGCCTGGTTTGCATAAAAGCAATATTTCCCAGTCCATGTCTGTGCTACCCACACTCCAGCCTGTTTCGGAGAGAGTTCGACTTCGGCCCACTGACTTTCAGTCACAGTGGAGTGATGATGAAGATGATGACACTTTGACAACGGTCTCTGAGAGTGAGTAGCCTCTTCATTAAGAGAAGCGGTTTCATAAACTCTTCTGAGGGCTGTCTAGCTTTGAGACACCATATGTGTGTGTGTGTGTGTGTGTGTGTGTGTGTGTGTGTGTGTGAGAAGTGGTTATTTTTTAGATTGCACCCTGTAAACCCAAATATGGGAGGAAGAAATCATTCTTTCCTTTTGCTTGTTTCAGCTCAACCCAGAGACATCTGCAAGCACAAATATATATATGTTTTTAAAATTGTTAACAAAGAAATAAGGGATTTCTGAGATAGCTATTTCGAGTTATTTAACTCTCTTCAGTCAGAACTCACCCTTTCCGGGGTTCGAACCTGGGCAGTCTGCATGCTAGGCAGAAGCTTTAGCCTCAAGCCACAGGCTCTCCCCCGCTTTGGGTTGAGCTGAAACAAGCAAAAGGAAAGAATGATTTCTTCCTCCCATATTTGGGTTTACAGGGTGCAATCTAAAAAATAACCACTTGACACACATATTTACTCCCTGACTATTAACAAAGCGGGTTATATATATATAGACTACAATTGATTTCCCCCTGTCTTTGAGAGAATGGAGCTGTCATGAAGATCTGTAGTATATGTCACTGGGTTATTTTAAGTCTGCTTTCAATAACCCCAAAACCGTAAATATATTGTTTCTAAAAACCCTCAATTTGTATAGATACGTTCTTTCAGAAATTATTTGCTTACCAAATGCTGATAGCAATGTTATTTTTTTCTTTTCAGAGCCCCCTGCAAGCAGAACCAACAATAATGTGCTGGGTCCCCCTTCTGTCATGACCCACAAGAGAACCGGTAGTGGAGACTCCAAGCAATTAAACCAAATAATGGCTGGCAGCGCTAAGAAGGATATGCATTCTTTATTTGGTCTCAGATCCAAGAACGATCCAGTTTCCAGGTCCAATTTGTGTATCAATGGCAGCCACGTTTACATGGAAGAAAATGAACCAAAGAGCGACCTCGTCACAAAAGAAGGCACTCCATCTTCTCCTCAGACATCGCAGCGAAAACGCCTCTTTCTCTCTCAGGAAAACCTGTCTCTCGAACGCGACAAGGAGCTTGAAAACCCTCCCAGGTTGGCCCTTGATAAGTTGCCCTCTGGGTCATCTTCGCTGGAAACCTTTAAAGCCATGACTCTGCCATCGTACAAATTGCTTGCTGGTGGGGATTCGATGGAAAACAGCACTCCGCTTGTTTCAGACGCTCCGAAAGAAACCAAGGAGATCAAAAAACCGGAGAACAAGAAGTCTGGCTTGCTGTCTCTCGTGACAGGGAAAAAAGAAACCAAAACCAGCGAGGAGATGGGCAACGGTGAGAGTTCTCTGAAGGCGAAGGAAGTGAAGCGTAATGAAAAAGAATTGGCCAGAAAAGAGACCAACCCGTTTGAGCTCCCTGTGGATGGCAGAAGGGGCCACGGCCCAGCCAAGAGTAGCGCTGCAGATGCTGTGATTGCAAAGACATCAACAAACCCTTTCAGTGAGAACGCTGTGGAAGGGGAGAAACCAGAAAAAAATGCCGCTTCTGTGAAACCTTCTCAGACGAAACATGTCAAGCCCAGGTTTGTAAAGAAAAATGCTTAGCTTTCTGCTAATATAAAGATGATTTCATCACCATCATCTTATTTGTCAGGGCTGCCCACTTTAGAACACTGGGTAGCTTATAACGTTGGACTGCACAGTGAACAGTTAAAAACATAATATCAAAACATAACTGCCCCCACAAAAAAAAAGCAGCCCTAACAAACAAGCATACAAGGGGTTCCACAGTCTCACCTATTAAGAGTTACATGGTGCCCAGAGTCTCTTTGGCGGGTGAGATGGGCAGCATATAAATTTTATACATAAAAAAACAACTTCAGGCCTTCCAGAACCCCAGAAGGAGAGTGCGTGCCATAGATATCTCGAGTGGGGTGGGATCAAGGATGCCGTTTCAAAGGTCACAAACATATTAGCATATAATACATTTAATAAGATTAATCTTTTAGCTGGGACAGGTCTAAATTTCAGGGTGTATCTGATCTGGGTATTTAGCAGTTAGATCATTCTGCAAGTGACCTGCATGGTGCTCTGTATTCTTAGAAAAAGGAGAGTAACATATGTCCTGTGCAAGCTACCTTACTGTTTTTTTAAGGAAAGAAAGCAAAATAGTTGCTATTCTTGTCTTCAGGGTAGAAATGTCCCTCATAGAAGTTCTACAGCTGGAACATGAAGGAAATTAGAAGAATTAGTTGAAAACTAGGCTGTTTTATGTTGTATAAGCTGATTAGATTTGCAAAGTAGTTCACATGTTCCAAACTAAATGTTTAATCAAAGTACGTCACTATAGATACTGAGGAATATTGATAGTGACTCAGGTTCATTGTTTTAATTTGGTGATATATATTATATATGTGATAACTATGTCTTGTAACTTTGACTTTGCACTAACTATATTTTAGAGACTATCAAAAACAGTGCTGTGCTTTCTAACTTTTGTGTCTTTGCTGATTTATATATTTGAGGGCTTTGCTGCTCATGCAGTCTATTTAATCCACTGAGATTAACAAAAATGTAATACTTTATAGACAGATTTTCTAAGATACAGTTTATTGCTTTTCCATTAACAGTATTAAAAAAGTATGCTTGGGTGCTTCACTAAAGTCCTATATCCCTCCTTATTACTAACATTCAACAGCTTCTCTAAACCTTTTATCTAAAATGTGTCTGCTTGTCTCAGGTTGCATCTGCAACTGACATGCAGGTTTTATTTTGTCCCTTCTTACAGACTGGGCGTGTCTTCAGAGGATGAAACCAAAGCCACCTCTTTTCCTCCTGTTCCTCTTCCTCCTACTTGCTATCCTTCAAATAATGAAAATAATCCTTTCACTTCTAAATTGGAGGCAGAACAGAAAACTCAGGAAGCTGCTAGCTTTGATAGCTCAAAGAATGTTTCTGTTAATAATCCATTCACTACAAAATGGATGCAGGATTCTAGAGACTTGGTATGCTCTGCAGTTTCTGTCTCTCTTCCTTCAGCTTCTGGCCGTGAAAATAATCCTTTCAGTCCTAAATGGGAACAAGAATCTCAGACGCAGGAGATGGAAACCTCTTCCTTATACGCTCTACACTCTGCAGCTTCCATTACTGAAACTCATACTGTTCCTTCTCAGCTTTCTAATGTTGATGATCCTGTTGTAGTCAAAGTAGGACAGGAATCTGAAAGAATTAAAAGTCCTCCCACATCTATAAGTTCTATATCTGTAGCTGAAAACATTGATAATCCCAAGTACCCTGATGATGTTTCTTCAGAAAAGTTTCAAAATGAAAACTTAACTAATCAGACAGATGCTATATCCAACTTCTCTGGCTCTCTAGCTGAGAGTCCTCCACCACAGTCTTCTGACCTAATTAGAGTGAACCCAAAAGCCCTATATGATGACAAAGTGCATATAGTACTGCCTTTTAAAGAAAATAATGGGATGAAAAAGTCAGTAGCCTTTGCCCTTGATGAATCAAAAGAGGATGTAATTAGTCCTAATGACTGTGCAGATGAAGGTTCACTTGAGGTAAATGAAAATAAAGAAGCACTAAATCCATTTGAAAAGAATAGCAGCCGGGTAATTGAATTAAACGCAGAAAATAGTTGTGGCTCTAAGCCTGATGAAAAAGACATAATTTCTGTTCATACTAGTGGGAACCCCTTAGAGAAGGAAGTTGAATCTGGCTACTTATCTAAAATGGAGCCACCAGTACCAACGGCAAGAGTCCTCATTCCTCTGCAAACCAAAATGGCAGTTCCTGAGCTGAGTGACAAAACACACTCTGTACCACCAAAACCAGCACCAAGAAATGTTTTGAAAGTGAAAAAATGTGCACCTCTAACTGATGAATCAAAAGAAGATGTGTCAAGCCATGCATCTGTTTTCAAAGAGATTTCTCCAGACAGTTCAATCCTTAGTGAAAAGCCAAGCCATATTTGCTCATTAACTTCAGAAATGGCTGTCCTTCCTCGTGGATACGATAGTGGTAATACGGGTCCATCTCAAAATAGTAAGGATGACTCTAACCACATCATGAGAACATCACTTGGGATTTCAGGTCCTGGAGAGCTGAATGTAACTCTTCCTGTTATTCCAGAAGTAGCTTCAGATGATGAGCAATTAGGGGATTATCAGCAGAATCCTGAAAGTATGGCACTAAGTGAAGATTTGTCAAGAAATGGAGATGGCTTTGTGAACTTGTGGTCTTCTGTTGAGAGGACAGATCTGACATCAACTAAGAAAGCTATTGGTGAGACTGTATCAGGTCTCATGCAAATGAGTAATTTTGGCAGTTCATCCAGCAGATTGTTGCAGGATCCAACCCACAATGTATTGGATGCAGAAGTACATAAAAACCCAAATTGTCACCTTACAGGCATAGAAAAGAAGTGTGGAGAATACTCAAACAAAAAGAGGCAAGAAAATTGTCCCGAGTCTTCTGCTGAGCCTGTTTCTCTTTACCCTCTGTCTGATTCTTCTCAATCTTGCTCTGTTAGCTCTTTCCAGTCTGATTCTCATGGCTTTAATAAAGCAGAATCTCCCAAAAAAGCTACAGCGGAAGAATTGGATGCCAAAGTGGAAAGCTCTGGCAAGAAGAAGCTGCTTCAGGCATGGGTTTCACCCTCTGAAACACATCCCAATCCTGGTGGAAATTCTGCCAAACTCAGGTGAGAAGACAAGCAAGATGGGTATTGGGGGTCCAGTATAAAAAAGCATTAGCTGCTGTTGCATCCTTGATATCTCTCTTCTTGGTGGGAAGGTGGAAGAGCCAACTTTATAACTTTAATAAATGAAATGAGGAAATAATAAGTCACGGGGATCTACTCCATACAAAGCTAGAACTTCACGTGTCCTGGCTTCCTGGGTATTTTGTAATGTATTTCTCAGCCTATCTATTTTATTATGAAAATAAAATAGTAAAAGGGAAAAATATGGCATAAATTCCTTGGAAGAAGGATAGAACATAAAATGTATTAAGTAAACCTTTAGTCTTATTTGAGTGTGTTATTTAATACACTGTTTTGACTTGTAGTTCCACCATATGGTGATGCCAGCCATACAAAAGTGTCTTAAATTTGAAGGTGAAAGGTAAGAGGTAAAGAAAAAAGTGACTTTGCAGAATTCAGGTGCGCAGTGCTTTTTGTTACGCCCAGAGTAGATCTGTTATGTTGTTCACTGTAAATGTTATCTCTAATTTTAGACTGCATCCTGTGAAGCCAATGAATGCTACAACTAACCAACCAT
Source organism: Bothrops alternatus (assembly GCA_034064705.1). NCBI lineage: Eukaryota > Metazoa > Chordata > Lepidosauria > Squamata > Viperidae > Bothrops > Bothrops alternatus. The sequence goes on along the minus strand of JARGCV010000225.1, from coordinate 1,595,046 downwards.
CTGCAAAAATCTTGAGCATAAATGCTAGGATGCTGGATAATCAAACTGAAATCAATTTGAAGGTACTTAAGGCATTTTTTAAATGTATGGGCAGTCTCTGGCTCCGTAATTTCTGTTAATCCTCACTGTTGAGTAAATGAAAATTGAACATTAGACGAGGAGCCCATACCTATTTTAAAGCACAGTATAATATTTTGTAGCTGTGATTAAAATGTGTGCTCCTTGTATTCTGTGTTTTTAACTACTTTTTTTTATGAAGACAACAGTTGAAGGACAGTATAATCCCTTTTAAAATATGACTGGCGAATGTATGAATTGCATATGTTGAAAACTTGAAACTCTTCTAAAGGCTTTCAGCATAAGATATTTTGGTGTAGGATTATACAATGGTTATTGATTGTATGTATGAAGTTTGTAGTGGTTTGATTTTGTACAGAAATTAGACCTTGGTTTTCTCAACTGAGACCATGGCAGTGGATGATTTACATGTGATGTGTTAAGAGGCTCGTCTTGATTTTTACTGGCTTGAGGAGCAACAATCAGAGGTGGGCTTAGAAAAGCTTAAAATCTTCATCTCCATAAATGTTCTTACTTGCTAATGCTGCACTTTTTACATTTTTGTGATATATTTTTTTAAGCGGTTGCTTTTAAGCATCACTGAAGCATTTTTGAAGTGCATGCTCGATCCCTGAAGCTAAAAGTCTGGGCTGCTTTCTTATTTTGGAGTCTATTAATGACAACTCTTTCTATTGACATGACTTTTTCTCTTTCCCCTCCCCCCTTTCTTTTTCCTACAGAAATATGATCGTTCAGATCCTGCCTGTGCTTATGCTCAGTTAACTCATGATGAACTGATCCAACTGGTGTTGAAACAAAAAGATATTCTTGCCAAGCGAGATGTCCAGGTACGAGAGCTGGAAGACTATATAGATAACTTGCTTGTTAGAGTCATGGAAGAAACCCCCAACATTCTTCGGATTGAAGTCCACCCCAAAAAGAAAGCTGGAAAGATGTAAAATGACACCTCAACCTGTATGAAGAATTTTCTTAGTCCAACTTGACTAAGAGAACGTGAAATGAAATAACTGTTACTTTAGCAAAACAAAGGTTATTTATTTCTTTGGGTAAAGTTGGTGTCTTGTCTTCGAGACTGGTTAGATATAATCCAAAAATGACAATCTTTCTTCAGATACTCTTCTGGTATCTAGCACATATTTTGCTTCTATGTTTATGATTAAAAGTATGACTTATGAAACTTCAAGAGGAGCTATGTTGAATCAGTTTTCTACTGTGAATAATACTGTACCTGGAGCATTTATATAGAATTTTATGTAAAGTTCAAAAATATTTGCCACAGTTTTCAAATTTCTGTGGGCCATACTAAGTTTTTGTGCAATATATACAATATTATCCTAAGCAATTTCATGCTAATTCGCTGAAAACACTGGAATATCATCAAGTCCCTCATTTTAATTAATTAGCTGGGAAATGAAGATATTACTGGAAAACTGGATCCCTTTGAAACCATCATTGTGACTTTCACAGGTTCTTATCAATTGGAGCTTGTGCTGTGGATGTTTACAGTGGATTGTGTACTGAGCTATTTGCATTATTCATTTGGGAACCATAGGTAAAAAAATTGCATAGTAACGGCTGGTGAACAAACATTGTTTGCTTGTGTTGTCTACATTGAAATGGTATGTGAATAAAAGTATGCAAAACATTCAGCACTACGTTTTATAATCTCTAATTGTGACTGGTTTGGGGTCCATTTTATTTGATCTGGATAGCACTAGAGCACCATAGCTAGTCACTCAGTTGTAGGTGATGATTTCAAAATAGAGATTAAAGCAGGGATAAGTAACCTTGGTTTTAAAAAGAACAAAACTCCAGGAGAAGTACTAGGTTGCTTATTCCTCTATGATTTTAGGAATGTGGATGAAACTGGAATGTTCCCAGACTTTTAAAAGTTTGAAAGTACATATCCACACAATTCTTAATTGGCCATGAATATTGACTGAGCTTGCTTTTTAGTCACTTCTTCGTTCAGAAATTGATGTGTTTTTCTTCCTTCCCTTTCACTCAATAAAATGTTCCCAAAATGTCTTCCTATTTGCGAACACCTACCGAAAAATTCCTCCAACAAAGTTCTTTTCAGAAAATCTTCTAAGAAAATTGGTGTACTTAAGTCTTTTTAGAATAACAGTCTACTTAGACTAGTACAATTACTTTTGTCACGAAGGGTCAAAACAGTTTTGGGGGGATTCTGGAAGTCTCCCGAGTTCTTCCAGATTCTGTATTCTTCAGAGATATAATTGCTTGTGATGGTTATTATGGATGAAAATCGCCTCAAAATTGTAGATTTTCAGAATCCGCAACTGATGAGCAAGCTGTTAGAAGTCTTAGGTATTTTTTGTTAAGGTGAAGAAAAGGCATTCTTTCTCATCAGATGCCAAGGCAAATGTATCTGCAAATCTTGAACACTTTTTTCCTTTTCTATGCAGTGAAAAGTTGGGCTAAATTTTGATCCTTTTCTGGAATTGCTAAGCAAAGCCTCCTTGTAAATTCCAAGCATTTATTTGCTGTGCCCAGAGCTGTATATGCAATATTGACAGTTAACTCAAGTTTTCCTTTCTCTTTAAGAATATCTATGTTTGAAATGAACAAACTTGAATATCTGATAGGTTGCCCAAATCTGAGAATTTTCATTGATACTTAAATTCCATTTTATTTGATCAAGAAAACTAAACAGGACAGTATTGATGTGAGAGAGTGAAGAAGAGAGTCAACATGCTCTCCAGCAGCAACTTTTTACATTGAGGCATTTGTTTTGGAAATACTTGGTTTGATCTTGGCCAGAGTGTTATGCTGGTAGTCTTGTGTTTCCGATGTAAAGGTTTTGAATTGTCAGGCTTTTCCACAGCTAATTTCTCTTTCCGCAGAGTAGAGAAATGTAGCCTGATCTATTTGTTGCAGTAATTACTGTAATACATGGGAGGTCTACATTACCTTTCCACAATAAATAGCCTATATTATTTCTGATAAAGACTAATTGGAAACATTCACATTTTCAGCATACAATTCATGCAGGGTTTATATAAAATAGATCAAACTTCCTTTTTCCTGTGAAAATAATAGCATGTGGTGAAGTGGGAAGAATAAATACAGTACTTTTAAATCTTGCTGACTTTTTAAATGTAAGGTTAAAGACATTTTTAATTCTAAAGCAAGACAGTGGATACCTTGGTCTTGGACTATGAGTGAACTGTGCCTTGAAAGAATGCGTACTCCAGATCTAGAAATATTTTATTCTGGATCTAGTAAGAAAACCGCATTTTCTATCGTATTTTAAAACTTACCTTGAACTGGGCATCTTTTTATGATTTACAACAAAACCTTAGAATGTAGAAACTACATATAGAGATTAGCAAGGTACTTTGCAGAGTTAACACAAATCTATCCACGTTTATGTTCTAGCCACTCATAACTAGTACTGATTCAACATTGTTAGCAATCACAGCTAGCTGATTAAATGTAGGTACCTGCAACAATTCAAGGATTGTTTAGAGACACTGAAGAATTAACGTAATCATTTGCTACAGCTGTTGTTTATTATCTTCCTATGCACTTTAATGAGGGATCTGTTTGGCACTGAACAGTTCTTCATCCCTCTTATTGTACTTAGTTACCACACTGGATTACAATATAAGTTTGTGAGCTGAATTTACTAACTAGCATATTTGCCAGTGTATAATCTGGCAATCACCAAAGAACAGAATAGCTTAGGTGGCTACAGTACTCATGTTTTGAGAAGAGGTGTAGTTTGTATGACTTACGTTACCAATGCATTCATAACCTAATTACATATTTTAAGGTTTGGTATGAAATGAGTAATATATTTGAATGTCAGTTTCTGAGGGAGGAGTAGATCATACTCTCTGTTGTTGCCATAAACATGGGTGTGAAATCTGTGGAGTAGATATGTCTGCCTCTTCCTATGCAGTATAGTTCAAATCTGAGGAACTATAAAACAAGCTTTCTTTTTGCTTCGTTTGTTGAGTTAGAAGAAGCATTTTAGACTTTTCCACAGAAAAGAATAGTGATCTGGCATATTGAAGGCGGTACAATATTGTCAAATTGCTGGTACTGAAATGTGTAACAATACATATTTTATAGGTAGAAAACATTTTGGAGGGTATTTTAAAGTCTAGCTATTTCCCTCTGCTGGTTGTTAGCATAATGCTGTATGCTTTTATGAAAAGGCATGCAGGAATTTGTGTTACGTGTCTGATTCCAGAATATCAAATGGCTGCATTAATACCATGCTCCCTAAGGATAACTTTCCGAAAATGACTGGAATTGTATTGTAAACATGTCCGCTAATAAAATGGCAAGTAGCAAAACAAAAAAGAAACAAAACTTGTGCTGGACAGCTTTTGAGCAGATTGAGAAAATCCAAATTTAGAATCCTTTTATTTTGTTAATTTTAAATTTTAAAATTAATTTTAATTTCAAAAACAGTTAATTTTAATATACGTTCCAGTAAGCTAGCATTGTTATTGGTCATTCTTGTTGAAAATTATGGGAATTGCAATCTCAAGTTACGAGCGTGCTAAACGTTCCAACCTGAAAAACAGGCTGTCTGCAGTTCCAATAATTGGAAAAGTCCATTTTGTGTTTGGAATGTTCCATGATAATCTTTTGTACAAGGCTGATCTCAACATAGTACACAAAGAACACTAAATTGGGGGAAGATGGTTTTAAGTCATAGCTGTATGTATTTAACGGGTTTTAAGTGGGGCAGTTTCACATGTTGTGTAACATACAATGAAGGAGTTACAACGGGGCCTAGTTGTTGCCAACTTTGTCTTTGTGCATTATATATCACTCAATATATAATGTAGAAATAACAGTGCCTTAAAATCAGTATTTTACTGAACGATTTAAAAATAATCAGTTTATGTAAATTCTTGAGTTTAATAAAATGGTTATGCAATGAATAGTTTGTCTCCCTCTGTATATTTAATGTAGAAGGATCTGAATGTTTGTTTACGCTTTGTTACAGTTGGTACATTGCCTGATGGTTTTTATACAAAGACCTTCAACCTTATGAAATGTTAAAATAAAGTTATTTAAAGTTAAACGAATATGTGTCCTTTGTTATATATTTTATGCGTTGATAGGCCCAAGAATGAATAAGCATGACTGTTTAGTGCACGGGTGTCAAACTCACCACATCATGTGTCGCGACATATCGGCAATGGGGTGGGCGCGGCTTTGGTATGATGAAACCGGCCCGCAAGCTGGCAGTTTGACACCCCTGTTTAGTGAATATCTGTTTTAAAAGCTTATATCCATCCAATCTGTTGGTTAAGCATAAGCTTCTTCATACAACTGATCGGAGTGTTTATGAAGGCAGTTTTATGAATGTGATAGAGATTAGCAAATGAGGGAAGTAGAGCATGTGTGAAAGTAAATAGAACACTTAACTAATGGTGGGAGTAAGATGTACTGTATCTTTCATTTTCAATGCATTTTTGAATATAATAAAAGTTTACGGGGAAGTACTGTACTTTTATATGCTGATATTTTCAGATGTGCAAATGCTGATCAATATCGTTAAATGTCTTTTTTTTTAGCATTTTGTAAAATGTTGCCTGCCTGAAAGGGAATGGTGTGATCACACACACACACGTTTTATCAAAATAGGAATGAAGTTTTAGGTCACGGTTATTGATTTTAATAGAATGTAAATTCTGCCTAATCCTATATTACATACCAATATTTTAATAACTAATGACATCTCTTATTTACACTACAAACCTAACATAGAAATTATAGAAAATAAGATTATGGATGTGGATGATCAAAATCATCCTGATTTGAGAATATTGAGAACATTTCTTTTTCTAATTTCCTCTGCTTTTACATATTTGGTGAGACTGAAATTTCAAGCTATTTTACATGCATATTTCAAAATCTATTTTAATCTGTTAACAGAACAATTCGGATTTGAAGAGCGTCAAAAGTTTTAGCAATTTCTTTTTTTTAAAAAAAAAAGTTGAGCATTTTTTACAATTTGACAATAGGGCTAGTTCTAAATGATTGCATGAAAAGTAGTTCCAGTTTTAAAAAATCCTGCAGTTAAACTCTTAACAACATCCTGATACAAATGTGCTTTTTAAAAAAAAAATTCTGAAGCACCATATCAAAAATAGGCCCTTTGCTGTAAAGCTTCCCTGCTAGAATAGGCTGAGCCCAATTTGGAAATAATTGCAATGCTAAGTCACTGCACAGGAAGGAACTGGATTATCTGAGCAAACAGTATTCCCTGAATTACAGAAGTACTTGTTTTAGTACTATGACGCTATAAACATTTTGCATGATAGTTTGCTTTTCTAAAGATAGCAACAGTGTTTCTTATTTGCAAGGTCTAAAATATCTAGCTGAACTGTTGCTTATGTTCCAAAGGTTGACATACACATTTTAAAATATACTAAGCATTTGTTAATAAATTTTGTGGTTTGAGTGCATTAAGACATAAGATAATCCTTTAGTTACCGGTATTGCTTGCATACAATTTCTGGCCCTTTGCTTCTATAGTTTTGTCCCTATAATATTAAGGCTCGGGAAAACAAATACACACTTTGCTCAAATCAGATTTATTTATTGTTAACTGTTGGTTTTAATCAGAAGTTGGTGCGTTAATCTTTCATACATTTCTGGACTCTGTGCTATAGGGGTTAAGGCTAGAGGCTAGAAACCAGAAGTAATAAGTTCTACTCTCATCACAGGAATAGCTAGTTGGGTGACCAGCACCTTGCACTCAGCCGCAAGAAGGAGGCAATGACAAACCACTTCAAAAAAAAAAAATACTAAAAAAAACCTGCCGGGATTAGTCTGCATGGCAAGAGTCAACATTGACTCAAAACAACAAAACAAAATCCCCACATGACTACTAAGGTTATACTATGCACTGCGAAGTTTGTACTTTGTATAGGCAAATTCAGTTTTTGATCATTTTGTTCCCTAAATGGGATTGTATGATCCCCTTTTCTGTCAGATTAATGGCTGTGGATTGGAAACTCAGATTTTATCTTCTGACAGTGCCATGGGGAATATCAAATAGTAAGGTGACCAACCTTCCTCCTTTAGGGAGGACAGTCCTCCTTTTCTAAGTTCTGTCCTCCCTCAAAAAGTGTCCTTCATGTCCTCCTTTTCGATATTTGAAGACTAATCTGCTGGGCTTTTTTTCTCATAGAACGCTCAGAATGGCGTTCCAGCACCTTTTTTGATGGGTTTTTTTTTTCAACTTTTGCATGAGCTGTGCTACTCCCACTGTTGGCTTTCGAAAGCCAATAGGAATTGCTGCTGAGCGTGCCAAAATACTCGGCTGGCAAACTTTGCACATGCAAGTTGTCTGTATTATTGTTGCAATGAATAAAATGTTTCTTTTATTTACGATTTTTTTTCCTTCAATTTATTTGTGTCCTCCTTTTCATTGTAAAAAAGTTGGTCACCTTACAAATAGTCACCTGGGGCATCTGGGTAGTCACATACATATACACAGAATATCCAGGTTCCATTTTTAGTTTTTAAGCAAGTAATACATAATTGCTTGTAATTCTAAGGCTTTAGCTAACCTGGAAAATGACAACATTTTAACGCTAAAACACGCAATCCTCGGGACCTAAGCTATTTGTACCTTAAAGAGCAATATCCCCATAAGGAATTATTTGATTTATTTTGTTCTGCTGAATGATTTGTTGCAGCTACCCAGCTCCTGTAATGCATTGCAATATCAGCGATACATATACTTTAGCAAAGAACAGTCCTGAGGTGCTAAACATCATTCTAGCCAGTTTGTTCTACCCAGCCAATAGCAATTGACATGATAGCAACTTTATCTAGCACTTGCTACTCTTTTCAGATGGGGAGAATTTAATTGAAATAAGAAACCTCTTTATGGTAACTGCACCAGACCTTAAAATCAATTCTGTATAATACATGTACAGTCCAGAACACTTACCTTCATGGCTGTGTTAGCAAATTTGTTGATGCAACATTAACATGGTTTAACAAATTAACCTTGAATTCAAGTTTGAATGTTTATTTATCCTGGTGAACATGGCAAAAATCCAATTAGTCTCTTTTACATACTGACCCAATAAAACATTTTTTTTCTCAGAAGGAAACGTTTTATAGAGAATGGTTAACGAGGAAGGCGTTACTGATTTATAAAGATGACACGGTATTGATTATTGTCATAATGGATATCACATGATTTCTGTGTTAAGTTTCGGACACCCAACTGCATCATATCTCTGCTCCTGGCAAAAAAAGAAGTCCCGACCTCTGAGAAGGAAGTTAAACTGAATAATAGTAATAATCATAGAGGAGGAAGAGGAGGATGGGCTCCTGCCCATCAGGTATCCTTCACTTCGAATAAAAGACATAGCAGGTCCCCAGAGTTTTTCTCGAATTTATCTAGAAAGAGAAAGTAAACAGCCGCCTCAGCACTTACCCGGAACTTTTTTTCCTTTACTCTTTGTTTCTCTTCGGAAACTATTAAACGGTGATCACTTCGCCGCTGGCTGGATACCGAGTGCGACGAAAAAGGCGTGTTCCTTCGAAAGGTTTCCCCCAGCGCTTCTGTTTCCGGTTTGAGGGAAAGAAAATAAAAACGATTCAGTCCTCGGAGGGAGTGCGAAGTGGAGTTGTTTCTTTTAGGCATACGGCCGTGGGAGGATAGCCCTCCTCGTCCTCTGACTCGCAATAAGGTACGCGAATGCCCTACAGCGGCTGCTATAGGTCGGTCTTCCCCGACCAGCTGCGCTCGGTGTAGACTAGAGACTCCCAACTCCCTTAATCCCCAGCGCTCCCGGAACCATATTGGTTATGAAAGGGGGGTGGGTTGCACGGTGTGGGTCTTCGAACAAGCATCTTGGTGGGCTCTGGCTTAATTAAAAGCCGTAGACCCATCCCCAGGCAGCCCCAGCGATCTCTGTGGGATGATGGTGGTTTTTGTTTTGATTGCAAAACGGTTTTAGGTCCTCTTAACTCTGTGGCCCGGGTTTCCTCTTTGCCTGCCACTAGTGGTAATAAAATCTCACGTGTACAAAAGGTTTTAAATTTCTAAGGAGAAATTTCCTGACATTTAGAACAATTCATCAGCGGAGCAACCTGCCTCCAGAAATTGTGAATGCTCCAACACTGGAAGTTTTTAAGAAGAGATTGGACAACCATTTGTCTGAAATCATAACAGGGTTTCCTGCCTGAGCAGGGGGTTGGACTAGAAGACCTCCAAGATCCCTTCCAACTCTGTTATTCTGTTTTACCCAATACAGAAATTGGGGTGTGGAGGTTTTAAAGAAGAGACTGGACAGCCATTTGTCTGGCATGGTATAGACTAGACTAGAGTCTCCTTCTTAACCTGCTTGAGCAGGGGGTTGGACTAGAAGACCTCCAAGGTCCCTTCTAACCCTATTATTCTATATTCTAGTAGTGTTATACCAATATATCATGAATGTATTAGAAGATATCCTTGCTGGGATTAGATTGTGCTCAATTGATGCACAAAACTCATGAAAGAGACAGCTTGCTGAGAAGCCAACAGTGCATTGCAAGAATTCAAAGGTGGACAATGATTCAGCACTGATACACATGTTTGCTAAAATCATAATAACTGATTGTATTTTGAGGTATGCCCATCTAATAGGTCAAGCTTACCTTTTCCTAACTAGCAAGTTAATTTCTTATGATTATTTCAAATATATAAATGAGACAGGTAGATGGAGGCAGATTTATGTTGATTGTATGGAATATGGGAAAAGTTATGCAGCAAACATATTAATCAAATCCCAATATTTTTTCAGTTATCAGTTTAAAATAATTCTGTTCCCAGGCTACTAAAATGTCCACTCAAAAGAAGTGTCCAGATTGTGGCTCCTTGGAAATTGTGGAAGATTCCCACTATACTCAGAACCAGTTGGTATGTGCAGATTGTGGCTTTATTCTAACTGAAGGACTTCTCACAACTACGTATGCTGATGAAGAACATTTACAAGGTGAATAAAAAAATAAAGTGGAACTAAAACTCCTGGGATTATAAGGTTTATTTTGGATACCTGTGATCTACATAGATAAAAACATCCCTTGTGGCCTTTTATAAACTTCAAACTTTTAAACATTGAACGTTAAAAACGTTTGAGTTTTAAAGAATTGTTTGGGGAAATGTGATGTTCTTTTTGTCATTTTCCCTTTCTAATTTATTTTTTGTCTTTTTAGAAGTGACATATTCACGAAGTACTGGTCAAAGTGAGCAGCTGAGCCGCTGCTTGCAGCGAGGTAAATGTTTAATATTACCAGTCAGCACTTGGTGCATTGTAAAAATTACTGTATTTCCCATATGTGAAGTTGTAGTTCCTCTCTAAAAGCAAAATCATTTTATATTTTAAACTGCCTGCATCCTTTGTTAGGGGCAGGGCTGATTTCCCATTTCATTTTTTGGAAGAACTCATTAAATCCCTGGTAGATAATTTTGGGCTGGTGCCAGGCTTCTGCCAGATAGGTAGGCTTTAAATTGTCTATATAAAATTACACAGTTATAAAATTGTCTATATAAAAATGGGAAAGTCACTACTACAGCAGTCCTTGATTTACGACCACAGTTGAGCCCAGAATTTATGTTGCTAGTTCAGCGATTCTCAACCTATGGGTCACAACCCCATTTGGGGTCGAACGACCGTTTTGCGGGGGTCACCGGACACCGCAGTCCGCCATTTTTTTTTCTCGTCACGCGTGCCGCGCATGCGCGGTTCGGGCCATCGCGCACATGTGCGCCACACATGCACGGTTCGGGCCGTCGCGCGCACGTACCATGCATGCGCGGATCGGGCCGTTTCAGTCCGCCATTTTGTTTTTTTTGTTTTTGTTTTTGTTTTTCGTTGCGCGTGCCACGCATGCACGGTTCGGGCCGTCATGCGCGCGCCGCTCATGCGCGAATCGGCCCGTCGCAGTCCGCCATTTTGTTTTTGGTTTTTTTTCCATCGCGCGCCGCGCATGCGCGGATCAGCCCGGTGCATGCACGCGCGCGCCGGGGTCGCGCCGCGCATGGGCGGGGCAAGTGGGTTCTCAACCTGAAAAAGGTTGAGAACCACTGTGCTAGTTGGTGTATTGCAACTAAAAAAGGGTTGACTCTGGCATTTTCTGAAGCAAGAAGTTGGGGTCAAATAAGAGTGGTCCTTCAAAGACTACAGCCCCAGCCAGTATTGCGAGAAATATCTGGAGGGCCATGGTATAGACATTTTTCTTAAGTATCTGCATTACCTTCTTCCACAGGAATCAGACGAGTTCGGGATCTCTGCAAAGTTCTCCGACTTCCTCCTCTGTTTGAAGACACAGCTGTGTCTTATTATCAACAGGCAATCAAATGCCCGTGCTTTGCTTTGGTCAGTTTGGAAAAGAAGGAGATAATTATAGGTTGCTGTGTTTTCGTGACCTGTAGACAGCAGAACTGGCCCTTGACAATGGGCACTGTCTCCTTGCTGCTTTATGCAGACAAGGAATTGTTTGCCAGAACCTATTTGCGGTTTTTGAAGGAATTGGCACTGGATGTACCAACTCTGAGCTTGATCGATCTTGTGAAAACACACCTCAACAGGTAAGCTGTGTTTTTTTTTAAATATTCTTTTCTTATAAACGTCTGAGCCATTGATGTGCAGTTGTTGAAGACCTATGGATGGAATGAATTCTTATTATTTTAGGCTTCACTATATTGGTTCTAAGAGAATTCTATAGATTGGAAGTGCAGTATAGACACTTTGCTGAAGCTAGATAGGACTGAGTAAGATTGATGCTTACTCAGAAATGATTGTAGTGAACTTGGAAGTTTTCTCAGAGTTGCGGAGATCCTAGATACTTTCACAGTACTCAGCTAGATCTTCTTATCAGACTTGCCTCAGCTTAGTAAGAATGATACTTAACTCCGTTTATTGAGAAAAGTATAGTTTACTAGAAGTCAAGTGTAATACAGTAATTACTTAGAGGCTCAAGCTGAGGCAGGTCTGAGAGTTTTGCTAAACCTGTCTGCTTTCTGAAAATGTTTTGCACATGTAGTCCTCCTGGCTGGTTGTGTTATTCCTAATATAAGATTCAAACTTAGGTTTCAGATAGGGTTAGGGTTATAGGGTTAAGGTTATTAACTAATAGTTAATCTGAGAATCTTCAGCTTTTAATTGTCTTGTGCATTTTTGAATGCAATCTCATATTTGCCTGATTTGGGCGAATCGTTATGTTTATTTTATTTTATTATATTTATTGCTTGCTAAACACGATCCCAAGAATTAAAGTAGTAAAGCAGCTCTAGCGGTGATCTAAATACTGTTTAAAATGGGAATGACTTTCTTGCTTTAAAAACACAGCTACCTGTAAGGAAGGACACATATCATGAAATCTCTGATGACAGAGCATTAGCAGGCAAAGCCTGGATTTCCTTAATCAGATTAAATTCATGGAGTTTTTTTAGATAATTTCCTCAGATTATATAAATTTACTGGTTTTAGTTTAATTGTAAATAACAAATAATATATCATTTTGTTTTGGGGGCATTTGTATTTTGTAGCTGGCCTAGTTAGGAAATACATTTCTACTATTATGTGGGAGAAGAGAATGGATTATTTTTAGGATGAATCTTGCCCTTTACTACTCTTTAAATATATATGTTAATCTGCATGCATTCAAACCTCCCCCCCCTTTTGCTACATTATTTGGGCCATGTGTTAAATCAGTCAAAATATTTTAATTAAATATATTAAATGACTAAATATTGCAACTCTAAATATTGCAATGTAATATTTCCAAGACTGTATAAAATTAAAGCCAAAACACGGGCTGTACTGATAGGCTTTTCCATGCCCCCAATATATTTTGTTCCTTTCAGCTTTAAGCTTTTCCAGGAATCATCCAACATCCCAGCCAAATTTCTGGAAGATAAGGAGAAGCTGTTGGCAAGAACAATCCAGATAGTGGAGCTTGCCAGCGAGACATGGCTGGTGACTGGTCGGCACCCCATCCCCATTGTGATGGCAGCAGCCTTTTTGGCCTGGCAGTCTTTGCGACCTGTTGACCGTCTCGCTTGCACCCTTACAAAGTTCTGCAAGCTTGCTGGCATGGACATGCCACGGCCAGCCCCACAAAGACTGAAGGAATTGCATAACATCCTCCTTCAGATGGCCTCTCAGCTGGGTTGGCTGCGAGGGCTCAAAGTGGACCGGAGGACTGTGTCAAAATACATTGGAGACTTGCTGCAACATCGCCGTGTGCTTCTGCGGGCGGCTTTCCGTACGGTGGATACCACAGAAGACTGTGAGCCTGAGAACTCCATCGCACCGCCAGACCAGCAGCCTATGAAAGCAACCGCGGCTTTGACAGGAGAGGATTCCGTTGCTGGGAAGAAGCGGATGCCGTTGCTTCCCCCTTGTATCCTGTACCCAGCAAAGAAGCCTCGAGCCAGCAATCCAGACCCTGAAGGCCCAACCATCACAGGGGAAGAGCCCATTTTAGACAGTGAGATTGAACAATACATCCGGACTCCAGAAGAAAGGGAACTGTTCAGCAAAATGCAGGTTCGCCTATGCTAGTGAAGGTATTTAGTGAGTCTTAAAAGCCTGCAGTCAGTGACAACAGGGGTTGGGTTCCTTATAGTCCGTAGTTCCAGAGGAATTTCTCTCCTGAAATTAGATGAAGTCTTCTTGTTCAGATCATGATCTTTAAGAAAATAACCACCTCATATTTTAATAGGCATTAGTTGGGATTTCCTAGATTCACAGTGTAAGCAATGTGGAAGGAAGCAGATTGGGGAAAGCAGTGATAGAATATGAGTTGTAAAATCTTTTGCTAGATGTTGAAAGAAATGTTATTAATATTTTTCTTAAAAAGACTGCTCTTTGGCCTAGATATGTGTTGGTAAAATGAATACCAATACTCTTCTACCACTTTTTCCAGTCCTGGACATCAGAAATATTTGGATTTAATCTTACTATATTGAAGTTTGATGATCTGCATCAGATACGCTCCTGGTTTATTTTGCTTCTTCTTGTTTTGAATTGGAGCGTTCTTCTTTCCAGTTCAAACACTTCCTTGGGTGTTATTTTAGAGGTTTCCCATATGGGTCTGGTAACAAGGAAGGTAAACATTCATTTAGCATTCAGTGGATTAAGTGGACTTGGGCTCTGCAGCCACTGACTGATTTTGAAAGTGATTCCATAAGTAGTGTAGAAAAGGGCATATTGCAGTAATTCCCATACCTGATCATCTGGTGGGAAGACACACAAGAGGAATAAGGTTGTGCATGCCATGATGTCATCATGCAAATAGGTTAATTGTCCTATGTATAAATGGGATGAAATTTTATATATATATGTAGGTATGTAGGTCTTTGGTTCTTCGGGTTTTCTCCCACGTAGAATTTGAAGTGTCTTGGCGACGTTTCGACGAAGTCCCATTTGTCATCTTCAGGCTGGTGCTTTCGGCTTCGTGCTTCTAGGAGCAATGTGTGATTGTAGCTGTTTCTTCCCCCACTGGCAGTTAAAAGGAAGAAACATCTACAATCACACATTGCTCCTAGAAGCACGAAGCCGAAAGCACCAGTCTGAAGATGACGAATGGGACTTCGTCGAAACGTTGCCAAGACAGCCCTCCTGAATAGGTAGGTGCGAAAGCCATTTATTAAGAGTGGGGAGGAGATGCCATCTATCCCCAGTGGCTGTTCAATTCACACATCCTTTAAGTGTTGGGTAAGTGAGTCCCATTGCTTGGAATCAGTATACAAGTTTGATTTATGACTGCTCAAATATTTAAAAAGTGTGTGGGTTGAGATGGCAAAGCATGGGTGGAACATAAGAGCAATACCTGGTTCATTTGGATATTGCAGTTCTTTTAATATATTAAACAAGAAACATCTGCTAAAAACAGTTCATTTGTATAAAATGCAAACACAACAAAAAATGTATTAAATGCTTTCTTTGGCACGGCTGTCTCTCAAAGAGCTCTGGTTTTGATTTGTCATTTGCTCAAAATGTAAACCAACAAAAAGAAAGGGTACTTATACAAAGATTTGCCCAATAATAATATTTCATTCTAGCAAGCATATATAACAAGTCCAGCATTGCCAATATCATGTGGGTTGCAATATTGCCATATAAAATAGTTAAGGCTCTATTAAACATCATACATATGAAAACCAAGGAGGATGGGAGAAAATGACCTTTTTCAAATAAGGAGGATTAAGTGCTTTTATGGCTTTTCATGGCTATTGCTTTCCAGAAGTCTTAGGCAATTTCAAACCACACAGCCTCTGCAGTTCTGTGGAGGTAGATTTTATGGAGTAGGTTTTCTCCTTTCTGGCAAGGAGGACTGTGAAATCTGTCCCTTCCGCCCTCTGCACAGAGCGAGGGGTTTCTCTTTGTCCTTTTAAACAGGCATGGAATACATCAGTTTAAATGAGTTAATTAAAAATTATGGCACAGTAAAAATAAAATCAACACATAGACACACACGTGGACAAAGAAGAAGACATTTGTGGTATTTTTTGCATAGAATGATTGAAGGAAAATCTACCATCTTGGATCAAAATGCTATTACAAGCGCTGCCCTTTGGGGCAGAAGTATTCACTGTTGATAGCTTATTTCAATCCTGGAAATAATACTAAATCAATTACTGTGACTGTTGCAAGGGAGGTTTCTGGGAGCTGCAAGAATCATGGCCAAAGCCAAGATTTTCCACTGGAATGGAAAAACTCCAAGGAATGTTGGGTGGTGTGACCTTGGTCTTGCTGGACTCTCCTTCAAATAAGGAATTTTGCATTCCTCCAATATTCTGTTTTAAACAGCAGCCTCCTACGGTTATAATCTTAGTTCATAAATCCAACGTAAAAGTTAATTATGTCTGTCTCTGTAAACAAAACAAGGCAACGATCCTAAAGAACTTAGGGATTTAAGCCAACATCTTCCCTCAGACCTAGCAAAAATTTGTAGCACGTTTCCTTGCTACATCCTTCATAAACATGGGTGTGTTGTTTGTAAGATGCCAGCCTTTTGCTTTTGATTGTCCACAAAATGTTCCTTGCTGTTTTGTTGGCTAGTACACAAGATAATTGCACAATGTACTCTGAAGAGTTGGTTTTAAAGGCGCAACATGCATTTCTCTCCTCTTTTTACCCCAGTTGGGGTAAACTTGAACTTGGAAGTTCAGCAGTTTATCAGCAGTTTTGTTGTTGTTCCTTTTAATTCCAATAAACTGATGTTATGGCTTTGACATGGATAAAAAACCCTCCACTGAGTGCATTGTGTAAACAAATATGATATGCCCCATTTTATAGGCCAAATCCTTTTTATGCTATCATGAACTTTAGAACTTAATTTATTTTTTTTTAAAAAAGGCACCAACTACTTATGTGGGAAGCTTTCCTTGTTTGTAGTTATATTCACGCAACACACTTAACCTCATAATTGAAATAATTGAGTTTCTGGATTTTGCAGTACATTAACAGTAAGAAAATAACTGAAATTAGCATGGGTGTGTGCATCCTGCCGCATTTGAGAAATTTAAAAAAAATCAGGGAGGGAACACGAGATGGGGTTATTTAAGACATAGATGTTTTGAGAAAAAAATTAATTTGGCCTTTCCTGGCCTGGTACTTTCTAGAAACACTGAGATTCAGTTAAAATCTTTCTGTAGATTTTTAGGTCTTTTATTTTAAGCCGGGAATGAAAGAGGACAGCACAACTTCTACAGAAGAAGGAATTTCTTAATCTGCACTGTTATCACTTAGTATGTTCCCCAGTTCCTCCAGAAAAAAGTGGTTAAAGGTCTTCCTCAACTTACAACCTCAGTTGGGTCCAGAATTGCCATTGCTAAGGCAGTTGCTAAGTGAATCATGGCTTATTTTTCGCCAAGATTGTTAAGCAAATCAGTGCGGTTAAGTAAATCAAGCAGTTGTTAAGAGAATCCAGTTTCCTCATTGACTTTGCTTGTTGGCAGTTGGCTGGGAAGATTATAAATGGGGATCATATGATCCTGGGATGCTACAACCCTCGCAAATATATTCCAGTTGCCAAGCACCCCAATTTTAACCATATGACTGAATTCTGAGGACCGCTATGGCAGTTGGGCCAATTTGAAGCTCCCATTTACCAGAAGTAAAATGAGCAAGGATGCTCTTTACTACCTTATTAATATTACAGTAGCTATTAGCTCATCTTTTGTTCTAAGAACAGGGACACACTTTCAATAGCAAAACACTGCTTTTGTCTTTTTCTGCGAGGAACATGCCTGGCCAACAGAGACACTTTTGGACATAAAGAACACGACAGAAGCTGGAGCTGTCAGCTTTTCCCACAGCTTATCAACTTCCCGTTCAAAATATTGCTTTGATTTTAAAAAGCGGAGTAGGAAATCTTGAAGTTGTTGAGGAAGATGTTTACAGGCACGTCGGTGCTATGAATTCCATGTTGAAGTTCCTGAAGCAAAGATGGGATTCTTAGAAGAAAATAATCTCCTTCTAGTTTGTGGCGTCTTTTTTTTTTCTTTCCTCAGCTGGTAACATTACAGATGCTACATACTACTTGGAACTGTCATCAATCAGACAAGGAAATCCTGTTTTTTTTTCCCCTCTTCAACTGAGTTTTTCATATCTACGGGAGGGATTATTATGGAATGTGGAACATGGTACGTAAGCAGTGCCCCTATGCTGTTGGGCACAGAAAAATTAAATGCCAGCAAACAGAATAATAAGCTTGATTCTTTCCAGTATTTCTGGAAACTGCCTTCGAGAAAGAATCACAATGCCTTCATTCAGCTCATTTTCGACACAACAGATTCAATCCTCCTTCAATCTGGGCATTGCTGCACAATTCTGTGAAACGGTTTCTGTATTACAAAGAGGACTTCTTTTTTAACGTTTGTCACATATACATATAGATTAAGGGAATGTCCCCAAGGTGCTTAAAAACAATATTTCGTAGCTTCCCAAATCCTTAAAGGATTAATGTCATTCAAGCCTCTGAGGCTTTTTTCTTGGCAATTTTCACTCTATTCTAAAGTTTCATAATGAGTTACTTTATTATTATTATTTTTTCTGTTGGCTGCATGCATATGCTTTCCTTCATATAATGTGGGGTTATGGGCTTTCTTTAAAAAATATGGCTAAGTAAACATAATCAGTTTTAATAAAAAGATTGATGGGCAAAAAAACCCCTCTTATTTCCGAAGCAAGAAGCACACTGCTTTACTTTAAGGCAGAGGAAAATCTCTCTTATAGGAAAGAGAATCCATATGTTAAGATGCGGGCTCTCCTTTGCAGTTTTTATAACTGCCCATAATAAGTCTGTTGCCATTTCTAGTCTATTAATACATCCCACACTTTTGTAAGCGCTGGGTTTTGCTTAATCCTAGGCAAGAACAATAAAATTGTGTTTGACTTTTTTTTCAATGGCTCCATCTTACTAGTTAAACAGTGCAGCATCCTCGTGTATTTCAGAGGCTTCTATATGTGGCATGTTAGCTGCATCATGCCTGTAGTGAGGCTTCATGGGACACCATTTTCCACACAGCTGTTAAACAAGCCTGAGGGCTTGCTTCCAACTTTGAACTTGAGTGACTCAATTCCCAATCACAGAAAAGGATAGAATTATCTGATCATTTGTTCAGTCAGTTCCCCACCTAACATTCAAAGCTGGAAGTCAGCCTTCAGGCCTGTTTAGCAGCTGTGTGGCAAATGTGTACCAAGACCCTTGGCCAGGGGTCTTCAAACTCGGCCCTTGTATGACTTGTGGACTTCAACTCTCAGAATTCCTCAGCCAGCGTTGAAGTCCACAAGTCATAAAAGGGCCAAGTTTGAAGACCCCTGCCCTTGGCGATGAGAAGCCAAACTAGTAATCTATTCCAATTCAATTCCACAGCTGGTAACTTGAAAGGTGGGCTTGTTGATACCTTCTGCTTGAAAGTGCTATTAAAAAGATTTTATACAAAATATGTCAAGCTCAGAACAGCTGTTCTGACCTTACCTGAAGTAATTTGTTCCAGAAGTGTTTCAACTCTGAAACTTCTCTTTTGAATGGAAAATTCTTGTAGAGCAGCATTCTGATAAAATCTGAACAAGGCACTCCAAAGGTTGAACAACTGTTCTGAGCTCTAGATATTTTGCATATCTCTACTGTTAAGTATCTTTGGGCAATGATGCCCAACAAATCATATTCTCCCCAAGTCTCTTCCTTAAGAAAGACTAAAGAAGACCAAGGATTGTCACCTAAGCATGCACCTTTGGACAATTAATAGTGCACTTCTTTCTACCGTGTGGCTTTTTCCTTGACAACTCTACAATCATTCATTAGAGTTATCCAAAACAAAACTAGATATGTGTATAGCTTTGAATGACTGGGAAGAGCTTCTCTCATCTCACACAACATGAGTTCTTTTGCATAAAGCATGTAGAGACTTTCCATAGGATAGCAAATTTGCCTATACATATGTACACAGCGTATTAGAAGTTTTAGCTTATAGATCACTGTCTTCCTTTTTTTGTACGTTACACAAAAATATCAAGGATCTAAAGGGACATGAAGGAGGGAGACCACACAATCACAGGAACAGATGATTGTCTCGCGCTTCGCAACTTTGGCACCTTGGGTGATTGTGGCTTTCTGCCCATTCTCTGGAGGAAGATGTTCCCTGGCATAAAGAACAGCAACTTCACCTGATACATAGTGAAATGTGCTGTGATTCCCATGGGAAGTCAGAACAGTCTCCCTATTCCATCTGCTCAGGAAGACCAGCAGGGAACATGGTTCTTGCTTACCCATCTCATATTATTTAAGCCTTTGTAGTATGTAAAAATATTATCTTCACTTGAGTCTGGTAGGCTGTGGCAACAAGGGTAGCCTGCAGCTTCCTACCTGAGTTGGTATTGCTCTAAGATCCCAGCTGCAGAGGTCTTGGACCCTTTCCTACACTGCTGTCTCACTCTTCCAGAGACCTGTTTTCATACTGCTTGCATTGTCCGCACCACTGAGATTTATGTCATACTTGCTGCCCTTCAGGACCCCATTCTGATTGGCTGCATTGAGCGGGAAAGAGCGCCTCTTAGTCTCTCTTTCTACGGAGGGGTTGGCCTGATGCTTAAGGTTGTCTCTGCTGGCGCTTCTCCTCTGGCCTCTCCCAAAATCTGCAGGCTGGGGGCCACCGCTGCCATCACTCAAGTCCGACTGCGTCAGGGTGGATTCCAGAGTCACAACTTTGCCTTGGTTCTGATTGTTCAAAGGGCTGTTCCGGCTGCTTTGGTAACTCTCTGAATGACTGTTCTGAAGGCTCCCGCTCTCGCTAGTAGGATGCTCTGAGGAAGGTCCCCGCATTGCCTTCAGGCGCTGATGCTTCCCTTCTCGATAGAGTTTAGTTCTGCTTTTATGGTACCTGGTGCGCCCATGGAGATTGTTCGTATACCTGGTTGAAGGGGTGCTCTTACTGTTGGAAGGCTCTGCCTCCTCAAAGCAGGCAGTTGTTACTGGGTTACTGTCTGGCTGGGCAAGGGCCACTTGCAAGTTGTTGAGCTTGCAGGGCCCTGGGGCTGAAATTGTGCTGGTAGGGGAGGATGAAGACTTAATGGACTGAGCTACTTCTGGGTTGCAGCCAATGAAGACCTGTGAGCCACCCTCAACACCTGCTCCCGTGTGCCCATAAGCCTGCATAGGTAAAGCATTCCTGTAAGATGGGCAACAAGTAAACCATGAATTCTGTACGTCTCTGCGCCGGGCACAGTGGTAGATAAAGATGAAAAATCCTAAGGCTCCAGCAGTGACTCCGTAGAGGCAACTGAAGACAACCTTCAGGAGGAACCAACGCTGAGATACTGCCATTGCTCCAAAGGTCCATAGAGTGAGGTATAGGAAATGGGTGATGATAAGGGCCCAGAGTTGCATCCCTAGAGAATACACACCATCAATATCAGCAGTGTGGGGGCTGGAATTCAGGGTGACTGAAAGTGACCCTGAATCGGTCAACAGGTTGCTACTGCCTCCGAAGCGTTGCCTTGTTTCCAAGGGCTTGGGCATTTCTTTGGGATCCTTAGCTCGGCATTGCAGACTGACTCCGGCACATAGGAAGTAAATCCAGGTGATGAGCAGAATGAAAGCTGCAGGCACATAGAATGCTCCAATGCTTGGTCGGCAAGCCAGCCAGCAGCTGGGTGGAGAAAGAAAAGGTTGGCCAAATTATGAATGGCTACGAAGCAGCAACAGCTTTGCTGTTGTTTTTTTGTGACAAACATACAATCTATGGTCTAGGACCATTCATCGTGGCCAACTCACCACGGGACAAGAGTTACACTAATATCGAAGAAATGTTGGGATAGAAGAAAGAATGCCAAAGGAGGACAAAACAAAATGTGAATGACAAAAAATAAAACAATGTTTTAATTGTTTTAAATTATTAAATTGAATTGTTGAATTGTCCCGTGGTGAGTTGGCCGAGGCAAGTTGTCCATGGTGAATTGATCTTGGTGAGTTTTGTCCCATTCCATACAATCTCTTGGTTATCTTGACTTTAAGGCAGCTAAAGGGAAACTCTGGAAACTACAGATATGCAGGAGAGGGGACATCTATTTGTGTCTTACAGCTAAAAATATTTCAACCAAATGTCTCTATTCAGATAGCCTATAGAATAGAATGCTTGTTAGTGCATACCTTGTTCTTTCTGAGATGTGCTAAGGTGGCGCCTGAAGGATATTAGGCAGGATTTATGGGGCAAGGAAGTGGGAACATCTTTAATCCCCAAGAGATCAGAGAGACACCAATCAAACAGAATGCAGCTGGCGTTTAGCTGAGGCTCGATGGGAGGAGGGAAGAAGGGTTAACAAATCAAATGTTTACAAAAACTAACACCCAATGTTGAATGTATATGTTCTATAACTAATGCCTCTTAACATAACCTTATGACTAATGTTGTTTGCTTTAATATTGTTAAAGCAGACTGAATCTCTACCTCAGGATATGAAACTTTTACCTCAGGATCTCTGGTTAGGGACTATAAAAGATTGCACTAGTAATGGGATGAAGTCAATTCAGAAGCGCAAACGAACAATATGCGATAGACTAGATACAGTAGATAGACCATATATAAGAGAAACACCAATCAAACAAAATGTATTCGGAGTATACTTGAAGATGGAAGGGAGGAGGGAAGAACGTTTACTAAAACAGATGTTTACAAAGATTAATACCTAATGTTGTATGCTATGTTCTAGGATGATTGCTTAGCAATAGGATCGTATGCTTAATGTTGATCACATTAATATTGAACCAGATAAGAGAAATACCAAACAAATAAAGTGTAACAGGAGTATAGTTGAGGCTAGACGCGAGGAGGGGAAAAAGGCCTACTAATTCAGACGTTTTCAAAGACTAATACTTAGTGTTGTATATCAGGTGCCATGATGATTGCTGCATAATATGTTTTTATGTTCAATGTTGATTGTTTTAATAAAAGAATGTTTATAGTGAAAAAAAATGTGAAGAATACAGATTAAAAAAAAAGAAAAAGAAATTGGGAAAAAAAACTTGAAAACAGCACTCAGGATTTTTTCTCCAGTTTTGGGGATCCATTGAATATGTGCAAGTAGATATAGTGGACCAGCAGTAAGGTGGATGGACTCCATTATAGTGGCAGTGAATACACTGATGGAAGATCTGAAGGACTAGGTTGGGGATAGATCATCCTGAAGAAGATCTATCTTTATGGCTGTTAAAAGCCAATACCAACTTGATGACTCATAATTCATGTTCGAGTAGGATCACAATCTTGATATCTTAGGATGCAAATTGGAAATGATACCTTAGGATGCAAATACTTACTATGAGTCCTGATCTCCATAATTGTCAATACGAACTGCCGCTGTAATCCCGCAGATGATCAAGGGGATCCCCCCAGCAATCAGGTAGAACCTGGAAAGAAAACCAGAAAACACCATGTAGAATTCATCCTGTGAATTAGAGAGAGTCAGATATCTATTGGAGATACAAGAACTAAACTCTAAACTGGATGCAATAATCACAGATTAGGCTCATATAGCATATTGATCTTGAATTAACAAGCAATTGTTGTTTCTACATAACCTTCCTTGCATTTTGCATGAATATTCAACTGGTCCTATTTCCTTGTGTTTTTGGTATGAGTTGAGTATGGAAACCATCATAGAAAATTTTGCCAATTTTATTCTTGTATATTTTGTTCATTTAAGTGCTAGTTTTCTCATTTCCTGCCCAGAATCTTAGAATGATTTATAAGGTTTGAGGGGAAAAAAGGAATTGTTGTCCCAACAGCGTAACAACCTGATTCAAGGAAACAAACAATGATTAAGTTCCCACCACCCAGAGGGTCACTATCTACCGCAATCTTCAGGTGTCTTCCAACAAGTCCTATAGTTCCCACTTCCTTAATACCGTAGCATTGGGCGAGGGGCAGGCTGAATTGGTTCCTCTTCCTGCTGTTGGGGTGCCTTCCAGATGGATGTCTTGTAGATCACGCGTGCCATCACTGCCATCCACAGAAGAGTAGACAAGGAAGAATAATGGAGAATGATGCCAACCTGGGGATGTGGAGAACAGTCATACTGGAAGTCAATAAGAGTTGCTACAACTTCCAGTACTTCATTTGTGGGATTATCTATCCCTATAAGTCTGAGGAAATATCAATATTATTCAAAGAGTGAGCAAATTAAATACAAAAAAAACCTTTTAGATGGGTTTTAGATGTTTCTCAAACTAGGACCATCTGCTTGATGTGTATGGGAATCTCAAAACTCTTGGAGGGTCATCAGCTTCCCAATTTTGCCTCAATGGTAAAGTGGCTAAGGGCTTGTGTGTGGATTTGCCTTCAAATCAGCATCCTCAGCTCCCTGGCAATGTATCTTTTGTAAATTTGGGCTGATCTCTCAAGAAGGTAATCCTGTTAAAAGTGAAACAGTTTCATAATGGGGATGGTGGTTTTCAGGGTGGAGCATCTGTTCATTTGTTCCTTACCAAACAAATAGGTGGCAACATCTAGGTCAGCGGTTCTCAACCTGTGGGTCGCGACCCCATTTGGGGTCGAACGACCATTTCACGGGGGTCACCAAACACCGCAGTCCGCCATTTTTTTTGGGTCGGCCATTTTTCCCCCCTTTGCGATGCGGGCCGTCACGCCGTGCATGCGCGATGCGGGCCCACCATTTTTTGGGGGGGTCAGCCATTTTTCCCCCTTTGCGATGAGCCTCGCCGCGCATGCGCAATGCGGGCCGGGGTCGAGCCCGGAAAAGGTTGAGAACCGCGGATCTAGGTGGATCTAGAGATAGTTAGAAAGGCAATCGAAGTGGCCAAAGTGTCCTAAAGGTGGTTTTTCCAAAAGGCAACTGGACCTACTTGTTGTTGTTTTTTATTTTAAAATGTTTTGCTTCTCATCCAAGAAGCTTTCTGAATGAGAAGCCAAAGATTTTCAAAGAAAAAAACCCAAGAAAGTCCACCTGCCTCTTGGAAAAAGCACCTTATGACCTGGATGATTATGAATCTCCATAGATGTAACACCTTACAATAATGTATTTACTGATAAATGGGACGCTGAAATATACTTATCAGTTCTCGGAATTCCAGGGAGCATGTGTGATGTGATGTGATTTTTGATGCGATAGGAATTTCTGTCCACCCCATGTGGAAGTTGACAGATTTGGAAAAAGGATAGCAATAGCACTTAAGACTTATATACCGCTTCACAGTGCTTTACAGTCCTCTCTAAGTGGTTTACAGAGTCAGCCTTTTGCCCCCAACAATCTGGGTTCTGGTTTTACCGACCTCGGAAGGATGGAAGACTGAGTCAACCTTGAGGCGGTGAGACTCGAACTGCAGAACTGCTGGCAGCCTGCAGTCAGCAAAAGTAGCATTCTGCAATACTGCATTCTAGCCACGGCGCTACCTCGGCTCATGATGAAGGGGCTGGACTAGTTCCATGTTGCAAAGGGAACACTGGTGTGGTCTTGAAGCCATTTTTAGCAACTTCTCAGTGTTCCTTGTGTGTGACGAAAAGCTCTCAGTGATGTGTCATCTGGCAAAACCTACCAGCCCGCATTAATCAGATCCTGCCCTCATAACTCACAGCTTGGCAGACGGCTACGTAGTTGGTGAGAGTGATGCCACCTGCAAACACAGCTGACGTCATGGCGATGTGAAAGCAGAGATTGAGCAGCATATGCCAGCACTTCTGTGCAATATGAATGGTGCTGGGGGGGAAAAAAACGGGGATAAGAAAGTTAAGAGATTAAACAGTAAAGCTTTGCAGGCAAGGGCCTTATAGTCAAGTAAAGGTATCTCTGTTTGAAAGATAAGCAGGTAATGAGAAAGCCCTGAGCTGACTCTGGTAGGGTGGTGGAGCTGTTACTCAAAACAGAAAAAACTGGGCTAGTGTTATCACCAAGAAAAACCTGGGAAGTGATATCTTCTGGTAGCATGCTACTGTAGCTACCTGCTCAGCAGTAGGGAGGAGAATTTCAGGCAGCCCCAGCCTTCAACTCTAAAAACTCACCTGTGGTTGATGATGTAGATGATGATGGTGGTAAACAGGCACAGGAGCAGGAGAGCTGTGCAACTATAAATTACAGGATGTAGCACCTCAGTGGGACTCGGTGAGTCATGCGGGAAGTTGCTCAGTTCCTGTATTTGAGAATATGTTTTATTAGTGCATAATATTGGAGGAGGACAGCTATTAAGGCAGCTTCTATCAAAATCATTCCACGTACAGCTGAAAGGCGTTATCTGGTCAATGCGCTGTAGCCATTCACTCTGTCTCAGTTGTATCATATGGTTGTTATTTGCGGGAGAATGGGAGGACAGAGTAGTGTCTAATCATTTTGAGATACTGAAAAAAATCTGGGCAATGCTCACCTCTATTTTAAAGCCATTGAGCCAGCACTGTTCGAAGACATTTCTGTGGTCACGTGGCCAGCACGATGTCACAGACCACTTCTACCTTCCCGTCAAAATGGTACCTATTTTGGCATCTCCCACCCGTAAGATTTAGCCAAAATGGGTCCAAATGTTTCTTCCAAATGTTGGAAATGTAAATTGGCAAAAGGGACGTACTATCATATGTGGTGGGGGTGCTCATGAGCCCGTGACTTTTGGAATAAGATTAAAAAATGGCTGGAAGAAATATTAAAGTTAGTAGTAGAGTTAAAACCAGAACTATTTTTACTAGGCATAACCATGCAGAAATACAACAAAGGAGTGTTTTATTTGATGTTACACATTCTCACGGCTGCTAGATTGGTGTATGCTCAAAACTGGAGGAATAAAGGAATTGTGTGCTGAAATGGATAGGCTCACAATGGAAATGAAGGATAAGACAGAATCAGACTATTTCGAGATCTGGGACAAATTTTATCACTGGTGTGAATCAAGGAGAACTGCTCGGGTTTTAAATTAGTGTTAAGATAGAATTATATATAACTGTATATATAACTGTATTGTATAGAAAAATATGTTCATATAGAGATCAAGAATTATGTATTAATTATATGCAACAAGAGGAACAAACTGTTAGGAATATTTATTTTGGAATGTCACATTATGTCCATCTTTGTTTTTAACTGTATTATAAATAAAAAACTTTTTAAAAATGGTACCTATTTATCTACTTGCATTTGCATGCTTTTGAACTGCTAGGTTGGCAGGAGCTGGGGCGAGGACGGGAGCTCACCCGTCATGTGGAGCTCAGGTCTCGAACCTGGACTGTTGGCTTTCCAGCCAACCAGCCCAACATCTCAACCACTGAGCCACTGCCCTGCCCTTGAGATACTGAAGGAAATGCAAAATATAACTCTAGTAAATAATATTACCATAACAATAATATACCGGTATGCTAAGTCTTTATAAGTGACCGTGGAGTAGGAAGGTTAAAACAGGTTTAAACGACTTGGCATATTCCAAATAATTTGGGACTACATTTCCTTTTAGCTCTACCCACTTTGACCAGGAGCAAAAGAAATTGGGAGCTGTGGAGGTTATCTACCCTAGGTTGGGAACGAAGGAAGCAACACACCATTAGGCATGAAGGTGGGGAAACTGCCTGCAAGATCTTTAAGAAATGCATATAAAAAGGGGAAGTGGTTTTTCTTGCTTTGCTGGAAGAGAATTTGGCAAAATTGTATGTGACATAACCAAGGGCTAAATAGAAATGTAATAGATCAGAGTGCCATACGCCGTCTCCTGCCTACCATCAGCACAGCAGTGTTGCTGAGATGTCGGCAGCTCACAGTCGTGAAGTTGGTTTCCTGAAGGATCAGCTGGCAACCTTCTGCTCTCCAGCCACCATAACCACCCAGAATGTCAAAGTCCCAGAAAGCGGCTGTGCGATCTGTGCCCTTGTCCAAATGCCGCAACGATATGATGACTGGCTCGGTGAGATTGCTTACGCCACAGTCATCTGAGGGGAGGCAGAACCAGGGGTTTATCAAAATGCAGTTAATTTAAGTGCTCAGAACTCATTTCAGTAGGTGCTTGTTTGCTCAAATAGGGTTTTCCTAGCTGGGTTAGGAGATCTTTTTTCAGGATCAGGACCCTTTCCTCACAGCCTAAGAGTTGCTTAAATAAATTCCACAGAGCTACTGCTCAGACAAGGGAAAGCAAATCAAGTTTGAGTCTTCTGATTAACAACAACTATATAAAGCACCAGCCGTCAGCGTCAACTTTATTTCCAAGGACGTCACACACAAGCCATAGGGTATTGTAGAAAAATAGAAAATGGTGATGCTTATGTGTTCTTCATTAGGAAGTGTGGAAAAGAGCATTCTAGGGGAGTGGGAATATCTCCACCTTGGTGGACCTTTGGGGGGTCCCAAAGATGTTTTTCCAAAAGGCAACTGGATTTTCTTGGTTTGTTTGTTTTTCTTTGACAACATTTTGCTTCTCATCCAGGAAACTTCATCGGTTCTGAAGAATGAAATATGGTCAAGGAAAAAAACCCAAGAAAGTCCAGTTGCCTTTCGGAAAAACACCTTTGTGACAACCGTGGCATGGATGATTGAGAATCTTCACTGACATTCACCTTCTGGTGGACAAGAATTTCCAGACCGGCCTCACTAACTCTGACCATTGCTTTGTTCCCAGGCAATCCATCCCACGACAGCTGTCTTATGAGCATCTCATAAGAACATAAAGAACATAAGAAGAGCCATGCTGAATCAGGCCAAAGCCCATCGAGTCCCCTGGTCCCAAGTTTCCCAGTGAAACTGCCATCCGCACAGTTCCTCCCTGTACTGGGGGTAGGGTCTCTCCTGTTCTTCTCTGCCATAGCAACCGGGGTCTCTTACGTGTGCTTGCATAGATCACTGGGGTGGCCACGCTGCGTCGCTTGCCATCATCGGCGAGGTGTGAAGAATTTCCAGTGCTGCAGAAAAGTTTTCCATTGCGGAATACCAGGAACTGAAGCTTACACCTGATGGGCACAGGCTGGTGGGGAGCTGGTGGGGAGAAGAGGCCCAGAGGCAGCTGAATGGAGGCCAGAGCAATGCTGTTCTAATGAGAAGAGGAACGAAGAAAGCTAAAGGTGGGGCCTGGCCAAGCCAAACTCTTGCAGCCCTTCCCATAGTTAACCCCCATCTCCTCTCCATCCCAAAAGGGCTAGAGACACACAGTCAAAATACACACCCAAACAAAATGAGTAACAGAATAAGAGTTGAAAGGAAAAAGTTGGTTCTAGTCCAACCCCTGCAGAAGACCTTGGACAAATGGCTGTCCAATCTCTTCTTAAAAACCTCCAGTGATGGAGCACCCACAATTTCTGGAGGTAAGATGTTCCATTGGTTTATTGTTCTCACTGTCAGGACATTTCTTCTTAGTTTTAGGTTGTTTCTTTGCTTAGTTTCCAACAATTGCTTCTTGTCTTGCCTTCTGGTGCTTTGCAGAATAGGTTGACTCCCTTCTCCTCATCCTCCTCTTACACCGTCACCTCTCCAATGATTGAGATATGTCAAGGAGTTTTTCAGACATGTCTATAATGTTTTCCAGGCTGCTCTGGTTCTTATGCCTTCCATTCCGATATGAAAAACCTAGCAATATATGGTGCTTGCCTAAATGGAAAAGCTACATGCCATTTCCTCAATTTAAGCCCCAGCATCACCTATTGCTATGCCAGAGATAAGGAGTACCTTCTCCATCCTATTACCTTCATCCACCAGAAACCTTTCTTCTCCATCCCATCTCACCTTAATGTGGAAACTGGCCAAGGAGATGTTTGGTCGGCCTGTAGCACAACGGAACTTCAGCTGCTGGTCTGACAAGGATTCAGAAAACTGCTCCTGTCGTGGAGAACGGTTACCAAGATTCTCGCGCTTCTGAAAAGCCACGCAGCTCATGCCCAGGTAACTTTCTGGCATGATAAGGTAGGCTTCAAAGGCGATGTTCCTGGAGTTCTGCATAAACAAAGGCAAGAACTTTGTGAAACCAAGCTACCCTTCTAGATACAGCCACTCCCATGTGGGTCATCTGTACTCCATCAGCCGTTAGCTTTTTGTCTTAGTCTGAAGTCTCTAGCTTTTTATACCTGCTATCCAAGTTCCTGGACAGATGGCAATTTTGTGGGATGTCTTCCCCATATTTGCTGCCCTGATTATGGGCTCTTCTGATAGAAGCAACCACATAAAATCGTCTCCCTCTTTAAGATCTCCTAATAGCTTTTACACTGTGGTTGTGTGCTCCTCTGAGATACTACGGAGAGTTTAAAGCAATAGGAACATCGAGGAACCAGACAAGGAACCGAGGGGGGAGAAGGCACAATCATCAGCAAGGAGGACATTTCAGGTTGCTTGAGTCTCAACAGCTGACCAAGAACACCAGCGGCTCTTTGTATATCTTAGTCTCAGCCAACTCACAATCCTTCCCACAGTATAATAATTCTCCTATTTCACCTGTGTTTGTTTTCATTCTGGATTTCTAATTTCTTGTCCCCCCAAAAAACCCCATGTATCTGTAATTTGCATTTTTGGCAGTACCCCACACCTAAGCTTCAGGCTTAGCCTTTTACTCTGCCATTCCTCCCAGCTCACCCACTAGGAGAGCTTGGATCCCTACCACAGCCATATGCTGAGAGTTGGTGCTGATAGCATAAGTCGCAACCTTCTCCAAGGAGTGCACTATGCTGGTACAAGCTTTTTCTTCAATCTGGGCCATCCACAGAACATGGTCATCCACCAGCATCATGTTACTTGCCATCTCCACAATGACGTCGGTCAGCTGGATGAAAGCAGACAATTTGGGATATAAGAAATCGTTGAACATTTCATTCCAGATCAAAGATGTGCTTGTTAGGCCACCTTGTTAGGATTAGTAAAATATAGATGCTAAGATCGCATGGTGGCCACAGACTGCCCATCTTTACTTTAGACTTTGTCTATGTTGAGCGTATTTAGCAAAAAATGGAATGCAGACCCTCCTTTTCTTTCCTCACCAGCACATGAGAGTCGGGTCCAAAGGTAAATGCACGTACCTGTTTGATCTGGTCTACGTAACTAGTGAACTTTTCAATCATCTGAGACACATAGATGACATCCATCATATCTGAGAAGTTTGCAGCTTCAGCTGTGTAGACCCGCAACTGGTGGGCTAAGGTTAGTGCATTTGAGGCATTGATGGGCATCTGTCAGCAGATAAATGGAGATAAATGTCAAAGCAGTCTAAGCTCCCTTTCCCCACCCCCAAATATCCGACAACGCTTAATTTACAAAATGGGGAGATAGCTGGCTTAAAGCCTGCTTAGCTGCAGGGTTAAGTTTTCCGTCAGTTCTCCAATCTCAATGAAGTAGAGATTGAGAGAAGGACTGAGATCTGCCAATGCAGATGCCACCCTGTGAGTGTTCAAAGGATGTAGTCAAAGTGAAGTAATGATGATCAGGTCAGCCCAGTCAAGTGTGGTCTGCTATAATTTGGAGGGCTGCAAGAAAGGGGCTCATGCACCCTGTGGTGTCATGTGGACCACATTGTACAGGTGGATGGACAAATGGGAGACATGGAATCTGTTGGGATTAATCACTCTTGGTTAAAGAGGATTACATGGTGAATAATTGAGAAAGAGACATACCCAAAAAATAATACAATGTGGAAAGCTATGGCCTTAAACAATGAAGTATATGGGAAGCTAAGTAGAGAAGTTGTGACTTAATAGTACTGCTGAACAGGTAAAAAAAAAATCACGGAAAGGAGTAAGTGGGTTAATGCAGTGCTGACATGGACCAGATGGATTTCTAAATCTCAGGTAGGTTAAGAGTAAGTTCATACATAGCCAGCAGTGGATAGGGCTCTCCACGTGCTTCAAAACTTTCACTTTGTCATTTTGTTTTGTATCCCTTGAGCCACTCCAGAAAACAATCTCCTTCTTGGAATGAACCAGCAAGTCTTGGACAAAACTTGTGGGCATTTCTTGCTGCACTTTCTGAGTTGGTCTGCCTACTGTAGTAGCTGCGAAATACTCAAAGTGAACCAGATGGAAACAAAGAGGAATGAGCCCTTACTGTCCTACTCACCAGCACAAAGGTGTAGAGCACACGGGTGATATCATTGGTATACAAGCAGTGTGAATAGTCCCCTTCCTCCCAGCGGCCTGTGCGGTCACAGTGTCTCCATGCCTGCTTTTCATGGCCAGAGCCTGCATTCCCAGAAGTGAAGGGATACTGGAGGCAGGATTGATAAGCAGTGATGCCAGCCAAGGTCCGGGGCCACCTAGCACCAAAGAGGAGAAGACCACTTATGTCCATCTAATCTAATGCTGAGGTTAGATAGATCCCAGAAAAAATGGCTTATGGAATCAACCAAGGGAAAGTGAAGGAATTATAGAGGGTGGCATTAGAAAGCTGGAAAGTAGGGATAAGGTGTGGGGAGGGTGCAACTTTAAAGATAATGAGGCTCTAACATGTGTGTGGGGGGGAAATTCCATTGCTTCAGCTCAGGGCTGGGAAACATAGGAAGATGTCAAATGCCAATTATTTTATGGAGTGATTTATTTGCCTCTTGGAACGCTCTCCTTGGCTCAGCAGCTTCAACATCTGGATCGGAGACTTTTGAGGCCACCTCCCTCCCATGCCAGCAGTAACAGCTGGATGAATGGAGCAAAGGCAAATGGAGATCAGAGACCCTCCCCCACCTTGGATGCCACCTGTCAAAGCAAGTTTCTTTCTTGTCCCACAGCTCAAGCAAGTTTCACATTTGGTAGGGAAACAAGACTTTAGCACAGTGGTTGGCAACCTTTTCTTCACCCTGGACCTCCTTTAAATACATTTTGTGACCACAGATCATGGCCACAGACCCCCCCCCCCAGACTTAACTCAAGATTTAAACAGTTTTAAGCATGTCTTTAAGCCTTCATGAGCCCCTGTAATGACATTACACTCACCCCCAGGGGTCCACGGACCACAGATTGAGAACTCTGTGTTATGGTTCCGGCTAATGAAGCACTCTGCCTTAGCACTAACGATCAAATCAGATCAAATGAAAAGCAGATCATTAGTTCTCTCTCTCCATCCTCTAAGAATAATCTTTCCTCCAGCAACCCCTTCCCCCCCCAAAAAAAGAAAAGAGCATTTGAATATATTGGCCAGCAGCTCATGAATCTTATGATATAACTGATGAAAAAGCTAGCACAAATCAGACACATAATTCCTTAGCTGTTTGGAAGCCAACAATTGGGGGGGAGGGGAGGGGTATGGGAGCTGTGCTGCTGATGGATGTAGCAGGGGGAGGGGTTTTTCTCCCACAATATGTTTATAATGAGCATCAAGACCCTTAAGGAGCATCTCTCCCATTCTCAAATGAGGCAAGAAGGACTTTTGGAGTTGGGGAGATAATATTTTCATGTGGAAGCTTAGAGCAAGGAGCTGTGATTTTAATTTTACAAAACAGGTTCCTCCCAAAGCACGGCAATAGCACCCCGAGGCTAACAAGAGCAGATCAATATATTCGGCCTTCTTGACGGGACTTTTTGGCATGCAGTGGTTCAGTTAAAAGGTTTGCCAAGCTCTTGGAATCTTGATTCCGCCCCCCCTCTGGAATTGTGAAAGGTAAGGTAAGGTTAGATAAGGAAAGGAAAGGAAAGAGAAAGAGAAGGAGAAAGAAAAAGGAAAGATAGGGAAGGGAAAGCAAGGGAAAGGAAAGAAAATATAAATATGCCACCCCTCCACCATTGTATGGAATCCTCACACACACACCCTTTCCGTAGTAAAATAAAACGCAATAAAATAAAATCCAGAAGTTGATTCCTAACCATCTCTTTATTCATCTGGCATTCAATCAGGTTCCCACCAGGGATTTCCTGAAAAGGCGGAATCTTGCAAAAAACAGCTCTTGTGTGCAACAGGCCAGGCCTTTGGTCCCCACCGGGATACCCGATTGGGCCACAGATGGGGAAGATCTTCCCACCCTCCGCTAGTCTGCTGCTGCGGCTGCTTTTCCCAAGTCTAATCCCAGGCTCTGTCCTGCTCATGCAGGCTACGGATGGAAGGAAGGGGGTGGGGGGAGTTAGAAGCCAGGCCCGCTGTTAATTTAAGCCACATTGACTGCACAGTAATTTATATTCCATCAAGACCCCGCCAAGGTTACAGCCGACTCCATGAGCCTTTTTTCTCGTGCCAGAAAAATTCCAACACCTCCTGTTTCTGGAGCCTGTCTGCACTGCCAGAGCGGGCCTCTCAGATGGCCTCCCTTGCAACAGATGCTTAATCATTCCCAGGCTCCAATTGCCAGCGAGATCCCAAATCCCTCGCTGACTTTGCCTTCCCTGGGAGGGGTGGGGGAGCTTTTTTGGCAATAGGATTCAGACAATCCTGCAGCAGCTGCTCCTCCAGTCCAGCCCTTGTCCAGCAGGGCTGAAAAGACAGCAGAAGCTCAAAGGAAGCAGCTTCACCTTCCCGTCTTCTCAGTTAAAGAGTGACGGGGGGGGGGCGTCTCTCCTACGATGGCAACAAATGCTCTGCTCCTTTTGGGGTTGGTTTCCTGGGAAAAGCCAACTTCGGCTCTTCGCGGGAGATGCTGGTGAAGGGGTGCTCCTTCTGATTCCGGCCTTTGCCTGCAATTCTACTGCCAATGCACGAGAGGGCAGAGCTGGGCAAAAGAGAAGGAGATTCCCTTGAGTTGATGCAAGCGATGTTTGCTAGAAGAAGGGTGCCATAAGTAGGCTGGTATAGATTGAGGTAGCTCTGCTTTCACGACGTGCTTCAACTCATGCAGAGATGCTACTCTACCTTGGCTAAGCTGCTTTGCCAGTGGAAAACACTTTGTGGCCCTGCCTTTGAAGAAGTGCCTCTTTGAACCCATGGCCTCTTTCAAATATTTGCACATAGTCCCAGAGACGTAACTCCTTGTACGTGACAAGAGTAGAGAAAAAAAGTTTATGGCCATCCTTGTTTTTCAGCAAAGTTCTCCATGTGTATACAACTACAAGCCAAAACTCTTTAGAGTGTGTATGGCTCTTTGTTCTAGCTTTTCCTCATTGATCATTTTTCCATGGCTGCAACTAATTAGGAAAAATTGGGTTTGCCAGACTCAAGTGTACTGGCTGTTCCCCAGATATTCAGCTTTGTTTCTTTTTTACTTCTTGGCTGCGACTCACACTCTTGTTTCTTAAACCTTGAATCTGTCACTCGTTTATCTGTTAGGGGTCCCCAACCCCTGGTCAATGAACCAACACCGGGCCGAGACATGCCAGAAACATGCCAGAGACAAGCAAAGCCCCATCTGTGGAATGCAGGCAGCACGAAACCTCTTCTCCAGGGAACTGGTCTCTCTGGTGCCCAAAAAGTTGGGGACCGCTGATGTAAGTTATCACTGATTTCAAATGTCCACCCTGTTTTTCTTCAAAAGTTTGTTCTCCAGCAACTGAACACATAAAGGGATAGAGCAAAACTAAACCATTCCCTGTTGAGACAATTTCTTCCCACATTGGCCCATGCTAAATGAGTAGAATTCTGGACCAGTCTGGGGAACCTAGATGGTCGGTTCTGCTCGTGGTAATAGTTTCTGCCATACTTTGGCCCCTACCTGAAGTCTCCACGGTTATTGGTAACCCGCTCCGGTGGGCAGTACGAGGCTGAGGTCTCCAGCACAACGATCTCCACTTTCTTGCTAACATTGCCCTGGGCAGTGGAGATGGTGCATTCCCATTCACCACTAGCCGAGACATGGATGTTGGACAGGATGAGCTCACTGCAAACAGAGAGTGCTTTTAGAAGAGTACATGGGCTGACGGTCAACCCGTGTTGACCAACCCATATTTCCTCTCATTACATCACAGTCTTTACACACAGAATTAGCAATATATAGTTGCTGGGAACTGCAGCAGGAACTTTGGAAGAGGTGTGGACATGCCCACTGCATCTCTCAGTGCCTCCTGAAGTACTGCCTTTCTCTAGGCCAGCGGTTCTCAACCTTGGGGTCGCGACCCCAATTGGGGTCGCACGACGATTTCGCAGGGGTTGCCGGACACCGCGGGCCACCATTTTGTTTTTTTTATTTTTTTATTTTTTTAAATTTTTTTCTATTTTTTGGCGCGCGCGCCGCGCATGCGCAGATCCGCCCATTGCGCCAAAAAAATTTAAAAAAAAATTAAAAAAAAATTAAAAAAATTAAAAAAAACCAAAATGGTGGCCGTGATGGGCGGATCCGCGCATACGCGGCGCGTGCGACGGGCTGATCCGCGCATGCGCAGATCCGCCCGTCACACCGAAAAAAAATTAAAAAAAAATTAAATTTTTTTAAAAAAACTAAAAAAAAAAACAAAAACAAAATGGCGGCCGCGACGGGCAGATCCGCGCATGCGCAGATCCGCCCGTTGCAGCCGCCATTTTGTTTTTGTTTTTTTGTTTCGGGGTCGCGGCGCGCATGGGCGGGGCAAGTGGGGTCTCAACCTGAGAAAGGTTGAGAACCACTGCTCTAGGCTTACAGGGAGCCACATAATCCCAGGAATATACGCATTTGATTTAGAAGGCATCAACAGATCCTACTGCATGGCTGATTAAAATGCCTACTTTCCTATCATGGTTGTGCAGGAGAAGGCACGGTGACTTTAAGGAGGTGATGAGACCTGTGGAAAGCATGCATCCATCTTTTCCAAAACATTTTTTATATTCTTGATCCAAACAGCTGCCCATCCTAATATAAAAGTTTTCAGAGTTCAATACAGAACAGATGTATTAGCAGCATTCAAGTCAGATTAATTATTATAATGTCATACAGATCACCCAAACCTACAGGTATTTCCTTTGTAATGCCCTATAAAGTCTTTAAAAATGGGGGAGGGTATACAGTATTTATTGGGTGGTTGGAAGTGGCCAGAGAGAATTCCAAATTGAAGCCAAAGACAGAAATCTACTAAGTTATTTTCCAGTTAATAAATTTATTTACTGCCTTCTGGGTGAGTAGGATAAAAAGAACTACATATATATTTAAACATAAAAGAAAAATGCATTCAAATATCTGCAAATGCCTGAAGGAATAAGCTTTGAAAAGATAGCAGTGTTGGCACTGGGCAAATCAGTTTGGGTGGGAATTCCAGAGCAGGGTGCCACCACCAAGAAGGCACCACCAGTCTTCTTTCCAGGATCTTTTGCTTGGAATCAAGTCAAACCCAGCTACAAAAAAATGAGCTAAATGGTTGTATGTCCATCCCTGTTCTCTGAAGTTATTGCTTATGTGTGAATCAATAAGATATTCTTTCTAAACCTTAGTTCTTACTGGTATTAGTCAACATCAATTCACCCAATGACTGTGTTGGTGGAAATCAACCTGCCCAATGCTAGACCAAAGACTGGAAACAACCAGGAAACAACTTTTCCCTCTTTGACCCACCCAGCTCATCCCTTAACCCAGACATGTCAAACACAAGGCCCGGGGGCCGGATGCAGCCCGCGAAGTGGTTTCATGTGGCCTGCGAAGCCATCCTGGAAACAGTGAAGGAACGGCCCCCGCTGCCTTGGCCCTGGCCCAGGCCAGCCAGGAGCCAATGTACAATTTTGTGGTGGCCATCTATGCTGAAACGCATTCAGTCTGAGCTCCAAAAGGCCGTCTGGAAACAGCGAGGAACCAGCCCCTGCCGCGTCGGCCCCGCCCCCTGGGTGCATGCTGGGGAGGTGTCCCCCTTTCTGAGGAATGAAGAAATGGACCATGCCTTGGCGCTTGCCCCGGTCCCACCCCCTTCTGCCAGAGACCCTCAGATCTGTCCCACTCCCGCCCAGGCCCCCACAGGCACCCTTGACGCGAATGATGTCGAGCTGGCCATGCCCACCCAGTAGGCCGCAACCACCCTGGTCACACCCCCCCCAGGGCAACTGCAATGCTGATGTGCCCTCAGTGAAATTGAGTTTGACACCCCTGTCCTAGTACCTTGTGATTAAAGTGCAATCGTGAACAAGGCTGTCCTCTAAGATGATGCCACTAGGTTCATCTTCTTGCACCAGTGCATGGTTGTGATACCAGAGGATGTGTGTGCTGTTGTCCAGATAGGTGGCTGAACACTGGAAAGGGAGTCGGTCTCCTTGGAAGACAACTTGCCTCAGGGAGGGGATTAGCTGATGAGTGTGCAGCTCTGGGGACCCTTCTGTGGGTAAAAGAGAGAGAGAGAGAGAGAGAGAGAGAAGACCTTACTTAGACTTTAGTGAAAGGGAGAGAAGAAAGCCTAAATCACTGGTGTCCTGGACCGTCTATCAAAAGGCCCACTTGGTCAGCAGTCAAAGTCAGTTATGCTCAACCCTTCAAAGAAAAGAAATCAATACATCCAGAAGGACATACCCAGAACGCTTGTTTATATGTCTACTTGGATTTTTTCTAAGATTTTTTTTTTAATCCTGCTTTTATTATTCCATTAATTCAATGCTCATACGGTTACTGTGCTTAAAAAAAAGAAAGAAAGAAAAGTTGCTAAATGCTGAAGGTAAAAGGTAAAAAAGTAAAGGAGTTCCTGCAGATTTTACTCCGCTAGTCATGGCCAGCTATGTTCAGTGCTCATCTTTGTCTCAAGGCCACTGAGCCAGCGCTGTCCGAAGACATCTCCACAGAGCAGTGTTACCTTCCCACCAAAGTGGTACCTTTTTATCTACTTGCATGTGCATACTTTCAGACTGCTAGGTTGGCACCAGCGGGGGCGAGGACAGGAGCTCACCCTGTCGTGTGGAGCTCAGGTCTCGAACCTGGACTGCCGGCTTTCCAGCCAACGAGCCCAGCATCTTAACCACTGAGCTATCACGCCACCAAATTCTGCATGAAGTCAACATGAAACTGTACGATGAATGTCAGAATGTCTACAGACTGGCCCAAGGACCACGTTTCAAAAGCTGCCTGTCTGCTTTGCTGCTACACTACTCCACGTCTGCCAAATTTTTGCAAGGTATCTGGGGATTGTACTTTACAGCACTGCTCATCTGAGTAAGATTCTGCTGCTTCTAAGAGCTGCCAGCAAGGAAAAACGTCTTTCCATCCTGGAATGGTGAAGGAGAGCCAGCTACTCAGGCTATACTGTGGGAAAGAAGAGCCATATTGAGGACACCCATCAGCTGAGAGAAGATGACCTCAGGAATTTTTCCTTGCAAGCATCCTGGAGGAATCATGTTGCTTTGCTTGATGTGGGGGCTGGGGGTGAGGTTTTTGGTAAACCGCTCTGAAGTTCCCTTGGGATTACAAACTGAAGTAGACACGCTTAACATGTTGAGCTGTCATCTTTCAGTAATCAAACCTGAGGAGATTATCACTTGCAGAGGTTTGCAGCTGACCACCACTCCCATCCCTTCATGGATAACCCATGCTAAGCGGTAATAGCATGCCAACCATCTGTTGAATGAAGGATGGAGTAGAAGAAGGGAGGTATCCCTGAAGGAGAAAGTAGCATTGGACTACTGAACAAATCTCCTGTGCACACCAAGCAAACTCACTCACTCAGGAGGGTGCCTCACCACAGCGCAGTTGACTCTCTCTGATGTTTCGTAGTAGCTTCCCATGCAAGTGGCTGGGGTAGACACACACCGTCTTATCAGATACCTGGACAGAATGGCTTTTGGACCAGGCTAGGACCCAGCGCAAATGGCAATCACAGGTCAGATATTCATTGGCAAAGTCACTGGAGAACAAGAGAAATACAAATTGAAGAAGTGCCGGTGAGGAAGATTTACACAGGAAAGAGCAGAAAGTGATGCCTGTCCACCCCTGGAGAGCAAAAAATAAAAAATAAAAAAAAAGTCTAGAAAGTTCTAGCATCTTGAGGTAGCACAGTGAACATGGAGGAACCTTGTCCATAGCTGGGTGATGGCTTGGTCTATTCTCCCCAGAAGGCTTCGAAGAGGAGGACAATGTGTCTGAGCATGGCTTTCCATGCAGAAAGACTCAGATGTCCCACCAACCCCAGCATTAATCACTTCAAAAAGTTAACTGCTTCCTCTCTGCTGTTTCCTTTGACCAACAAAAGAAAAAAAATACTTACAGAACTTTCAGAGACAGCAACTCATCAAAGACTCCACTATGGAGGGTGGCAAAGATATTTCCTGATATGTTCCTGTCAAAGAGATGATAGCAAAATAAGATCAAACTTATGGGATCAGACCAAGAGGCCTACCTAAGCTGAGATTCATCGTGCTTCAGAGAAGTCTTTGGATGGTAGGAATTTTATTCTCTTTGCAACTCGTACTTAGAGAGAAAAACGCCCTTTCTCTGAATATCACAGCTTCACAGAGCCCTCAAAGCAAATGATGGTCTATTTTTTTTTACTAATTAAAGTCAATTTCCCTCACTTCATCTTTTGGCTATGGATTCCATAAATTTACTGCGAACAAAGGAATGCAATAGAGGGTTTAATTTATTTTGGGGGGGCGGCAAGAACAGAAGCCATGGCAGGAGACCATACAGCATAAACACGTCCGGTTGTTGTTGCTGTTTCTGACTGGAGTTCTCTCCTACAGAATCTATTAGGAGCTTGGAAAGAAGAACAGCACCAACCCAAGACCATCTGCTCTAGGGATGAGAATGTCTATCTAAGCCTCCCTAGGTTGGTCACTCCTATAACAGCTGGCTATAGTACAAAACAGAATTACTGCATATAATGCCTGAGCTTCCCATTTTCTTATTCTCTTCCTATTATCCCTTGTCCCTCCTGTACCATTTCTTCCTTAATTAGTAAGCTCAAAGACTCTTTTATTGTTCTGCAAGTTCCTCTAGGAACTTTTCACAGAAAGTATCGGCATAAAAGCTAAAAGAAATGACTATAAAACAACCAAGAGACTTGCTGGATCAGACCAAAGGGCCATCTCATCCAGCACCTTCCTGTCCTCTCCAATGGCCAGCAAGCAATCTAAGAGAACCCCAGAAACCAAGGACAGATAATAAACCTTTCTACTCTTTTCCCCAACAACCCACTGCTTTTATCTTAAGGGCGAATCATCACTATGACTAATAGCTGTAGATAACTAAGTTTAAGAATTTGTCTAAAGAACATCAATAAGTAAAAGTTGCCAAAAGTATTCAATGGTGTTTTTTTTTTATTGAAAGACCTAATGAGACTGCAACTGTTGGTATGGGTGGCTGGGTTCATAAATCCATAGATCCCAATCTGAAGTATTTCTTATAAACCCCTCAGCCTCCCCTTTCAGATCTGAGGACAAAATAAGTTGAAAAGGAATAATGAAAGAAGAGCAAAGCCATCCTGCTTGGCCTCTGTGCCCAAGCAGCGTTCTTTGAACCTGTCTTCTCCAACCAGAACAGTTTTCACTTATGTGGACTTCAGCCATCAGAACTGTCAATCCTTGACCTTGCCAAGTGGAAATTCCGGAAGGTGACATTCACAGCTTTGGGGAGGATCCAGATTTCAGAAGACAGAGGTGAGAAATGAAAGTTCCTGTTTCCAACACATGTACAGAGGCTCACAATCAAACCATACCTTCACCCATTGCCACTGAATACTCACAGACGGATAAGGCTGGGCAGTCCCTGGAAGAGGCCAAAGGTGAGGCAGCCAATACGGTTGTTGGAGAGATCCCTGTGCCGGAATGAGAGAAAGGAAGAGCCATAGACAAACCGTGAACAGTCATGGATATTAAGAGTATACTGGGTTTCTCTTTATGGGACATTTTAAAGTTGGCACAGGATAGTCTGAGCTGGGCTGAAACACTTTGTACATCTTGAACTGTGTACTGAGCACATCTAAAGGTCTGCATCTAGTTCTTCGTTAATCTCAAAAAACTATGCAGAATCATAAGGTGACCAACCGTCCTCCTTTAGGGAGGACAGTCCTCCTTTTGTAAGTTCTGTCCTCCCTTAAAAAGTGTCCTCCTTCATGTCCTCCTTTTCGATATTTGAAGACTAATCTGCAGGGCTTTTCCCCCCCTCATAGAACGCTCAGAATGGGGTTCCGGCACCTTTTTTTTGATGGTTTTTTTTTCAACTTTTGCATGAGCTGTGCTACTCCCCCTATTGGCTTTCGAAAGCCAATAGGAATTGCTGCTGAGCACGCCAAAACACCCGGCCGGGAAACTTTGCACATGCAAGTTGTCTGTATTATTGTTGCAATGAATAAAATGTTTCTTTTATTTACGATATTTTTTTCTTCAATTTATTTGTGTCCTCCTTTTCATTGTAAAAAAGTTGGTCACCTTAAGAATCAGGCATAGTTGGGAGACCATTAGGAATGTTGAGATGATAGTCTAGAGTGAAAAGTAACAACAAAACTCTCAACAACAACAAAAAATGGCCAATCATTTTAGTATTGTTGACAAAACAACTGCATGGACACATCCATGAAATCACCAGAACCCTTTTTTTAAAAAAAAAATGTGCACTCGAATGAGGATAACCAGCTAGGACCAGCGAAGAATTAAAGGATAGATTTGTTTTTTTTTTTCCAAGTATGCTTTGCAATTACTTTTGGGAAAATAAACACCCAGCTCAGAAGATGGTGACCACATGCGTCTTTGTTGAAATTATCAGGAAACTGACACTTATAGTAAACAGTCAGGCATTATGAGTTATGGACAGATTACAGATTACTTAAAGTTTTTTGAAATGGCTCTGGGCTTGGAGGTTAAGCAATTGGGGGTGGGGTGGGGAAATATGGGATTCATGTGTAAGTATAAAAGGTATGTTGCAGAATAAAGAATCAAGAGCAGGAAATTAGCTGTTCCGGAGAAGCTGAAACGATTACTTACAAGCGTTTCAGATCCTGAAGACCCAGAAAAGCTCCAGGCTGAATGGTGCTAATCAAATTGTTCTTTAGGTCTCTGGGAAATAAGGAAAAAAGAAACATAAGATGTTGCACTGAAGAATGGGTGAATTTTGTTCTGGATGGATCCTTGAGGATAAGGGTTGAAACTTTCTTAAGGCTACTACTCTCTCTATTCTCTTTATAACAATCAATATTTATTCAGTTAATGCTCACCAAAATTTAAAAGAACAAAACCCAGAGTGAAGCAAATAAATACAATAATACACTAAAAACTAGCAAGATAAATTGCCTGCAATTTGTTGAGAAATTGATAATGGAGCCATATTTTTTTCAGTTCTTATTTTCACGATGGAGAAAGGAAAACAGTTAAGAAAAGTCCTGCTGGATTTTATTCAATTTCCCCACATGAATTCCTTCCAGAAGGGTTTCACAACCATAACTGACTTATTTGGGTCAGGCACAAAACAATAAGGACCTTTTTAGAAGATCGAAAATCTTTCATGGACTTTTTGCTGAAAGTGAAGGGATAATTTATGGATTTGATGATTAAAAAGGGGGCTAAGTAAGGGGCTGGAGGGATTTTTGTACTATTAAGGAAGAAGGTTAGGCCTAAGTTGCTAATTTCTGTTGCAAAGGAGATTGGAAAGTCGCTTATTTTTCTGACTTTTGTTCTATTTGTTCTACTTTTTTCCTTCTCTTTATTACTCTTTCTTCTCTTTTTTTCTTTTCAATTTGTCTTTTATTGCTTGAAGCACATCCTTCATAAAAATTATATATTGCACAACAACAAAAAGGAATTATTTTCTTGCCCATTTCTGGTAACATCACAGGAAGATGAACTGTTGCCCAAGAATACTAGGTATTTTACTTATCTTTTGGATAAGTCCAGCTAATCCCTTGGATGTTCTTCCTCAGCGGAACTAACTTCCTCATTGTTTGAAACCCATTGATGGATTCCCATCTTCTGAAGATAAGTTTCTCTTAGTTGTCTCATAGAGTCCAAAGGCTCCCTCTAACCTTAACCTCACATCAAAGAAGGTTTTATAGCTGTAAGAAGGTTTGTTATTGTTCTGCAATTCATTAAGGATCACCATCAGGACTTCCCTTGTAATTGTAACTTCTTCCTACTCCCAGCTTATGCTACGCACTAAGAAAACAACAGTGCATACTCACACAAACAAGCCCACCCATACTTCATGACTTCTTGCCAAAAAGACTAGGACAGCAGCAATATCCTCTGTTCCACAGAAAAAGAAAACAGCTCTTCTCATCTACAAGCTTTGGGTGCTGCCTGTAAATTTTCCTAAACAATTCATACTTTCCAGGTATCGTCCAGGTGACCAGGCTAAAATGAAGCTGAACTCTGAGAGAGATCACACTTAGAATACTGCATCCCGTTTGGGTCACCATATTATACACTCTGGGAAGAGTGCAGAAAAGAGTAACAAAGATTATTAGGGAGCTGGAGGCTAAAACAAGAAGAACGGTTGCAGGAATTGTCTAGTGAAAAGAAAGATTAGGGGTGATATGATAGCCATGTTCCAATATTTGAGGGGCTCCCACAAACAAGAGGGGGTCAACCTAGTTTCCAAAGCACCAGAAGGCAAGACAAGAAACAATGGATGGAAACTAATCAAGGAGAGAAGCAACCTGGAATTAAGGAGAAATTTCCTAAAGGTGAAAACCTTTGGTGAAAACCAGAGAAATGGCTTGCCTTCAGAAGTAATGGGTGCTCCATCACTGGAGCTTTTAACCAATCAAAATAAAATGTAACAGGAGTATAGTTGAGGCTAGACACGAGGAGTGGGGAAAAAAAGCTTACTAACTCAGACGTTTTCAAAGACTAATACTTAGTATTGTATACCAGGTGTCATGATGATCGCTGCATAATATGCTTTTATGTTCAATGTTAATTGTTTTAATAAAAGAATTTTTATAATTAAAAAAAAAAGAGACTGGACAGCCACTGGTCTGGAATGGTATAGGATCTCCTGCTTGAGCAGGAGGTTGGACTAGAAGATCTCCAAGGTCCCTTCCAACTCTTGTTATTCTGTTAGATTCAGGAGAGATAAAATTAAGTTTTTCCTACAGCCCAGAGACCCCTTCTAGGATCAGGGAAAATGCCAATTCGAAATTATTTCCTTTCCGTTATGCCACAGAGCGTGCAATTTGCAATCTACTATCACTCCACTCCCAGCCAATTTTGCTGTGCTTCCTATGGAAATAAGCAGCAATTTCTTCCCATTTAGTGGGAACTGCACTTTCCTTCTGTACCCATGGGTACTGTGATACATACACCCATCTCCCATCCTCTCCATCTGCTTTCAAGTAAAGCTTTCTCTCTCACCCTCCCCATCCAGTGGCTGGGTGTTCTTATTTCATCGCTGGGGAAAGCAAACATGACAAAGGAGTGTTTTATTTATTTATTTAGTGCATGGCATAGAGTACCTGGGTAACAGTAGTAAGAATATACAGT
Organism: Bothrops alternatus; assembly: GCA_034064705.1. NCBI lineage: Eukaryota > Metazoa > Chordata > Lepidosauria > Squamata > Viperidae > Bothrops > Bothrops alternatus. The sequence goes on along the minus strand of JARGCV010000225.1, from coordinate 1,550,317 downwards.
ATAAAAGGAGCCCGATACTACGGTACACGTATGATGGGGATAGGTAGTCAATTTTGTAAAGCATGAGGAATTCAAGAAGTCATAAATAAGTTATACGTTACACTTTGAAGTACATTGGTTCATGAGAATGGAATAAGTGTTCCATTTATTAGTATCTAGGTCATTTATCCAATTAAGTGCAGTATTTGTTAGTTGGAGACATCTGCTTTTCCTCTGTATAAGCTTTCAGATAGCAGCTATTCGTTATATGATCCAGTGTCTGGCGAGGAGCAGCACAGTCACATTTAGGGGAGGAGGAGGGTGGTGGTGGTGGTGGTGGTGATGGTAGTAGTAGTAGTAGTAGTAGTAGTAGTAGAAGAAGAGGAGGAGGAGGAGGAGGAGGAAGAAGAAGAAGAAGAAGAAGAAGAAGAAGAAGAAGAAGAAGAAGAAGAAGAAGAAGAAGAAGAAGAAGAAGAAGAAGAAGAAGAAGAAGAAGAAGAAGAAGAAGAAGAAGAAGAAGAAGAAGAAGATAGTAATTATCCATTCTGTCATGTCCGACTCTTGGCGATTCTCTGTGCCAGGTCTCTCCATGTCATCTGATCTTGCACTACTTCTTTGAGTTTTTCCATGCTCTGGTTGGTGTCAACTTTGATGGTGTGCAGCCACCATGTTCTTTGAAGTCTGGTTTTCTTCAGTGGAGGATACTCTGCCCCATTTACATAGAGAATCTTGATAGATGCCATGCAAGATACGAATCCTAATCAGAGTTTTCTAGCGTTAGCAGGTGGCATCAAAACCTGCTAATTTTTGTGTTGGGTCAGGTATATTTTTTCCTAACAAAGGAAGGAGGAGGATGGAGCAGAGCAGAGCTGGATGGGAATGGGGTGCTCTTTCACTAGAAACAAGTATGACCAATGAGGGACCATCTGGAACAAAGCTACTGGGATGAATATTAGGGGTAAGACAGAAGGTTTTATGGAATGGCCACAATTAACATATGGAAATCACTTCCACAGGATCTTGGGCTCAGCAGCAACTTGGAAGACCTGAAAAAGCATGTAAACAACTGCTTGATATATAACATTATTTATTGCTCTCCAAGCTTCCTTTTGGCCAAGAGGTTCCAGAAAATTCCATGCCATGAATGCCTTTGTCATTGTAAATCAGGAACCATTACTTTCAACTTTATCAAGATCTGTAACACAAATTTATTACATCTTCCTTAACCCTTGCCCAAGCCATACACACTTTCTTATCTCAATTATCTTTTAGCTGATCTGAATGATTTATTATAGGAAAGTCATCAAGCTCTGTTTAATAGTCAGCAAGATCTGGCAAGACCTCACTAGGAACACTTTTGGTTTGATTAAACATGCTCCAAGTTTAATAATAATAATAATAGTTAATTCTCCTGTTCAACTCTTAGGAATAGAATAGAATAGAATAGAATAGAATAGAATAGAATAGAATAGAATAGAATAGAATAGAATAGAATAGAATAGAATAGAATAGAATAGAATAGAATAGAATAGAATAGAAATAGAAGAGGAGAGGAGAGGGAATAGAATAGAATAGAATAGAATAGAATAGAATAGAATAGAATAGAAAATATGGAATGGAATGGAATGGAATAGAATAGAATAGAAATAGAAGAGAGGAGAGGAGAGGATATAGAAGAGAGAATAGAATAGAATAGAATAGAAATAGAAATAGAAGAGAGGAGAGGAGAGGATATAGAATAGAAGAGAGAATAAAATAGAAGAGAGAATAAAATAGAATAGAATAGAATAGAATAGAATAGAATAGAATAGAATAGAATAGAATAGAATAGAATAGAATAGAATAGAATAGAATAGAATAGAATAACAGAACTGGAAGAGATCTTGGAGGTCTTCTAGTCCAACCCCCTGCTCAGGCAGGAAACCCTATACCATTTCAGACAAATAATTGTCCAATGTCTGCTTAAAAACTTCCAGTGTTGGAGCATTCACAACTTCTGGAGGCAAGTTGTGCCACAGATTAATTGTTCTAGCTGTCAGGAAATTCACTGTGCAGAAATGATGACTGCTCCACAGAACCGGTCCCTGGTGCCCAGAAGGTTGGGGACCTCTGGCTTATGGAAATGATGTACTGTATATACCGCATTGAAGACCATGTTCAGTCAGCCTTTCTCCTCCCTCTCCTTCGCTCCCAGCTTTGGCAGAAGGGCTGGTTCTTGCCCTGCCAATTTTGCAATTCTGAAATGGGCTGGTGATAAGATCAGGCTTTTCAAGTCTTGCGGACACGAAGTTATTGCTATTCTCTCCTTTTTCCTTTGCTCTGTTTGCCACCCGCCCCGTTCTTTCCCCACCACCACCATATTCTGCAGGCTCTCGAAAAAGAAGGGATGAGTGCAGACCACATTGCCTGCAGCTGTTCCTCTAAATCATAAAATTGAACAGAACAAAAGCAACCAGCGAACCCACCCTCCTAATCCCAAGGGGACAGCTGGACTTGGGAATGAGGAGTTCCAAACCCCCCCCAAAAAACCCCACTTCTTCAAGTGCAGCCTGAAATGTACACATGCACGACACACCAGCCACCAACACGTGTACCCAGAGGGTTACCTCTTCCTGACAGCATTTTTGCAAACAAGAATAGGTGCCCTTGCAACTTTCTAGTTCTCGAAGGAAGGAAGGAAGGAATAGGGGGCAGGTTCCCAAACGGTGTTCTTAAGCACCTGGCTGCTCTTCGTCAGTCATGCTATTTTATAGCATACTCTACCTCCCATGAGACAGAATGGATAGGGGAAGAGAGCGCACCTCCACTTCTCCTGTCTATGGCAATTCTCAGTCCTCCAGGTTATGGCTGAAAATGTTTCAGAACAGTAGAAGCTTCTAGGATGAGAAGTGTAACCTTTTCAAGGAAAAACCAAGAAAGACCAGTTGCCTTTTTTTTTTTTTAAACTTTATCTAGAAATGCTTTTAATTGGTTTTGGTATCAGCAGCTGAAACGATAGAAAGCAGTGCAGTCTGGAAGGGCAGCACCACAGAGCCATAAGAACACCAGACCCATTGGAAGTCTAGAATGGTCAAGATGCGCAAGCACACCAAGGCACAGATGTAAGAGCATTGGGGCACGATAGCTATGGCAAGGATCCCACTGGGGCACATCCAGTAGAAGTACAGTGTTCCTCTGCGGCAGAATGTCTCTAGCTATTTCCAGCAAGCAGCTTAGTTAGCTGCAGCAATAATAAAATCAAGTAGTCAATACCATTTCAGCAATTAATATTCCTTGCAAGTCACACAGCAAGCTTCCTGTGCCCACAAAAGAAACATCATTTTCTGCAAGATGCAAGTTTTGAAAATAGTAGAATATCCCAGAACCCAATACATATACATGCACAACCCAGTCTTGGTTGTGGCACCCTCACAATTTCACAGTAGACATAGTTCCCACCTCAAGAAATGAATACATATGCACTAGGATACTATCCCTGCCAGCTGCTTTGAACAGTGTTAGTAGCAATCAATACACAGGTGGAGGCTGGTAGCCCTCAGAATTCTCTGCAGTGCGAGTGAAGGGTGGCTGCTGGTAGCTCTCATGGCTGACATTGGGGTAACTGGAGTATGGAGGTGTTGGGCCTGGAGCTGGGTCGATGTAACTCTGGTCAAAATCTTGGACACCCATACGGTAACGCTGAAGAGCGAAGGCAATCAGGAGTCCCCATGAAAAAATGGAGAAGAAACTGAAGGCAATCGATGCACGGGCAGAATCAATCCCAATTGTTAAATGTTCAGCCTTTGTTGATGACCACTGGTTTGCCAGCACACAGAATCCAATAAACCACAAAAAGGTCCAAACAGCTGAGAAGGCTAGGTCGGCCATAACGAGGTACTTGCGATCAGTGGCACTGCTAATCTGTGGAAAGTAGATGTCAACCATAAAGAAAAATATACAAGCCAGGAAGGCAACCACACCAGTGCCGATACCATAACGACAGGTATCCTCACTACTATTAAAGATGCAGTGAAGTTCACTTTGATGCTGAAAGTTGCTGTAACCTTCTCCAATGATGCAGGAGAAAACAATGAGTGCAAATACCGCACTGAAAATGCGCGCAATGACCTGTGGCTGCTTCAAGAAATGCCACAGGTCGAACGTGGCTCCCGCTTTAGCGGCTCCGTAGGCGCCTCCGCCACCCTCCATAACTCTCTGACGCTGCTTTCCCGCAGCCCGGAACTCCCTCAGACCAGTTGCCTTTTGAAAAGCACCTTTGGGACTTCACCTCTCCTCCAGATTTAGGTTTCCAGGTCCTCAGACAAGAGTTTCATGGACAAAAAAAATAAAAAATCCAGCAGAGCAAATGTAGTTACAATACCTCCCATGGCAATTTAGAGGCTTCTCTACGACCGGTGAGAGCGCACAGGGTCGGCCTCCTCCGGGTCCCGTCAGCGAAACAATGTCGTCTGGCGGGTCCTAGGGGGAGGGCCTTCTCTGTTGTGGCGCCCGCCCTCTGGAACCAACTGCCCCCTGAAGTCCGCGTTTCTCCGACTCTCCCGGCCTTCCGGAAAAATCTAAAAACTCATCTTTGCCGGCAGGCCTGGGGATGACTGTGGTTGATTGTTGAGTTGAATGTGTGTTTTTTTTGTTGATTTTTTTTAGATATATTTGTTTGGGTTTTTTATGGTACTTCACTGTTATATATATATGTTGTTAGCCGCTCCGAGTCCCCTGGAGAGGAGCGGCATACAAACCCAAATAAATAAATAAATAAACAAACAAACAAACTACAATTCCCAGCAGTAAGGCCAAGGGTGAGAGACTCTGGAGTTGTAGTAGCCCTGGGACATCTGGAGCGTCTCCTCTCTGCTCAGCCAGAAAACTGGGCGAATAAAGGCAAGCCAGCGGCCTCTGCTCAGCCTGGATTTATTCACTGGTTCTTTGCAAAGACAAAATTGGGAGTCAGAGGAGGAGGGTGGAAGGAGATCATGTGTCCTGTCTTTTGAATCAAGGATGGAATAAAAATGTTTCAAAAAAAATCAGATTTGTTTCCGTTTTGGCATAGGTTCTTTCCAGCCCTAACTATGAGCCATATATGGCCTGTCTTTAAATGAAATTTGATTTCAGAGAACTCATAAACAAAGAGAAACAAAGCCTGCATGGCTGGCACCCTCGACCCGAGGAGGCAGCTGTCCAACTGTGGGGAGGAGATAAGTTGTATCTCACACACACACACACACACACAAACACACACAGTGTGTGTGTGTGGGAGAAATGGCAAGAAACAAAAGCAGTTGACTTTAAGCATTCCTTATGTTCTGGGGCCAGTGCTAGTGATGTATCACGGATGTGTGTAGGAACCTAGTAAAGGGTATCTTCTAAGTCAGTGGTTCTCAACCTTGGGGTCGCGACCCCATTTGGGGTCACGAGACCATTTCGTGGGGGTCGCTGGGCACCGCCGGCCGCCATTTTGTTTTTTTATTTTTATTTTTTTTAATTTTTTTTATTTTTTTTTATTTTTTTTAAATTTTTTTTTATTTTTTTGGCGCGCACGTGCCGCGCACGCTCAAATCCACCCGTCGCGCCGGAAAAAAAATAAAAAAAAAATGTAAAAACAAATTAAAAAAATTAAAAAAAATAAAATAAAAACAAAATGGCGGACTGCAACGGGCGGATCCGCACATGCGTGGCGCGTGCGATGGGCCGATCTGCGGATGCGCGGATCCGCCCGTCACAGCCGCCATTTTGTTTTTTTTTTTTTAATTTTTTTATTTTTTTTTTAAAAAAATAAAAAAACAAAATGGCGGCCCGCGACGGGCGGATGCGCGCATGCGTGGTGCGTGCGATGGGCCGATCTGTGCATGCGCAGATCCGCCCGTCCCGGCCGCCATTTTTTTTTTATTTTTAAAAAAAAAATTTTGCGCACGCACACGCGCGCGCCCCCGGGTCGGGGTCGCGGCGCGCATGGGAAGGGCAAGTGGGGTCTCAACCTCAGAAAGGTTGAGAACCACTGTTCTAAGTCAAACTCTTGGTCCATCTAGCCTGACTTTGCTGGCATTGACCGCTAGCAGCTCTCTAAGCTTTTAGGCACAAATTATTTTGGGAAAAGCTGAGATCTGAATTTGGATCTGTCTGTAGAGCAGATATGCCACTCCTAAACTATAATCCTTTCTTGTCATTATTCACTTGTTTTGCCCCAGTTTCTGAGATCTAATGCAGTTTGCAAGATGTGTAAGAGGACAGCCAAAACGTCGGTTCTTCTCTTGTCTATGTGTCAGGTTGCTCTTTGGCTAGAAAAAGGACACCTACCAGCCAATAGAAAAATATAAGACCTTGAAGAACAATCTTTGATTCTTGCTCTTGCTTCTGGCATGTCAGTTTCATCTATACAATTTAGCTGAGCCAGAAAGTTTGAGTAAATCTACTTGGCTAGGATGGATTATAGCAATGTCTGGATCTAGATAGCTTAATCTCCACAAATATGGGCTTTTTCAAGAGAGGTGGACTTCAACACAAGGACAGTTCCAAGGTTGAATCTCTGATAAAAGCATATTGGACGAGTGCCTTTTCTATAGCAAGTAGGAAACTTGGCCTCTCCCAACTAATTCAGCAGAATAAAGGTCCTGTGATAGGTGTCCAAAGTAAGCTGTCTTGAATGCTGGAATTCCAGTAGCTGCCTAACTATGCTAAGCTTTGCTGCATCTACAGAAACATCTCAACGGAGAAGCCCAATTCACTATTATAAGTTGAACTGTAGATCACAGTACTCTTGCTCTATGCCAGGGGTCTTCAAACTTGGCCCTTTTATGACTTGTGGACTTCAACTGCCTGGCTGAGGAATTCTGGGAGTTGAAGTCCACAAGTCATAAAAGGGCCAAGTTTGAAGACCCCTGCTCTATGCGCTAACAGGATAAGGGCACAGCAGAGCCACCAGAAATGAATAACTGGTGTAAATCTTTGGAGCAAAGCTCTTTCTTCATCTGAAGCTGTCTTTGAAACATGTGATAAATCAGAATGAAGGGCCCTTGTTAATGCCATTACAAAGGGGTTTTGTCTGGTGTCCAGTTTGGAGGAAGCTCAAACATTTATCAACTCCCTTTCACAAAATATCATGGCAAGCTGCTGTGGAATTGCTGGAGACAAGAGACACCATAGTCATAGAGGAGGTGCAAATGACTTTTCACATAGGGCTTGCAGGTAGTAGGTAGTAGTAGTAGTAGTAGTAGTAGTAGTAGTAGTAGTAGTAGTAGTACCGGTAGTAGTAGTAGTAGTAGTAGGAGGAGGAGGAGGAGGAGGAGATCCAATATATCTAGTACAATTGTTCCTATTGTTCATATAGTCCAAATAGAAAAATCAACACAGAGGATACACCTAGCAATAGGATTCAGGGATCCTCCAACTTTTCAAAAATTCTGGTCAAATTATTGGGGGGGGGGAAATCTTAAGAGTTTTTAAATTCCCCAAACAATCCAAAGTTACCAAGTGCACAAGACACAGCCATGACAATATGTGAGATGGAATGGCACACATCTGCTAGAACCTCAAAAATCATCACTTACCTGTGATATTTGACTGATTTATTCTCTTTTCCCAATCTTTTTGGTTTTACTTTCCCCTTTAATCATTACTATTATAATTATACTGACTAGTTCACACAACCATGCAGCGGTTGGTTTAATCAGAATTACAATCATAATAATAATTACCTGGCTTTACACAACATGGTAGATACCATGATTAGATGCATGTATATCATACTAAGCTAAAACCAACTCAACTATATTTAGGTTTATTCGGAGTCCAACTTTAAGTTTGCTATGGGAAACAGTCTAACACCCATACCCAAATGGAAAAATGCTAACTATGTCCAATGTGATATTGTTCTAAGGATGCTGGCTTGAAGAAAACCACCACACTCTAAGGTCTAAGGTCACTGGCAGTTAAATGGCAGCTGGCTGGCCAAGAAAAAAAATGACTTTGCTTGCTTCAGGATGGTTAATGGGTGATGATTTCATCCAAACAAAAATGGTGTGGGGGTGGAGCCAGCAAATCTATGCATCAACAAGCAACAAAGCAAAAAAAAGGAGCCACTTTTTGCAAGTTCTGGCTGCTAAATTTATAGCAGGCATCTGGAAAGAGCAGCTGGAGATGGGATTTGTGAATTCAATGGGCAGAGGAAGGAAAAAGTCTCTACATTTCACAAGAAGGCAAGAGAGGAAAGCTCTGAATGTGAGTGTGCATGCACAAACACAAATGGTTTATTTTTCTGGTGATGGGAGGGGGGGGATGGCACAAGCCCACCTGTGTTTTGAATAAGTTATTCATCTCTTTCAAGAGGCGTCTAGGAAGGGAAACTTAAACATAAACAGAAGTTTATTCCTTTTAAAGGCAGCAACACTTTCTCTCGTTCTCAGAGAGGCTACAGACATGTTCCTAAAGCATTTCTCACCATGATAGCCCTGATACATACCGTAGCTTTGACCTGTGACTCCCTCTACTCCAGGCCCCAAAACACTTCATCACCTGAATAAGAAAACTGCCTAGCCCTGGTATAAGCATTTAAGCATTTTTTTTTTAGTCTTTGAAGCCTCTAGGTTTTACACAGATCATATCCAAGCATATTTTTTAAATAAATAATCCCTTTGATATTTTTTGCTATAATTTCCTGCACTGCCAAGACACTTCAAATTCTACGTGGGAGAATAATATATATATATATTATTATAGAAACGTCCAACCGAATAAAAACAATGCAAATATTGAACCGAAAAAGAATAGAGAAAAATAGTAAGAAAGTGAAAAAGAAATAGAAGGGGGGAAAAAAAGAGAGAAATGTAATAAAATGGCTTCCAATCTTCTTAACAGCAGTTATAAGCACATTTATACTTTTAAGGTTATATCTTACTTTCCTTCTTTCCATAATTTACCCTAATTGTTAAATCCACAAATCACTAGTTCATTTTTTTCCCAGCAAGGTGTGTGTGTATGTGTGTGTGTGTGTGTGTGTGCTCGCATGCACACATAGGAAGACATACACACATTCCTGCACTTTCTTTTTCACCTCCTGCCTATGTTTCCCTTACTTTTTGAGTAAGGAAGGACACCAGAATCAGAAGAGAATATTGATCTTTCAAAAACTAATGAATGTTATCTGCACAATTTGCAACTTCCTTTCATTTCTGTTCACTTAGGCAGAACTGTTTGAGGAGGCAAGCTCATTAATTAAGAAAGCTGAAGGCTAAATGAGGAGTTTAGCTATCTGAAAGCCAAGATTTCACTTTAGATGTGATGTTAAGCTGTTGTTAAACTTCCTTGAACCTTCCTTCCTGAGGTATCTTAACTGATCTTATGATGATGTCCTTGCAAGGTAGGTCAATGTTATTATTCAGCCAAAGAGGTTAAAAATAAGAGGAGCAGATGCTGAGAGATTTTAATTTTGCTAAAATCCCATTACTTGTATGGCTTTGCAATGCCTGTGATCTGTCGCAATGATCAGACCAGTTACTAAATTTTCATCTGGAACAAAAGACAGTGTGGTTGTGTCTTCTCCGTTCTTACAAAACCTGGATCTGCATGAATGTCGGAAATAGGCAGAACCCTTAACGAAATCCAAGAAACCCATCATTGGATTCCTGCCAATTTTTTCCAACTTTTGCCTCTCACCACCCAAAGCTAAGGAATATCCTCAGGAAAAAAAAGGAAGAGGTTGTGTCCTGTAATTTTGGCTCTGCATCCTGCTTTATCCCTCTTCATTTCCTTCCATTTCTGCCAAACAGCTGCTGCATTTCACGACACACAGCATTGTGAAAGCAGTGATTTGTAGTTCATTTATAAAAACAAGCCAACCCGCCCCCCCAAATACAAACATTTATTTCTCAGTATTTGGTGGACTAAGCTAAGATAGCAGACCTTTTCAACTGAAACTGTTGACACTAGCCAGTGCAAAACCCATGGTAAATTATGACGCTAAAGGTTAGGTTTAAGGCAGGTTTATTGTGCAAGGTCAGGGACAGTTTTTCAAATGATCTGAGTATGGTGGTGCAGAAAAAGAGAGACCAAGCTGGGGGAAAAATGTTACAGTACTACATTTCGTAATAACTGGAATATAATTCTGCATTTGATTAGCCCATTAGTTTATTTTCCCATGGAAAAATGACAGTGCTTCTGGACAGTAACCATATACTGAATCCTGGCTGATTCAAGACAATATAAGATTACTATATAACAAAACAAAACAAAACTATAACAAAGGAACCCCCAAGCTTTGCTGCAGAAAATGGGGACAACAAGTTTAAGAGAGCATTTCCTCAGTCAAAAAGTAACTTCTATAGCACATTCAGTCATCATGATGGATGCCAGTTTGAAAAAGTCTAGAAAATGGGGGAAAGAGTATCCATTTTAGAAGGAACAGAGTTCACAAGCTATGGATACTATACTATAATATTTTGCTGTAGTGTCCTCCACAGCCTCGTGATAGTTCAAATAGCAGTATGAGCAGGGTTAACAATAAGCAAGTTATCTTCCCTCTGTTCTATTGATCTAAATCGCACATGTGTGAGTATCAGATGAAGCAGTCCAAGATCTAAACCCAAGACTCAGGGCTAGTAGAAAAATAGAGTGATTTTCAAAAGAAATGGTGGATTCGTCCAACTTCAAAAGTTCAGGCTGAGTATCCCAAAGGTGCTGTTTCAGGAGGCAAATGGACTTTGTTTTTCTTTGAAGACACTTCGCTTCTCATCCAAGAAGCTTCTTCAGCTCTGACTGGATGGTGGGGAATGGAAGAATTTATATTCCTTGCTGACAGCTGGTCATTTGCATTCTACGTCAGGCTGGGATGTGTTGAGAAATTGCTGCTAATGTCTACTGTAGCCCAAAACAGAAAGGGTTGCTGTGCTATATAGGAGACATGATGTGATTCACCTGTGGAAAGCCACATCTGTATTGTCAGAGTGCAAGCATATGTGATGCCAATATAGGAGTTTACTGGCTTTTGTCTGGTTAATCAAGCAAAGCTTACATTTGTAGTATATATGGAGTAAGCTGAAGTCTGAGAGCAAAAAGGACCCATCACTTTCTCATATCCTCTTTTTCCCCCCTTTTACTCATAACCTTTTAGAGAAAGGATCCATAAATCTCACTAAAATTTTAAAATGGATTGCTTGCTTTTAAAATGAAGACCCAAGCCCTCCGCAGGCTACATGTTACACACCCTTGTTTTAGGCATTCATTGGTTGCCTTAAACCAGATGTTTGAAACTTCAACTCTTATTTGCCCTAACAAACCTAGGCAATGGTTGAGACACTCTTGTCCAAAACATCTGAAAAGCACAAGTTGCCTTCCTTGAAGGTGATGACTTCCCTCAAGCAGCCATTTGCCATGTTTCATTTCAAGTCGCTGGAGATTCTAGATGTTCTTCACAGGCAGAGACAATTTCTATAATCTGATATGAATGCTACAGGAGAATGGGAGAGCATGACCAGATCTGAGGTCTCCTAAAAAAGATGTAGTTGGTGTGTTAGTCCAAGAAGAGAAAGGGGATAATTCTGACTATCAGGTGCATTTGGGAAGTCCACCAAGAAGAACAACAGCTGTCATTCACTCTCGTGCTCTAACAGCAGGTGATTAAAGGATGTTGCCTTTGATACAGGTAACAGTGTGCAGTCATCAGACTTGCAGACCACGGATAGTTTCGTACCCCATGAACTTGTCCAGTTCTTTTAACAACCATCTATGTTGATGGCAATCACATCTGAGAACCGTGAGTCGTATGTCCTTTTGTGAAAATGGGTACTTCAAGTTCTTGGTGTCTGAGAGAGGGAAAAAAAGTCTACATTTTTCATGTGATGAATTATCACATGAAAGTATTATCTTTCTTTTATTTCTTTCAAAGAAATTATCATTTCTTTATCTTATTTCACTGAATCAGTAGAAGAGCACGCTGAGCTGGAAGGTGGGGTTAAATGTGTCATCAGTTTGGAGTCATTGCATTGTCAAAAGAGACCCAAGTCTAGCTTCCCCATGAATTCCACTGACACTTATCTAGTACCAATTAAACTTTGGCCATTAGTTGACTAGGTTCTTGTACAAAGCTAGCAATAATAAGCTCTTCCGTGCTTTGAGTTCAATGAATGCTTCTAGTTATTTGCACCCGACAGATTTTCTTCTTTCCCAAAAGAAAAAAAGTCTCCAACACCACCATTTTTTCTTGTACAGAGAAGATGACTGAGTCCTTTTTGTATACTGTTTCTTTTTTCCTGGGTGACACAACATTCTTTTTTTTTTTTAACTCTAGTGATCAGAACTGCACACACAAAAAAGGAGGAGAGTATGAATTTGAAAACTCATTAAGGACGTAAATGAAGAACTGCTGGTTTGAAAAAAAGAGAAATACATTTCTAAGCTTATGATTTATGAAATCAGACGGCTCACCTTGCATTTGGGGAGAGAATAAGGACGCTTCCTCTGAGACTCTTCATTTCTGGGTCAAGCTTAAAAGGGTTGGGAAGGATCTCCATGTGAAATCCACATGAGAAAATTATGTGTAAGAAAGGAGCTCTAGCAATTGGCCTATCATGAAGCCCATTGAAACGTGTCACTTAAAAGATGAAAATTGGTTCACATGACTGGTGTGGTTAACCAGCTATCCTCTACTCCAGGGGTCTCCAAATCTGGCAACTTTAAGTCTTGTGGACTTCAACTCCTCTGCCAGCCATGCTGGGGAATTCTGGAAGTTGAAGTCCACTAGTCTTAAAGTTTCCAAGTCTGGAGATCCCTGCTTTACTCTGTTGCCTGGTTAAGTTAATCCTCAATTCTCCTGATTTTTAGGATAGACTCTTCTTGATTGCAATCACGAAAGCCTTGATTTCCAAACAGAGGAGCTTAGATGAAAGGAGCTCCCTTCTCAAAACATCCAGTTGCAAGGGAAAATGTTTTCAGCACATGTTCTGGGGAAATCTAGCAACAAGTAGCGTATACCAGCTAGGCCAGGAACCAACCTACAAAGCCCACATAACTTCCCTGCCCAGAACAAAGACTGTCCTGTTTTCTATCGCTCAAAAATAATTTCCTTTGGAACAGGGAGGCCCCAGCACTCCATACCCACTGTGTTTTCTGATGAGGTTAGATGGTGGACTTCTTTCTCCTTGCTTAAAGGCCCTCTTTGTGTCCTGGAATGGGGGTGGAGAGCATTAGTTCATCACATTATCAGGGTTGTGGCTGTCAGTGAGGAATCCTCCTTTTAACAGCAGGTGTTTTTTTTCTCCAGCACTTGCTTGGAAGAAAAAATATCTAACCATGGCTGGTTTCACACGGGCTGCTAAGCACTTTAGCCACCCTAACAGTATTTTATAAATTGAGATTCCATGTTTCTTGAGAGACAAGAAGTTCTGAGATAGATTGTCCTGGGCCCAGTCAGCAGTTCTGCGTTCAGACTATTCCTTGGCCAGGTCTCCTTCTGTCTCTTTTTTCATAGTGGAAGAAGGCATACTAGATGAGAATAGGGATTTATTAAGAACAGTCGCCATCCCAGATGAAGAAGTGAGCATCTCTGGTAAACAGAAATGTTTACACTGTACAAAACAGAGGCTGTTTCTATTTCCTAATAAGGATGAGCTACAAGTGAAGAGGCTTGCTTACAACATCTCCCCTTGGGATTTAACCAGAGATGGAAAGGTGCAAACTTAATTTTTAAGCCACGCTTGTTCTCAGGACAGAGACTTAAAAGCAGTCTCCCAAAGAAAGGTAGATGATTCCATTGTTTGTCCTTGTAGACTATGCCTTCAGAACATGCCTGATGATTTTGATTCTCGTTTGTTATCTAGGCTTTACGTGAAGCGTGGGTTGGCCCTTCAGCAAAACCTGATATTGTATGTAAAACGTTAAGCTGAAAGCAAATGCCGATATTATTTCAAAAAGAATGTGTAAAATAACAACAGCAACAATAAAAAAGAATCATTTGTTTACAGCTTCATAGAGCACATATTAACACAGTAATAATGGCCAGGTATAGAGGGTGGTGCTGAAGGAACAGCTCCTTGTCACCTGGGCAAAGTTTGGATAGGTACAATGTATACAAGCCAAAGAGTAAGGCAAATTCAAGAACTACGTTTGTGTGTGTGTGTGTGTGTGTGTGTGTGCGCATGTAGGCACATTAGAGACAAGAACTCTATATGTAACTGATGATGAACAATAAATTGAAATAGAAATAATCCACTACTTTTAGACCAGTGGATACATGTCATATTAGAACTCAGCCATTCCACTGGTTAATTGTTCTATCTGTTAGGGAATTCCTCCTTAGTTCTAGGTTGCTTCTCTCCTTGATTAGTTTTCATCCATTGTTTGTTGTCCTGCCCTTCGGGTGCTTTGGAAAATAGGTTGACTCCCCTCTTCTTAGTGGCAACCCCTAAAATATTGGTGCACTGTTATCATGTCATCCTTCTTTTCACTAGACTAGACATACCCAATTCCTGCAACCATTCTTTGTAAGTTTTAGCCTCCAGCCCTCTAATTCTGTAACTATCCAGACATCAATCATTGTTAAGTCTAGAGGTAACTCCAGCTATCTTCTCCCTCCAATGCTGTTCAAAATAAATGCAATCTTTAGCTCTACCTGGTTCCTTCCACACTGGGCTTGGATGAGCCCATTTCTGCTATGGACCTGCTGGGACAGGACAAGCGTGAACCTTCCCACCAGGAGTTAATACATTTGCAACCTTCCCTCGCAAGGAAAGCCTATTAGCAATGAGCTCCCACAATGGGCTTGGACTCAACAAATTTGGACAGAAACCAGAGATTTCCATTGTCTGAACATCATCAGCTCATGATAGTATGAACTCCCACTGCCTTGATCCCATGGGAGATCAATGTCTGTGGGATTTTAACTCTAACATTCCACCAGCATAAATAAGGGAAAGCAAAATTGCAGAACCAATGGGGCACATTCTGTTGAGCTCGGTCCTTGTGGGAATGATGGAGAGGCCACTGCTGGCACTGGGAATGAGGACTTGATAACAACTGCCATTCCTAGATCAGCTGCAGATGAATGCACGCAGCTGCCATCTCCACAACTGGCATGCTGACAGGGGAATTCTGGGAGCTGTAGTCCACAGGTTGCCAAGTTTGGAGAGCCCCAAAGTAGAGTTGTGTAGAAGAAAACATTCCTGCCCTTATTTCCTATCAGTTCTTGTTTAGTTGGAAAAAAGAGTATTTCCTTTTTAAATGTCTTGCATAGTGAATGCTGCAGCGAAGTTCTCTGGGATGGAACGCAATATCCTTGCACCAATTTAATGACCAAGTGGCTAAAATGTACAGTGAGAATACTTTGGCTTTCCCTGTTCTTCCTCCAGTGGTCTGCAACTGCACCTCTTTCGGGGTGGTTTTTTTTTAAAGTGATTGTTAAAGGCAGTGGGGAAAAAATGCTTATTAAAAAAATACCAAACGGTTGTGATATTCTTTGCCCCCTTTACTACTGATCAACATTACCTGGTAGAAAACTACCAGGAGAAATGTGAAAAAGATGAAAAGTGTTGTAGCTTCAAATTCCCTAGGAAGAAGAGGAAAAACAGA
The DNA here is from genome assembly GCA_034064705.1 of Bothrops alternatus. NCBI lineage: Eukaryota > Metazoa > Chordata > Lepidosauria > Squamata > Viperidae > Bothrops > Bothrops alternatus. The sequence goes on along the minus strand of JARGCV010000225.1, from coordinate 1,534,789 downwards.
AGCTTCTTTCAAATGGGATGAAAACTTTTGAAAAAAAAAAAAAAGAACTGCATGGTGTAATTTGGCACGTCATTAAAATGATCTACACCTTGTGAAAATACAAGGAACAGATTGCCCAGAAAATGTTCATGTACATACGATCCTTCCACATGGAGACAGTTGATTCTGATCTTCCTTATCCATTCATTTTCCCAAGATCATCATCTGCACAGGAATGCATTTTATAGAGCAATATAAATGATTTAAAACGATGTTTTCCTGAGTTTTGATTCCCCACCCCCAGGGTAGTGAAGCTAACTATTTCCTCTCTGCTTAGATTGTGCCTCTCTGTCTTCACCTCTGTTTATATGACATTTTCATTCATAAGCAAAAGCCAAAAAAAGGTGGGGGGAGAGGAGGGGAGGGAACGATAAGGCTCTGGCATCCAGCTTACTTAGTATAAGTGACTTTTGGAAATAAATGCTCCCCAGATGCAAAAGCGACCCCACCCACCACCAAATTATAATGCATCGTGAACTAAGTGAACAAGCAATTATAATTCTAAAAGCCAGAATACTAAAAATGCACGTAAGCTAAAACGCTCACTGAAGCATTCCTCAGAAATAGTAAATAAACTGCTGGAATGCTAAATGTATGTTCAATGTATAAACAAAAGGAAAATGCTTACATTCTATTCTATACTTTCTTTCTTTTTTTTTTACTGCTAAGAAATCTTCAGGAATGAATGAATTCTCTGTGGTGCAGCTGCTCCATCAACCAAGCTTTTCATTTTGATTTCTTTTCTTAAAAAAAAAAAAAAAGAATCCCCAAGGATTCTTTGAGAGACCAAAACGTTTCACTGTCAGCATCTATATCAGTGGTTCTCAACCTTTTTCAGGTTGAGACCCCACTTGCCCCGCCCATGCGCAGCACGACCCCGGTGCGCGCCGGTGTGCGCGCGTGCGTCGGGCCGATCTGCGCATGCGCGGCACATGCATGATGAAAAAAAAAAACAAAAAAAACAAAATGATGGACCGCGACGGGCCGATCCGCGCATGCGCGGCGAGTGACGAAAAAAACAAAACAAAACAAAACAAAATGGCGGACCGCAATGGCCCGATCCGCGCATGCGCGGTGCACACGCACGATGGCCCGAACCGCGCATGCGTGGCGCGCGCGACAAAAAAACAAAAAACAAACAAAAAACAAAATGGCGGACCACGGTGTCCGGCGACCCCCGCGAAACGGTCGTTTGACCCCAAATGGGGTCGCGACCCATAGGTTGAGAACCGCTGATCTATATGTTCCTATATATTAAATGCTGCTAGCGAAAGGCTAGCCAGGAACAAGGCATTTTAACATTTATCTTCTGCTGGAGGTTATCAGAGATTTCGGGTGGACAAAATGGACTGTTGACAATGTTGTGTGCTCTCCAACTGCAAGACGTTTCTGAGGTTTGCAGGGTGATGTCACAACTAATAATCACCTATTAGCTTATCCTTAACACCATTTCTTTGAAACCCAAGTACTTTGGCCACCGAATGAGAAGGAAGGACTCCCTGGAGAAGAGCCTGATGCTGGGAAAGATTGAGGGCAACAGAAGAAAGGGACAACAAGAGAATGAGGTGGCTGGATGGAGTCACTGAAGCAGGAGGCATGAGCTTAAATGGACTCCAGAAGATGGTAGAGGACAGGAAGGCCTGGAGGGACATTGTCCATGGGGTCGCAATGGGTCGACACAACTTCGCAACTAACAACAACAACACCATTTCTTCATGAAACATTTACCCGTGACTAGGACAGGATAGTCCTTGACTTACAACTATTCATTGGCCACCCTGAGTTTTTTGGAATAGGGCGGCATAGAAATCGAATAAATAATAATAATAATAAATAATAATAATTGGGGGAACCATTCAAGGTTACAATGGCACTGAAAAAAGTGCTGCAATGGTGATAAATGTAAAAAGCGGTCACAAGTCACTTTTTTCAATGCTGTTGTAACTTTGAATGGTCACTAAATGAACTGATGTAAGTCGAGGACCACCTGTATGGAAAGAGCTACATACAGCACACTGGGTGGGGGAGAAGACAGACTCAGAAAAATACCTAAGGGCTATCTGGATCTGGGCTAGATCTTGCTGTGCCCTCTGGGAGGCGTCCTGTGTTGCAGCTATCCTATAAACCAGAAGTTCACCATTTCTGAACTACACAACATTATCCTAAGAGGTCATCTGAACATACAGATTGAGACAATATTAAAGGTACAGAGAGAACCACATCTCCTTTTAGCATCTCATTCTAGAAAACCACTGGAAATCCTGACCAGTTGTCTAGAAGACCTTCTGACAGGAAAAGGGCAAACAGACTGAAACCTATTTGGAGAATTCATGAGTTCCTTTGATTGGGAATTCTTTTGATTGACCCTCTTGGATATTGTTTTAGGCTCAGCACGGTCTACAACAGTGGTTCTCAACCTATGGGTCGCGACCCCATTTGGGGTCGAACGACCGTTTCGCGGGGGTCGCCGGACACCGCGGTCCGCCATTTTGGTTTTTTTTATTTTTTGTTTGATTTTTTTTATTTTTTTTCGCCGTGCGCACACTGCGCATGCGCAGATTGGCCCATCGCACCCGCGTGCCGTGCATGCGTGGATCCGCCCGTCGCAGTCCGCCATTTTGTTGGTTTTTTTGAATTTTTTTAAAAAAAAATTTGGCGCGCGCCGCGCATGCGCGGATTGGCCCATCACGCGCGCGCTGCACATGCGCAGATCCGCCCGTCGCAGTCCGCCATTTTGGGTTTTTAAAATTTTTTTTATTTTTTTTTTAATTTTTTTTTTCGGCGCGCGCGCGCCCGGGTCGGGGTCACAGCGCGCATGGGCGGGGCAAGTGGGGTCTCAACCTGAAAAAGGTTGAGAACCACTGGTCTACAAAGAGGTCACCAGAGTTGACCGCCAGGATTAACTAGAAATGTTTTTTCACCTGCTACTGCTTTGCTGGGCATAGACTCTCTTCACCCATATTTTGTCACAGAGCACTACTCCAACTAACCATCTGCATTAATAGATAGATGGATGGATGTGTTTATAAAGAAACTCCAGCCTCTCCAGTCTTCTGATTTTTGTTATGTATGGAAAACCTGCTCCCTTAATCCGAGGCTGTTTGTTTGGAGAAGAGATAAAGGGAGTGCAACCCAGGCATTTCTCTTCCCAATAAAACACCAAGGACACATTAGCAAACATGTCTTTATGCCTCCCGGCTCTCCTGTTTCCCATAGCAGGAAGTTAATGATGACTTTCACCCAGCCAGAGCTGCCAGTCTCTGTTTACAGAGGGTGGGATCCATTCAGTAGGAAAGCAACTTTGGTTTCAAATTCTGTGTAAGCTTGACTTCAGCTCCTTCCCTGCCCACAGGAAAGAAATGACTTCAGCATTCATTTGCCTGGGCCACTGGCTCTCCTTTCCCCTCTCCAGTTTCCACCTAAGGGGCCTAAAGCCACAAAATAAGTCACAGTGATAGGAATGCACTTCTCTGCAATTAATTGTACCCATGTTTATGCCAGTTTGGCACCTCTTTAGAAGAAGGAAATTTTTTTTAAAAAAACAGATACTAAAGGTACATAACAAGGTACCGATATATGGATGCTTCAGTTAATGAACTTTCTACCACTTATAATGACGAAACTTCTGGCATGGATTATTCCATACTGTACATCTCTGCCTAATACAGGGGTTCTCAACCTTGGCAACTTTAAGACTTGTGGACTTCAACTCCCAGAATTCCTCAGCCAGCTTTGCTGGCTGAGGAATTCTGGGAGTTGAAGTCCACAAGTCTTAAAGTTGCCAAGGTTGAGAACCCCTGGCCTAATAATATGGCAAATAATGCCAAGAAAGGAGAATTGTGGCAGTGGGAACACATGCCCCAAACCTCTGAACTGCAAATCATAACGGGAAGTCTGTCCACAATTCTTCTTCTACGGATTCATTCCAATTTAGCTCCCCTCTTCCGCCTCCTCAATCCTAAAATGGCCAATTGATTAAAATAAAAATCAGTTATGGGGATCATAGAGATATACAGATTTCAAAAACCCACCTATCTATGTTTTAGGCACTGAGAGCCAACTCATTTCTAGTCACACATACTGTAATTGTTATTGAGTTTATCTGTACTGGGACAGCTGGTTACTATCAGCCGACACATACAGTTGTCACTTTCCATCAAAATGAACCCTGTAAATTACTCAGAAGGCCTTTGCAAATTTCTTAAACTCTATTTCCTTCCCAGGCAAAAAATCAGAGGTTAAAATGCCCTTTGATCCTAGTTGTGTTGGGCATTATGAGCAAGGAAACCCCTCGGATACATTATGCTTCTTTTAGTTGCAGCAAAAGAAAACGTAAAGGAATAAATTTCTCTGCTAATCAAGGAAAACATAATCCAATATGAATGGTATTGATTCTGGGCAAGTATTACAAATATTAAAGCTAATGGTAATGACTATCTTCTACAAAATTAGGGCTATGCTACAAATTCCTTCTGCTTTTTTTTGTTAATCATTCTTCAGTTAGAAGGAAAATATGGGTTGCCAACTCTTTTACACAACAAATGAAAACTGTTCTGGAATTCTAACTGATAGATTGTTGGATTCTGGTTTATATCTTAATTCAGTGATTCTCAACCTTTTCTTCATCACGGACCCCCTTTAAATATCTTTTGTAGCCACAGACCACGGCCACAGACCACCAAGATTTTAACTCAAGATTTTAAACGACATTGTGAATCCCCAGAGGGCCACGGACCACAGGCTGCCTTCGTGAAAACGTGAGTGAGTCTCTTCAGCAATGTGCTGTTTTCCTGGCTTTCCACTTTTCAGGTAAATCCCAGGAGAAGACAGTAACAGGAAGCTCTTCCCATGATCCCCACCTCCGCCCATCAGAAAATATGGGAAGCCGGAATGAATAGATCTGTGAGTGACAAAACTAAACATACAAGCACATCCTGCATTTTTGCAATAATAAACTCCAGAACACCAACCAAAGAAATGTGAAGATAGTGTCCAGAGCTTCCCCCTGCAAATGAGATACAAAAAAAGAAGGTTTTTTTTCCCCCAAGGGAAGAAAAATTTCAGGAATTAAGAAGACAAGTTTTGGATGAATATGAAGAAAACTAACAACCAATTCTAAGTATGTTTGATCTGATTAAGCTTCAGATTTTTCTTCAATAAGGTTTAACTGAGGGGTAGAATGCCAGAGCAATTGTACCTTGCTCTAGTCCAGATTTTCCTGTTCAATTTCTTGGTGACTAGAGGTTATCCTCAACTTAACATATGAGGAACGATTGCTGGAATTGGGTTCGTCTAGTTTAATGAAGAGAAGGACGAGGGGGGACATGATAGCTGTGTTCCAATATCTCAGGGGTTGCCCCAAAGAAGAGGCAGTCAAGCTTTTCTCTAAAGCCCCTGAAGGCAGGACAAGAAGCAACGGATGGAAACTAATCAAGGAGAGAAGCAACCTAGAACTAAGGAGAAACTTCCTGACAGTTAGAACAATTAACCAGTGGAACAACCTGCCTCCAGAAGTGGTGAATGCTCCAAAACTGGAAGTTTTTAAGAAGAGATTGGACAGCCATTTGTCTGAAATGGTATAGGGTTACCTGCCTGAGCAGGGGGTTGAACTTGATGACCTCCAAGGTCCCTTCCAACATTACTATTAATATTGTTGTTGTTGTTATTAACAATAGTTCATTTGTAACAAGCAAAGTCAATGGGGAAGTTAGATTCACTTAACAACCGAGTTACTAACTTAACTGCAGTGATTCGCTTAAAAACTGGGGCGGGAAAGGTCATAAAGTGGGATCAAGTTCATGTAACAAATGTCTTGCTTAGCAACAGAAATTTTGGCTTCATTTATGCTTGTAAGCCGAGCATGCTGTATTTGCTCATGGATGTATTTTTTTAAAAGTTTATCTCCTGCCTTCTTCAAAAAACGACTAAAAAGGTTTCTGTGATTCTACATCGTGCTCCCTGTTTGGAAGACCATACCCCTTTCAAATGTCACGTAAAAAAAAAAGAATTAAAAAAAAAGAATTAAACCAACAAACAGTAAGAGTAGAAACAGATGACCAACTAACAACATCCCAACCACTTGCAAAAGGCAGCCTCTAACTATAGGTTAAAAGAAGGGTCCATTGATTTCAGCCATGCATTAAAGCTGAACGTGATTATGGTTTTACAGCCTCTCAGAAACTGGGGAAGGATCTCTGCTTAAGGAAACTGTTTGCTTATTTAGCAGTTGGTGGGGGAAATTCAGTATTGAATGTCTCAGTATCCCCAATAACAATCTGCATTACAAAAAGCATGCATTTATAATCAAAGGACTGGATCCAAACTTAGAGCAAACCCTGTGCAACCAAAGTGGTTTAAAAGAGTTCCAACCAATTTTTGTAGTCTGTTTTAAATGTGCATTAACAGGCGGATAGAATCGAGATCACGTGAAGCAGTAGCACCGCTTTATAAAGCCTTAGTAAGATAACACCTGGAATACTGCATCCAGTTTTGGTCCCCACATTATAAAAACGATGTTGAGACTTTGGAAAGACTCTAGAGAAGAGCAATCGAGATGATTAGGAGGATGGAGGCTAAAACATTTGCAGGAGGGTTGCAGGAATTGGGTATGTGTAGTCTAGGGAAAAGAAGGACTAGGAGAGATATGATAGCAGTGTTTCAATATCTGAGGGGGGGGTCAACCTATTTCCCAAAGCACCCGAAGGCAAGGCAAGAACAGTGGATGGAAACTAATCAAGGAGAGAAGCAACCTAGATCTAAGGAGACATTTTCTAACAGTGAGAACAATTAACTAGTGGAATAGCTTGCCTTGTTGTAGGTGCTCCATCATTGGAGGCTTTTAAGAAGAGACTGGATAGCCACTAGTCTGAAATGGTATAGACTACATAGAGTCTCCTGCTTGAGCAGGAGGTTGGACTAAAAGACCTCCAGGTCCCATCCAACTCTGTTATACTGTTAAGTACATCTGAGTATGACTACATCTTTTTAAGAGGTCAGAGTCACACAAAGTTAATCTTCTTTTTGTGCCATATCTGTTATCGGATGTTGGCGATCATGTTGGCGATCCTGTTTTTATCAGCAGCCACATGAAAAAGTGCTGCTGAGTTTTGTCCAAACCAATCCCTTAGATTTTGAAGCCACGATGTTCTTCTTCTGCCTGGACCTCGTTTGCCTTCAATCTTTCCCTGGAGGATGAAATGGAGTATGCCGTATTTTTCTGGGTGTCGCATCACATGTCTGAAATAGTCTAATTTTCGTTTTTTAATTGTTTTGATGATTTCTCTTGGCTTTCCCAGGTGGCTTATCCCCTCCTCATTTCTGATCTTGTCAACCCAGCTTATACGTAACAGTCGCCTGTAAATCCACATTTCTAATGCTTCTAGTCTCTTCAGATGGCCTTCTGTCAGAGACCAACTCTCTACTCCATGGAGCAAGATAGAAAAAATATAGTATCTGACAAGCCTGATTTTCAGTCTTAGGCTTATGTCATGACTGCAAAAGACCTTTTTCATTTTGAAGAATGCTGTTCGGGCTTTCTCTATCCTCATCTTTACTTCAATGGTCATGTCCCAGCTTTCATGTAAATTAGAACCGAGATGCGTGATCCTTTTCACTTTTTCTGGTGGTATTCCTTCTGAATTTATTGGTGGTAAATTAACGGGTTGTTTGCTGACGACCATGATCTTGGTTTTTGAGGTGTTAAGCTTCAAGCCGTATTTTTTCAGATATTTTTGTTAATCTTACAGCTTCCTTTTTTTTTTTTCCTTCCAGGGTTCTTAGTCCATTGAAGTCCAGGAAATCCAGGAAATAAGACTGTGTGGGGAAACCCCAAATTCTAAAATAATTCTTGGGATGAAGTTTTCACTGGTTGCATTTTCAAGAAGGAATAGTAAAATGACTCGAAAAAAATATAGCAGTCTGCTTCTATTGTCACGTTTCCTTTCTAAGAACACACTGGAACAAGAATGCAAAACAAAACCAATTCCTCGGACGATTTCAAACATTTTTTCTAATTATAAGATACACTATACTTTTTGATATTGATATAGATATGCATGCAGCTATAAAAACTGAACTGGGAGAAAAAGCCTTCGCCCAGGAGCAGAATCTGCAGCTTCTTCTGTACTAGGGCAATGAATGAAGTTCCTTCTCAGACACACAAGACCCAGTGAGACACGCAAAAAGAGATTTGGTCTGGAAAGCTGACTTGAAGACGTACAGCAATTATTGAGAGAACAAGTGGGTTAATGTTTCGAAAGATGTAATTAGCAAACAGGAAATGCCATTTACTTTGCAATGAAACAGAACTTGTTCTGGCTGAAGTGATCCCAGAGTTGGGTGTGGGATAATGCAACTTAAAACCAGATTTCACTGTTAAATAAGCAGTGATTTGCATGTTTGAAACCCTGTGTCTGGTTATCTGGTTGATTACTTCAAGAGCAGGTAAAAAGAAAGAACTCTCTACATTTCAAAAAGCATGTTGGGATTAGCCTTCCAGAAGCAAATGGCCATGGCATGCCCCAAATAAGAGGTAGTCCTTGACTTCACAAGTAGGGCCAGCATTTCTGTTGCTAAGCAAAGTGGTTGTTAAGTCAGCCATGATTGGTTTTATGACCCTTTTGCCATGGTTGTTAAGTGAATCACTGCAATTGTTATGTGACTTATGCAGTCATTATATGAATCTGGCTTCCCCCATTGACTGTGCTTGTCAGAAGCGAGTTGGGAAGGTCTAAAATGGCATTCACATGATCCCATCATGAATACATACTGGTTGTCAAGCACCCGTATTTTTGATCCTATGGGGATGGTCCAAAAATTGTCAGTAGGAAGACCTCTCATAAGTTTCTTTTTTTTAAAATGCCTTTGTAACTTTGAATGGTGGCTAAATGAATGATTGTAAGTCAAGGACTACTTGCTCAGGAGTATCCAGTAGAAGAATTCCATGTAGGTGGGGATGACAACATCCCAAAGAAAAAGTCCCAGTGTGGGAATTCCATCACAAGCTCTGGGATTTCGCTGAAGCATGGAAAGGCAGGGAAATTATATACCACTGGAAGGATGGCTGCACAAAGGTAGGGCATTCCCTACCTTTACTTACGGGACCGCCTTCTGCCACATACTTCTCTACGACCGGTGAGAGCGCACAGGGTCGGCCTCCTCCGGGTCCCGTCAGCGAAACAATGTCGTCTGGCAGGCCCTAGGGGGAGGGCTTTCTCTGTTGTGGCGCCCGCCCTCTGGAACTAACTACCTCCTGAAGTCTGCGTTTCTCCAACTCTCCCGGCCTTCCGAAAGAATTTAAAAACCTACCTCTGCCGGCAGGCCTGGGGGTGATTGTTGATTGTGGTGTGATTGATGAGTATGTATGGGGTTTTATTTTTAATGTTTTTTGTTTGGATTTAGTTGAAATTGTTTTATATATATGTTGTGAGCCGCTCCGAGTCTTCGGAGAGGAGCGGCATACAAATCCGAATAAAATAAAAATAAATAAAAAAATTCCCACATAATATTTGATCTGCTTATGCCTAAATAAATGCCCAGAATCCATACCATACCAAAAGAATTTCACTGAAACTCTCTTCTTGAAATGATATGATAAGGCAATTCTGGGAGTTGAACCACAGGTCTTAAAGTTGCCAAGATTGGGGACCCCTGTGATAAGGGACAGTCTCGTTCACCAAACTGAATAAAGACTTGATGGGGGGGGAATGCACAACCGAACGGTTTTCATTTGGCACTCTGTGCTCACAACTACTCCATACTTTGCCCAGTTTTTGCGGAAAGGGAAACCCAACCAGTGCACACAGGAGGCCAACGCCAGTCCACATTTTTGCTCCACAGAGGAAGAATTCTTCCATATCCCAAACATTAAGTCCCTTCAAGCTATTGCAAACGACTCAGTTGACTGAGCCGAGAAACAAGGGACCACACGACACCAAACCTACACTTCATTCCAGCCTGAAGGGCTTGTTGACTTTGGCCTTTTCTCTGTGTATTTTAGTTCTATTTTCCTCCATCACAGCAGATGGCCAAACACCATGGGATGTTTGCTCTGAAAAGCCCTAGGGGATAGAAGGGAGCAACTTGGCATGATGGACTCACTAGTTTCCCAAAATGAACATCTCCCTTCTCTCTCTCTCTCTCTCTCACACACACACACTAGTCTCTATGGTGCTCTACTAAAAATATATTATGCTTCCTTCGAGCCAACTTGATTGAGCTCCAAAAAAAAAAAAAACTAGTGCAAAGCTATGAACCCACCAGCAGAATCATTGACAGATTTTTTTTTATGGCAGTGGGATCTATTCTCATGACTCTCACATGTTCTATTAAGCTGTCCTCAAATCTATATGGGTGGCTATATTAAATCTGCCTAACGCATAAACATCTCGAGCTAGTTTAATGTATTCTGCACTATCAGGCCAAATCTGGGCCTCTAATAATTGTGATTTGTGTTGTCAAGGGTGGGAGGAGAGGACAGGATTTCCTACAGCTTTCAAGCAAAAGACAAAAGGGAAGGCCTTGGAGATCAGTGTGTATATATAAATATACACAGGTCTTGACTACCAAAGACATCCAGACTAATGCTACAGGCTGTATCCTTGATGCTAATTTTAGATCCTGGGCTTCTAGACAGGATGTAATAGAACAGGTGTGCCACAGCTGGAGAACCCAAAAAAACCCACCAACCCGTTTTTCTAAGCCAGTCTGCAGATCTTGTCCTAATCGTATCGCTGAATATTAACTGTATATCAATTTCTTTGATTTTATGTGCTGTCACTCCTTTTCATTTTGTCTTTGGCAGCAGATACAACCTTTTCTCTAAAGCCTTGGGAGAAGGGGAAGATGGAAAGGAAACGTGATTCCGTGTTCTAACCTGCGCCAAAAATATATTTGACATCCTGGGAATACTTGCCTTACAAAATTGTTCTGATCCATACCAATATTAGAGGGATCACAGCAAAACTATAATGAAGCAGGACAGAGGTTCCTACGTAAGGCCAAGTTTGAGTGTTTCCATTTTTTTTCCAAAAAAGCATGTTATGTGTCATTAGGAATTATATGAAAAGTCTAGTTTTTTGTCTCACATTACAAATGAACCTGTGGATGCCATAAGTATAAATGTTACATCCTAATACTCTAGGAATGTGACCGACAGAGCCAAATAGAAGGGGGTGCTCCAAAGCTTTCCTTTGGAACAAAACCTGGTCAATTATTCTCCATGTGTTGGTTGTATCAGGCTTACCTTCACATGAAATAATCATATAGCTAAAGGGCAAAGCATCCAAAGGTGATCCAAAACATCAACATGTTTGCAATATTTGACCTACCCATTCAAATGGAATCCAGATATTGAAAAATGTGGTTTATAAAATGCCTTTGAATGAGAGGACAGTAATTCTGTGACCTACTCAATGCCCAATTAAACACAAGGTTTTCCAGACAATGTTTAACACTGAAATAAGTTTGGAGTTTTATTTTAGGGAATGGACATGATCCAGAATGGGTATTATTGGGGGGGGGAAGGCCCTGTTTAGACATATGTGTAATCTGTGTGCTTTATATGTTGTATAAGAAGACAAACTCCAATGAGTTTTTCTGGGAGTACTGGACACAACACAGCGTCACTAGTTTGAGTCTAGACTCTAGACCCAAATGGCAATTCCAGGATTTTATCCATAAAAGAATCATTTCTTCTCTCCTATGAAAGTGAGATATGGGTAGTCCTTGACTTACAACAGTTCATTTAGTGACAGTCATAATTACAATGGCACTGAAAAAAGTGTCTTATGACTTATAGTCACACTTATAGTCATATTTATGACAGTTGCAGTGTCCCAACCTTCTTACCAGCAATGTCAATGCGGAACCCAGATTCACTTAACAACGGTGTTACGAACTTAACAACTGAAATGATTCACTCTGGCAAAAAGATCGTAAAATGGGGCAAAATTGACTTAACAAATGATTCACTTAGCAGTAGAAATACAGGGCCCATTTGTGATCCTAAGCTGAGGACCATCTGTAATTGACATCCCAATATTTAAATCAGGGGTCTTCAAACTTGGCCCTTTTATGACTTGTGGACTTCAACTCCCAGAATTCTTCAGCCAGCCTCCATTTTGTTTGTTAGATTTAAGACAGGGGACTTCAAACTTGGCCCTTTTATGACTTGTAGACTTCAACTCCCAGAATTCCCAGAGTTGAAATCCACAAGTCATAAAAGGGCCAAGTTTGAAGACCCCAATTTAAA